>MU827778.1:6709259-7306759 GCA_029204205.1 Desmophyllum pertusum | reverse complement strand
AGGCGCTACATATCCATGCATTGGGAAAAACCCACACTCAATAGGCAAATTTTTCCTGTCAATCTTTCACTGGCTATTTAGTTTTGTTTGTTTATCAGTATATATTCTCTGTTCTGTTTTTTTCTTTATTTTTGTCACGCCGTAATTAGTCTTATTTTCTATATTTCTTGTCTAGTTGTAATTAGTAATATGTTTTACATTTATTGCCACGTTGTAATTAGCTATATTTTCCATACCATTGTATTTTTCTTAGATTTATATCACACCCACTAGCGTGTTCTGTTACTTGTACTGAAGATGGATGAAGGATCATCCGAAACATGTAAAAAAAGTCGTGACCCTCTTGAAGATTAACACAGAAACATTCACAGCAAAGTATAATGATTATTTAAATAGCTGTTTAGCTCTGCTCGAAAACGCACTAATTTGCCAACAAATACGTGTTTGATGAATTTAGCCATGTTGGGGGTAATTATCATATATATTTTTTATGTAGCGCCTTTCAAAATCGATACTATTTTCTTGCCGATGGCGCTCCAAAATTATCGAATAGAACGGCATGAATAAATGATCAATGTTGCTTTACGAACATAATCCAGGGGGGCCCTAAAAGGCCGCACTACAATAGCACATTAATTATTAAGCAACATGAAAGTGAGCCAGGCCGGTTAGCTATCACTTTAATTCTTCGTATAAAAATATCAGTTTTACAGCGTATGCAGTTAAAAAATACTTTACTGGTGTACAATAATTTCTTACTTCTCGAGCGTGGCTATTTCTTACATCTTTGACGGTATTTCTTTTTTTCCTCGTTTCGATACAACTTATTCCTTATTATTATCATCATAGTCGAAGAAAATTTGCGGGTCAATTGGGACTGATCCCGTATCACTGCGGGTCAAGCGCGACTGGACCCGTATTAGTGCGAGTCAATACTGCGGGTGGAGCGGGATTGGACTTGTATTACTGCGGGACAAGCAGGACTGGACCCGTACTTGAGCGGATTTAACGGGACTGAACCGGTATTACTGCCTCGTAATACTTTCTGAAAGTGAGCGATCCGCGATCCCTTTACAGTTTTAAATTAGAGTTTCAAATGAGCTTGACGCAACACAATTATAAGAGATAACACAAAATAACAACCACAGTGCCCAGTAGTGTGTTTGTCACGTGAGCAGTTCGCCTCGTTGCCATGTTACACAGGTCACTATGACAACAGTCAATTTGACATGTCTTTCCACGCTTTGTGCAGTCTTTGTCTGTACACAAGCGCGCTTGACCACACATCTTGACAAACGTTTCCTTGTATCCTTTGTCTGTAGCTTGATCGTGTCCCACTATATGCTGTGTGATGCACACTTCATTGTGCTTTGGGCGACAGACGAGTATTACTTTCTTCTTTTCACATTCTTCCCAAGAGATATTTGAGACGCACAAGTAGCATTTGAGATCCGCACTAAGGCAAGGTACTGAAGAGAAGGGACAGGAACAGTTAATTCAATATCATATCTTCCTATTTGCAACTCATTTTTCTCCTTACTTTTTTAGGCCATTTCTCCCTCCCTATATCACGCTATTTTTTGCTATTCTTCCCTGTATTAGTCTTAACGAGCTCTAAACTCAAAATATTAATTCAAAGATGGAATCTCACTTACATAACCACATATGATTTCTAAGCATTATTTACCACTTGTTTCACACAAAAGGACTTAAACTTGAAAAAATTTGGGCGGTCATTTTCAAAGTTAACCTTTTCGCGATCCGTTTCAATCTTGTCCAATTTTGACCATCCGCTTCCTAGTATGTGTTTTGTTTTTTCTATGGTTTGAAACCATTATTTAGTGGTTTCAATCTATTTTAACACTATTTGTGTGTGACAGAATTGCCTAAAATTGCGTGACATAGCCTTTTAACGTCATTTCTCCCTCCCACCTTTTTTCGGCCGTTTCTACCTTCTCCCTAAACCGCCCCATCCCCTCTGAGGACAAAACAATAAAAACTTTTGGAACTGACGTCATTACGCATGACTTCAGTTGAAACACAACCTCGATTCCAGGCTCTCTCTCCTTTTCCTCCCTTGTCGTTGAGTAGAGAGACCCTGGTTGCGGCTGGTCACGTGACTATGCGGTTACAACAATACCGCAGGGAGGGTGGGTCTTTGAGGCCGTTTTGTCAAGGTGAACAATAAGTACTAACCAAGGGATCGAAGGGGCAAATCGAGTTTGGTTCAAAATGGAACAGCATTTTATACGGCAAGAATGAAGATTATGTTAAAAGTGAAACAGGCTATTTGTATGGAACGTTTGTTTTTATTCTTTACAACTTCATGACATGAAAATGTATACGTGACGGATATTTTCGAGCCACAAAAGCAGCGGCGCGAAAATTACGAGAATGGAAAATTCGCCTTGCGAACACAAAATTTATAAGCTACCGGCTCATTTAATATAACGATGAACCATCGACTTCAGATTCACTTTTACACTAAGTAGACAGGTTCATGATCGTAAAGCTAAACGAGGTTGTAAACCAGACACCTTGGTCTCAAACCAACTTTGAAAACAACAATAAGCTTGGCGAGCTCGTTCATAGCTGACCCTGCGAACTCACTAAATTAAAACACAACGGCATTCATTTACAAATTCATTTGGAGCGAAATAGTCCAAATTTTAGGATAAAAGAGTAGCTTACTATTTTCTCTAACTGATTCTGTGTTAGTTTGACCATAATATAGTTTTCTTGTGTCCGAAAAATCTACAACAACAACCGCTCGAAGCGGTTCCTTGAAAATCAACAAACTTGTACGGCACGAAATATGTCAAACGGACTGTACGAAGGAATTTTTTTCCATCGGCAGTTTTTGCAGTGAATACAATTTAACGATCACTTAAACTCGTTACCTTAAAGCTGTTCACATACCAAGCTTACATGTAAACTCACGGCTTAATTCTTGACAAAATTCCGTTCTAAAACGTCCGATCGATCGTCGTAGTTGTGCAGTTCTGAGAATTACGCAAGCAGTTTCCGAGAAAAGATTATCGTAGTGATCTTCGGTCTGGTAAAGCCTGTAGAAGCTTGAATAACCACATGTAAGCATATGTACAAACTTTTTTGGTGCTTTCTTTTCTTGCGAGTTGTTTGAAGACCTGCTGCGTCTGCGAGTTGTGACTCAGAGTCAACGCTCTCACCCTCTCATGGTAGATTTGTCACAGCAACAACTCTAACACTCTACCACCCTCCCTCCGAATATATTTTTTTACCACCCAGAATTTGGGTGGTCACGTGACCAGCCGCAACCAGGGTCTCTCTACTCAACGACAAGGGAGGAAAAGGAGAGAGAGCCTGGAATCGAGGTTGGTTGAAACAAAGAATTCATTTGACCGCCATGCGGCGGAATGCGCGGCAGATCGATTTTTAATTGACTGTCAACGGTAATTACTGTGTTTGCTTCGTTTTTAGCGCTTACTGATCAGACAGCTATGCCGTTGTTGTTTTTTTTAACCAATCGGGAGTAAAACCAAAACTACATTAGTTTCTGTGAAAACGTGCCGGTGGTTGCCTTTACATGTAATACGGTTTCCAAGTTTATAATAGTCTGGATTACGAGTGTGTGACCATTCAAATGAAAGCCATTGAGACTATATTTTTAAAAAGTCAAATAAATATTCTCATGATTAGGAACCATTTAAAATGTCATGATGTAGGCCAATAACCATTGGACTTCGTGTACAATTAGCTTTCAAAAGGATTATGTCACGGAATGCGAGTACAAATTCCTCGTCCCTTTCAATTCCGGCTTCAACTATATCCGCTCCCCAGGACGTATTAAGTCTTTCACTCACATAGCTGCCCAATTCAAAATTGGAAATAATCCCAAATTCCAGTTTGTAAAATGTAGAAAAACAAACAGTAACTCATGAAAGTACTGCTCAATAGCTTTCATTTGAATTTTCACAAACTAGGGTTTCATCCACTGCTTAAAAGACCCCTTAAAAGTTAGGGCACTTTCATGGGGACTGTGTATGAAAACAGTAACAATTTTTTTGAAGGTTACGAGTTCCTGTAGATTCGATTTAGATGCCAAGAAAGTACTGAAACGGTCGGTGACCTTGAAAGAATCATGATTGAAGTTCAGCTAGTTTCTGACAACTAATTTATATAAACTAACTTTGTGATTCCGATCATAGTTTTCCTAGATTGTCATCGCATAAAAGATAGTAGATGGCCCTTACGGGTCACCGTGAAAGTAGCAGCCCTTCGGATGCTTCATTTTTTGTGCTACCGGCTAGCCTGTGTGGATTGATATGATCATAAATTTATTCTTCGATCGTGAAAGTACAAGTTTGACGTATCAGTGATTTGCATGTAGTTCCGGGTTTTCAGGCAGTACGTTTTACTTTCTCTAGTGAAATGATGGATGCTTTTCCGTGTAATTCCAACTTATTCAACTCTAAATTGCCAAAGACAAAGTAAACAGTTAAACTGGAATGAAAGTAAATAAAATCTCGGTTTTTAAAATAAAGGAATCATGACTGTCTTCGAAAACAAATATTTGTACTCAGAGACCGATGAAATACTAACCCGGCCGAATACTAACCTGAAAAGAGCAGCGTTTTTCGTGCTTTGGGGCCTTATCCGGCCATATGGCTTAAAGAGGCCAACGTAAGTATTAAAGTTTAGGTGCTTTATTCCGTGTATGAAATGAAAATATTCATAACCGTATAAACCGGCGTTGATCCGTACCAATTTGTCTTCGATTAAAAGGTATATATTTATGTACCGCAGCAACAATTATTGCACTTCATTCACAACTGTGATCAAATTGCAATATGACTTGTTTTTAATCACAGAATGCAAGAGTTTTAATTTGTCTTGTCGCATCTAAAGGACAACCGGAAATTTTAATATATGCCGGTGGATTTTCGATGACATTTTGGTATTGAATTTGAATTCGCATCGAGAAGAGTAACTCTTGGCCTCAAACCCTCGAAACGTATGACTTTCATGAAAATAATTACGAAATATGTTACAGTTAACTGCTGTTATAGATTTCTGCGCTTTTCTATTAAAACAACATTGCCACTTACCAGTTAAGATCACGAGCCATATTGAAAACAACGATAAATATAGCAGCACGGTATTCGACCTCATTTTCCGCTTACTTCTTAGTTATCCCGGCAACTGCTGAATATTGCGTCGAAATGTTTGTAATAGGGAATTATTATGTCCGGTTTCGAGCCATCCCCGAGTCTCGAACTCTCGGTCGTACCGCAGGATTAAACTTCTTGGAAACATAACAAATTTGCAAGGTAGGCATCTAAAACTGGTTTGCGTGACCGACTTGCGTGATCCTCACGTCCGCGTTAAATTAGCATTTTATCAAACTGCGTAGGAATAGATTTATATTGAAATTCAACGCGCCCAGGAAACTGTTTATTAAGTGGAAGAATTTAAAATACTATTACCACTGTTAATCTAAACTCATCAGCTGGATCCGAACCAAATCTTTATTATTTTGTCAGTTTTTCTTTGTTCTGTGAATTAGGCAAATTTAGCAACGACGACGGGGGCTTCTCGACGACGGCGTGCGCAGCGAAAAATGCCGCAAAATTGCAGCAAAATGGCAGCAAATATGTGGCGTTCTGGTCGTATAAACGTGAAAACCACAAAAATGGCGTCGTGAACTTGGCCACAGGAGGGCACCGGGAGCACCGGAAGTCGAAATAAAGTTGGGTCCAGACTATTCCGCGCGCTCTCTCGTCCTCAAGCCCGTCGTCATTGCTAAATCTGCCTATTTTGTCTTCACTCTGGACAGCGTTTTCAAATGTATGCGGGGTTTTTTTGTTGATGAAAATGATCAGCGTTTTCGATCGTTGCAGTGTGGACAATAGGCGAAATCGCATCGAAAAGTACGCGTTTTCAAATGAGTAAATGATGACTTTTTTTCTCGGCTTTTATCCAACCCCTGTTGGATTCCGAGCCGGAAACTTCCAAATAATATTTTGGGTTTCCGGCCATCTTTGTTCCTGTTTAAAACGTTCCACCCTCGCGAGGTTGTGGATTTCAGACCTGGTTGTTCAAAATAAGACTAAACTAATCCAGGATTAGTGTCAACCAGGGGGGGCAGGCAGCGCCCTTTGATCTTGCCGCTTTTCCGCTATACATGATCGCACAAGTAAAGAAATCTGTCAATCATTCGAGAAACGTACCTCTACGGGAGTTTGCTGTGGAATTTTCATCCATGGTGTCCCACAATGACCAAAGTTCAGTTAAACAGCGACCGAATAGTTCCCATAGATGTTTGAACGTGGAATCGCCAAAATATTTCTGAACGAACACAAACGCACGTCATGTCCGCCATCGTCCGCCATGTTTATTTTAAACAAACCAGTACTTAGTCTCGCTCGGCCAAATTTCTTAAATGTGCAATCACGTATACTAGGTCCCAGGCCTCGCTGCTAGCCCCCCCGTGCTGTTAGCCTTTAATCCTTTTAATGAGAAAATGTGGTTATTGAACTATTATAGACAACAGTATTTACCTGTGGATTCCTGTAAACAGACTTAGTGGTCAATTTAGTTGAAGTTGATCCATACAGTGTGGATTCTTCAGGATAGTCTTTCAAGTTTTCAGAAAACTGTTTCTAGTTTCTCTGTTACTTACTTAAATTGCTGTGTGACAAAAACTAAGCATTGCTTTTTTTAACGTTACAATAGTCGTAATTCATTCAATGTTGCTGCAAACTTCCACGGGCTCCACGGACCGATTTTTCGCAAAATATTTTTTTCGCTCGTTAGATAAATTGGGGAATTAATTTTAACGTGAAAGAAATCGCGAAAAAAAATTTCGAAAAATTGTTGCTAGGAAGTTCGTAGTGGGATATTTATAAAATAAGGTGCTCATAAAATGTACATGACGACAAAAATCCACAACAACAAGTAAATCACAAACACTGTGTGGCTAGCTGTTGTCATTGTCGCTGTATTACACAGGTCTGTATGACAACAGTGAGGTTCGCAGGTTTTTCCAACTTTTTTGCAGTTTTTGTTCGTACACAATACCGCCTGTCCACAAGATTTGCTGAACGTTTCTTTGATTCCTTTCTCGTTGTTGTTATCGTGTTCCACCATGTATTCTTTGACGCAAACTTCATCAACCTCATCGGGGCAGTCGAATAATCGCAAGCTTCCTTCACATTCTTTCCACGAGTTGTTTGAATGACAGGCGTAGCATCGCAGGCCCTCGCTAAAGCAAGGCGCTGGAAAGGAAAAAATACTATTTCAGTCCTCGCATAGCCTCCTATACGCTATCTTTCCAAGAGAGGAAAGATTGCGTGACTAGCCACAAGAACGTAGTAACGAGTAACGGAAGATCTGTTCCGGAGGTCAGCGGGTTCAAATCAACCCAAGGCAAATATGTTTTGTTTGCCTCTTGTGGTGTGAACTCCTTTCAAAGGTTAATTCCCAGGAAGAATTTACAGCGTTAAGGTTCATCTAGAAGCTTTCTTCGCGCCCTTTCCAGTTCTGGTCACGAAAGCGCGAGAGAGGAAACTAATGTAGATAGCCTGTCCATTTGTCCATTAGAGATACAGAACTCTCTCTCTCTCTCCCTTGACTCGTCCCCAGTCGCCTCTTATAACACGTTTCTCATAAGAGACGACTGGGAACGAGTCAGCTCTCTTCATCTCAAGCTTGCAATAATCCAAGAGACAAAATTGCGCGGGTAAAAATCACCCACGTGGCACTCTTGAAGTATTTTTTTATTTTTTGTTGTACATATAAACAGTGCAATACGAAAGTTGCCATGGAAACGGCGGGAGGCGCCAATTTTGAAATAGCAAATAAAATTGGCTGCAGACCGGTTTCCTTTTTCGAACCAAAATGTTGTTGAACAGTTCAAAGAAAAAGCGGGAAAAATAAAATACCAAGAAGTTAACTGAACTCAGTAGAGTACAAATATCGCTCAAAACGAGAAAAAACATCATACCGCGATATGCGCAGTAAGTGTACTGTTAGAGACCTGTTAAACCGGTTAGTTTTAGTCTCTCAGTTCTCAGGTAACACAAAAACACAGTTCAAAGTCTCTTAAAAATATATTGGGAGAATATCGGCCCTAGGTCGAGGTCCGTACAGAAAACGAGGTCCGATATTCTCAGTCCTGGTATGGTCCCGTGCAAGCTGTGGGAATTAAAGTCTAACAATGTAAGAAACTTTACCAGGTCCGTGAATACTTGAAAAATATCGGACCGGCAATAAAGCATTCTGATTTGCTGATTTTAGTTATTGGCGTAATAATTAACAATTATCCACCGAACTGTAGGTGAATAGTGGTGGATATTAATACCCACCATGCACTATTCACCTCCACTTCAGTGAATAGCTGTTTTAATGTATACCGCACAGGTGGATAGCGAGCCCCAAACTGTTATTTTATTTTGTGACAAATTGGGCGCTGAAAACTTGTGTGAAGCCATTTTGTTTTTGCTCGGAGGTGAATAGCAAAGTATATCCGGAGTTTGAGTAGCCAATCAGAGCGAGAGAAAAGCACTATGCACTTGTGTGGTATATACTAATGAAGGTTCTATGTATTAGGCGCGGAAAATAAGTGCGCGCGTTAATTGAACCACTGTATCAATGCTAATAGTATCGTTTCTCAAGATGGCGTGAAACTTCCTTCGATTGGAAGGAAATTGGAAACAACTGGACCCAGAATTGCACTGAGATGGATTTGGCGCGCCTACGACAATTAAAACGACGAAATTATCATCTTGCTGATTGCCGTTATCATAATATTTTTTGTATTTTATTATTTTGTTTTACATTTACATATGAATACATATTCTTAGCAAACTGATTTATACTTGCGCAATAATTAAAATTAAAATAAGAAAAGAAATAATTGAAAAGTACTTCTAGAATTAAATTTGAGCAGAAATTTTTAAGAAACTATTTAGAACAGCATCAGTCTTCCAAATTTTTAGTAATAGAGGCTATTATGTCCCATGGCTATTTTCTTCAATTTTACAAGTCTACATAAATAGTATTGGTCTACTAACACCTGTATACACTGCTCCCTACAGCTTCGCAAAGATTATGTTAAATTCCGTTAAAAAGCCTGATGTTTTTTCTTGGCCTACTTTGCAATAGCGACCTTTAGATCGGAGAACGAGCACGAGATTGACTACGAGTACGACTCGAATTTCAAATCAGTCACGTTCCCAGGGCCGGCCTTGCTCCTCTCTGTAGTTTAATAATGTATTACCCTGCACACTAGGTTTGAAAAGTCGTACTCGTACTCAATCTCGTACTCCGATGTAAAGGTCGCTAATAGCTGTTGTGCGTTGTTTCTCAGTTTCAAAGGGAATAGAAAATTCGTATGAATTATTAGAGATTTAGACTGAAATGCAATACAAAAAGTCGTAGCCCGAGATATGGCTGACCAACTGCTGTTTCAATTCAACAATAATCAAATATTCTACAGGAGGTTGCGCAATAACCTCATTGCATGTCATTTGCGAAAGCCAAAAGCTTTCAAAACAAGCGTTATCGCACTAAGTGACTGAATGTATTCTTATTTTGACTTATATATCTCGTCAAAGGTTTTACCTCCGCAGAGTATTTTAAATGATTAAAACACGACGTGAGACAGATACTGTCCTCACTATCAGAACGACAGATAAAAATATCTGAAAAATAATTAAAGAAAATGGCAATTTTATCGCCAACTTTCGCAACTTTTTGTTATTCGCGACACGCGACATGACAAGGCAAAGTTATCTGTGACACATCGATATTTTCAAGGGTTCTTGTAGAAACCGCGAACGGATTAAATTTATCCAACGAAGGCCGTTGGTGTACGATGAAAATGTTATGGCGGCGTATTTTTAAAAAAGATTTCGAAGCGTTTGAAATATGTATTAGAATATCTATGAGCGATGTGTAACTTCTGAATGCAGGTGACTCGAATATCTCATTTCTAACAGCACTCTGGTAAAGTTACGTGTGTTGTTTATGGAATAACAGCGATACTCTAGACTCACCATTTATCGCCAAAACCATGACAAACGACACGCATTGTACACAATTCCACCTCATACTTGCGAACATTTGCCTCGTGGTTTAACAACTTGTTAATACATCCATCCCGAGGTATCGTACTTCGAATTCAAAAACGAACAGTGGTTGTATCTTCGGGATTTGGAACTAAACTCTTCAGACGAACTCTTCCACAGCGCGTGCAAATTTCTCGTGACAACAGTTTGCGTGACTTCTTGGTGTGAGTGTGTCTGCAGGAAATCACTATTGCATCAAAACAATTTTAGAATTCCAAAAGCCACAATGACCACTTTGCAATTGGTAAAGCTCATTTACATACTTGACACGACTGACACGGGGCGTGCACACCAGTTCAAAATGATGACTATTCCAAGCGCGCAAATATATTTCCGCTGCCTTTGTTGTTCTCTTTATACAGTTGGGACGACCAAAAAATTTGATATAAAAATAGTGGGGGGAAAATGGAGCTATTTTACTTGTATTAAATTTATTTAGAAAAAAAGGTTGCTTCACAGATGGCGTTGAGCGCCGGGAGGCGGCCTCGTGTATTGTTTTCAAGCAGCGGAAAACCGCATATTTTGTTACGGTTTTGTGCAATGCGCGTCTACATATTTTTGAACGAAATAAAATCGGTCAAAATCTGGTAAGGCGATATAACGGATGAAACCAAAGATCTGCAAAACGAAGGCATTTTATGTCAGTTGCGACATCACCATGTTTGAAACTGCACTTGCCAAAAAAATGTTTGATACTTACTCAAACTTGACAAGTAAATTGAAGGCTTTCCAACAGGATTATCAATATATGTGCATAATCAACTGTCGACGCTGCATGCAACGAGGTTGTAGAGCGTTTTCACTCAGTCCTGTGAAATGACAAAGGCCGTGGCAGCCATGTTGGTGCCCCCAACAAAATAAATTAATAAAAATTATTTTGTACTGGGACACCAATATGGCGGCTATGACATCAAGTGAAAACACTCTATTCAGCGGAAAGATGTATGATACGCTGGGTAATTTACGAGTCAGTTTTTATTTTTCCGAGCTTTTTTTGTACTGTATTTTTGCAAAAATTCCTGTCTTTCCAGACTAATTTTTATTCCTGTACAATTGACCATTATTTACGTGATTTTTTTGTTTCAGTTCAAAAATTAGTATTTTTTTTTTTATTAGTTGACGGCTCTCTGAGTACATATGTATGTGTCAAATCTAACGTAAACAATTTGCTAGTTTACTTTGGGTTTGACATAAGAAATTTGATATTTGAACGGGGCATGCACGGCTAGACCGAATGGCGACCAAATGTTGATTTTTCGATCATTAAAATATTGACCGTCTCTAAGGGTCACTACTGAGTAAAGCAAAAATGTGTAAATTTTGCAATTTCCAAGCAACTAGCTCAAGAACATTTGTATTTATTCCAAGAAAAAATGTCTAAATAACTAGCAATGTCAACTTTTTGACGCTTGGTTCGTGTCGAAAAACAAACATATCACACAGGCGTCATGTGTAGTGTCAGTGAAATTAAAATTAATTTCCCAAAACGATTAGGCAAGTATACTTTTAATCAGCTCAAATTTGACGGTAACATTAAAACTCGCAATTTCAGGAAAATTTACAAAAAAGACTTTCGCCCTCAGCGCAAAAAAATAGACAAAGAAGATCCTTAGAATGCATCAACATCTAGTTTCTCTATACATATACAACTATACAGTATCTAGACAAAATGATTAGCAGTGTTAGGTCCAATTTATACGTCGTATTTCAGTCGCGTCGAATATAATTCAAGGCAAGAAAACTCGCTGTAATCGCTGCCTTAAATCAGCGCAATACACACATAAATAGCAATGTAGAACACGTTGCTTCCATGGTGTATTGCAACGTAGTTTAATCGAGTAATCCCAGCGAGATTTCGAGAGATTTCTGCGCCTTTTCAGTGGAATAGACCTTTCTCCAAAATGGCCGCCGCAAATTCATATTAAACTGAGCGAAAAATCAATACCAGCAATTGAAAGACCACCTCTTGTTTGGTAATCGTACGAAGTTTCGTTAGGTTAGGTTCTACCTGAGTTGAGAAAACGGAAGTTGAAAACTGGAAAATTTAGAGATGTTTGTATGACGGGTATGAGAATAAGGAAAGTGATCACGAAATTGAAAGTGCTACGGTTATGATCAATCCAACGAACACTTCCTTATTGCCGATATGCTGCTAATACCACTGACTGGAAATCATCTACTCCAAACATGACCCCGTACGAAAAGCACGAGTCACATCTCATCTACAAAGTTAAAACCACTGAACCACTATAGGAATGAACAGACACGAACTGAGAGTTTCAAATAAACCTGATGAAGGCTACTATCTTTAATAATTACGTTGAAAAACCTTTACTACAGTATGTGGTCCTAATTCCGGCCAGAAAAGACACGAACGTGTAATTCTCGCATTGGAAGAACTGCCTTGAGCTGAAACTTGACCTGTGACTTGTCACAACGTTTTCCTAGCATATGTAAAAGAAACAGGTTTTGTTCTTTATCGATAATCTTGTAGTATCGAAAATAGAGATTCGCTTTGGCGGCCCTAATTCTGGCCAACGAGTCCTAATTCCGGCCACAACGAAAAGCATACAAATGTACGCATAAACAGTTCACAGATATAAATTTCCGTAACGTTTAATCATCTTTCATCCATATCGATCAATGAAAAGGCGAATTATACCAAGAGAGCTTTGCCGAAATAAGTGCACGGTATTCAAGCCGCTCTGCGGTCCCGGCCAGTCTGACAAGAGGATTTGTGAGAGGTGGCCGGAATTAGGACCTCGAACTAAAAACACATCGAAATATTTGAGTCATAATTTTAGACAGATATTCAACCTGTAGATAATTTTTTTTGGTCTGGCAGAAAGATCATTATATGTATTTCATACCAAAAAATAGCGCTATTAATGGACATATAAAGACAAACGGGAATTCTAAATATAACCATGTAATTTGAGGCGCCGTAAACTAATGAATGTCGAACAAAACAAATTCACCTACTTTCGCGATAACTCGAAATTCTCTTCTTTAACAATAACAGGAAAGCCACCAAGCAAGATTACGAAAGGAAATAGATCAATAAATCTTAGGAAAGAGTCGTTTCTTCAAAATAGTTCGTTTTCCAATGGAAAAATACGCGATGAACGAAAAGTGGCCGGAATTAGGGCCGGCCGGAATTAGGACCACATACTGTACAGTTTTAACAAACACAGTCGGGGGAAAGTGCTAAGTGCTAGTTTCGGCAAATCTTCGTTGAACCACTCGAAGACGGTTTCCGAATCATTTTATCCAATCAAAAACTAGCGCGAGCACTCACGAGTACTCCGAAAGCTGATTAGAATTTCGAGCACAATAATTGATTTTTAACGCGAGCATCTGCCACATCAAAATCACATCATTAACATATATGCATAACAGTTGAAAGAAAAATTGAAAACTAAATACAAAACAAATGGAAAATACCTTGTGATATCTCGAGCATTAGCTTATGTTCCTTTTTTTGTAAGATCGTAATTAAAAAAAGTCACTGTTTTGACTAATATGAGTGACATTGTACAAAGTAAGATAAATTGCAATAGCTTTCACTGCAATTTTGCAAAACAAAACTAATATTTACAATTTACTACAATTTTGCTATGCATATTGAGTATCTAATTAGTCAGTTGTACTGAGCAGAATTCGAGCAGAAGAAGTTTGGTGTCCGAGCAGAATAAACGATTTTTACGAGCATTGTCGGTAGGCAGAATATGCCATTTTACGAGCAGAATTTATCCAAGCCTACAGCAAATACGTCATGTTGCATAGCAACTTCGTGGACAAAAACCGCGGGCTCAGTCCCGTCTCGGAGGCGGGATTGGTACTTGTTTGCCCGACTGAACAGTAGCCAAGCGATTGATTTCTACGTTGTGTTGTCCTCTGCTATAAATTAAACGTTTTATAACACTATAAGAACTGTATGTAGATGACTAAGGAGAATTTGTAGTCTAATATCAGGGCTATGAGAGAAACAATTATATAGAAGTCAAATAAAACAGAAAACCAAAGAGGTATATGTTTCATCATGAACACGAATATCTTCTTTTTTCTTTGTAGTCTTGACAAAAATAAAGACATGCAAGACGTGCTAGGAACAGCCAAGTCAATCAAGCAAATGAAAGAAATATGTCAGACGTTAAAGGAGAGAATTCAGGTATGTATGATGTATAGGTGGCTGCTGTGTACATTCATCGCATGCAATCTAAGAATGTCATCATAGATAAACTTTTAAGAATTTTCTATGTTTTCTTTGTTTATAAAGGAGGAGAAAGAAATGGGGATTAGTAGATTTGAAATATAAGGAAAAGATGAAGATTTAGGTTAGGCCCAATTTATACGTAATTCAAGTCCCAGAAAACTCGCTGAAATCGCTTTAAATCAGCGCAATGCCCACACAAATAGCAAAGTAGAACACGTTGCTTCCATGGTGTATTGCAACGTAGTCGAATCAAGTAATACCAGCGAGATTTCTGCGGCTTGATATTACATGATATTAATGCGACGTATAAATTGAGTTTGATAATAATGGACACCTCTCTGTGTAGGGGTAGTCAATTTGGTGCTGTGTAGTAATTTTTCTCCAGTTTTATCCATCCCTCCCTCCCTCCCTCATAAAACGTCACCTCCCGGCCCCCTTGAACATAGAACAGTCCTAAAAGATCGTGACAACCTAAAAGACAAAACAATTGTTGTGTATGCTTTGCAGAAAGACATCGAAGAAAATGGTGAACCCACGGACTCAACAGTGATTCCTTATTGGAGATGTCAGCCGTATATAAGGTGAGTGCTTCCTTGGATTACCAGGTTTCTGTTTACTGGGCGAGCCGGAAATGGATCACTCCGAAAGGAACGAGGAGAGTTAGGACGAGTCAACAGTAGGGATAACTTGCCCCAAAAGGCCCTTTGCAGAACTCTGTCACGTGACCTTGTAAATGGGTAACAGAAAAGAAAAGAACCTGATGAAATTAGTGAGGTTTCAACTTTGAGTTTGAGATTTTATGACGGTTGTGATGTCCGAAAATTTAAGATTTGTTTGAAAGTTGCTGGATGGCGAGGCTTTCTATCCAGTCGTTTGTTTGAATATAAATCCTCTAAATTTTCCAAAGTTTGAAATTGTCATAAAATCTCACTCTTGATCATCAATGGTCTCAAAATTGGCAATCTTACTAATTTCATTGCGCTCTTTCCATTTCTGCCCCCCATTTTGTACTACCAGCTATTTTTATGAGCGAGGAGTCACGTGACATGACGAGCGTAAAGCCTGATTTGTTTCTTCAAAGCAGGGTTAGCCTCAACTTCGAATTCGGGTTTGGGACGTCACTACAGACCTCTGCAAATAACTGAATCAGTTTATCATTCGATTTATTTCCCCTTTATTTTGATTGTTCAGACTGAGACAAAACAAAGGCAGCGCGCACTTTCCCCCAAAACTGTAAAAAAAAACCCAAACAAACAAACAAACAAGCAAGCAAGCTCGCTGATCGAGTGATTAAGAATTATTGTACTCGGTTTTCATTGTCTCGCAGATCAGTTATTTGCCTACGCCAATGACAAATCACGATATTTTGTTCACCCTCATCCACTCACATTATTTTGTATCTTAACTTCAGGTCGAATCCTGGAGTAAAAAGAACGCTGGACGAGATGAAAGAAGATGAAGAAAGAAGCAAAGAGGTGGCTAAAGTCCGACAGATGAAGAAAGCGTTGAAGAAACAGAAAGTTCGAGCACGAAGTGGTACTTTGACTTGTTTTGATACTAGAGCGCGGTAAAACCAAAACCAAAGCAATTACAATGACCAATAACAACAAACGTAAACAACACAACGAACCATTGAGCCAAGGCGTTTAAACCCAGCTTTCTTAAACCAAGTAATCCGCCCTGAGAGTATTGCCGTCATGTTTTGTTCTTGGGCAAGACACTTTACTCTCACAGACTACTTTTTTTGAAGCTATTTTCCTAGCAGGAGTTCTGATGATTTTGTTTTTCTACCATTTTTTACAGAAAGAACGTGGTCAATCTGTGCAAAGTGTCAAGTCAATCCTAAGGTAGGTACAGCAGTTAACATCATGTTTGTTTAAAATATCATGGGACTCAACTATTAGGAATCTGTCAGTTAATACCTTGAAATCCTGCTTGTTAGCTCACACAAAAATAAACCCACCAAAAACGCCTTTGAACAAAAAATAAGCCCAGGGCTTATTATCGTAATTTTATGGTAACTTTGAAGTTTATCCGGCTGGCTCTGTGAATATGTGGCTGGTATTTTAGACACCAATACAATAACTATACGCATTGTATTAAATTAGAAGTTTATTCTATAAACTGGGGTTAATGAGCCCTGCTGTTTATCTCACAAGCATTTTCCACATATTTATTTAATCCATTTGCATTATTCAAGAAGCCTTGTGTAAACATACAAATGTACACAAGCCAAAGTCTACTGTCTTATGATCGTACTATCACGCTGCAAAGTGATATGTCAAGGCTGCCAGTTATTTCCCATCTAGTTGCACGTGCTGGCGTATTTTTACTTGGCGTACTTTTACTCCTTTCTAGCCTCGTGCTAGCCCCTAGTTCAACGCCTGTATGCCCTACCTAAATCACATTTGAGTTTACTACCCACAGGGGCTTTGAGGGTTGCAGGGCGCTCCACGCTGTTTATACCTCCAGTCTTGTGATACTAAGAAAAGCTCTGATCACACCTAGTTATTTTCGGAATAAGCTATTGCTATGCAAACGGCTAAGTCTCATTAACAGTGTATTAATTTCATTTCAGGGCTTGAAATGTTCATTCGATTTGTGTCGTATCTGTTGTCGCATCAAAGCAAATGACGTGGCCTTGGGCTGTCGAGGTAATTATTACTGACGTAAATAGTTATTACTTATAAACTGAAAATACCTTATTCTCACTAATTTTCGAGCGAAATCGACATACCCGTATTTCGCGAGGCTTTATGATCTTCGCGATTTCAGAGAAAATAAGCAAAAATATCGTCTTTATTTTCGCGTCTTTTGCGAAAACCGCGACAATTAATACTCGCGAAAATAAGTGACTAATGGGGAATACTCGTGTGTTTTGTGCTTTGTTGGGTGGGGTAGGGGATTAGGGGGAACATAACAGACATTTTATGTCAAGTTCAATTTCAAAGGAGCTATGCCACGATCTTATAAGTCATTTGTTTTATTGTAAAATATTACCTTTCAAATCGAAGGAAAATTCAAAATAATATTTTACTAAGGTAGAAAAACACCAAAAAGGAACAAGGATGGTTAAAATTGGGGAAAACACTAAAGGAATGTTTGCGAATTTTAATGCTAAATAAGTCAAGTCGGAAACGTTTTTGTGGGTACACACATTTATTTCAACAACAACATTTATTACTACAGAATGAAATATGTAAAATCTTACTGGTACACAATAACGAGCATGATACATTAGTTCATTTCTCTGATGCATGTCTTTCTTTCAGGACACCGAATCAAAGCCGCTTGTTTAAAGGAAGATGAATCAACCTCGAAAGAAACCAACAATCTCCTTGTGGAAGAAAAAGACGTTAATGAAACGGTGAAAACAGAACAGTTATCGAGCTAACAGAGAAGCGATGTGAAGATACTCTGCAAGTCAGTTGTAATGGAATTGCCAACACTGCAAAGGAGGCATATCTCTACTTCTAAATCAGCTCTAGAGTGCAATTATCCAGACCGGGGCAAACTGTTGGAGATGGAATCATTGCTGGCATTCTCGATGAGGGATAAATAAATACATGCCGGCGCAATGCAGCGTGAATACTTAGTCGTACCGGACGTGCCTTTTATCACGAAAATATTGCTTGTTTGTTTGTTTTTCTTTTTTGCACTCAAAATTAAAGACGTTGCATAAACGTCTATTAAAAAACCCGTTATCCCAATAATGTATAGCTGTCCAGACCAAAATGCAACATGGGTAGTGCCTTAACGATATGGAAAATAACATTTTTAAAGGTGCTACGTCACGGATGGCGCATCTTGAAAAAAATGGTCACTTTTTTCACGTTCGTCGTTCGCAATCCGTCTTAATCTTCTCCATCCTCAACCATCCTTGTTCCTGTTTGGTTTCTTATCACCTCTTTGGTGTTTTTCTGCCTTAGTAAACTATTATTTTAAAGCTTTCTTCAATTTGAACTACTTTGTAAACAAGACAAGGAGTCATAATTTTCGATGCCGTGAAGGCGGTAGCAAATAATTGAACTGTGAGACAATGAGAAGTTACGATATATTTGTGTAATATGTTTTGTTACATGCATTTTTAACTCGTAAATGCGAAAGAAGTGAACGGGTTATAGCATTTGGTGGACAAATTTCACTCGCTCGGAACTAGTAGTAATCATAGATTATTGAATGCGTTCGAGAGAGTCTTTCACTTGCCCGCCGACGCAGTACAACAGTTTTTTTAGAAACTAATTACTTTGTTATCTTTCCGCTCCGGGAAAGTGTGAAATATATTAGTACCATTCGTAATTCAGCCGGCATTTGTTTGAAAAAAACTTGGCGCATCCTCAAACCTCAAAACAGTGTTTCTTTTTTTAATTAAAGCAAAACAGGTGAAGAAAAAACTAAACAAAGCAAGCAACAATTAATGTGAACTTGACTACTAATGATGCTAATATCAATTACCTTGACATATGTCAAACATCACAGATATTATTATTTATTATTTCTCCAAAATGTATCACGTACAACTTCGACTGAGGCCTGAGCAGGCGCCAATTTTCTTTGTGGGGCTCTTGTTTGTGCATTCTGGGTGGAGTTGGAAAATTAAAAAAAGTTTATATTTGGAAATAATATTTCAAAATTTTCCACAATACATTAATATTTTGGACAATTTTGAAATATTACGAGCCGGTATCATTACCAAATACCACGTACAACTTATATGCTATTATTTGTTTATATGTACTATACAAATGTCCACCAAGGTGCGTCCCTTCAATTCGGTCTTAAACTGAATGCAAACATTCATGAAACAGGGATCGATTATTTCTGTAATTTAAAGAGCTGCAAGTGTGAATAAGTTCTCCGCGTCGAGAGCATCGAGAACGTTTTGGATCTCAGAGTTATTCATATCTAACTCGTAACAATTTCATGACTATTTCTGTAGTGAAAGCAGTTACACTGTTTGTTTTATAAGCCGAGAAACATTTTTTATAAGAACGTTGAGGTTGAAATTGGCCAAAATTTTAAGAACATACTAAGAATGAGAGTTAGTAGGAACATTTTTATTTTTCAACAAATGTCCTGTATACTTTTATGAAATAAGTTAGATACTACGCGCGTTCTGATTGGCTCAAAACCATTTACCATAACTGTATGGAAACATAGAAAATTGCTTCGTGCTTTTATTTCATAAAAACAATAGAAAACGGGTTCCCTGTGTTTCCATAGAGTTATGGTAACACTCGTGAAATTTGGGAGAACTCCAAATTGACGTGGAAACATTTCTCAGCATTTCTCGTTCTCCCAAACTTCACTCGTGTTACCATAACTCTGGAAACACAGGGAAAACGTTTTCTATTTGATAATTATATAGAATCTGTATAGAAATCTTTATTTCCCCTTCAGAACCTCTTAACTTTATACTCGCTGTAAACCCAAATTGACCAAGAGTCGACTGGCGTAACATCTCGGCCATCTAGTGGGGGAGCGACACGAAAAGACGCGCGAAGCGCGAATAGAAGTGTGGCGAGTGAATAATAGGCGTGGGGATTGGGGAGAGGGGGCACAGGCTAAAGGAAAACGACGTTTGGTTCGAGTTATCGGGGTTTTTGAGGAATCGAGGGTTCGAGAAACTGAATCGGGATTTCACTGTACTTAAAAAATTAAGAACCTTGAGTTCTGGGTCAGCTTGAACTCCAAATTTCGACGTTCTTATAAAACAGAGTGTATTCAAAACCTTCAAACAGGTGACCACTTCAGAATGGAAACTGAGTGGATATAATTGATGCAGTGGATTATTTTCCTTATATTATTGCATTTCCGCAGGACATATCTTTCGTAAGCTGATTTGATCTTGCTTTATGTCGATTGATAAAAATATTAATAGTTATACTGCTCAGTTGCGTGTTTGCTTGTTCATACGAATGAATCCAGTAGTATAGGGATCTTAACAAATATTGAACTACCAAGCCAGAATAATTATAGCTGCTCCCTCGATTCGTCATAAACGTAAATAACCTGTCTCTAATTGAAAGAACCTATTCCTTTTAATGGACTATAAGTGCGAATGAAATTTCGCCTTGTCCATGTAACCAAACATATCGGTTTTTTAAAAACAAAGTTTTATTCCTTTGTGCACCTCACTAGAAACATTTGACAAACTTTATGATATCGACAAATAAAAACTAAAAGTGTGTTGATGTTGTTGTTTGTGACGAACTGTAGCGAGACCTTTGCAAGAAAATTGATCAAATCGATCCGCGCGCCCCACTCTTTCTTGAAGAATAACACTGAGAACAAATTGTTGCAATTCAAATGCAGGGTGTCGCGAGAACTGACAGGTGTCAAAGTTGCCACAAAGTACGTTGAAGACTGTACGCAACAAACGGTTCGAGAGCTTACTTACTAGAGCGTTCGCTCAGTGTTATCAGAAGAATTTACCGAGACGACTCTGGATGTCACTACACACAACTTTGGTACTGAATGACTTACCGGTAGAGATGCAAAGAAGGTAGGCAAGAACAACAACAGAATTCATCCTGTTGATTTGAAAGGTAGAGTCTTCTTCTTATGCCGAACTGATAGATGTTCCAGGTCGCGATAGCTGATGTTAGGTTTAATTTGGTGATTAAGAGTTAGAGTGACTTATCATTGCCGATTATGTCAACAGAAGTTTATCACCTAGGTGATAAACGTCTGATAATAAGCTTCTGATGTCAACCAGTATGTATTGAGAGAATTCAGTTATAGTCACAAATAACTCTAATGCGACTCTTGCTTTGCTGCCAATTATATCTCGATACAGGCAAAGGGTGTCGGCGTTATGATCTCAAAGCATGCCGGGAGTTGCTTTCAGTTTGGACTCTATCACGTTGTCGCGTTAAGTGAGGGAGGGGGCATCAACTCGTATTAATTTGGATGTAAATGGGACCTGGCAATTCCGAGTTCTTCGTGAGAAATGATGAATATCTTATGCAGCTGCAAATAATATTTTCAGCTTTCTTTGGAGCTGCATACTTAGCTACATAACCAGTTCGAAGATCCCTTTCTCTTTAATAATTTAAACTTTGAAGGACGCAACGGTTGAGGTTAGTGTTGGCTTGCAACCGCCACTGTTAGCTTGCAGGGACGGCGGACAAGCAGGAGGTACTGAGAATCTGATGGCTCTTGTTTTAATCAGCAAAGCGTCTAACCAACTAACTTACACGTTTTAATGTTCTTAGCTATATAGCCAATTCGCATGTTTGGGTTTGCAACCGTGGGAATTCAAAAGACCTCCACGTAGTAGTTGAATGCAAACCCGAACATGCCTACGGGGATAAGACAAATAACGAATTGAAGGTCCAATAAGAAATTCCTCAAAAACGAAGACTAACCATAACTTTAGATTCCATGGAGGCCTTAGCCAAAATCGGAAGGACACCGAAACATAATTACCGTGCAGTGGGAGCTATTGTTAAACGTTAAATCATGGAGTCAAAACGGGAAATGGAATTTGGATCCTAGAGGAGGTATACGGGGGCCGAACTTGACTACTGGACCTCCATTGTCAATAACAAGACAAATAAATCGGTAACGCACACATTTAACTACTTAACATTAGTTTCTGTGACGTTTCTAAAAGTTCAGTAACGTAATCGAATTGGCTGCAGATCGGTTTCCTTTTTCGAACCAAAATGTTGTTGAACAGTTCAAAGAAAAAGCGAAAAAAATAAAATACCAAGAAGTTAACTGAACTCAGTAGAGTACAAATATCGCTCAAAACGAGAAAAAACATCATACCGCGATATGCGCAGTAAGTGTACTGTTAGAGACCTGTTAAACCGGTTAGTTTTAGGAAAAAATTGCCAAATTTCTCTTTACTCATGAGCAAAGAAAAATTGTCAAGTGAAAACTTGTCAAGGAAAACTTGCTCGTGTGGAAGGGCTTAACTCTGACAATCAATTTCCTGGAGGGAACGAATGGACCAAATATGATGCATGCCGGGTATAAAATTAAAAGCGGGAGTATTCCATGACCTGGCTTGCAGGCAAACTGGTCCATGATGAAAAGGAGCATTCTGATTGGTCCGAATTTTACAATACGAACCGCTAAGACAGACCTCTCACGAATTAATTTAACCGAATTTCTTTTATGAAACATTGAACAAAAGAAAACTGTTTTTTATTGGTAGAAACATTTTTCCTTCATGTCTGGCGGACAATTTCGTTCTTTTTTTTTTTGCATTCCATTTTCGGCTCGGTTCATAAACTTGCAAAAAAAAAAGAACTCGACCAATATTCTCACGCTAGTTCAATGACAGCCATACTTTTTCTTTGTTATCTGTATTAAATTTATTTATTGGCAGAGTACAAGCAAGTCTGATAGTCGATTTACAAATATACAAAAACAACAAAATAATCAGCTCTACGAATTATGTACATTTTTCCTTTTTTCAATTAATTTGCTTGACTATTGTTTATAATTAAGAATCTAAAAAGTTATCTTTCTCTTTTTCTTGTCCTTTTCTTACAATGAGCTGAGTTGTAATCTATTATCACTAACACAACACTACCCGCCTGGACCTTTGTTATTAAAAACTGAACCATTGGATAATGCATTTCTAGAGTTTTGATTGGCTTAGAGGCCATGGGATATGAGCCATTATACCTTGAACGCATCGGCGAGAAAGAGAGTTGATTTTTTTTCTCTCTCCAAGGAACAATGGCCGCCGGAGAAAATTGTTTCACGGCAGAATTGACTGAAGACGAAGTAACAAAACTGCTAGAAAATGCAGCAAAGTTTGGAACGAAATATTTAATGGGAAATGCTTGTAATTGTACAACAAATGCAACTGAACGAGCACTATTTATAAAAGGAAGCCTGAAACAATGTACGGGAAAGTCCGGAAACCAATCACAAATCTGCACAAATTCGTTCAAA
This sequence comes from Desmophyllum pertusum, assembly GCA_029204205.1. Classification (NCBI taxonomy): domain Eukaryota; kingdom Metazoa; phylum Cnidaria; class Anthozoa; order Scleractinia; family Caryophylliidae; genus Desmophyllum; species Desmophyllum pertusum. The sequence goes on along the minus strand of MU827778.1, from coordinate 7,283,518 downwards.
ATGAATGAATTACAATACAAAATATTTAAGCTCAACCGGGTGTATGTAAAACCGGGAACACACCCGGAACACCCCGGAACACCCCGGAACACCCCGGAACACCCCGGAACACCCCCGGAACACCCCGGAACACCCCGGAACACCCCGGAACACCCCGGAACACCCCGGAACACCCGGAACCCCGGAACACCAACGGAACACCCCAGGAACACAAAAAATATAAAAATAATAATAAAATAATAATAAATAAATAAAATAAAAACAAATATATTTATATAGTGGCTGAAGTAGTGAAATCGAACATGGTCAGCGGTCAAGAGCCGTTAACGAATCGACTGATACCGAACACTTCCGAAGATGCCCCGAATATTTCCGAAGACTTACGAAGATGTCCCGAACACTTCCGAATATTTCCGAATATTTCCGAAGATGCCCCGAAGATTTCCGAAGATTTCTGAAGATTTCCGAAGATGTCCCGAACACTTCCGAAGATGTCCCGAAGATTTCAGAAGATGGCTCGAAGACTTCCAAAGATGTTCCGAAGATTTCCGCACGTTTTCAGAAGACCCGAATTTTTCTCTGGTCCCGAGGGTGTCCGCCTACGTAAAGACGAAGAGTAAAAGAGAGCGCAGAAAAATTCGCCTGATACTCAGGTTAGGGAGGTTCGACTGAACAAACAACGACATGATTGACCAATGACCAATTGTCTACGAAATTGCACATGGCAATGACCTCCGATTACCTCAAATTCAATGTCACGCTCTGTGGCGTTGGCCAATTGGCAAACATTTGAATTTTGAGCGGTCCTTTGCCACTTATTCACTCTTAGATAAGAAGCTTCAGAAAAATTCGGTCTTCTGAAAACGTGCGGAAATCTTCGGAACATCTTCAGAAGTCTTCGATATACCTTCGGAAATCTTCGAGACATCTTCGGAAGTGTTCGGGACATCTTCGGAAATCTTCGGGGCATCTTCGGAAGTGTTCGGTATCAGTCGATTCGTTAACGGCTCTTGACCGCTTACCGTGTTCGATTTCACTACTTCAACCACTATATAAATATATTTGTTTTTATTTTATTTATTTATTATTATTTTATTACTATTTTTATATTTTTTGTGTTCCTGGGGTATTCTGTTGGTGTTCCGGGGGTGTTCCGGGGTGTTCCGGGGTGTTCCGGGAGTGTTCCGGGAGTGTTCCGGGGTGTTCCGGGAGTGTTCCGGGGGTGTTCCGGGGTGTTCCGGGAGTGTTCCGGGGTGTTCCGGGGTAACGGCGTAACGAGAATCGGCGTAACGAGAATTTTTTGTCCATTTTTTTTTCAATCATTTTTTTAATTTTTTTCTAGAATCGGCGTAACGACAATTTTTTAACAATTTTTGTTTCAATCATTTATTTTATTTTTTATTGAAAAAATATAAAATATGAATTAGAGTATTGTTTGTATACATCTTGTTTTCTTTATTTTTTCTGTTTTATGAAAAATATTTGTCACAATGATTGGCGCTTCTTTTTCGCGCCTTTTCTTGCCCAAGCTACACCGCCGTGTATCGCAGGCGCACATTCTCACTACACGCGGTTTTCGCCTTCACCCGTTCACTGGTGTCTTCATTGCCTCGTTCGGGCTCGTTCACCGGGGATCGGCGACATGGAGGAAGATGACGGTAAGTTTGAACCTGCAAATGTGGAAATTAGTTCCTGGGTTTTCATATTTCTGAGTCAACCCTGTCCCGTTTCATTTTATTTTTAGAATTGATCTCCCGCGAAATTATCTCGTTTCCGCTGACCGCTGACGTCCCCCCACTGAGACAAAAAACAAAAAAACAAATGGCGGCCAAATGGGGGAATCCACTCTTGGTTCCTTCGTCCGTTTTCCTTTACAATTTTACGTCCGTTCCTATTCTTACAACCGAGGGAAACTGGTTGTTAGCTGACTGGAAGTTAATAAACAACTTGATTGAACTGAAAGCGAATGAATGTCATCTTGAACATCGCGGTGCGCGATCAAAACTTTCATCGATAGTTGTCTTTGTCTGTCTTGTTCGAGTGGTGTTCTTTGTGTGGTGTTGTCGCGATGTAAGCCTTTCGAATAGATTCGAAATGAAGCGCTCTGTAGAAGATTCGGGTCTTTCCGAGATCCATAGCAGTAAAACAGGGAAACATTTATAGCGGCTAATATTTGGATTTCGGCCGTCGTGGAGGCAATGGCGAAAGTGCGAGCTCGAGCGGTCATGGCAGCGAAAAACACGATACTAATGTTGTACCCGAAGCGAAAAATGTTAAGGATATCCAGCGAAGGGGATTCCAGGAAAAGAAAGCTAGCAGTTCTGCAGAGAATAATAAGGTGAAAGGCCTACACGGCGACTACAGCTCGTGACATTTCATTTTGTACATTTTCTGTTCTCTATTATAAAATTCGGTTTGCTTTAAAATAGCCTGGAAGGCGGCTGCACGCCTTTCAGAGATGGAAGGCGGCTGCATTGGCAGGCTAGGTTTGCTTCAAGCGTGTTTCTAACGCGCAATATATGTTTTATTATGAGGAGGATTTTCAAGTAGAGCCTTCGACTGTGTACACGTCTAGAAAAATTGGCTCAGAGGTCATGTTTGATTTCCTGTCAGGCTTTCGTCCTTTGCGAAGCTACAATAATTTGTTTAGATAGATGCTAAGGTTATATCTCTTGCATCAATCAGGGGCACCCAACGACAAAATTTTCCTGTTGGTGTCGGAACGTCGTTTTTACGTTATAATTGTGCTTTTTGTGCAGTTTAATGGCTTATTTTTAAACCGTGCTAAGAAAAATGTATCTGTTCGGATACGTTAGCTGAACTTTCAAACTTCAGAAAATTTTAGGGATTGAAATCTTTTACCCGAACTTATGAGCTGAATTTGCCTTTCCGAAAATCCTAGCTGACCTATTTTTGTACCCAAAACGACATTTTTATCTCTCCGAAAACAAAAGGCATTAATTTTCCCATATTAAGAAAGTTCGAGATGACATTTCCCTAACCGAATATCTGAGGCGATTATAGGCCTTCCGAACAGATATTCCACCGAAACGATCCGTTGGGTGCCCCTGATCAATTTGATCGAGCTTACGCTCGATGTTTGTTTCCTCCTTTGTTCGTAGTGTGATGTTCTTCGGTGTTCTTGCAACGCAAGATAACATAGATATCCCATGCGCATCGATTGATTGTTTTGCGTGTTGTATGCCAGTTTATTCTAGCTTTCTGAGCACTCTATTTATGTCGATTGTCCACGCACATGTTCTTCTTGCAAACCCCTCTTAAAGTGGGGTTGATGCTATAGCATTTTAAGTGCGAATATTTTTGCTCTCTACCGTTTTATGACCTGGGTTTTATGAGTGCCGGCGCAAATCGACTGCATTGTATTTTGCCACTCTATTTGTTCATACCGCGCGGTCACCTTTCGTTGCTGGCGTTTTTCCTTTAGCCCGATTCAACACACTTTGCTCCTCACTAATGTTCTATGATGTACTAAATCTGTCGGAAGAGAAATCGTAACAATCTGAACTTTCACTGTCTTCACTCGATTCCGCCATTATTATCGCTGTGCTGCTGAGATCACCGGCGTGTGACGTATAACAATAACTTTGTTCTGATTGGGCATTCTAATGAGTTCGCGGGAATCTGTGAGCCCCGCGGTGTTCTAAAAATAAAATGAAACGGGACAGGGTTGACTCCCAGGATCAGTATGGGAGATGGAGGCTCCGGGTAATGGGCTCCTGCCTGTGTACGTTGAAAATCAACCTCGTTCCCAGGGTCTCTCTTCTTTCCGCCAAAAGCGATTGCGGGAAGAAGAGAGACCCTGGGAACGAGGCTGGTTGAAAATTAGCCGATTTATCGACAGAAGCTGAGCCTGCGATATTTTTGGCGCTGATCTCCAAGATGGCGGGTGACCGAGCAGGGTGAGCACAGTCACTGTGCATTTGTATCCATCCATTGACCAACATTTGCAGAATATCGCGTATTTTTCTACAGTATTTATTTGAAGGTGCCCACTGCTGGCGTGAGTATCAATTTGTCTACATCACGCTTTATAAAATAAAATTGTTAAAAAATTGTCGTTACGCCGATTCTAAAAAAAAAAAAAAATGATTGAAAAAAAAAATTGGACAAAAAATTCTCGTTACGCCGATTCTCGTTACGCCGATTCTCGTTACGCCGTTACGCCGTTACGCCGTTACGCCGTTACGCGTTACGCCGTTACTCGGATTATTAACACCCAGCTCTATTTTCATTCAGCTTGTTTACCGAACAGACCGAAGACAGCGCCGGTCACCAGACGTTTGCCGCCGTTTTCATACAAATCATGCTGCTTCATTTAATCGAACTGAAAAATCACTCAGTTGATTTATAGTCTTGTGGTGACTCCGGAGAAATATCGGGCGCACTCGACTATGACAAACTTTGGGTTATAACTTTTTCGGCTTTAATGCGATTGCCATAAAACGTTGGCAAGAAGTAATCATTCAGAAATAATATGATATAATTCGATTTAACTAGGAGAAAATATTTTTAGCGATATTAGCGCTTAAGTGGACAGCACTTTTTGAACAAAATCGCACCCAGTGAAAAATTTTGCTGATAGATTTGTGTTAAATTTCTGTAATCAGCTTATATTGACTTAATACATACCTTAACCGAGTTTCAGCAAAATCGTTGGAGCAGAAGTACGGAAGTAATAAGGCCATCTAAATTTAGCCCTGAAATTATCTTGAACTTTTCTATAACTGATACTCTTTGTCAAAACAAGCCACGAACCCGAATTTCTGGGAGAAGCCTTCCCAATGCTTGCTAAATCGGAGTGCCAAGCCGATTGCCAATCGTGCAAACCATTAAAAAGTATTCAATAGTTCTGTAAACATTATAAAATGCTCAAAGACCTGCTCAAATTTCCAAAGTTGCGTTTTCCAACATTTTTCGAAAATTATCCAACAGTTTTGTGTCATACTCCTTCCACGTGAATTTCAAGGTACTGTAATATTTTTGCATCAATTTTTGCGGCTGTTCCCGGCTTTAAATTGGAGAAATTGCTGCTGGATTCAAGCTACTCCGCATCTGAGCGCAGGCGAAGCTAACGAGCAGTTTTGTTTATGAATACGAAATGAGCACGTGCGGCATTTATTCGAAGAATTCGCACCCTAAAAAGGGGGACCGAAGTAATATGTGCGCCAGCGAACCCGGGAGGGGAGGGAAGATGTACATTGCCACCCATCGAAACCTCTAATGGAGCGTACATCTTCCCTCCCCTCCTGGGGTCGCCGGCACGCACATAACTTCGGCCCCCCTTTTTAGGGTGCGAATTCTTCGAATAAATGCCGCATTTCGTATTCATAAACAAAACTGCTCGTCAGCTTCGTCTGCGCTCAGATGTGGAGTAGCTTATAATCCAACAGCAATTTCTCCAATTTGAAACCAGGAACAGCCGCAAAAATCGATGCCAAAATATTGCCGTACCTTGAAATTCATGTGGAAGGAGTTTGATACAAAACTGTTGGATAAGTTTCGAATAATGTTGGAAAACGCAACTTTGGAGATTTGAGCAGGTCTTCGAGCATTTTATAATGTTTACAGAACTAGTGAATACTTTTTAATGGTTTGCACGATTGGAAATCGTCTCGGCACTCCGATTTAGCAAGCATTGGGAAGGCTTCTCCCAGAAATTCGGGTTCGTGGCTTGTTTTACCAAAAAGCATCAGGTATAGAAAATTTCAAGATAATTTCAGGGCTAAATTTAGATGGCCTTATTACTTCCGTACTTCGTCTGCTCCAACGATTTTGCTGAAACTCTGTGAAGGTATGCATTAAGTCCGATATAAGCTCATTCTAGACATTTAACACAAATCTGTCAGCAAAATTTTTCACTGGGTGCGATTTTGTTCAAAAAGTGCTGTCCTCTTAAGCGCTAATATCGCTAAAAATATTTCCCCCTAGTTAAATCGAATTATATAATACTATTTCTAAATGATAGCTGCAATCTTTACAAAAGTTTTATGGCAATCGCATTAAAGCCGAAAATGTTATGACCCAAAGTTTGTCATAGTCGAGTGCGCCCGACATTTCTCCGGAGTCACCTTAAAAAGTAATACCGAAGTTTTCACCTAAAGTTTTTAATAAAACAATTATTCCATTCGCCCTTGTTGGATACGAGATGATTATAGCCAACTCGCGCTACGCGCTCGTTCGCTATCTATCATCTCGTATCCAACAAGGGCGAATGGAATAATTGTTAATGGTTGATATCAGAAGCTTATTGTCAGAAGTTTATCACCTACCTGATAAACCTCTGTTGACATAAAGGCAATATATGATTGCTGAGTCACTCTAACTCTTAAGGTTACATGGACAAGGCGAAATTTCATTCGCACTTATAGTCCATTAAAAGGAATAGGTTCTTTCAATTAGAGACAGGTTATTTACGTTTATGACGAATCGAGGGAGCAGCTATAATTATTCTGGCTTGGTAGTTCAATATTTGTTAAGATCCCTATACTACTGGATTCATTCGTATGAACAAGCAAACACGCAACTGAGCAGTATAACTATTAAGAACGAATGTTGCTAAGGATGGAGCCAAATTGGAAATGGTCAAATCAAGTTTCCTTCATACTTTGTGTGTAGTTAGTCTTTGGGGTGGAAACATTCGTGATGATATTTGTTTCACTTCCTGCACTAACCTTGGGATCAGGGGCGGAAGTTCATGCCCCAAAATGTATTTTTTGAGGTATTTTTAACCCGAAAACTGAGATTTTGTTAACTAATTATCTCAAAATGCAAAAGACTGGTTAAAATTGACATAAAGGCAATATATGATTGCTGAGTTACTCTAACTCTTAATCACCAAATTAAACCTCGCATTAGCTATCGCGACCTGGAACATCTACCAGTTCGGCATAAGAAGAAGACTGTACCTTTCAAATCAACAGGATGAATTCTCTTGTTGTTCTTGCCTACCTTCTTTGCATCTCTACCGGTAAGTCATTCAGTACCAAAGTTGTGTGTAGTGACATCCAGAGTCGTCTCGGTAAATTCTTCTGATAACACTGAGAGAACGCTCTAGTAAGTAAGCTCTCGAACCGTTTGTTGCGTACAGTCTTCAACGTACTTTGTGGCAACTTTAATTTGACACCTGTCAGTTCTCGCGACACCCTGCATTTGAATTGCGACAATTTGATCTCAGTGTTATTCTTCAAGAAAGAGTGGGGCGCGCGGATCGATTTGATCAATTTTCTGGCAAAGGTCTCGCTACAGTTCGTCACAAACAACAACCTTTTTGAAATGTTTCTAGGGAGGTACAAAAAGGAATACAACTTTTGTTTATTACAAAACCGATATGTTTGGTTACATGGACAAGGCGAAATTTCATTCGCACTTATAGTCCATTGAAAGGAATAGGTTCTTTCAATTAGAGACAGGTTATTTACGTTTATGACGAATCGAGGGAGCAGCTACAATTATTCTGGCTTGGTAGTTCAATATTTGTTAAGATCCCTATACTACTGGATTCATTCGTATGAACAAGCAAACACGCAACTGAGCAGTATAACTATTAATATTTTTATCAATCGACATAAAGCAAGATCAAATCAGCTTACGAAAGATATGTCCTGCGGAAATGCAATAATATAAGGAAAATAATCCACTGCATCAATTATATCCACTCAGTTTCCATTCTGAAGTGGTCACCTGTTTGAAGGTTTTGAATACACTCTGTTTTATAAGAACGTCGAAATTTGGAGTTCAAGCTGACCCAGAACTCAAGGTTGTTATTTTTTTAAGTACAGTGGAATCCCGATTCACTAGTTTCTCGAACCCTCGATTCCTCAAAAACCCCGATAACTCGAACCAAACGTCGTTTTCCTTGGATTTGTTTCACTGTAATTTTACCCCCGATATTTCGAACTCCTGATTTCTCGAACCAATTTTCGTTTCCCTTGGAGGTTCTAGAAATCTTGATTCCTCTATATAGTATTTCAGTTCTTGACCAGGAAACGTTTGTATCAGCTATGAGGTTTTATCAAGTTACACATCATATGCTTGCGTGGCTTCATTCTGTGCTAGCCGAGATGTTACGCCAGTCGACTCTTGGTCAATTTGGGTTTACAGCGAGTATAACGTAAAGAGGTTCTGAAGGAGAAATAAAGATTTCTATACAGATTCTATATATCAAATAGAAAACGTTTTCCCTGTGTTTCCAGAGTTATGGTAACACGAGTGAAATTTGGAAGAACGAGAAATGCTGTGGAAACACGAGCCACAGGCGAGTGTTTCCACGTCAATTTCGAGTTCTCCCAAACTTTCACGAGTGTTACCATAACTCTATGGAAACACAGGGAAACCGTTTTCTATTGTTTTTATGAAATAAAAGCACGAAGCAATTTTCTATGTTTCCATAGAGGTGTCCGCCTTATAAAACGTCAATGTAACTTGACACTATAGAAACCCGTGACGTCAGAACTGGAACGAGATCTTTATTAAGACAAGTTACAGTTGCATATTTAGATTCAATTTCAAAGCTGATCAGTAAAACTATTTTACAGTTTAATTCATGCAAAGTGAACGGGAAGTCCACCAGAATTTCACCAGAATTTTGCTAAAAAAGTGTCCGCTGTCCGCCTTAGAGAGATGTCCTTAAAGAGGGTTTAGTTACATACAAACAAGTGAAATTCGGCCGGGACCAACCATCCATATCCGCCTTAGGGAGGTGTCCGCCTTACAGTGGTGTCCGCTTAGAGAGAGTTGACTTGAAATAATTTTGAACTGTGCTCAGACATCTCAATAAAACACTCAGTAAGCCCCTAATGAACTTGCAAAAATTCGCAACTTGATCACGCTTTCACGTTTAATAATGAGCTTTTCATTGAAGCTGTCGAAAATTCATTTTGTGTTCTTGAAGGGCAAAAGGTGTATTAGGTTGCCATTTCTGAGATACTTGAAAATGTTTCTTTCATGCATATCTTCACAGCTGAACGAACGCCCCAAACACAAGGACATTCCTTAAGCTGTTACAAGTGCTACTCTGAAGTATCTTGGGAAGACTGCGATAAGAAGCAATATGCAGTGCATTGTATACCTGGTTACGGTGACGAAGTGTGCACTACAGTAAAAAGGACTTGGTGGGTGAAAACCAACAGCAGCCAGCACCAAAAAGTGTCTTATAGCAAGAACTGTAACTATGCAGAAGGTTGTACAGACGAGGAGTGTCGAGAGATAGGAAGGCAATGCACTCTGAGTGTGAAGTGCTGCAGTTCGTACCTGTGCAACACAAGTGTCATCGAGTCAGCAAACTTCATATTCATCGCAGCATTCTTGTGCCTTGCACTTTAAACCATCTTTACTTTCTAGAACAGTGTTTATTAACTGTTGACAGGTTTAGAAAAGTAGAATTTTGACGCTGATAGTGCATAACCTTATCAATAAAGTCATTTTATAAAGTTTGAACAAGCTCATCCGATGGTGTACGGAAGGTCATAGGTTCGACTCCCGTTGGGAAAACTCGGAATTATTTTTTCCGAGTAGCTTGTGTCACTGACTGGGAATAATATCTTTGTCATGGTGTTTCTACCATGCTTAACCTTTACCATCATTACTTTCCAACATAACTCTTGTTTGCAGACTTTGTAGAAAGGTTCTTCACAGGAAATTCGACCGAGGAGAATTCGAAAGAATGTACATTACAAAACTAAAAGTATGGGAAATAAATAAACTGTTCAAAATATACCACAGAAATGATACTAATAATTAATTATCCATCAAAATTTTATCTCGCGCGCGATTGGTCTAAACACGTCACGCGACGCAGCCAAAACTGGGGAATATCACCTGATATTCCCCAGTTTTGAAAATTTGCGTTTCACGTTCGCAGGTTCAGTTTTCGTCTCAAATAAATTGCTAAATTAAATAAAACTTATTGTTTTGAACAGACTAGAAATATTTTTGAACGCCAACATAATTATTTTGATGTTTAACAGCTTGGCCGACCGAGATCTTCCACGGCAAACAGAGCGGCCTTGTGAAAAAAATATTTGAAGGATAATAACTACAATAGCCTCCATTTGGCTTCAAAAATATGCTCGGATATTTGTCCTTTTACATTATCTGTTCCTCGAAGCTCACAGTTTTCCTCGAGCTTCGCTCTCGGAAAAGTGTTCGCTTCTTGGAACAGATAATGTCCGCGGACAAATATCCGAGCATATTTCCTCGCCAAATGGAGGCTATTGTTTATATATGTATTGAGATAATTCAGTTATACAGTATGTGGTCCTAATTCCGGCCGGCCCTAATTCCGGCCACTTATTGTTCATCGCGTATTTTTCCATTGGAAAACGAACTCTTTCGAAGAAATGACTCTTTCCTAAGATTTATTGATCTACTTCCTTTCATAATCTTGCTTGGTGGCTTTCCTGTTATTGTTAAAGAAGAGAATTTCGAGTTATCGCGAAAGTAGGTGAATTTGTTTTGTTCAACATTCATTAGTTTACGGCGACTCAAATTATATTTATAATTCACGTTTGTCTTTATATGTCCATTAATAGCGCTAATTTTTGGTATGAAATACATATAATGATCTTCTGCCAGACCAAAAAAAATTATCTACAGGTTGAATATCTGTCTAAAATTATGACTCAAATATTTCGATGTGTTTTTAGTTCGAGGTCCTAATTCCGGCCACCTCTCACAAAACCTCTTGTCAGACTGGCCGGGACCGTAGAGCGGCTTGAATACCGTGCACTTATTTCGTTCCTAAAACAAAGCTCTCTTTGTATAATTCGCCTTTTCATTGATCGAGATTGTCTGTGAACTGTTTATGCGTACATTTGTATGCTTTTCATTGTGGCCGGAATTAGGACTCGTTGTCTGGAGTTAGGGCCGCCAAAGCGAATCTCTATTTTCGATACTACAAGATTATCGATAAAGAACACAAGCTGTTGCCTTTACATATGCTAGGTAAATGTTGTGACAAGTCACAGGTCAAGTTTCAGCTCAAGGCAGTTCTTCCAATGCGAGAATTACACGTTCGTGTCTTTTCTGGCCGGAATTAGGACCACATGCTGTAGTCACAAATTAACCATAATGAAACATATTTTGTGTAAGGAAAGGGACTCTTGCTTTGCTTCCAATTATATCTCGATACAGGCAAAGGGTGTCGGCGTTATGATTTCAAAGCATGCCAGGAGTTGTTTAAGAGCATTTGCTATCTCATGTTCAAGTGAACTTCAATTTCAAGTTCTTGGTCCACGAAAGAAAGTCTGGATGCCACCCCCATCATGAAGTATTTTTCACAATTTAAAAAAGAGGATTTACTCTGGGATGCTAAAACTTTCATTTTGATGTGACAACGCCGTGTTTGTCTACATGGCAACCGCTATCTACAAAAGGTATAATGATTTCGATGTGTCTCATAATAACAAAACCCAAGGGGGAGGGAGGGGGGCATCAAAAAGGCGTATTAATTTGGATGTAACTGGGACCTGGCAATTACGAGTTCTACGTTAGAAATGATGAATATGCGATAATGCAGATCGTTTGCAGCTGCAAATAATTGTTTCAGCTTTCTTTGGAGCTGCATACGTAGCGACACAACCAGTTCGAAGATCCCTTTCTCTTTAATAATTTAAACTTTGAAGGAAGCAACGGTTGAGGTTAGTTTCTGTGACGTTTCTAAAAGTTCAGTAACGCAATCGAATACACACGCGACACCGGGTCGGATCGTAAACATTTACGCTTCCATGAAGGAGAACACATGTTGTTCAAATACTACCCAATATTTTTTTTTTCATTCAGTTTTTTACTCTTCACGGTGACTGAACATGCATCACGTGGTGTGTTTGGTTGTACCACATGATCAATTTTTTGCATCACGTGATCAGTTCCATTTAAAAGTGACAGGGGTGATCGTCGTACCTTTTAGAGGTTAAAACTCGTGGCTTGGTACCGCTTTATAGGGTGTTTACATCTAAAATGGCCACCGTTAGAGGTATCCCGGCGCCAGCTTTTGTATCAAGCCGGAAAAAATGACAGGAACATCTTATCAGAAAGAATTGCTACCTCTTAGGGCTGAAAATGAATTCGAACCACACACACAAAACGACATTTTGGTACCTTTTAGAAGTCCATTTGTAACATTTACGACGATTACTCCCGTCACTTTTATATGGGATTTTGGGACGACCAGTTAAAACATGACGTCAGAGCTCGTGTATAAGATATTTGTAACTTTACGAAACTCAATAGCTAGAATTTAGTTTTTGGAATATTTTTATTATTATTTAGCATCATAAGTTAACTACAAGGAAGTTAGTATCGAAATACTCAGCTTCGGTAAATTAATTGAGCCCGCGGTATTCGTCAGGGGTGTTGCTAAGCAACAAGACGTGACAACTGTTGGAGCTAGTTTCTGTGACATTCTGATTGGATAATGAGAATAGGAAACTAATAATTATAATAATAATTATAAGAAAAGCTTTATTTATACTGCAGTATAGATCCGCTGAGAAAAAAGAATCACAGCTGGTGTAAACCTTAGCCTGCGTTCAGACTTCTCCTATTTCCTTGCTTCACGCGGAAAAGCGTGAAGCAAGGAAATAGGAGACCTCTGCACGCAGGCTATGTAAACCTATGTGTAGTAAATAATATAAAATATGTACATAAATAAGTGTGCTTATATGTTTTGAATATTTTTTCTTTCTTTTTAAATTGTAAATATTTTAGACTATTTTTATAAAGTTGCATATGGAAAAAAAACCCCTATAAACTACAAATATGGCAATTTTTATCTAACTCTAAAAGGTATCTAAAAACAGAGTTTTTAAACTCTTCGTTTTACGAGGATTTTCCGGAAACGCTATTCATTTCCAACTATCTGCCGCTATTAAATTGAAAAGAACGAGTAATACTTGAAACAGCGGAGTCGGAAGCTTTTCGTCTTGTCGCCGGAGTCCTTATCGTTGCTAGAATCGATTGAAGCTGTTCCTGAAGGTCTTTTCCTCTCAAGTGATACGGTAACGGACGGACTGATGCTCTGTATCGAAGAAATTCTAATATTTCGTCGTCTGAATCATCTCCTGATTCACTGCTTCTCTCCGTGTCAATGTTGTTAATCAACAAAGAAGAAGCTGTCACCAAAGAAGCCATTTCAATATCATCCAATAAAGTGGAGGTTGCTTCGGGGATAAAAACGTCTGTGTTTTTCTTGTTTTGTAAAAGCCGGATGAGAGAAAGAAGTAAAATATCTTGCCTGATTTCGTCCTTTTCAGCCTTCATGGTCAAGACATCCATTCTCTTAAACATCTGCTCTTGAGATAGAGAATCTAAAGCGAATATACTTGACACAACCAACTTCACTTTTTGGAATTTTCTTTTGGACGATTTTGCACCAGCAAGTTGCTCCTGATCCAACCTAGCTGGCTGCAACTTTGTTTCCATTTCATTCTTCCGCAAACATTTCGAATCTCGCAGTTGTTTTCGTTTTGCTATACGGCGAGGTCTGCGAGAATAGACTGGTAAAGTTGCAAAGGTAACTGTTTTTTTTGAGTTAGATTCTTCTGACCTTTGTTGCTCGAGCAATTCTGGGTCGTCGTTATCACCGTTATTCCCAACTGAATGAACAGTGCTTGCATCATTATCTCTTTCTTGTTGACTTTGTTTTTGATTGCCAATAGTTCGCTCAGTCTATCGAGAATAAAGTCAGCCATTTCAAATTCCTCGGATTGTTTATCTGTGTTCTTTTTGACGTCCTCGTAAGAATCGTTCAAAATTGCCACAAAAAAGTTGACGAAGATGAAAAACATCAGCAAAAGAAAGGAAAATCCAAACAGGGGGCCGAGAATACGATTTACTCTCAACAACTCGGTCAAATTCATTTTGCCGCCAAGACACATGAGAAGTTCGGAGAACAATGTACTTTGAAATGAGGAATAACTCTGCATGTCGCTACCAAATGCCAACTGGCCAAACTGAGCGTACGATAGGAAAATAATAACAAAAATGACAGAATAAGACAGAAGTAATCCTTTAGACTCGCGAAATGATGACATCATAATGCTGACGTGAGGGTTAAAACGGATCATGCGCAAAAGTTTCACAGTTGCAATGAAAACCGTGATTGCTAAAACAGCGTTCTCCGCATGGTTCCATGTGATCGCCTCTCCAAAACTTACCGGAACAAAAGGATTTTCCTGCACTTTTAAAGCGCTTTTTAGAACCATCTTTGATTTTATAACATAGAATACTACTACTAAGAAAGAAAAAATTATTTGTAAAATTTCGACCCAGTTCCACACATCTCGAAAATAAGCGCATTTCTTTCTGTAGATCTTGTACACCTCTCGCAGAACAAAGAAGACCACCATGATGATGAATAATAACTGACAAATCAGGTAAAACTGGTAAAAACCGGTTTGAGTGCTCGTTAGCAGAAGCGTGTCGATCTTTGTGAAAGGATTGCCGTAACCTGTGGGTAATATTTCGTAGTAGTACGTTGCGATACTGAGGTAGCCTGTATTGGGATTGTAAACAGTGAACTCAAGCAGCACAGCCCGGGTCTGGATATCGATCCAACCGTGTTTACGTAAATTAGAAATGACTGCCTTAGCAGTGTTGATGCTGTATCCTAAATCTGCAACGTAACCACCTCCGTCATAAATATCAAAGTAACCCCAGCTTGGTGAGTTGTGGAGATTCTCGGTTGGCACGTATCGCCATGGTGCCGGGCAGAGGTCAGAAAAATTGGCCCAGTCAACAGAGCCGGTATATGGCGTCCAGCCTGGCAGGTTTAAGGGGGTTCTGTCCTCTTCGTCGAGGCTGTAGAAGTCGTTGCAATGCTTTATTACGTCTTGAGCCTCCTCCGGAACGGTACAAGAATCTAAAACAAAATGAACAAGTAACATTGTATTTTTTTTAAATGTACATTTGGTAAGCAACTGTGACAGTTCTTGTAGCCTACAAAATAGGCGTATTTTGGGCGAGCGAGCGCTGAATATTCCATCGAGTGTTTATAAGTCGCCATCTTGGATTAGGAAAACATTGGAGGCTTGGGGCCCCCTTCCTCGCCCTCTTTCACTCGCCCCAACTCTCCACGTTTTGCGAATCCAAGATGGCGGCTAAACACTCGAAGGAAATAAACAATCGCAAGCCCACAAACCGCCTGCATTGCAGGCTACCGTTCTTGTATAGCAGAACTCTTTCTTGATGTGATACGCTGTTTGAAAAGGTTCCTTTGTGTCAGCCATTAGCAAATCCAACACTAGTGTTAACAAATTTAAAAGATGTCAGTCCGGCGACAATGAACATATGTTAAAAGCCGCACTTGGACCAAACTGGTCCACGCTGCGGAGCTAATCCCGGATTCTGCAGATTCCGTAGCATGAAGCCGACTAGGAGTATAGCTACTCCCCTGGATGGGATGCAAGTCCATCACAGATTAATTATCCCCCAGCATTTCGTCAGGTTTCCCTAACAGATCGCCGGTATCCATTTATACTCCTGGGTGGAGAGAGGCACTGTGAGAATTTGTGCCTACCCAAGAACACGACCCAATGCCCCTGCCAGCGCTCGAAGGCAAACCGCTCGAACCGGAGTCCCACGAACCATGATTGTCCCACACATTAACCGGACTGTCGACAATGAACATAGTGCTTTCATATCGATTTTCAATTTTTTTTGCTTATAACTTGTGTGAACAAGCTGTTGGTTTGATGTGGGAATGTGAAACACTCGGCACTAAGTTCAGTTTTTCATGGGGACGTTTTCTTGTTCCAGTACGGTCTCTCGGAATTTGAATCAATTCCAAATTACCTCAAATTGGACTTTGAATTGAACTAACGGGACAAAATATTTTTCAGTCAGTGACACAAGCTACTCGGAAAAAGAATTCCGAGTTCTCCCAACAGGAGTTGAACCTATGACCTTCCGCACACCGGTTGGACGCTTTGCGATTGAGCTACAGGAGACTCGTTAGAGCTGCAGCTCAGTGGTAGAGCGTCCGACCGGTGTGCTGAAGGTCATAGGTTCGACCCCTGTTGGAAGAACTCGGAATTCGTTTTCCGAGTAGTTTGTGTCATTGACTGAATTGTGTTACTACCAAGCTTAAAATTCATCAAATTTCTTACCATACATATGAAACTAACCTTTCTGTATTCTGAGTTGTCTCAGACGAGGCATTCCCAGGAAAATTGACATTTTATTATCGATGTACTCTTGTTCTTTCACTCTGTCTTTGTTGTACCACTCACTAGCGTAAATACCGCCCACAAACTGACCATTCAGCCACTTCCAATAATACCTTGGATCTTTAGCCTGGAGACCAAAAACCACATCATATACCAGGTATTTTACTTGAAATACAAAAAACGGACACCCATGGGACGCTTAAAGGAGCTATGTCATGGTATACAAAGTGACTATATGTTGTTCTACCATGCAGTATATACCTATGTCACGATATTTTAAGTCATTTTTGTGATGAACAAAATTACTTTCGAATTGAAGGAAACCTCAAAATAATCGTTTACAAAGGTAGAAAAACACCAAAGAAGTAATAATAAACCAAAAAGGAACAAGGGTGGTTAAGACTGAGGAAGATTAAGACAGATTGCGAACGACAAACTTGAAAAAATTAGCCAATTTGTTCAAGATGCGCCATCCGTGACGTAGCTCCTTTAAGCAGTGTCTGCATTATGGAATTTAGCTATAGAGTGAGAGAAAATAGGTGGGGCAAGTATTTTTTAAACCAAATACTGAACGTAATAAAGTTAAAAAAGCTTTAAAAAAGCTGTTCCGGTTTAATACTTTCGATGCTCAATTGACAACCGCCCTGCAAGATCGATACTTACCAGAGAAAAGTTGCTGAAGGTGTCTTGAATATTCTTAGTCATGAGATATCCGTGATAACTTTTATTACCATAACAAACAATCGTCAGTAACAAGAGGAACAAGAGATAGCCAACCAGCTCTCTGACAAACGAGAACATTTTTGCCTCCTTGACTCTGTACTCTCTTGCGCGTTGGAGCTCATCTTCATGCGGCATGTCAACTTTAATACTCTGAGTGTCGCCGGCAACTTCTGTGCTTTCGAATAATTTCCGGTCAGTTTTCACCTGATGGTCGACAACTTCAGCCTCTTTATTGCTAAAGAAATACGCGGTTACAACCATAATAAGTAATATCTTGATCGGTTGTAGAACAAACAGGTCTTCCGTGAAGGACACCAGCATGGAGGATAACCACTGGTTGGCGATATCCTTTCCCCACTGCAAGCTGTAGAAAAAAGTAAACATAGCAGATACAGATACTGTAACAAAGCTTAGAAACCAAGCGATGTATATACAAAAGTGAGGAAACATGAAGCCCTTTTTGCTACTGGCGCGAAGCCGACGTAGCGTTCTCGTCCAAAGGGAACTCTTTTCGTTTGATTCGTTGTCAACATCGTTACTGTTCTCTGTGCAGCCCATACAGGAATATGTCCGGCGTCGACCATGAGCAGGTTTATTTTCTGTCTTTGTCGTGTCAACTTTATTTGAAGATTTCTCAGCACTGTTCTTGAATAATGCCACAATTAACAAGTTTATTGGTGTGACTATCACAGCACTCTCGAGTCCGACCACAATCTGCCTCCAACTGAACTTTAACGGGCCAATTTGTATGGTGGGATCGGCTACCTTGTCTGTCCTGTAAAACATGGCGTTTGCTAACATGGCAGACATTAGTAGACACAGACAAGAAGTAGTTCTTTGGACCCGTGTGAATTTACTCCATGGTGGTTTCGTGACGACCGACAGCCACAAATGTCCTTCGGAAAAACTTTTAGAACCTCGCGAATTTAACGAATATTTGAACGTTTTCATCTCCAGTGGAGACATAGGAGTTAGAAGCCTGTCAATTTTCCCGTCACCTTTCTCCAGCGCAAACCAACTGTTGCTCAAAAAAGTCCATTTTTTCCCTGTTTGACGGTCCTTGATAACTGCGTGGCCAAAAAACCACGAAGGATGTTTTCCTGAGTTGTCATGCCATACATGGATGTATTGAACTTCACCCAATGACATCGGCAGATGAATCACGAACATATCCTCGTTTCCACGCGCCAACATTGTTCTCGAGTTGATCATGTTCTTGTTTAATATTATGGGTTGACTTTCCGCCTCGCTTCCGTGAATGACGATGGCAACATTGGCATCCGTCCCAGACTCCTTCCATACGCCAGTGACCACTGTCAGATCGTACTCAAAGCTGGCTTCTTGGGATGAGAGTAAATGGTAAGCCGGGCCGCTCTAAAGAAATGGAATAAAACACAAAGTATAAGGTTCTTTCATTCAGGTTAAGCTGCAGGCACAGGCGAAACAAACTGTGGGGAAAGCTTATACTCTCTTAACTTTGATGAAGACCTATTGTAAATGTCATTACCATTACCATTACTTTATTCAGTTCGTCAAAAACACAACAACGACGCTGGAAAAGATGGGTTGTCCTTCAACATACGAACGTCTTAAATTTCACAAGATCATATATTTTCAATGCTCTTTTACATGATGTCAATAATCCCGAGGATGAAACACAGGCTTTCTGAACTAGTGTCATTAAATTGATAATCAGAGGATTATAACACTAAACACTGATTCAAGTAAAATTTCTAATCCCAGATGGAGACGGATGCTGCATCATGCGGGAAAATTGAGCCTAAACTTTTCAAATCCATCATTCGATTTAACCATCCTTGTTCCTTTTTAGTTTATTACCTCTTTGGTAATTTTCACCCTTGGTAAACTATTAAAATTTTCCGTCCATTTTGGCTCATTTCAAATCCGTGCGCCGTTCGTAATGCGTCTTAATCTTCCCATATTTCGAAATTTCCTTTGATTTGAAGGTAATTTTATTTGTGAATGTGACAATGATGTAAAACAGTTAGAAAAACGTCTTTACATGACATGGAACTCTTTTCGACTTGACAAAATCTTTAACCCTACCTTAGCTTTATCTCGTTTGTCAGCTCTTCTTGCAAATATCACCACTAGTAAATACAACAGCAATACAACAATTATAGCGCTAAGGACGGCAATATTGTTAGTCTGGTCGAGCCGAGTGAGTTCATTGAGGACAACATCAAAATCCAGTGTGTTTGGCATCACCAGGACTCCTCCACCAAATGACGTCAGGTGGTTACACAGGCAGTGCAAGGATGTTGAATTAGACCTTTGTCCTACCTTTGAAAAGCAAATAATTAGTAAGACACTTTTCGAGAACCTCATAAACATCACTATACCCTGAGCTAGGAATTGGCCAATTTTTCAAGTTCGCCGTTCGCAATCCGTCTTAATCTTCTCCATCCTCAACCATCCTTGTTCCTGTATGGTTTCTTATTACCTCTTTGCTGTTTTTCTACCTTAGTAAACTGTTATTTTCAGGCTTTCGTCAATTTGAAGGTGATTTTGCACTTGGCAAAAATGACTCAAAATATATCCTGACATAGCTCCTTTAAGCTACCGGTGATGTTGGTTGTTGTTTAGTGCCGAAACACCAGCCCTAGCTAGAGAATTTGTAAGAAGCATTCCAAACTAATAGGCCCCAGGAACGTAACATTAACAGGCATACAGATATTTTAGTTTTGGGAAGGAAACAAATAAACCGATCCTTTGTGTTTTGCAAGTTTTAAATTTATTCCTGGCAAATTCGTCGCAACCTTGCAAAATTAGTACTAATTATAGTCAGCTTGTAAAATGACATGCAAACGAGTCATTTAACGCGTGCTTTGTTTGCATGTCTTCACAAAAGAGAGAAACAAGGAGAGGAAACAAACTGACAAATGGGAGAAAAGAGAAAAACATTGTTTTTCCATAATAAGCTTACTCTACATCCTCTTGATAACCAGCGCTCCTCTCTGCTGTCCCAAAACAGACATCCCTCCTCCAGGACACTCATGGTGTAATTCAGGTCTGTCCTTGGGTCATAAACTGGCTTCACCGTTATGTTCTCGGGTCTTGGAGGATCTTTAAACTCTACACATGATCGTTTCTGTCGGCCCTGTCCGAAACATGATCGTTTCTTGCGTGTCTGGGGTGCTTCGTCGTCCTTTTCGTACAGTATGCCAATATAGTATGTCCCAGGGTTACTTAGCAGCTCATGGAACAGGACGATATCGTACGCTTCTTCGCCACAGTTGCCATGAGAATTCTGGGAAGACAGAGAGCACGACTCATCCGGGATTTTCTTCATTGCATCATATTCTGTGACTGTTGGCCGCTGTCCATATCGCACAAACACACTGAGCACGGTTGGACGTGTTGAGTTGATCTGAAATGAGAGTTAACTACAGGATTAACAACCTTCTACCATAAGTGTACTACATTGCTGGAGCGTATCCCGGTTTCCGTAGCATGAAGTGTCTAGGAGTATTGCTACTTCGCAGGATGGAATGCTAGTCCATCGCAGGTTACCTCCCAGCATTTTGTCAGGTGCCTTGGCAATTCTCCGGTACCGATTAAAGAAGCGCCGTGAGAGTGAAGTGTCTTGCCCCAAGACACAACACAATGATCCCGGCCAGCGCTCGAAACCGGACCACACAATCTGGAGTCCAACGGGCTAATCATTAGGCAGCCGTGCCCTCTACTTCCACTCATGATCAAATGAATGAAGTTGGATAATAAATTATAAAGGCACGTATTTCTTTGTCTGAATCTGAACAATCTTTGTAAATGATAAGATTATCATACTCACTCTAAGTCTTATAGCGGAACCCTCTGTGTGTGGCAAGTTGATTTCATGGAACTGCATCTTTCCTTTACTGCTGGGTTTAACAAAGAAAGAACCACTCTTCTCTGGTGTTAATCGTTTTCCTCGTGGAATCTTAATCTCTATATCCTCATTGCTGTCTTGCACTGTTAACGCATGTCCGTTGTGATCCTTGATGTTTAAGCTCAGGACGTGAGATTTCACAAGTTTGGAGCTGTTGTCCCATGTAAAGGGATTGAAGCCACTCAAGATCATCTGGAAAAACATAAAATGTTCAATGCATTATCTGATTGCAAGAGCACGTTGAACCAGATTATAGAGAGGACAGGAACAGACTGTTTAAAAATATCCCACAAAGTAATGCAACTGTGGTGCTGCGTCGGCGGGAAAGTCAAACACTCAGTTAGTGTTCTATTGGGATCGACCATTTTAGGTTGGTTGGGTTGGTTGGGTTTTTTCGTGTTGTATTGGGACAAAACCGTTTTAGGTCGGTTTGGTTGATCAACTTTTTCAACCGGCATCAAAATAGGTTGAAACCGTTTTAACCGAAAACAGTTCCGGGAAAAGTGTTCTATTGGGAAACCTCAACCGTTTCAACCTAAACCGGTTGCGATTGAAACGGTTGATCCCAATAGAACACGACCTTAGTTGATTGTCGACTTGAAGTTGAAAAGGTAAATTAACCGCCGTAGCGAATTTGGAAAAGCTGAAGTTTCGAGCGTTAGCCCCTCGTCGGTTCAAAAATGAAAAGAAATGTTTAATATCCCATCCCTCTAATTTTTAACTCATTTTCTCCCTCCTCCCTAATTTTTTCAGCCGTTTCTCACTTTTCACTAAATCGTTCCTCTCACCTCATTATGGAGCTTAGAAAAGGAAAATTTGCATATAATTATTTCCGACATCATTCGAAGACGATGATAGATGTCAGCGTAACATAGATAGTGGCACTATTGTATGAACAGATAGAACTTACTAACTGACATGGTATGCGAGGGACAAAATGCAGCCAGCTTACCACAGTGTCAATATACTGAGCATATGTTGCTTTATCATCAGTTATGGCGGTTAATGAGAATTTAAATCCTGCTTTGTCATCTTTTGTGAAGTTTTTATTAGTTTTGAGAGACCTGGGGCTTAGTCTGTTTAGCTCCATGTCAATGGACCGTGTTTGAACACGGTAAGTGCCTTGATCCACCATCATTTTTGATAACAGAGCTGTACCAACATTATCTATGAGTTTCTCGGTGTCTCTGGAAACGTTCTCGCTCTGCAAGGAGAAGAAAACAGTTGAGAAAGATGTTAATCAGTCAGTGACACAAGCTACTCGGAAACAAATTCCGAGTTCTTGGGAGAATTCGGAAATTTTTTCCGAGTACCTTGCATAATTGTGTCACTGTCTGGTTAACATCTTTCTCATATTTCTACCAAGCTTAAAACCATGGTTGGTTATTACATGACGTATTTACCTTAGTCCGTTTCTCCACTGTTTCCTTTGTTATACTGATCACACTCGCTTTCTGTGCAGCAGAGTTGAGAAGGTTCCCGAGACTCAGTACCAGGTTCTCTCCGCCTTGTTCAACCAAGATGGATTCCGAAGCATAATCTTCTCTCGTCTTGTTTTGTAATAGTGACGTCATAGATGAGAGAGTTTGCAGAGCAAGGTTCTAATGACAAAACGTATTTTTTAAATCGACGTGATATGGATATAAGATATATAAGAACCACTACTTTTCCAAGGCAGGCTGAAATGGTTCTTAGTATATATATTGGATGTCTAGTGGGAAATGAGGTTGTTGAGGTTCTTAAATAGGTTCTTATTTTTGATATAGTAAATACTGCTTGCAGCTTGCCATAAAAGTAATTTAATATGGGCGTAGTATATACGTATTTAATCAGTAGATATGTAATCACGTATATATTGTACATTGTTATTATGGACTTCCAAAGCACATTTTGGTCTGAGCCTGTGTTTTCTGGTCTAAGCCTGAGTGCCTTTGGAAGAACATGCAGAACGGTCCACAACAAATAGACCAAGAGAATGTCCGGTTTAAAAACCTTTATCAAATGTAGAAATCTCCATGTTCCGTACTAAGTGAGGACGATCTAAGAGAAGGATTCCCCGTGCCCCATGCTAATTTTTTTGAAATCTATTAACAGTTTTGCGCCATCTTGTGAAAGGTATTTTTATTTCCTTCTGATCGAGGCTCTGACATCAGATTACTCTAACTGACCAATCAGGTAGCGCTCTTAAGACTGAAAATTAAAATATTGGAAGAGAGCCATGTATGGGGAATGCTTCTCTTAGATCATCCTTGCTTGTGTGTACTTAGACACAAGGCAATAAAAGTTACAAAAAGAAGATAGCGCACGAGGATATCACGTGCTGAACATGTGAGCAGCTTGATGCAGAGTCATGCATACCTGTGTGTCAAATGTTACTTCATTGGGTTCCAGTGTTGCTCGTGCGAGCACTGACGTCACTTGAGTTAAGGTTTGTAAATTGCGCACTTCTATACCAGAGATACTCTTTACAACGGAATCTTTTATCTGCAGGAAAAGATTAACTGGCAGCTCAGTACAGAAATTATATCAAGCCTTGGCGCAAAACTGATTTTCCAAAAGCGCTTTCTACAGACCGTAACATTTCTCGCGTGTTCATTGATTATATTTATCCTAAAAAAAACACATTTGTCCGCTAAAATGAGGTCCACTTATTATGGGAGACGTGCGGTTACTATGGGAGGTTCCTTGGTATTATGGGAGGAATCCAATTATTGTGGGAGCTACCCGTTTGGTCAGGGAGGTGCCCACTTCTAACAGGTGTCGGATTACTACGGGTGCTTCCTTGGTATTACGGGAGGTGACCGAGTATTAAGGGAAGTGTCCACTTATAACGGGTGTCGGGTTACTACGGGTATTACGGGAGGTGACCGGGTATTATTATAACGGGAGGTGTTGTTCAGCGTAGGTACGAGTGTAATGACGCACCGCTATCTTGTCCTGGGTAGTAGTTGTATCCGACTGATCCGCTGTCTGAAGCACGGCATTTGCCAGCTGCGTAGCGCCTCTGACATCTCCTGATTGGACGAGTTTGTTAAACTGACTGCTGTTCCCGACTGTGAGTCCTCTGAGACTCTCGTCAGCGGACGCAGGTGTGACCTGAGAACGTAAGAACGATACGAACAACGTTACTCATCTCATTATATCAACGTGCAGTACGGACAGATGAGCTAGACAGTGCTAAAGTCAAGCATATATACACTCTTTGTTTTGTAACGATGGATATTTTTTATGCCCAGGCTGAATATTCTTATTTTTTTTCTGCCGATTATAGGCTGAAAATTTTCTTAAAATATTCTTACAGAGTATAGTATTTCAGTAGAATAATACGGATGTGACCAGGAAAACCAGCCAATAGCATTGTATGGTGTCTGTATCGTGGAGTGCCAGTCGACACTTGGCCGTTTTGGCTTTAAGAAAAAGTAAAGAAGTATACATGGTACATATCTACCATACTTTTCAATGGTATAATAAAGTTCATTTAAAAAACATGAGATTTTATTGTATTTTATTATATGGCAAACTGGTCCACGACGAAAAGGAACATTCTGATTGGTTCCCTGAGCGGTCCGTATTTTGCAATACGGACCGATATTTTGGTCATACGGACCGTATTTTGCAAAATTGTTTTCTATTAAGTAGAAACATGTTTCCTCGTGTCTGGCGGACAATTTCGGTTAAACTTTTCGCAAAGTGGCCTGAAAAATGCAAGACTATGCTTAGCTTTGGCGCGCGCGCGTTAGCCGAGAATGGTTGCATTAATTTATCAGCAAGTTTTTAAAAAAGCCATTATAATAAAAACTTTATTGAACTAGCTTGTTCGGTCCGTATTGGGAAATATTGGTCTCGTTCTTTTTTTGCAAGTTTATGGACCTCGCCTTCGGCTCGGTCCATAAACTTGCAAAAAAAGAACTCGACCAATATTTTCCCAATACGGACCTCACGCTAGTTCAATAACATCTATTTATTTTCTATCAACATGCAAAAGATGTTCTGAACTAAATCTCAGCCTTGGTATATTCTTAGCATATTCTTAAAATTTGGCAAATCTCAGCCTCGATATTCTTATAAATTATAAAAAGTTTCTTACAAAAAAGAGTGTAACGCGTGTTATGATTGGTTGATTGGCGCGAGTTATGAGGTCGCGTTACTACTGATCTCTTGCTTTTTTAGTTTGCGAAAGAAATAGAAAACTGTGGAAGAGTTTCTTTAGCACGAGGGTAATAGGTTAAGTTTGGAATAACTCGAAATTTTAAAGATTTAATGTGTAAACCCTGTACAAACAACACTAGGCGCACCTTGGGGGAAGAATTTGCTTATAGTCCAGTCATTTTACGGTTTGACCCAAAACTAATTGCAACAGAAGGTTTCTCTTCATAATATAATCTGAAATACCATCTAGAACAACATACTAAAAATCATATTTAATCGACACACGGGAACATCGACAAAACGGGTTTTTTTTTTGTGACGCTTACTCGCTCTCTGGTGCAACATGAAAACGAGGCTCTGAAACGGAAGTTGATTTATTACACATATTCAAAATTAGTACAGGAGTGTAAATATAGAGTAAGATAAGGCACAAATTCAGTTAGAGAGCTTATTTTCATATCAAACCGTTTGATTTGGTTGGAGACTTTGAGTGCAAAATCTTTAGAGTCATGGCTGTCTTCGTCCACTGACTGTATGGGCGGAGCAGTTGTACACCCAGATCCTCTGCACTGGCCACATGCTGGAGAACACTCGAGGCTGTGCTTGTGGCAAGTACATCTTAACGTGCTGCAGCCACCCCACGATCCGCATAAGGGAGTCCAGCGCTGGTGGTAAGTGCGTCAAAACAGTCGATAACATTCCAGCCCACTCCTCTGCTCGCATATCAAGACTTCAGTCGCACTTCCATTACTTGCAGGTAGTCACCCGTAGGCTGTGATATATTGCTGCAGTAGATGTCAGGGGTAGGCTTTGGGGTTGGATTTGCGTCCTATTACTTGCCACTTTCTCGCAGTACTTCTGGCATCTGAGGGCATCAAGCCTATCGCCGGATTTCCCATTGTATAGAGATACCAACGCATTCTCACCCGCTGCCCCAATTTCATCCACCGTGGAATTCATATTTAAGACTTTTGCTTGCTCTCGGAAGTACGGGGAGTTAACGAATTTCTTCAAAGTCGCACCCTTGCCGATTCCATGCAGGCGGCATGGGGTGTCGCACCCAGTGATGGCGTGTATCAACAACATTTTATCACACACCTCCGCTCCCACTGCTCCTTAACTCTCTTGATGTTCCAAACGCATTTTCTTGAGTCAGCCTTGAGCTCTGGCTTGAAGTACAGGTCACAGCTGTCAGGGCTGGTATAGTAATACAGAAGCACGAGTAGATCAGTATCGTCGCCGACAAGGGCTGTGGCTCTTATACAGCTGTCTTCACAATGAGAAGATCTGCATCACCCTGCGCGTTGTACGTCAAGTAATCGGTCTTCTGTAGAAACTGGCTGAGCATGCTGCTACTTGTTATTCACATTCAACAGAAATTGATCCTTCTTCATCGTGACTATCATGTCTTGAGAGAAGGTCACCGTCGCTCCAACTTTCCCAGCTGTTGGCCTCCCCTGTGGCATATTCTTTGTTGACAACTTTTCGTACACATCAAACACGACAATAGGCTTTCCGTACTTCCCTGTGATATAACTGTAGTACAGATTACAAATCTCCTGGTACGTGGCTGATCCTCGAGGCCATGGGATCCGATGGAGTAGTAATCCGTAACGGACTGTCCTGTCATCGTTGTTAAAATCTTCTTTCATACTGCTCTGGCAGCTACCGTAATGATAATTCATGTATAATTCAGTACATTTATGTGCTAGCGTTTCTGCACTTATAGTCGTACTGTTATAAGTAAAGGCAAAGAAACAACGACTCACCTGGATCTTTAAAGCTTGCCAAAAGCAACCTGTTTATGCACATAATACACAGTTCCCGACACGATCGACGAGCAAGGCGCGACACGCGGTGACAAACAACTATCATATACATTCTGTCGGGAGCGCAGCCACAACGCATGCTTGAAACAACTACATAGCTCCTTTATTTTAAGTCGGTTTGAAAGAAATGGGCTTCTCTTTATCTAATTCTTTTTATACAGAAGAAATAAAGCAACACAGGTTTGTAGATTTTATAATAAAATACGGAATATTGCTAAAAGTACCAAGCATATTCCTGGGAAGCATTTTCGAATATTCTGTACAAAAATGATTGGAAAGCGACTTGTTTTACACCCTAAATTATCTCTGTTTTATTTGTAGTTACAACCTGAAACTGAAACTATCGTGGGAGTTTAGATTGTTAGATTGAGCAAGTTTCTTTGATGTTCAGCTTATAATTTCGAGTATTACGACACAAATATTTTGCCAGCCTCGTTTTCATGCTTCAGTATAGGCGGTCACAATAAATCCTCTTGTTCACACATTTTCCCTATTACTGACGATTTTTAAAATATGATTTTCAGTTGATATGTTGTAGAGGATTGTTTTCTGGTTTGAAAACTGCTGAAAAACCTTCTGTTGCAATTAGTTCTAGGTTGACCTCCGTTTTTTCCATAAAATGACTGGACTATTAATATTTATTATTAAGTTATGATAACATGCGAAATCAAAATAGCAAGGAGCGCATTTGCATTAGTGTACCACATTCGTTTGTTGCATAAATTTACATTTACTTCTAGATCTCCTTGATTAGCTCTTTTAAATAACACTGCGATTTGAAACAAAATTAGCGAAATTGATACCCACCTTGATGTTGAGATGAATGCGTTTGGCAGCCGACAAACTGTCCGTCACTATTATTTCAAAGCTGATTACATAATCATTTTCTTTCTTTCCCGGGGGAAGCACTGTAGTCACGTGTTCTACAGATCCGTATGAAACCACGGTATACAAACCATTGTCGGTTTTGTAATTGAACTCGTACATTAGAGGCTTGTCTGGGTCCTGTAGAGAGAAAGTTGTGAGAAATGATAAGACTTTCAATTCATCAGCGTTTGGCCCAGCTTGAGTTTACAGAGGTCTCTCTTCGCACGTTCAATTCTCCCCACGCGAAAACGTCCGAGATTCCACTTGAAATATTCCATACATTTCATACAGTAATAGTAGTGAACTATAATTAACAATTATTCCACGAAATCGAGTCGTACATTAACTCACAGCCAACGAGATTGAGTGGAAATAATTGTTTTATAATATACTCACCACAGGATATTGCAATTACATTACCGGGGAAAGAACGAAGGAACAAACAGGGGAAAAATGGGATATTTATTATTTTGAAAAACATGAACGTAACTCGTAATTAGCGGGCTTCCCAAATAAGGTAGTAATGGTACATTGCCTCATATGCCTCGAGTAGGGAACCAAACAGATTGTCAGAAATTGCACTGATATCCTGTGGTGAGTATATTATAATGGCTGATAGTATATGAGTAGCAGCTCACCCAATCAGATTGTCTCATTTGCATTAGTATACTAGTAGATTTTTATTAATGAAAGATAGCTCTTCTTACCTGCCAACCTGAACATATAAAATCAAACTTGGTCTTCAAAGCCTCTCCAGTTTCGGGTTTCACAGTGCACCATCCAGAGCTCGGTGGGGCGTTCATTCTGAACTGGTAAGCAGCATTCCCAGAAGGTCCGTTATCCTGAGAAACTTGAACTTTTAATAGATAAAAAAGACTTGAAGCGAGTTGAGTGAGCTGATTGTCTTTGATGATTATACCGGGAAGATTGAGATCAGTTTCTGTCTTGTCACGAGTCAAGATTATTACATTGAGTTTATCTCCATTAGAATTTACAGTGACAAGCTGCCATTGATATTTAGCCGTGTTACACGCCTGCCCAGTACATGTGGTTGTCACACTAATTCGTGTTGAGACACTTGCAACCTTGTCACAGTTGATGAGGCACCTTGAAAGAAAAAAATGCCATAACACTCTATTGTCCATTTACACGTTTTATTTTGCAGTTTTCGTAACGTAAAAGACGTAAAGCTGAAAGCGTGACTTGTTGCATATGCGCAAGTTCAAACTAAATAATATTTATAATGATGAAGGGACAAATCACACATGCTATTGCTCAACTATTAAACATTTCACTGGCAGTCAATCTTAATTACGACGACAGCGGACCCTGAAAAAACGAAACAAACAAAATGGATCGACATCTGCCAATCACAACCCACAGACGTGACGTTTTTGAACCCGTTGAATTGAGCTTCTGTTTCCTGAGACGTCCGCAGAGATGATTGACGGCGGCGAAAAACGCAACTGTTGATTGAGCAGAGTTCGTATGTTATTGAAATGCGCAGTAAATATTGAAATGCGCAGTAAATATGCGCAACTGAGGATAACTGATAAGAGAAGTTGCTAATAAAGTTCTAATTGTGACAGGAAATGTCATGGACACAAATGTAAATATAAATTATTTTATGTCATTTACCCAATCTCCTACCCAGAGTCCTCAGCGACCAACCGCTGACAGAGGAGCCTGAAGACTCTGGAAACGAGATTGCCATTTACCTCATTGTCACTTCCGGCGGATTACCGCTGACAATCTCAATTTCTTGCACGAAGTCGTCTGTTCTGTTGTCCTTTGTCACAATAAGTTTGACGTCATACAACTCATCCACGACCATTTGACTTGTGTCTAATTTCACCACTTTTTCACTGGAAACTCAGTTTTTCTACGCCCGTCCCAAAACAGCCGCCGCTTCCTGGGCCCTTGGAAGTAGTAACAACCGGTAGCGAAGCCAACGAACCATTAGGAAACCTCTTTTGTCGTTTCTTACACAGCCACGTAAACTTCATTGACGAGTGGTCACCCGACTCCACGTCAGGATCTCTCGAGGCCGTACCGTTTAAGGTAATAACACTTCCCTTCCCTCGTGTTACTTTGTTACCTCCTAATATGTCGGCTATTAGCGGAGATTTCGTGACGTCAAAAAATCCGAGAGCACTGCTAATCACAAGGGGTTGACTTGTAAGCGCTGCCCTAAAATCCACGAAATATAGACCGTAATCAAGCTTCCGTTTTTGCAAATTCCATTCCACACTTTTTGAGTCCAAAAGGGTTTTTCTTTCTATATTGGTCTTGCCCGAGGATTGCACGTTATATTTGTATAAATACCATCGAAAGATCAGCGTTTGTGATGAGTTACAGTTTATTTTCGCGACAATTGTTTGTACAATGAAATCTTTTGAGCGAAGGATGGTAACATTGGATTGCTTTTTACTCCATCCCGACAGATTCAGTATGCTGACAACAGGAGGCCGGCATGATTCATCTGAAAATAATAGAAGAAAGACAGAGGGTTTAAAGTTACAACAGCGACAACAGCATCATCAACAACAACAATAACATCAGCAACAACAACAACAACAACAACAATAACATCAACAAAAACAACATCAACAACAACAACAACAACAACAACATCAACAACAACGACATCAACAATAACAACCTTAACAACATCAACAACAAAAACAACGTCATCAACAACAACACAACAATAGCAGCAACAACAACAACAACAACAACATGAACAACAACATCAGCGTCAACAACAACAATGACATCAACAACAACGACATCGACAACAACAACATCAACATCAACAACAATAACAACAACATGAACAACAAGTTAATTCACAGGAAATTGCTTCTTGCAACAAGACCTGGACTTCTCATTCAGCCTCCAGTGACTTACCTACAGGCCCCCAGTAACTTGCAGTCCAAGGTATATTTCCTATAATTCCAGATTTGTTATATGTGTCCAATGTTTGTTGAACTTTTGCTATGTCATTTTTGCTGGGTAGAGCTAAAACAGCAGTTACTTCCACGCTTCCTGGTCTGTAAAAAAACAAAAACAATATATGTCACTTATTAAGCATGTAACTTCTATGAAGCTCTGGACGCATCTTTGTTGTGAGAGTTGGGCAAAATGGGTT
The DNA here is from genome assembly GCA_029204205.1 of Desmophyllum pertusum. NCBI lineage: Eukaryota > Metazoa > Cnidaria > Anthozoa > Scleractinia > Caryophylliidae > Desmophyllum > Desmophyllum pertusum. The sequence continues at coordinate 7,252,723 of MU827778.1, read as the reverse complement.
TATGTCGCTTTAAACTTCTGTAAACAAAATACATGGGATCTTGACAAAGAATATGTTGCAGTTTTAAAGAATATTCGTTCTTTGAAAGTGATAATTGTCTCCAAATATAGGACAGCGAAAAGACCCAATCCTGACTAACAACTTAAGACATTAAAGGATTTTTAATAACAACCAGTTGCCCATCATCGATTGCTATACTTTAATTTGAAAATTCTACAAATTTCAGTGGAGAAGTGTCATTCATTTACTGTGTTTGCCATCAACCAAATGCAAGATAACGTCAGAAACACCGTAAAATATTTGGGTTATTTCAGTGAGCAGGTTTGAAGATAACTATTAAATAAATATACGCTTCTATCAAAGTTTGTCCTGATACATTTTCATATTTGTACTTACCTCACGAATACAATTTTTTACTTGTGCGACACCATGTGCTGTAAGACACGAAAGGAACTGCAACCAATCAGAAGAAAATGGTTATTTTATACTGAATTAAAAGACAACAACAATAGTACTACACGCATATATTAACCTTGTTTTCATATCAGTCTAGCTACGTTATGTTCCACGCTTTGGAAGATATATTTGAAATATCAAACATGAGAGAAAGTGTTTCATCCGATGTCCAAACGCCGAGAAGAGAGAGTTGAAAATACGACGCACAGAGGAGAATTTTTGACGAAATTCGATGTGTCTGGAAATCGGATGAAACACTGTCTCGTGTTGATGTGTTTGATGTACCTTCTCGATCGAAACAAAAACTAAGGAGTAAACGGAGAAATAAAATTGTAAAAATCTATGCTAATTAAGACCGGGTATCCAAACCACCGTCACGGTTATGATTCCTTTGTTTTAACTTGATGAATTATTAATGAGTTTGAGAAAGGATTTTCTTACCTGAACTTTGATGGACGTCGCAAAACTTCGATAAGTTTCGGAAGAGGTGTTTAGAAAATCAAGGTCAAACTCAACGTTTTTTCTCCAAAAGACAACTCGTATAGTTTGCTGTGGAAAGAAAACAATTTGTTTTCATTAATTTAGACCGTAACATAACATTATTTATCGCATTTGATATTGAAAGTCCATAACAATTTATAACATGAGTTCACTAGCAATTCGAATAAACGAATTACTACGCGGCGCTCTATTATTGGTTGTAAACTCTATATCATAACTCTATGGAACATAAGAAGATTATTTCATAAATAAATATAAATCTTTCTTTCCTTGTTTCCAGTGTTCCGAAAGAAACACTCGTGAAAGTTTGGGAAAACTTGAAACAACTACAGAAACTCGTTTTCCCCCGCATATACAACCACTCGTGTTTAATACGCGAATTGAATGGGAAAACGGAAAATATGTTTTCTATTCAGTCTAAAAGGAGCTGCGCCACACACACATTTGCCATTCGTAATCTATCCTAATCTTCCTCATCCTTGACAATCCTCGTTTCTGTTTGGTTATTATTACATCTTTGGTATTTCTCTACCTGGTAAGTTATTATTGTAAGGTTTCCTTCAATTTGAAAGTAATTTTGTATGCAGAAAAACTGATAAGACTTGTAAACTGAATATCATGACATAGCTCCTAGCTTGATACCTGTGTTCGAGGGTGGCAACGTGGTTGGTTGTACAGTTGAATTTGCTTGAGGTACAACTGCTGTCGGTTGTGGTGTGGAACTGTTTTGTGGTGTCAAAGGTGTTGGTTGTACAGTTGAATTTGCTTGTGGTACAACTGCTGTCGGTTGTGGTGTGGAACTGTTTTGCTGTGCCAAAGTTGTTGGTTGTACAGTTGAATTTGCTTGAGGTACAACTGCTGTCGGTTGTGGTGTGGAACTGTTTTGCTGTGCCAAAGTTGTTGGTTGTACAGTTGAATTTGCTTGAGGTACAACTGCTGTCGGTTGTGGTGTGGAACTGTTTTGTGGTGTCAAAGGTGTTGGTTGTACAGTTGAATTTGCTTCTGGTACAACTGCTGTCGGTTGTGGTGTGGAACTGTTTTGCTGTGCCAAAGTTGTTGGTTGTACAGTTGAATTTGCTTGAGGTACAACTGCTGTCGGTTGTGGTGTGGAACTGTTTTGCTGTGCCAAAGTTGTTGGTTGTACAGTTGAATTTGCTTGAGGTACAACTGTTGTTGGTTGTGGTGTAGAACTGATTTGTGGTGTCAAAGTTGTTGGTTGTAGAGTTGCATTTACTTGAGGTGCCAAAGTTGTTGGTTGTTGAATTGAATTTGCTTGTGGTGCCAAAGTTGTTGGTTGTACAGTTGCATTTACTTGTGGTGTCAAAGTTGTTGGTTGTACAGTTGCATTTGCTTGTGGTACCAAAGTTGTTGGTTGTACAGTTGAATTTGCTTGAGGTGCGAAAGTTGTTGGTTGTACAGTTGCATTTGCTTGAGGTGCGAAAGTTGTTGGTTGTACAGTTGCATTTGCTTGAGGTGCCAAAGTTGTTGGTTGTACAGTTGCATTTACTTGTGGTGTCAAAGTTGTTGGTTGTACAGTTGCATTTGCTTGAGGTGGCAAAGTTGTTGGTTGTACAGTTGCATTTGCTTGAGGTGCCAAAGTTGTTGGTTGTACAGTTGCATTTGCTTGAGGTGCCAAAGTTGTTGGTTGTACAGTTGCATTTGCTTGAGGTGCCAAAGTTGTTGGTTGTACAGTTGCATTTACTTGTGGTGCCAAAGTTGTTGGTTGTACAGTTGCATTTGCTTGAGGTGCCAAAGTTGTTGGTTGTACAGTTGCATTTGCTTGAGGTGCCAAAGTTGTTGGTTGTACAGTTGCATTTGCTTGAGGTGCCAAAGTTGTTGGTTGTACAGTTGCATTTGCTTGAGGTGCCAAAGTTGTTGGTTGTACAGTTGCATTTGCTTGAGGTGCCAAAGTTGTTGGTTGTACAGTTGCATTTGCTTGAGGTGCCAAAGTTGTTGGTTGTACAGTTGCATTTGCTTGAGGTGCCAACGTTGTTGGTTGTACAGTTGCATTTACTTGTGGTGTCAAAGTTGTTGGTTGTACAGTTGCATTTGCTTGTGGTGCCAAAGTTGTTGGTTGTACAGTTGCATTTGCTTGAGGTACAACTGTTGTTGGTTGTGGTATGGAACTCACCGTGTTTTGTGCTGTCAATGCTGTTGGTTGTACAGTTGAATTTGCTTGAGGTGCGAAAGTTGTTGGTTGTACAGTTGCATTTGCTTGAGGTGCCAAAGTTGTTGGTTGTACAGTTGCATTTACTTGTGGTGTCAAAGTTGTTGGTTGTACAGTTGCATTTGCTTGAGGTGCCAAAGTTGTTGGTTGTACAGTTCCATTTGCTTGAGGTGCCAAAGTTGTTGGTTGTACAGTTGCATTTGCTTGAGGTACCAAAGTTGTTGGTTGTACAGTTGCATTCGCTTGAGGTGCCAAAGTTGTTGGTTGTACAGTTGCATTTACTTGTGGTGTCAAAGTTGTTCGTTGTACAGTTGCATTTGCTTGAGGTGCCAAAGTTGTTGGTTGTACAGTTGCATTTGCTTGAGGTGCCAAAGTTGTTGGTTGTACAGTTGCATTTGCTTGAGGTGCCAAAGTTGTTGGTTGTACAGTTGCATTTGCTTGAGGTGCTAAAGTTGTTGGTTGTACAGTTGCATTTACTTGTGGTGTCAAAGGTGTTGGTTGTACAGTTGAATTTGCTTGTGGTGCGAAAGTTGTTGGTTGTACAGTTGAATTTGCTTGAGGTACAACTGCTGTCGGTTGTGGTGTGGAACTGTTTTGCTGTGCCAAAGTTGTTGGTTGTACAGTTGAATTTGCTTGAGGTACAACTGTTGTTGGTTGTGGTGTGATTTGATTGTGGTGTCAAAGTTGTTGGTTGTAGAGTTGCATTTACTTGAGGTGCCAAAGTTGTTGGTTGTTGAGTTGAATTTGCTTGTGGTGCCAAAGTTGTTGGTTGTACAGTTGCATTTACTTGTGGTGTCAAAGTTGTTGGCTGTACAGTTGCATTTGCTTGTGGTACCAAAGTTGTTGGTTGTACAGTTGCATTTGCTTGAGGTGCGAAAGTTGTTGGTTGTACAGTTGCATTTGCTTGAGGTGTCAAAGTTGTTGGTTGTACAGTTGCATTTACTTGTGGTGTCAAAGTTGTTGGTTGTACAGTTGCATTTGCTTGAGGTGCGAAAGTTGTTGGTTGTACAGTTGCATTTGCTTGAGGTGCCATAGTTGTTGGTTGTACAGTTGCATTTGCTTGAGGTGCCAAAGTTGTTGGTTGTACAGTTGCATTTACTTGAGGTGTCAAAGTTGTTGGTTGTACAGTTGCATTTGCTTGAGGTGCCAAAGTTGTTGGTTGTACAGTTGCATTTGCTTGAGGTGCCAAAGTTGTTGGTTGTACAGTTGCATTTGCTTGAGGTGCCAAAGTTGTTGGTTGTACAGTTGCATTTGCTTGAGGTGCCAAAGTTGTTGGTTGTACAGTTGCATTTACTTGTGGTGTCAAAGTTGTTGGTTGTACAGTTGCATTTGCTTGAGGTGCCAAAGTTGTTGGTTGTACAGTTGCATTTGCTTGAGGTGCCAAAGTTGTTGGTTGTGCAGTTGCATTTGCTTGAGGTGCCAAAGTTGTTGGTTGTACAGTTGCATTTGCTTGAGGTGCCAAAGTTGTTGGTTGTACAGTTGCATTTGCTTGAGGTGCCAAAGTTGTTGGTTGTACAGTTGCATTTGCTTGAGGTGCCAAAGTTGTTGGTTGTACAGTTGCATTTACTTGTGGTGTCAAAGTTGTTGGTTGTACAGTTGCATTTGCTTGTGGTGCCAAAGTTGTTGGTTGTACAGTTGCATTTGCTTGAGGTACAACTGTTGTTGGTTGTGGTATGGAACTCACCGTGTTTTGTGATGTCAATGCTGTTGGTTGTACAGTTGAATTTGCTTGAGGTGCGAAAGTTGTTGGTTGTACAGTTGCATTTGCTTGAGGTGCCAAAGTTGTTGGTTGTACAGTTGCATTTGCTTGAGGTGCCAAAGTTGTGGTTGTACAGTTGCATTTGCTTGAGGTGCGAAAGTTGTTGGTTGTACAGTTGCATTTGCTTGTGGTGCCAAAGTTGTTGGTTGTACAGTTGCATTTGCTTGAGGTGTCAAAGTTGTTGGTTGTACAGTTGCATTTGCTTGTGGTGCCAAAGTTGTTGGTTGTACAGTTGCATTTGCTTTGCATGGGTGTGTCAAAGTTGTTGGTTGTACAGTTGCATTTGCTTGAGGTGCCAAAGTTGTTGGTTGTACAGTTGCATTTGCTTGAGGTGCCAAAGTTGTTGGTTGTACAGTTACTTGTGGTGTCAAAGTTGTTGGTTGTACAGTTGCATTTGCTTGAGGTGCCAAAGTTGTTGGTTGTACAGTTGCATTTACTTGTGGTGTCAAAGTTGTTGGTTGTACAGTTGCATTTGCTTGAGGTGCCAAAGTTGTTGGTTGTACAGTTGCATTTGCTTGAGGTGCCAAAGTTGTTGGTTGTACAGTTGCATTTACTTGTGGTGTCAAAGTTGTTGGTTGTACAGTTGCATTTGCTTGAGGTGCCAAAGTTGTTGGTTGTACAGTTGCATTTGCTTGAGGTGCCAAAGTTGTTGGTTGTACAGTTGCATTTACTTGTGGTGTCAAAGTTGTTGGTTGTACAGTTGCATTTGCTTGAGGTGCCAAAGTTGTTGGTTGTACAGTTGCATTTGCTTGAGGTGCCAAAGTTGTTGGTTTGTACAGTTGCATTTGCTTGAGGTGCCAAAGTTGTTGGTTGTACAGTTGCATTTGCTTGAGGTGCCAAAGTTGTTGGTTGTACAGTTGCATTTACTTGTGGTGTCAAAGTTGTTGGTTGTACAGTTGCATTTGCTTGAGGTGCCAAAGTTGTTGGTTGTACAGTTGCATTTGTTTGAGGTGCCAAAGTTGTTGGTTGTACAGATGCATTTGCTTGAGGTGCCAAAGTTGTTGGTTGTACAGTTGCATTTGCATGAGGTGCCAACGTTGTTGGTTGTACAGTTGCATTTACTTGTGGTGTCAAAGTTGTTGGTTGTACAGTTGCATTTGCTTGTGGTGCCAAAGTTGTTGGTTGTACAGTTGCATTTGCTTGAGGTACAACTGTTGTTGGTTGTGGTATGGAACTCACCGTGTTTTGTGATGTCAATGCTGTTGGTTGTACAGTTGAATTTGCTTGAGGTACAACTGCAGCTGTCGGTTGTGGTGTGGAACTGTTTTGCTGTGCCAAAGTTGTTGGTTGTACAGTTGAATTTGCTTGAGATACAACTGCTGTCGGTTGTGTGGTGTGGAACTGTTTTGTGGTGTCAAAGTTGTTGGTTGTACAGTTGAATTTGCTTGAGGTACAACTGCTGTCGGTTGTGGAGTGTAACTGTTTTGCTGTGCTAAAGTTATTGGTTGTACAGTTGCATTTGCTTGTGGTACCAAAGTTGTTGGTTGTACAGTTGCATTTGCTTGTGGTACCACAGTTGTTGGTTGTACAGTTGCATTTGCTTGAGGTGACAAAGTTGTTGGTTGTACAGTTGCATTTGCTTGTGGTACCAAAGTTGTTGGTTGTATAGTTGCATTTACTTGTGGTGTCAAAGTTGTTGGTTGTTGAGTTGAATTTGCTTGTGGTGCCAAAGTTGTTGGTTGTACAGTTGAATTTGCTTGAGGTGCCAAAGTTGTTGGTTGTACAATTGCATTTACTTGTGTTGTCAAAGTTGTTGGTTGTACAGTTGCATTTGCTTGTGGTGCGAAAGTTGTTGGTTGTACAGTTGAATTTGCTTGTGGTACTAAAGTTGTTGGTTGTACTGTTGCATTTACTTGTGGTGCCAAAGTTGTTGGTTGTACAGTTGCATTTGCTTGTGGTACCAAAGTTGTTGGTTGTACAGTTGAATTTGCTTGAGGTGCCAAAGTTGTTGGTTGTACAGTTGCATTTGCTTGAGGTGCCAAAGTTGTTGGTTGTACAGTTAAATTTGCTTGAGGTGTCAAAGTTGTTGGTTGTACAGTTGCATTTGCTTGAAGTGCCAAAGTTGTTGGTTGTACAGTTGCATTTGCTTGAGGTGCCAAAGTTGTTGGTTGTACAGTTGCATTTACTTGTGGTGTGAAAGTTGTTGGTTGTACAGTTGCATTTACTTGCGGTGTGAAAGTTGTTGGTTGTACAGTTGCATTTGCTTGTGGTACCAAAGTTGTTGGTTGTACAGTTGAATTTGTTGAGGTGCCAAAGTTGTTGGTTGTACAGTTGCATTTGCTTGAGGTGCCAAAGTTGTTGGTTGTACAGTTGTATTTGCTTGAGGTGCCAAAGTTGTTGGTTGTACAGTTGCATTTGCTTGTGGTGCCAAAGTTGTTGGTTGTACAGTTGCATTTGCTTGAGGTACAACTGTTGTTGGTTGTGGTATGGAACTCACCGTGTTTTGTGATGTCAATGCTGTTGGTTGTACAGTTGAATTTGCTTGAGGTACAACTGCAGCTGTCGGTTGTGGTGTGGAACTGTTTTTGTGTGTCAAAGTTGTTGGTTGTACAGTTGAATTTGCTTGAAATACAACTGCTGTCGGTTGTGGTGTGGAACTGTTTTGTGGTGTCAAAGGTGTTGGTTGTACAGTTGAATTTGCTTGAGGTAAAACTGCTGTCGGTTGTGGAGTGGAACTGTTTTGTGGTGTCAAAGTTGTTGGTTTGTACAGTTGAATTTGCTTGAGGTACAACTGCTGTCGGTTGTGGAGTGTAACTGTTTTGCTGTGCCAAAGTTGTTGGTTGTACAGTTGCATTTGCTTGTGGTACCAAAGTTGTTGGTTGTACAGTTGCATTTGCTTGTGGTACCACAAATGTTGGTTGTACAGTTGCATTTACTTGTGGTGTCAAAGTTGTTGGTTGTACAGTTGCATTTACTTGTGGTGTCAAAGTTGTTGGTTGTACAGTTGCATTTGCTTGTGGTACCACAAATGTTGGTTGTACAGTTGCATTTGCTTGAGGTGCCAAAGTTGTTGGTTTGTACAGTTGCATTTGCTTGAGGTGCCAAAGTTGTTGGTTGTACAGTTGCATTTGCTTGTGGTGTCAAAGTTGTTGGTTGTACAGTTGAATTTGCTCGAGGTGCCAAAGTTGTTGGGGCTTGATTCTGTGTTTGAAATCTGTTGAAATCGTGTTAGTAGGCAAATTGTCACAATGACATATTGCACCAGTCTTTGATTTAGTTTCACCATGTCTGGTCTATCTGCGTGGAAGTCATACATGCATCACAAACATCTGCAACAAAAAGTTGGAGAGCTGTACTTTAACAAGCAAACTAGATACTTATAACTAAAGCTATATATGCTATCAGTATTAAATCCAAAGAACATTATGCATACGATTAACTGTCTTCGCCACACCTTAATTAACCTAGGTCTTAATATGATCGTTACGATTACTAAACAATTTTCTTCAGCGATCGTATCGATCATATGGAAACCAGGCTTTACAAATCACAAAAAAGCAAATTCAGATTACTTCAGAAGTCCATAATCAGACGTGTGGCCCATCTAATTCATGAGTAGGTTATTAAAACGAAATTTGGCAAAAAAATGTAAATTATAAGTTGTGAACTAAACAAAAGATCACATGAACTGCTGGGAGTAATAAACATAACGTAACGTGACGTAACGTAACATAATATAACATTTAACATATAACATAACATTTAACAAATAAATAAGCCTCAACTGTGCTCTGTTCTGTTATAAAGCACGCAGGAAGCGGCGCGAGCACGAAAGAAGTGTAGGGGGAAACACGAGCCGATAGGCGAGTGTTTCTCCCTACTTCTTGAGTGCTCCGCCGCTTCCTGAGTGCTTTATTACCCGAACAGAGCACAGTTGAGGCTTATTTATTTGTTTTATGATAAAAACAATCCATGATTTCCTCACAATTGTACCTTTATTTTCCGAAACAAACATTCCATTTTACATCGAGAACAAACTGAACGTCGTCAGCACCCGTGCTTTGTACTCTGATAAAGCACGCTAATTCGAGCCAATCACAGCGCTTGTAAGAATGCTTCAAATGATTTGATTGGTCAACGAGACAAAAGCTGTCAAAACATCAAAAACTGAAATGAGCAAGAACTCAATTCGAATGCAAAACGAGTCCTTCAATGTTCACTTTTCAGTCCTTAAAAAAGCTAAAAATCTGAAGTTTTTCAATGAAATACGGCCGAATTGTGGCCCATGAAAACCTGCAAGTTTCCAACATGACAATTGGAAAACAAACTGCTTAAATCTTGCGGTTGAACCTTCACAAACTGCTGCGCTATGTTTTGTGAATGAAGATCGTCGCTTGTATTTACGGCAGCAAGAGGAGGATTGTCCGAACTGGTGGCAATGTTAGAAAGACTGGACTGTTTTGACCTTCCACTCAGAGCATCGGAGAGGATATTCAAGCAAGCTTTCAATTGATCGCTAAAATGACGAGCGTTGTATTAATAACTCTTCAGGCTTGCTTCGCTGCGATGACCATCGTGCCGAGATCGATGCTGCGAGATGGAGACCAGTGATCGCAGTTGCACGAACACTATGGAGAAGACAATTTGGAAATTTCCTTCATCATTCCTCCGAGGTTGTTAACACAGAGAGGTTTATTTTCGTACCAAACTCGATCTTCAACTCTGCGGATTGCGTAAGCATTCATGAGCTCCGTGCTTTGTACTCTCATAAAGCACGCTGTTTTAAACCAATCAGAGCGCGTGTTATATTGACACTTTATTATAAAACATAACATAACATAACATAACATAAACATAACATAACATAACATAACATAACATAACATAAGAACATAACATAACATAACATAACATAACATAACATAACATAACATAACATTTAACATACATGTACGAGATATATATGATGGTGAGTTTCCGGGAAACCTGCTTCAATTTTAATGTAGTTTATATAATAAACTGGCGCCTCTATGGTTATAGCATTTGGTGGATGAATTCTAGTAGTAATCATAGATTATTAACCGGGCGTGGGCCTGGGGCCCAGCCCGGTTAGTAAAATAGCTTCTGTTTTTTTTTGTCGTGATTCACCTTATACCTCTACTCCGCCAAAGTGCTAGGAGGAGAGGTAGGGGTGAGTATGAATATATATGAATGTATTCGCCTTGTGAAAGATTTTCTCGGGGAAGAACGAAGCCCGGACTTGAGAGAGCGGCGGAAATCGAGCCTATGTGAAAGTTGGACTGGTCCAAATAAATATTAATTTAGGACCACGTAAACACATCGGAGCGGCGTACAGATTTCGCAACGTCGGTGAGTTTGACTCGTCAAAATATTAAATCATTGTACTCACTACTAGGTGGATACACTAGGAGCGCCATTAGATCAAATTTTTTATCAAGGCTACGTTACATTTCGCCAGGGTCATAATATTGTCCTGTTTGTTTTGTGTGAAATACATTTCTTTTCCGTAAAGGAAAACAGAAACTTGCCCAGACTCGCAGATTTATGTAAACAGAAACTTGCTGAGACGTGCAGATTTATATTTGGACGATTACGTCATAGGGTCACGTCGAATCGTGACTTGAAGAGATTGTCTGTGAGGTGCGTACGTACATCACATACACTGGAAGCGCCATTAGATCAATTTTTTTATCAAGGCTACGTTAGATTTCGCCAGGGTCATCCTTTGCCTAAATGATATTTTATGAATATTGTCCTGTTAAATAATTGTCATTTTGTGTGAAATACATATCTTTTCCGTATATTTTCTGAGAAAAACAGAAACTTGCTGAGAAATGCAGATTTATAAATAAGGACGATTACGTCATGGGGTCACATGAGTCATTTCGCAACGTCTGTGATAAACCAGGGTCGCCGTTAGGTCAAATTTCATATCAAGCTATTACTTTTGATTTGAACATGAATACTCTGCTGTTTATTTAGTGTGAAATACATTACTTTTTCGTGTTGGTGCAGCAATTCACTTCCTTGTATGCAGAAGATTTATAAATAACAACCATTACGTTACAATATCACATTTTGACTCACGCAATTTGTCGAACTGTGACTAGAATAGCTGCGAATGATGATGGTGCAACGCGGAACGTCTGCGATTGATGGTTCAACACCGATTCGTACCTATGTTGTCGTGTTTTTTTCCTCTTATTCAACTTTGGCTTTATATTGAGGAATGATCTTCAAAGACTGCCCAGAGGCAAGAAAATTGACAGTAGGCACTATACGCAAACATCAGACTTCAGCGTGACTGCCGTGACTAATCTGATAGATTTCAAGCAAGAAAGCAGGTAAAACGGCTTGCTTGCTTGATAAAAAAAGCCCGGTTATATTTTCTTCGAAAATTCTTGTTGAATGCGTTCGAGAGAGTCTTTTACTTGCCCGCCGACGCAGTACAACAGTTTTTTTTTTAGAAACTAATTACTTTGTTATCTTTCCGCTCCGGGAAAGTGTGAAATATATTAGTACCATTCGTAATTCAGCCGGCATTTGTTTGAAAAAAACTTGGCACATCCTCAAACCTCAAAACAGTGTTTCTTTTTTTTAATTAGAGCAAAACAGGTGAAGAAAAAGTAAACAAAGCAAGCAACAATTAATGTGAACTTTACTACCAATGATGCTAATGTATCAATTACCTTGACATATTTCAAACATCACAAATAGTATTATTTATTATATATCCAAAATACATCACGTACAACTTCGACTGAGACCTGAGCAGGCGCCAATTTTCTTTGTGGGGCTCTCGTTTGTGCATTCTGGGTGGAGTTGGAAAATTAAAAAAACTTATATTTGGTAATAATATTTCAAAATTTTCCAATATACATTAATATTCTGGACAATTTTGAAATATTACGAGCCGGTATCATTACCAAATACCACGTACAACTTATATGCTATTATTTGTTTATAATACAAGGCAAATACAATGTAAATATATCCTACGTACCCGAGAGGCTGACTACGACGATCGCAGCTGATTTACATATATCGTTGAAGCTTTGTTTTGAAACTTTTAAGCAATGGAATGCTCTTTTTCGGCCCAGTAACACTACATGCCCACTTTTCAGTCCATACAATTAACAAATAGATTCTATTTGGCCGTGCGTCTGTACTCTAATAGAGTACAGATAACGTCAAAACGTGACAAGAACAACTAAAGTGGCCCACGAGACGCAGTCGAGTGGGTCACTGTTGTTCTTGTCACGTTTTGACGTCTTCTGTACTCTATTAGAGTACAGACCCACGGCCAAATAGAATCTATTCGTTTTATATAATTTTGGCGATATTCGCTTCGGATTTTCACTTGAATGTGTACGCTAAATAAGCCGATACAAATTAAGTCTTATGTCAACAAACATCGAGTTTAGGCCACAGTGTTTTCATGCACTCAAATAAACCTTTGTGAAAACTAAACGGCTTAAAATAAACTACAGCTCAACTCAGCAAATATTTCGAAAAACAAATATTTAGAGACTAACCTGTATGAGGAAAAACAATCTGAATTATTCCAGTCCAAATCCCGTTGCAAGTCGCTTCACGGCGAGCGATAATCTCGCTAAATTTCTCGGATTCTGTTCACAATGAGCTAAACGTCCATCATATTTTCCTCCAAGTTCTAGCCAAGCTTGAACAGCTGATTTAAAATTCGTATCAATTGATCTACATTGAATTTCCTACGGAATATTTCCAGTTTGATGAAAAGTTTTCTCTGTTTTGGGACGGCGATGCGAAGAATTCGTGTTCAGTGTAGCAGGGCGCGCGTGTTTTCCCGCCACACGTGACGTCATTCCCGGGGGGGGGGGGGGACTTCGATATAAAAGTGGCGGGGGTGCTCGTCGTACCTTTTAGGGGTTAAAATTCATGATTTGGTACCGCTTAGGGTGTAAAATCTAAATTGACCACCCTTAGAGGTAACGCGGTACCTTTTAGGGTTGCTGAGCCGGAAAAAATATGACAGGAACTATTTTGTCAATCAACTGATTTTTATTCTTGTCTCATTCATGACATGACTTATCGCACGTCTTGTTAACTTCACGGTCAATTGTACTGGAACGTTAATACCTCCCCCGCGTCTAAATCGGCCACCAGGATCAGGAAATGGATCGCCAGTTACGGTGCTACAAAACAATTGGTACCTCTTAGGGGTGAAAATGAATTGGGGCTACGCCCACAAAAATTTTTTGGTACCTTTTAGGGGTTCTTTTCAAATTTCCGACGAGCACCCCCGACCCCTTTTATATGGGAGTCCCCCCCCCCCCCCCCCCGGGCGTCATTCGTCCGTCTGTACTCTAATAGAGGACGGTTCTAAACCAATCACAGCGCGAGTTTTACACAGTAAATTATATAATGTACTATACAAATGTCCACCAAGGAGCGTCCCTTCAATTAGGTCTTAAACTGAATGCAAACATTCATGAAACAGGGATCGATCATTTCTGTAATTTAAAGAGCTGCAAGTGTGAATAAGTTCTCCGCGGAAAGACACGAAAAAAAAATGAATACAAATATTAGCATCGAGAACTTTTTGGATCTCAGAGTTATTCATATCTAACTCGTAACAATTTCATGACTATTTCTGTAGTGAAAGCAGTTACACTGTTTTATAAGCCGAGAAACATTTTTTATAAGAACGTTGAGGTTGAAATTGGCCATACTAAGAATGAGAGTTAGTAAAAACATTTTTATTTTTCAACAAATATCCTGTATACTTTTATGAAATAAATTAGATACTACGCGCGTTCTGATTGGCTCAAAACCATTTACCATAACTGTATGAAAACATAGAAAATTGCTTCGTGCTTTTATTTCATAAAAACAATAGAAAACGGTTTCCCTGTGTTTCCATAGAGTTATGGTAACACTCGTGAAATTTGGGAGAACTCCAAATTGACGTGGAAACACTCGCCTGTGGCTCGTGTTTCCACAGCATTTCTCGTTCTCCCAAATTTCACTCGTGTTACCATAACTCTGGAAACACGGAAAACGTTTTCTATTTGATAATTATATAGAATCTGTATAGAAATCTTTATTTCTCTTTCAGAACCTCTTAACTTTATACTCGCTGTAAACCCAAATTGACCAAGAGTCGACTGGCGTAACATCTCGGCCATCTAGTGGGGGAGCGACACGAAAAGACGCGCGAAGCGCGAATAGAAGTGTGGCGAGTGAATAATAGGCGTGGGGATTGGGGAGAGGGGGCACAGGCTAAAGGAAAACGACGTTTGGTTCGAGTTATCGGGGTTTTTGAGGAATCGAGGGTTCGAGAAACTGAATCGGGATTCCACTGTATTTAAAAAAATAAGAACCTTGAGTTCTGGGTCAGCTTGAACTCCAAATTTCGACGTTCTTATAAAACAAACTAAAACAGAGTGTATTCAAAACCTTCAAACAGGTGAGCACTTAAGAATGGAAACTGAGTGGATATAATTGATGCAGTGGATTATTTTCCTTATATTATTGCATTTCCGCAGGACATATCTTACGTAAGCTTATTTGATCTTGCTTTACGTCGATTGATAAAAATATTAATAGTTATATTGCTCAGTTGCGTGTTTGCTTGTTCATACGAATGAATCCAGTAGTATAGGGATCTTAACAAATATTGAATTACCAAGCCAGAATAATTATAGCTGCTCCCTCGATTCGTCATAAACGTAAATAACCTGTCTCTAATTGAAAGAACCTATTCCTTTTAATGGACTAGAAGTGCGAATGAAATTTCGCATTGTCCATGTAACCAAACATATCGGTTTTGTAAAAACAAAAGTTGTATTCCTTTTTGTACCTCCCTAGAAACATTTCAAAAAGTTTATGATATAGACAAATAAAACTAAAAGTGTGTTGATGTTGTTGTTTGTGACGAACTGTAGCGAGACCTTTGCAAGAAAATTGATCAAATCGATCCGCGCGCCCCACTCTTTCTTGAAGAATAACACTGAGAACAAATTGTTTACAATTCAAATGCAGGGTGTCGCGAGAACTGACAGGTGTCAAAGTTGCCACAAAGTGCGTTGAAGACTGTACGCAACAAAGGGTTCGAGAGCTTACTTACTAGAGCGTTCGCTCAGTGTTATCAGAATAATTTACCGAGACGACTCTGGATGTCACTACACACAACTTTGGTACTGAATGACTTACCGGTAGAGATGCAAAGAAGGTAGGCAAGAACAACAACAGAATTAATCCTGTTGATTTGAAAGGTACAGTCTTCTTCTTATGCCGAACTGGTAGATGTTCCAGGTCGCGATAGCTGATGTGAGGTTTAATTTGGTGATTAAGAGTTAGTGACTAATCAATCATATAATGCCGATTATGTCAACAGAAGTTTATCACCTAGGTGATAAACGTCTGATAATAAGCTACTGATGTCAACCAATATGTATTGAGAGAATTCAGTTATACAGTATGTGGTCCTAATTCCGGCCGGCCCTAATTCCAGGCACTTTTTGTTCATCGCGTATTTTTCCATTGGAAAACGAACTCTTTCGAAGAAATGACTCTTTACTAATTTCTTTCATAATCTTGCTTGGTGGCTTTCCTGTTATTGTCAAAGAAGAGAATTTCGAGTTTAGTTTAGTTTACGGCGCCTCAAATTACATGGTTATATTTAGAATTCCCGTTTGTCTTTATATGTCCATTAATAGCGCTAATTTTTGGTATGAAATACATATAATGAATGATCTTTCTGCGAGACCAAAAAAAATTATCTACAGGTTGAATATCTGTCTAAAATTATGACTCAAATATTTCGATGTGTTTTTAGTTCGAGGTCCTAATTCCGGCCACCTCTCACAAAACCTCTTGTCAAACTGGCCGGGATCGCAGAGCGGCTTGAATACCGTGCACTTATTTCGTTCCTAAAACAAAGCTCTCTTTGTATAATTCGCCTTTTCATTGATCGATATGGATGAAAGATGATTAAAAGTCACGGAAATTTATGTCTGTGAACGGTTTATGGGTACATTTGTATGCTTTTCGTTGTGGTCGGAATTCATTCTCGTCCCCAGATCCTCTGTTTCTTTTGGTCACGTGGTTGGCGAAACGGAGGCTCTGGTCTCCGCCGTTACCGGTTGTTCGAAAATTCCGGTCTGTCAGTCATTCATTCATTCATTCATTCATTCATTCATTCATTCATTCATTCATTCATTCATTCATTCATTCATTCATTCATTCATTCATTCATTCATTCATTCATTCATTCATTCATTCATTCATTCATTCATTCATTCATTCATTCATTCATTCGTGTTGCGCATTCATTTTTTTAGCCACGATTTTTTCCTTGCGACCATGGCTACTCGTTTCCGGCGCAAAGAAAAAAAACGAGGAGCTCTGGGAACGAGGATGGCTGGAATTAGGACTCGTTGGCCGGAATTATGGCCGCCAAAGCGAATCTATATTTTCGATACTACAAGATTATCGATAAAGAACACAAGCTGTTGTCTTTACATATGCTAGGTAAATGTTGTGACAAGTCACAGGTCAAGTTTCAACTCAAGGCAGTTCCTCCAATGCGAGAATTACACGTTCGTGTCTTTTCTGGCCGGAATTAGGACCACATACTGTAGTCACAAATTAACCATAATGAAACATATTTCGTGTAAGGAAAGGGACTCTTGCTTTGCTTCCAATTATATCTCGATACAGGCAAAGGGTGTCGGCGTTATGATTTCAAAGCATGCCAGGAGTTGTTTAAGAGCATTTGCTATCTCATGTTCAAGTGAACTTCAATTTCAAGTTCTTGGTCCACGAAAGAAAGTCTGGATGCCACCCCCACCATGAAGTATTTTTCACAATTTAAAAAAGAGGATTTACTCTGGGATGCTAAAACTTTCATTTTGATGTGACAACGCCGTGTTTGTCTGCATGGCAACCGCTATCTACAAAAGGTATAATGATTTCGATGTGTCTCATAATAACAAAACCCAAGGGGGAGGGAGGGAGGGGGACATCAACTCGTATCAATTTGGATGTAAATGGGACCTGGCAATTACGAGTTCTACGTTAGAAATGATGAATATGCGATAATGCAGATCTTATGCGGCTGCAAATCATTTTTTCAGCTTTCTTTGGAGCTGCATACGTAGCGACACAACCAGTTCGAAGATCCCTTTCTCTTTAATAATTTAAACTTTGAAGGACGCAACGGTTGAGGTTAGTTTCTGTGACGTTTCTAAAAGTTCAGTAACGCAATCGAATACACACGCGACACCGGGTCGGGTCGTAAACATTTACGCTTCCATGAAGGAGAACACATGTTGTTCAAATACTACCCAATATTTTGTTCAGTGTTTTTTCCTCTTCACGGTGACCGGAACATGCATCACGTGGTGTGTTTGGTTGTACCACATGATCAATTTTTTGCATCACGTGATCAGGTTCCAAGGGAGGAATCCCATTTAAAAGTGACAGGGGTGATCGTCGTACCTTTTAGGGGTTAAAACTCGTGGCTTGGTACCGCTTAGGGTGTTTACATCTAAAATGGCCATCGTTAGAGGTATCCCGGCACCAGATTTTGTATCAAGCCGAAACAAAAAAATGACAGGAACGTCTTATCAGATAGAATTGCTACCTCTTAGGGCTGAACATGAATTCGAACCACACACACAAAACGACATTTTGGTACCTTTTAGAAGTCCATTTAACATTTACGACGATTACTCCCGTCACTTTTATATGGGATTTTGGGACGGCCCGTTAAAACATGACGTCAGAGCTCGTGTATAAGATATTTGTAACTTTACGAAACTTAATAAGTAGAATTTAGTTTTTGGAATATTTTTATTATTATTTAGCATCATAAGTTAACTACAAGGAAGTTAGTATCGAAATACTCAGCTTCGGTAAATTAATTGAACCCGCGGTATTCGTCAGGGGTGTTGCTAAGCAACAAGACGTGACAACTGTCGGAGCTAGTTTCTGTGACATTCTGATTGGATAACGAGAATAGAAAACTAATAATAATAATAATAATGATAAGAAAAGCTTTATTTATACTGCATAGATCAGCTGAGAAAAAAAGAATCACAGCTGGTGTAAACCTTAGCCGGCGTGCAGAGGTCTCCTATTTCCTTGCTTCACGCGGAAAAGCGTGAAGCAAGGAAATAGGAGACCTCTGCACGCAGGCTATGTAAACCTATGTGTAGTAAATAATATAAAATATGTACATAAATAAGTGTGCTTATATGATTTGAATATTTTTTCTTTCTTTTAAATTGTAAATATTTTAGACTATTTATAAAGTTACATATCGAAAAAACAACAACTATAAACTACAAATATGGCAATTTTTATCTAACTCTAAAAGGTATCTAAAAAACAGAGTTTTTAAACTCTTCGGTCCGGCTTTTACGAGGATTTTCCAGAAACGCTATTCATTTCCAACTATCTGCCGCTATTAAATTTAAAAGAACGAGTAATACTTGAAACAGCGGAGTCGGAAGCTTTTCGTCTTGTCGCCGGAGTCCTTATCGTTGCTAGAATCGATTGAAGCTGTTCCTGAAGGTCTTTTCCTCTCAAGTGATACGGTAACGGACGGACTGATGCTCTGTATCGAAGAAATTCTAATATTTCGTCGTCTGAATCATCTCCTGATTCACTGCTTCTCTCCGTGTCAATGTTGCTAATCAACAAAGAAGAAGCTGTCACCAAAGAAGCCATTTCAATATCATCCAATAATGTGGAGGTTGCTTCGGGGATAAAAACTTCTGTGTTTTTCTTGTTTTGTAAAAGCCGGATGAGAGAAAGAAGTAAAATATCTTGCCTGATTTCGTCCTTTTCAGCCTTCCTGGTCAAGACATCCATTCTCTTAAACATCTGCTCTTGAGAGAACGAATCTAACGCGAATATACTTGACACAACCAACTTCACTTTTTGGAATTTTCTTTTGGACGATTTTGCACCAGCAAGTTGCTCCTGATCCAACCTAGCTGCCTGCAACTTTGTTTCTATTTCATTCTTCCGCAAACATTTCGAATCTCGCAGTTGTTTTCGTTTTGCTATACGGCGAAGTCTGCGAGAATAGACTGGTAAAGTTGCAAAGGTAACTGTTTGTTTTGAGTTAGATTCTTCTGACCTTTGTTGCTCGAGCAATTCTTGGTCGTCGTTATCACCGTTATTCCCAACTGAATGAACAGTGCTTGCTTCATTATCTCTTTCTTGTTGACTTTGTTTTTTGATTCCCAATAGTTCGCTCAGCCTATCGAGAATAAAGTCAGCCATTTCAAATTCCTCGGATTGTTTATCTGTGTTATTTTTGACGTTCTCGTAAGAATCGTTCAAAATTGCCACAAAAAGTTGACGAAGATGAAAAACATCAGCAAAAGAAAGGAAAATCCAAACAGGGGCCGAGAATACGATTTACTCTCAACAACTCGGTCAAATTCATTTTGCCGCCAAGACACATGAGAAGTTCGGAGAACAATGTACTTTGAAATGAGGAATAACTCTGCATGTCGCTACCAAATGCCAACTGGCCAACTGAGCGTACGACAGGAAAATAATAATAACAAAAATGACAGAATAAGACAGAAGTAATCCTTTAGACTCGCGAAATGATGACATCATAATGCTGACGTGAGGGTTAAAACGGATCATGCGCAGAAGTTTCACAGTTGCAATGAAAACCGTGATTGCTAAAACAGCGTTCTCCGCATGGTTCCATGTGATCGCCTCTCCAAAACTGACCGGAACAAAAGGGTTTCCTGCACTTTTAAAGCGCTTTTTAGAACCATCTTTGATTTTATAACATAGAATACTACTACTAAGAAAGAAAAAATTATTTGTAAAATTTCGACCCAGTTCCACACATCTCGAAAATAAGTGCATTTCTTTCTATAGATCTTGTACACCTCTCGCAGAACAAAGAAGACCACCATGATGATAAACAATAACTGACAAATCAGGTAAAACTGGTAAAAACCGGTTTGAGTGCTCGTTAGCAGAAGCGTGTCGATCTTTGTGAAAGGATTGCCGTAACCTGTGGGTAATATTTCGTAGTAGTACGTTGCGATACTGAGGTAGCCTGTATTGGCATTGTAAACAGTGAACTCAAGCAGCACAGCCCGGGTCTGGATATCGATCCAACGGTGTTTACGTAAATTAGAAATGACTGTCTTAGCAGTGTTGATGCTGTATCCTAAATCTGCAACGTAACCACCTCCGTCATAAATATCAAAGTAACCCCAGCTTGGTGAGTTGTGGAGATTCTCGGTTGGCACGTATCGCCATGGTGCCGGGCAGAGGTCAGAAAAATTGGCCCAGTCAACAGAGCCGGTATATGGCGTCCAGCCTGGCAGGTTTAAGGGGGTTCTGTCCTCTTCGTCGAGGCTGTAGAAGTCGTTGCAATGCTTTATTACGTCTTGAGCCTCCTCCGGAACGGTACAAGAATCTAAAACAAAATGAACAAGTAACATTGTATTTTTTTAAAATGTACATTTGGTAAGCAACTGTGACAGTTCTTGTAGCCTACAAAATAGGCGTATTTTGGGCGAGCGAGCGCTGAATATTCCATCGAGTGTTTATAAGTCGCCATCTTGGATTAGGAAAACATTGGAGGCTTGGGGCTCCCTTCCTCGCCCTCTTTCACTCGCCCCAACTCTCCACGTTTTGCGAATCCAAGATGGCGGCTAAACACTCGAAGGAAATAAACAATCGCAAGCCCACAAACCGCCTGCATTGCAGGCTACAGTTCTTGTATAGCAGAACTCTTTCTTGATGTGATACGCTGTTTGGAAAGGTTCCTTTGTGTCAGCCATTAGCAAATCCAACACTAGTGTTAACAAATTTAAAAGATGTCAGTCCGGCGACAATGAACATATGTTAAAAGCCGCACTTGGACCAAACTGGTCCACGCTGCGGAGCTAATCCCGGATTCTGCGGATTCCGTAGCATGAAGCCGACTAGGAGTATAGCTACTCCCCTGGATGGGATGCAAGTCCATCACAGATTAATTATCCCCCAGCATTTCGTCAGGTTTCCCTAACAGATCGCCGGTATCCATTTATACTCCTGGATGGAGAGAGGCACTGTGAGAATTTGTGCCTACCCAAGAACACGACCCAATGCCCCTGCCAGCGCTCGAAGGCAAACCGCTCGAACCGGAGTCCCACGAACCATGATTGTCCCACACATCAATTTTTTTGCTTATAACTTGTGTGAACAAGCTGTTTGTTTGATGTGGGAATGTGAAACACTCGGCATTAAGCTCAGTTTTTCATGGGGACGTTTTCTTGTTCCAGTACGGTCTCTCGGAATTTGAATCAATTCCAAATTACTTCAAATTGGACTTTGAATTGAACTAACGGAAAAATATTTTTCAGTCAGTGACACAAGCTACTCGGAAAAAGATTCCGAGTTCTCCCAACAGGAGTTGAACCTATGACCTTCCGCACACCGGTTGGACGCTTTACGATTGAGCTACAGGAGACTCGTTAGAGCTGCAGCTCAGTGGTAGAGCGTCCGACCGGTGTGCTGAAGGTCATAGGTTCGACCCCTGTTGGAAGAACTCGGAATTCGTTTTCCGAGTAGTTTGTGTCACTGACTGAATTGTGTTACTACCAAGCTTAAAATTCATCAAATTTCTTACCATACATATGAAAACTAACCTTTCTGTATTCTGAGTTGTCTCAGACGAGGCATTCCCAGGAAAATTGACATTTTATTATCGATGTACTCTTGTTCTTTCACTCTGTCTTTGTTGTACCACTCACTAGCGTAAATACCGCCCACAAACTGACCATTCAGCCACTTCCAATAATACCTTGGATCTTTAGCCTGGAGACCAAAAACCACATCATATATCAGGTATTTTACTTGAAATACAAAAAACGGACAACGGACACCCATGGGACGATTTAAAGGAGCTATGTCATGGTATATGCTGCATGTACAAAGTGACTATATATAATATGTTGTTCTACCATGCAGTATATACCTGTGTCACGATATTTTAAGTAATTTTTGTGATGAACAAAATTACTTTCGAATTGAAGGAAACCTCGAAATAATAGTTTACTAAGGTAGAAAAACACCAAAGAAGTAATAATAAACCAAAAAGGAACAAGGGTGGTTAAGACTGAGGAAGATTAAGACGGACTTGAAAAACAAGATGCGCCATCCGTGACGTAGCTCCTTTAATCGTTGTCTGCTTTATGGGATTTAGCTATAGAGCTGACTCGTCCCCAGTCGTCTCTCTTGTCTCCTATTAATATTTAAAGCTTGCGACTCCCAACAAAGGAGACAAGAGAGACGACTGGGGACGAGTCAGGCTATAGAGTGAGAGAAAATAGGGGGGGGGGGGGGGGGGGGGGGGGGGGGGGGGAAGTATTTTTTTAAACCAAATACTGAGCGTAATAAAGTTTAAAAACTTTAAAAAAGCTGTTCCGGAGTTACTTTCGATGCTCAATTGACAACCGCCGTGAAATATCGATACTTACCAGAGAAAAGTCACTGAAGGTGTCTTGAATATTCTTAGTCATGAGATATCCGTGATAACTTTTATTACCATAACAAACAATCGTCAGTAACAAGAGGAACAAGAGATAGCCAACCAGCTCTCTGACAAACGAGAACATTTTTGCTTCCTTGACTCTGTACTCTCTTGCGCGTTGGAGCTCATCTTCATGCGGCATGTCAACTTTAATACTCTGAGTGTCGCCGGCAACTTCTGTGCTTTCGAATAATTTCCGGTCAGTTTTCACCTGATGGTTGATAACTTCAGCTTCTTTATTGCTAAAGAAATACGCGGTTACAACCATAATAAGCAATATCTTGATCGGTTGTAGAACAAACAGGTCTTCTGTGAAGGACACCAGCATGGAGGATAACCACTGGTTGGCGATATCCTTTCCCCACTGCAAGCTGTAGAAAAAAGTAAACATAGCAGATACAGATACAGTAGCAAAGCTCAGAAACCAAGCGATGTATATACAAAAGTGAGGAAACATGAAGCTCTTTTTGCTACTGGCGCGAAGCCGACGTAGCGTTCTCGTCCAAAAGGAACTATTTTCGTTTGATTCGTTGTCAACATCGTTACTGTTCTCTGTGCAGCCCATACAGGAATACGTACGGCGTCGACCACGAGCAGGTTTATTTTCTGTCTTTGTCGTGTCAACTTTATTTGAAGATTTATCGGCACTGTTCTTGAATAATGCCACAATTAACAAGTTTATTGGTGTAACTATCACAGCACTCTCGAGTCCGACCACAATCTGCCTCCAACTGAACTTTAACGGGCCAATTTGTATGGTGGGATCGGCTACCTTGTCTGTCCTGTAAAACATGGCGTTTGCTAACATGGCAGACATTAGTAGACACAGACAAGAAGTAGTTCTTTGGACCCGTGTGAATTTACTCCATGGTGGTTTTGTGATGACCGACAGCCACAAATGTCCTTCGGAAAAACTCTTAGAACCTCGCGAATTTAACGAATATTTGAACGTTTTCATCTCCAGTGGAGAGATAGGAGTTAGAAGCCTGTCGATTTTCCCGTCGCCTTTCTCCAAAGCAAACCAACTGTTGCTCAAAAAAGTCCATTTTCCCCCTGTTTGACGGTCCTTGATAACTGCGTGGCCAAAAAACCACGAAGGATGTTTTCCTGAGTTGTCATGCCATACATGGATGTATTGAACTTCACCCAATGACATCGGCAGATGAATCACGAACGTATCCTCGTTTCCACGCGCCAACACCGTTCTCGAGTTGATCATGTTTTTGTTTAATATTATGGGTTGACTTTCCGCCTCGCTTCCATGAATGACGATGGCAACATTGGCATCCGTCCCAGACCCCTTCCATACGCCAGTGACCACTGTCAGATCGTACTCAAAGCTGGCTTCTTGGGATGAGAGTAAATGGTAAGCCGGGCCGCTCTAAAGAAATGGAATAAAACACAAAGTATAAGGTTCTTTCATTCAGGTTAAGCTGCAGGCACAGGCGAAACAAATTGTGGGGAAAGGTTACTCTCTTAACTTTGAAGACCTATTGTGTACTTTATTCAGTTCGTCAAAAACACAACAACGACGCTGGAAAAGATGGGTTGTCCTTCTCCATACGAACGTCTTAAATTTCACAAGATCATATATTTTCAATGCTCTTTTACATGAAGTCAATAATCCCGAGGATGAAACACAGGCTTTCTGAACTAGTGTCATTAAATTGAGAATCAGAGGATTATAACTCTAAACACTGATTCAAGTATAATTTCTAATCCCAGATGGGACGGATGCTGCATCATGCGGGAAAATTGAGCCTAAACTTTTTCAAATCCATCATTCGAAATCCGTCTTAATCTTCTCCAATCTTAACCATCCTTGTTCCTTTTTAGTTTATTACCTCTTTGGTGATTTTCACCCTTGGTAAACTATTAAAATTTTCCGTCCATTTTGGCTCATTTCAAATCCGTCTTAATCTTCCCATATTTCGAAATTTCCTTTGATTTGAAGGTAATTTTATTTGTGAATGTGACAATGATGTAAAACAGTTAGAAAAAAGTCTTTACATGACATGGAACTCTTTGCGACTTGACAAAATCCTTAACCCTACCTTAGCTTTATCTCGTTTGTCAGCTCTTCTTGCAAATATCACCACTAGTAAATACAACAGCAATACAACGATTATAGCGCTAAGGACAGCAATATTGTTAGTCTGGTCGAGCCGAGTGAGTTCATTGAAGACAACATCAAAATCCAGCGTGTTTGGCATCACCAAGACTCCTCCACCAAATGACGTCAGGTGGTTACACAGGCAATGCAAGGATGTTGAATTAGACCTTTGTCCTACCTTTGAAAAGCAAATAATTAGTAAGACACTTTTCGAGAACCTCATAAACATCACTATACCCTGAGCTAGGAACCACAACAAATACCTTTTGTAATTGTTCTCTATAAGTTAAGTTAGAGTTGAAAAGGTTTTTAGTTCATAAATTGAGCGACCATATCTATCTATGCATTTCCTCCATTTAAACTGAAGAGGTTTGAGCAAGTAGAGTACTCCGGCCTTTCAATATTTTAAAGGAGCTACGTCACGGTTGGCGCATCTTGAAAAAATTGGCCAATTTTTCAAGTTCGCCGTTCGCAATCCGTCTTAATCTTCTCCATCCTCAACCATCCTTGTTCCTGTATGGTTTCTTATTACCTCTTTTTCTACCTTAGTAAACTGTTATTTTGAGGCTTTCGTCAATTTGAAGGTGATTTTGCACTTGGCAAAAATGACTCAAAATATACCCTGACATAGCTCCTTTAAGCTACCGGTGATGTTGGTTGTTGTTTAGTGCCGAAACACCAGCCCTAGCTAGAGAATTTGTAAGAAGCATTCGAAACTAATAGGCTCCAGGAACGTAACATTAACAGGCATACAGATATTTTAGATTTAGGAAGGAAACAAATAAACCGATCATTTGTGTTTTGCAAGTTTAAATTTATTCCTGGCAAATTCGTCGCAACCTTGCAAAATTAGTACTAATAATAGTCAGCTTGTAAAATGACATGCAAACGAGTCATTTAACGCGTGCCTCGTTTGCATGTCTTCACAAAAGAGAGAAACAAGGAGAGGAAACAAACTGACAAAAGGGAGAAAAGAGAAAAACATTGTTTTTCCATAATAAGCTTACTCTACATCCTCTTGATAACCAGCGCTCCTTTCTGCTGTCCCAAAACAGACATCCTTCCTCCAGGACACTCATGGTGTAATTCAGGTCTGTCCTTGGGTCATAAACTGGCTTCACCGTTATGTTCTCGGGTCTTGGAGGATCTTTAAACTCTACACATGATCGTTTCTGTCGGCCCTGCCCGAAACATGATCGTTTCTTGCGTGTCTGGGGTGCTTCGTCGTCCTTTTCGTACAGCATGCCAATATAGTATGTCCCAGGGTTACTTAGCAGCTCATGGAACAGGACGATATCGTACGCTTCTTCGCCACAGTTGCCATGAGAATTCTGGGAAGACAGGGAGCACGACTCATCCGGGATTTTCTTCATTGCATCATATTCTGTGACTGTTGGCCGCTGTCCATATCGCACAAACACACTGAGCATGGTTGGACGTGTTGAGTTGATCTGAAATGAGAGTTAACTACAGGATTAACAACCTTCTACCATAAGTGTACCACGTATCCTGGTTTCCGTAGCATGAAGTGTCTAGGAGTACCGCTACTTCGCAGGATGGAATGCTAGTCCATCGCAGGTTACCTCCCAGCATTTTGTCAGGTGCCTTGGCAATTCTCCGGTACCGATTAAAGAAGCGCCGTGAGAGTGAAGTGTCTTGCCCCAAGACACAACACAATGATCCCGGCCAGCGCTCGAAACCGGACCACACAATCTGGAGTCCAACAGGCTAATCATTAGGCAGCCGCGCCCTCTACTTCCACTCATGATCAAATGAATGAAGTTGGATAATAAATTATAAAGGCACGTATTTCTTTGTCTGAATCTGAACAATCTTTGTCAATGATAAGATTATCATACTCACTCTAAGTCTTATAGCGGAACCATCTGTGTGTGGCAAGTTGATTTCATGGAACTGCATCTTTCCTTTACTGCTGGGTTTAACAAAGAAAGAACCACTCTTCTCTGGTATAAATTGTTTTCCTCGTGGAATCTTAATCTCTATATCCTCATTGCTGTCTTGCACTGTTAACGCATCTCCGTTGTGATCCCTGATGTTTAAGCTCAGGACGTGAGATTTCACAAGGGCGGAGCTGTTGTCCCATGTAAAGGGATTGAAGCCACTCAAGGTCATCTGGAAAAAACATAAAATGTTCAACGCATTATCTGATTGCAAGAGCACGTTGAACCAGATTATAGAGAGGACAGGAACAGACTGTTTAAAAATATCCCACAAAGTAATGCAACTGTGGTGCTGCGTCGGCGGGAAAGTCAAACACTCAGTTAGTGTTCTATTGGGATCAATTATTTTAGGTTGGTTGGGTTTTTTCGTGTTCTATTGGGACAAAACCGTTTTAGGTTGGTTTGGTTGATCAACTTTTTCAACCGGCATCAAAATAGGTTGAAACCGTTTTAACCGAAAACAGTTCCGGGAAAAGTGTTCTATTGGGAAACCTCAACCGTTTCAACCTAAACCGGTTGCGGTTGAAAACGGTTGATCCCAATAGAACACGACCTTAGTTGATTGTCGACTTGAAGTTGAAAAGGTAAATTGACCACCGTAGCGAATTTGGAAAAGCTGAAGTTTCGAGCGTTAGCCCCTCGTCGGTTCAAAAATGAAAAAAAAATGTTTAATATCCCATCCCTCTAATTTTTAACTCATTTTCTCCCTCCTTCCTAATTTTTTCAGCCGTTTCTCACTTTTCACTAAATCGTTCCTCTCACCTCATTATGGAGCTTAGAAAAATAAAATTTGCATATATAAAAAAGTAATTATTTCCGACATCATTCGAAGACGATGATAGATGTCAGCGTAACATAGATAGTGGCACTATTGTATGAACGGAAAGAACTTACTAACTGACATGGTATGCGAGGGACAAAATGCAGCCAGCTTACCACAGTATCAATATACTGAGCATATGTTGCTTTATCATCAGTTATGGCGGTTAATGAGAATTTAAATCCTGCTTTGTCATCTTTT
This sequence comes from Desmophyllum pertusum, assembly GCA_029204205.1. Classification (NCBI taxonomy): domain Eukaryota; kingdom Metazoa; phylum Cnidaria; class Anthozoa; order Scleractinia; family Caryophylliidae; genus Desmophyllum; species Desmophyllum pertusum. The sequence continues at coordinate 7,225,239 of MU827778.1, read as the reverse complement.
GTGAAGTTTTTATTAGTTTTGAGAGACCTGGGGCTTAGTCTGTTTAGCTCCATGTCAATGGACCGTGTTTGAACACGGTAAGTGTCTTGATCCACCATCATTTTTGATAACAGAGCTGTACCAACATTATCTATGAGTTTCTCGGTGTCTCTGGAAACGTTCTCGCTCTGCAAGGAGAAGAAAACAGTTGACAGTCAGTGACACAAGCTACTCGGAAACAAATTCCGAGTTCTTGGGAGAATTCGGAAATTTTTCCCGAGTACCTTGTGTCACTGTCTGGTTAACATCTTTCTCATATTTCTACCAAGCTTAAAATTATCTTCATTTCTTTCCACAGAAAAACAGTTGTTGTATAATACTGCAGCCTGAGGGGTGTTGCAAGTAAGTACAGCAGTATTTATTTTATGTTTTGGCCTCCTCAAGAACAAAGAAAATACGTAAAGCCAGATGCCATTATGGACTACTGCCAGAGCTTATAGGGGCATTGTCATCATTCTATTTTTAGAACGATAAAACCCACGAAACCCGCCAATAATGGCTAGATTTTGTAGAACAGTACTGTCTCGACAAATGATAAGAACCCATTAGAAAGTGAGGATGAATCAATAACGATGGTGAAGATGGAAATGGATTATAATATGGACAAACTTGAAATTCAAGTTTGGCTCGGATTCCTTTGAATTATTTTGTTCAAATCTATTCGTTTTAAAGAAATTGCTTTGAATTCGTTGATGTTCCAGAAATTAAGGGGAAATTACCGACTATACGAGGCTATACAAAGAGAACAAACCTAAAGAGTGACAGAAATCCAGACCAAATTCCAGAGGATTAGTTATATGCCAACCACACAACCTTTTCCAATATTAGACCGACATTATTTACTACATGACGTATTTACCTTAGATCGATTCTCCACTGTTTTGTTTTGTTATACTGATCACACTCGCTCTCTTTGGTGATACATGGTTGGTTATTACATGACGTATTTACCTTTGTCCGTTTCTCACCTGATTCCTTTGTTATACTGATCACACTCGCTCTCTTTGGTGATACATGGTTGGTTATTACATGACGTATTTACCTTAGTCCGTTTTTCCACTGTTTCCTTTGTTTTACTGATCACACTCGCTTTCTGTGCAGCAGAGTTTAGAAGGTTCCCGAGACTCAGTACCAGGTTCTCTCCGCCTTGTTCAACCAAGACGGATTCCGAAGCATAATCTTCTCTCGTCTTGCTTTGTAATAGTGACGTCATAGATGAGAGAGTTTGCAGAGCAAGGTTCTAATGACAAAATGTATTTTTTAAATCGACGTGATATGTATTATAGTTGATAAGACATTTAGCAGCGTGGCCCCATACACATATCCCATAGGTTAGGTAGGGTAGAATCAAGGATCGATAGATCATTAAAAGTGTCTGTATAGGGACAAAATGTCGCAATCTGGCTATAATCCCAACAGTTTTACTTATTTTGAGGGCAATGTAATTAATGTGATGATTCCATTTTAGGTTGCTATCAATGAGAACACCAAGGAATTTAACATAGTGTTTACGATCCAAAGAATGGTATTTCTTAGTATTGTTGTCATAAACCTTGATAGTAATTTCACGATCAGTCTTCTTTTGGGAAGGATGAAAAATAATATAATTTGACTTTTGGATATTTAAGCTTAATTTGTTTACAGTCAACCATTCGCAAACCTTTTTTAACTCAGTATTCACAACTTTTTCAAGCGTTTGAAGGTTTTTGTGTGAATATAACAGAGTAGTGTCATCTGCAAAGAGAAACAATTTAAGTATATCAGAGGATTTTTGAATATCGTTAATATAGACCAGGAATAAGAGTGGGCCAAGAATAGATCCTTGAGGGACACCACAGGGATTTCTTTTCTTTTCTGAGGTATGTTCACCAATTTGAGTTACCTGTGATCGTCCACTGAGATATGAAGAGAACCAATCGTTAATAATGCCCCTAACGCCATAATGATACAATTTATTCAGCAATAAAGTGTGATTAACGGTATCAAACGCCTTTTTAGGTCAATGAAAATACCACAGGAGTACATTCCTTTGTCCAAGTTGTTTTGGATTTTGTTGACAATATCAAGGATTGCGTGTTGCGTGGAATGTTTTTCTCGGAAACCATACTGTGATTTATAAAATATATCATTTACTTCAAAATAGGATTTCAAGCGTTTATATATTAGTTTTTCGAAAATTCGGTTGAAAATAGATAGCAACGAAATAGGACGATAGTTATTGGGATCTGTAACATCATCACTTTTGTAGACAGGAACAACTTTTGCCAGTTTTAATTTGCTAGGAAACGTTCCCTGAAGGATTGAGGTGTTCATAATTTCCATAAGTGGTTTACTGATAATACATTTTGCTATTTTTAAAATACTAGTCGGACAAGAATAGACCCCGTGCGATTTACCAATCGGTAAGAGCGATATTTCAGATTCTATTTCATCCGGAGTTACAGGATAGAAGTAAAAGGACTCTAAACGATTGCTTGGTCCAAGATATTCCGAATAATGACGCTCAGAGTGAGGAAGCTTAGCGGAAAGTACTGACCCACATGTTGCAAAATGCTGGTTAAGGATAGTGGGTAATTTTCTTGGATCATGAATTAGCTGACTGCTATTGGATTCTTTGAGGGAACGAATAGGTTTCAGTTTCTTCTTACCACGATTTATCAATTCATTTATTCCTGTCCAGGTTATACAGTATAAAACCCCGCATATAAGAACCACTATTTTTCCAAGGCAGGCTGAAATGGTTCTTATATATTGGATGTCTAGTGAGAAATTGTTCTTATACACTGTAGTAAATACTGCTTGCTGTTGACCATAAAAGTATGTAGTAAATACTGCTTGCTGTTGACCATAAAAGTATGTAGTAAATACTGCTTGCTGTTGACCATAAAAGTATGTAGTAAATACTGCTTGCTGCTGACCATAAAAGTATTTTAATATGGGTATAGTGTATATGTGTTTAATCAGTAGATAGGTAATCACATTTATACTGTACACTGAGTTTTACTAATTTCTCCAAATAAGAACCTGTTTCATTTGTCAGGCTGAAGTGGTTCTTATATATTGGGGGTTTGATTTGCACAGTTTCGTATACGAGGGTTTTTACTGTATACTAAAGAGAGGCTTGGCTACTTCAAGTTCGAAACATTAATTCTCCTTAATGATTCCCATACAAGACATTTAATGTTAGTGTTGGCCGGAATTTGGTGGTACAGCAAAACAAAATTTTATGGTTGATGATTTCATTTTATTCTCAATACCTGTCTGCTTGGCAATGTATTGATATTGTAAGGAGAAATGAGATTGCTCAGCATAGGAATGCAAAGATAACAGTTGTCTCAGTAGTTGTAGTGAGTGCCTTTGGAAGAACTTGCAGAACGGTCCTCAACAAATAGACCAAGAGAACGTCTGAGTGTGTTAAAAACCTTTATCAAATGTAGAAATCCCTATATTCTGTTCTAAGAGAGGACGATCTAAGAGAAGGATTTCCCATGCCCCATGTTAATATTTTTGAAATACTCTTAATAGTTTCGCGCCATCCATTATTTCCTTCTAACATCAGGTTACTCTAACTGCCCAATCAGGTAGCGCTCTTAAAATAGCTCAGCTATGGATTGAAAATTAAAAATAGATTTAAAAATACTATCATTGGAAGAGACCCATGTATGGGGAGTGCTTCCCTTAGATCATCCTCGCTTGTGTGTACTTAGACACAAGGCAATTAATAAAGGTTACAAAAAGAAGATAACGCACGAGGTTAACACGTGCTGAACATGCGAGCAGCTTGATGCAGAGTCATGCATACCTGTGTGTCAAATGTTACTTCATTGGGTTCCAGTGTTGCTCGTGCGATCACTGACGTCACTTGAGTTAAGGATTGTAAATTACGTACTTCAATACCAGAGATACTCTTTACAATGGAATCTTTTATCTGTAGGAAAGGATTAACTTGCAGCTCAGTACTAGAGATTATATCAAGGCTTAGCGCAAAACTTATTCTCCTAAAAGCGCCTTCTACACACCGTGACATTTCTCGCGTGTTCTTTGCTTAATCTTTATCCGTAAAAGGCAGAAACGTCGCGCATCTTCAGGGATATTGGTGCTTCCTTTGTATTATGGAAGAAGACCGGACGGGGTATTAAAGGAAACCTCCACTGTTGGAAGAAATTGCAGTTACATTGTTGGAAATATTGTCGCTGAAAATTTGTTGAAATAAATTGGAAAAATGTGTACGGAAAAATTGGATATAAAGATCAGCCATTTTGGGGGTAAAATTTCCCGTACGCCGCCATTTTGTATTATATGACGTACCGTATTGTGGCTGCCACTATTATCAGGAAACAAAAGCTCTTTTGTTGTAGAACAAAAGGGGCAACCATGAACGTCATAAAATCCAAGATGGAGGCACGTGGGTAATTGGCAGAGATTTGCAGCCAGTTTTTTCGTTAATACTGAAATAATGTTACAGTGGAAACCCGCCACACGACCACCCGTTAATACGACCACCCCGTTAATACGACCACCCCGTTATTACGACCACTTTTTTGTGGCCCGAACAAAAGCCCGCTCATTTTCTTATTTGAAAACCCCGTTAATCCGGCCACCCCGTTATTACGGCCAACGACCACCTTTTCGAGTCCTCAGTCGTTATTTTCTTTATAAAATTACCCCGTTAATACGACCAGTCAAATGCCTGGTGAGACTGCTGAATGAAAACAGACACAATCTGACAAACAATAACGCATTTTAGTGAATGTTGTCCGGCAAAGTTGTCAGTGATTAGCCTGTTAAATTTATAGCGAAATTAAAGTATATTTGTCATGGCATTATTTAGAAGGGTGTAGCACCATAATTTGAACGTACCCCGTTAATACGACCAAATTTTCATGGCCCGACGGTGGTCGTATTATTAACGGGGTTCCACTGTACTTTGTTTTTTTTCGGTTTAAATTTAATGGTAACTTGTTCCAACAGTAGGAGGATTCTTAAGGGAGATGTCCCATTATAATGAGCGGGAGCTGTTGTTCAGCGTAGGTAATGGGTGTAATGACGCACCGCTATCTTGTCCTGGGTAGTAGTTGTATCCGACTGATCCGCTGTCTGAAGCACAGCATTTGCCAGCTGTGTAGCGCCTCTGACATCTCCTGATTGCACGAGTTGGTTAAACTGACTGCTGTTCCCGACTGTGAGTCCTCTGAGATTCTCGTCAGCTGGCGCAGGTGTGACCTGAGAACGTAAGAACGATACGACGTTACTCATTACATTGTATCAACAACGTACAGTACTTATAACTTCATGATTTTACGGACAGATGAACCAGACAGTGCGAAAGTCAAGCATATATACACTCTTTTTTGTAAGGAGGAATATTTTTTATGCCCAGGCTAAATATATTTTTTTTCTGCCGATTTTAGGCTGAAAATTTTCTTAATACAATCTTAGGGCTTCCACAGAATCGACAACTATTTAGTTGTCGATCATAAAAAAGTTGTCGATAACAAAAAAGCCAGTGTGTGAAGCTAGTTATCGATAACTAAGGGCCTTAGTTATCGATAACTAGCTTCACACACTGGCTTTTTTGTTATCGACAACTTTTTATGTTCGACAACTAAATACTGTAAATAGTTGTCGACAACTATCTCTCTAGTCTGTGGAGGCCCTTAGAGAATATAGTGTTTCAGTAAAATAATACGGATGTGATCAGGAAAACCAACAAATAGCATTGTATGGTGTCTGTATCGTGGACGCCAGCCGACACTTGGCCGTTTTGGCTTTAAGAAAAAGTAAAGAAGTATACATGGTACATATTTACCATACTTTTCAATGGTATAATAAAGTTCATTGAAAAACATTATGAGATTTTATTGTAGATTATTTTTCTATCAACATGCAAAAAATTAGTTTTCTTAACTAAATCCTCAACCTTGAATATATTCTTATCATATTCTTAAAATTTCGCCAATCTCAGCCTCGATATTCTTATAAAAAGATTCTCACAAAAAAGAGTGTAACGCGTGTTCTGATTGGTCGATTAGCGCGAGTTATGAGGTCGCGTTACTGATCTCTTGCCTTTTTAGTTTGTGAAAGAAATAGAAAACTGGAAGAGTTAATTTAGCACGATGATACTCGGTTAAGTTTGGAATATCTCGAAATTTTAAAGATTTTATGTATAAACCATGGACAAACAACACTAGGCGAGTCTTGGGAAAGAGTTTAATAGTTATTATTAAGTTATGATAACATGCGAAATCAAAATAACTAGAGGCGTTTGCATTAGTGTACCACATTCGTTTGTTGCATAAATTCACATTTTTGTGGACTTCTCCTTGATTAGTTATTTTAAATAACACTGCGATTTGAAACAAAATTAGGGAAATTGATACCCACCGTTATGCTGAGACGAACACTATGATTGGCAGCTGACAAACTGTCTGTCACCATTATTTCAAAGCTGATTTGATAATCATTTTCTTTCTTTCCCGGGGGAAGCACTGTAGTCACGTGTTCTACAGATCCGTATGAAACCACGGTATACAAACCATTGTCGGTCTTGTAATGAAACTCATACATTAGAGGTGTGTCTGGGTCCTGTAGAGAAAAATATGTGAGAGCTGATAACATGTCCAATTCATCAGCGTTTGGCCCAGCTTGAGTAAAAAAAACGTCTTTCTTCGCACGTTCAATTCTCCCCACGCGAAAACGTCTGAGATTCCACTCGAAATATTCCATACATGACGTAGCAATACAGTGGAACCTCTACTTTGGGACACCTTCATTAAGGGGACACAAACGTTTGTCCCGGCAAAATTAACTCTCATATAATTCTTGTATCTGACTACTTCTATTAAAGGGACACCTCTTTTAAGGGGCACTTCTCCTTGTCCCGAAGGTGTCCCTTGTTTCACTAATAGTTATTTGCTGCTCGGTTATAATTTTTCGCAGGCCAAATCAACTATCACATCATAGCAATTGAGAGCGAATAATCTAATTGTTTTAGTACAAATCATCAGTAATAATTGTCTGGTAATAACTCTAATTCCTCCACCGAAACTTAGGAGAAACGAGAAGAAACCGCCATTTTGTAGACGACCTCCAGCCACTGTACACTAATTAACAATTAGACGGCAAGCTCGAGGTTTCTTTCGGCTGATGGTTAGCGAGGGGCGAAGTCCCGAGTCAACTGAAACCGAGGGCGAGCCGTTTAATTGTTTTACCATAACCAAGAAACCGATCTATTCAACAAAAACATTCAGTGAAAGTGGTTTATTTCTAGTTTTGGTTTGTGATTTCGGCAATTTTACTTGCGCGCGCTCCCAGTGCAGTCTATCGAAAATTAGGCCGCCCTTGCGTAGCCAATCAGATTGCGAGTTTGCCTAATAATCGGTCACTAGGTTATGCTAATTAACAATTAGATTATGCGCTCTCAATTTCTATGATGTGATAGTTGATTCGGCCTACGGCCTCATCAACTATCACATCATATAAATCTCGAGCTCATAATCTAATTGTTTTAGTAAAAATCACAACAGTTGTCTAGTATTAACTCCAAATTCTCCTCCAAAACTTTGGAGAAACGAAAAGAAACCGCACTTTTGTAGACGACCTCCAGCCACTGCACACTAATGGCTGATAGTATACGAGTAGCTCAGCCAATCAGATTGTCTCATTTGCATTAGTACACTAGTAGATTTTTACTAATGAAAGATAGCTATTTTTACCTGCCAACCTGAACATATAAAATCAAACTTGGTCTTCAGAGCCTCTCCAGTTTGAGGAGTTACAGTGCACCTTCCAGAGCTCGGTGGGGCGTTCATTCTGAACTGGTAAGCAGCATTCCCAGAAGGTCCGTTATCCTGAGAAACGCTAACTTTTAATTGATAAAAAAGACTTGAATCGTCGAGTTGAGTGAGCTGATTGTCTTTGATGATTATACCGGGAAGATTGAGATCAGTTTCTGTCTTGTCACGAGTCAGGATTATTACACGGAGTTCATCTCCATTAGAATTTACAGTGACAAGCTGCCATTGATATTTTGCCGTGTTACACGCCTGTCCAGTACACGTGGTTGTCACACTAATTCGTGTTGAGACACTTGCAACCTTGTCACAGTTGATGAGGCACCTTGAAAGAAAAAAATGCCATAACACTCTATTGTCCATTAACACGTTTTATTTTGCAGTTTTCGTAACGTAAAAGACGTAAAGCCGAAAGCGTATCTTATTGCACATGCGCAAGGATAATATTTATTTACAATTTAAAACTAATTTATAATCAGAGATGGAGGGACAAATCACACATATCACTGCTCAACTATTAAACGTTTCACTGCCATCAATCATAATTACGACGACAACCAGCGGATCGGACCCTGAAAAAAAGAAAAAAATCTACTAATCACAACCCACGGACGTGACGTTTTGAACCCGTTGTAGTGAACTTCTGTTTCCTGAGACGTCCGCAGAGATGATTGACGGCGGCGAAAAACGCAACTGTTGATTGAGCAGAGTTCGTATGTTATTGAAATGCGCAGTAAATATGCGCAACTGAGGGGCTAATTGCGATAAGAGAAGTTGCTAATAAAAATATAATCGTGACAGGTAATGTCATGAACACAAATGTAAATACAAATTACTTTATGTCATTTACCCAATCTCCTACCCAGAGTCCTCAGCGACCAACCACTGACAGAGGAGCCTGAAGACTCTGGACACGAGATTGCCATTTACCTCATTGTCACTTTCGGCGGATTACCGCTGACAATCTTAATTTCTTGCACGAAGTCGTCTGTTCTGTTGTCCTTTGTCACAATAAGTTTGACGTCATACAAGTCATCCACGACCATTTGACTTGTGTCCAATTGCACCACTTTTTCACTGGAACTCAGTTTTCCTACGCCCGTCCCAAAACAGCCGCCGCTTCCTGGGCCATTGGAAGTAGTAACAACCGGTAGCGAAGCCAACGAACCATTAGGAAACCTCTCTTGTCGTTTCTTACACAGCCACGTAAACTTCATTGACGAGTGGTCACCCGAATCCACGTCAGGATCTCTTGAGGCCGTACCGTCTAAGGTAATAACACTTCCCTTCCCTCGTGTTACTTTGTTACCTCCTAATATGTCGGCTATTAGCGGAGATTTCGTGACGTCAAAAAATCCGAGAGCACTGCTAATCACAAGGGGTTGACTTGTAAGAGCTGCCCTAAAATCCACGAAATATAGACCGTAATCAAGCTTCCGTTTTTGCAAATTCCATTCCGCACTTTTTGAGTCCAAAAGGGTTTTTGTTTCTATATTGGTCTTGCCCGAGGATTGCACGTTATATTTGTATAAATACCATCGAAAGATCAGCGTTTGTGATGAGTTACAGTTTATTTTCGCGACAATTGTTTGTACAATGAAATCTTTTGAGCGAAGGATGGCAACATTGGATTGCTTTTTACTCCATCCCAACAGATTCAGTATGCTGACAACAGGAGGCCGGCATGATTCATCTGAAAATAATAGAAGAAAGACAGAGGGTTTAAAGTTACAACAGCGACAACAGCATCATCAACAACAACAATAACATCAGCAACAACAACAACAATAACATCAACAAAAACAACATCAACAACAACGACATCAACAATAACATCAACAAAAACAACATCAACAACAACGACATCAACAATAACAACCTTAACAACATCAACAACAAAAACAACGTCATCAACAACAACACAACAATAGCAGCAACAACAACAACAACAACAACATGAACAACAACATCAGCGTCAACAACAACAATGACATCAACAACAACGACATGGACAACAACAACATCAACATCAACAACAATAACAACAACATGAACAACAAGTTAGTTCACAGGAAATTGCTTCGTGCAACAAGACCTGGACTTCTCATTCAGCCTCCAGTGACTTACCTACAGGCCCCCAGTAACTTGCAGTCCAAGGTATATTTCCTATAATTCCAGATTTGTTATATGTGTCCAATGTTTGTTGAACTTTTGCTATGTCATTTTTGCTGGGTAGAGCTAAAACAGCAGTTACTTCCACGCTTCCTGGTCTGTAAAAAAACAAAAAACAAGATATGTCGCTTATTAAGCCTGTAACTTCTATGAAGCTCTGGACGCATCTTTGTTGTGAGAGTTGGGCAAAATTGGTTTATGTCGCTTTAAACTTCTGTAAACAAAATACATGGGATCTTGACAAAGAATATGTTGCAGTTTTAAAGAATATTCGTTCTTTGAAAGTGATAATTGTCTCCAAATATAGGACAGCGAAAAGACCCAATCCTGACTAACAACTTAAGACATTAAAGGATTTTTAATAACAACCAGTTGCCCATCATCGATTGCTATACTTTAACTTGAAAATTCTACAAATTTCAGTGGAGAAGTGTCATTCATTTACTGTGTTTGCCATCAACCAAATGCAAGATAACGTCAGAAACACCGTAAAATATTTGGGTTATTTCAGTGAGCAGGTTTGAAGATAACTATTAAATAAATATACGCTTCTATCAAAGTTTGTCCTGATACATTTTCATATTTGTACTTACGTCACGAATACAATTTTCACTTGTGCGACACCATGTGCTGTAAGACTCGAAAGGAACTGCAACCAATCAGAAGAAAATGGTTATTTTATACTGAATTAAAAAACAACAACAATAGTACTACACGCATATATTAAACTTGTTTTCATATCAATCTAGCTACGTTATGTTCCACGCTTTGGAAGATATATTTAAAATATCAAACATGAGAGACAGTGTTTCATCCGATGTCCAAACGCCGAGAAGAGAGTTGAAAATACGACGCACAGAGGAGAATTTTTGACGAAATTCGATGTGTCTGGAAATCGGATGAAACACTGTCTCGTGTTGATGTGTTTGATGTACCTTCTCGATCGAAACAAAAACTAAGGAGTAAACGGAGAAATAAAATTGTGAAAACCTATGCTAGTTAAGACCGGGTATCCAAACCTCCGTCACGGTTATGATTCCTTTGTTTTAACTTGATGAATTATTAATGAGTTTGAGAAAGGATTTTCTTACCTGAACTTTGATGGACGTCGCAAAACTTCGATAAGTTTCGGAGGAGGTGTTTAGAAAATCAAGGTCAAACTCAACGTTTTTTCTCCAAAAGACAACTCGTATAGTTGCTGTGGAAAGAAAACAATTTTTTTTCATTAATTTAGACCGTAACATAACATTATTTATCGCATTTGATATTGAAAGTCCATAACAATTTATAACATGAGTTCACTAGCAATTCGAATAAACGAATTACTACGCGGCGCTCTATGATTGGTTGTAAACTCTATATCATAACTCTATGGAAACATAAGAAGATTATTTCATAAATAAATATAAATCTTTCTTTCCTTGTTTCCAGTGTTCCGAAAGAAACACTCGTGAAAGTTTGGGAAAACTTGAAACAACTACAGAAACTCGTTTTCCCCGCATATACAACCACTCGTGTTTAATACGCGAATTGAATGGGAAAACGGAAAATATGTTTTCTATTCAGTCTAAAAGGAGCTGCGCCACACACACATTTGCCATTCGTAATCTATCCTAATCTTCCTCATCCTTGACAATCCTCGTTCCTGTTTGGTTTATTATTACATCTTTGGTATTTCTCTACCTGGTAAGTTATTATTGTAAGGTTTCCTTCAATTTGAAAGTAATTTTGTATGCAGAAAAACTGATAAGACTTGTAAAATATCATTACATAGCTCCTAGCTTGATACCTGTGTTCGAGGGTGGCAACGTGGTTGGTTGTACAGTTGAATTTGCTTGAGGTACAACTGCTGTCGGTTGTGGTGTCAATGCTGTTGGTTGTACAGTTGAATTTGCTTGAGGTACAACTGCTGTCGGTTGTGGTGTGGAACTGTTTTGCTGTGCCAAAGTTGTTGGTTGTACAGTTGAATTTGCTTGAGGTACAACTGCTGTCGGTTGTGGTGTGGAACTGTTTTGCTGTGCCAAAGTTGTTGGTTGTACTGTTGAATTTGATTGAGGTACAACTGTTGTTGGTTGTGGTATGGAACTCACCGTGTTTTGTGATGTCAATGCTGTTGGTTGTACAGTTGAATTTGCTTGTGGTACAACTGCTGTCGGTTGTGGTGTGGAACTGTTTTGTGGTACCAAAGGTGTTGGTTGTACAGTTGAATTTGCTTGTGGTACAACTGCTGTCGGTTGTGGAGTGGAACTGTTTTGTGATGTCAATGCTGTTGGTTGTACAGTTGAATTTGCTTGAGGTACAACTGCTGTCGGTTGTGGTGTGGAACTGTTTTGCTGTGCCAAAGTTGTTGGTTGAACTGTTGAATTTGATTGAGGTACAACTGTTGTTGGTTGTGGTATGGAACTCACCGTGTTTTGTGATGTCAAAGTTGTTGGTTGTACAGTTGAATTTGCTTGAGGTACAACTGCTGTCGGTTGTGGTGTGGAACTGTTTTGCTGTGCCAAAGTTGTTGGTTGTACTGTTGAATTTGATTGAGGTACAACTGTTGTTGGTTGTGGTATGGAACTCACCGTGTTTTGTGATGTCAATGCTGTTGGTTGTACAGTTGAATTTGCTTGTGGTACAACTGCTGTCGGTTGTGGTGTGGAACTGTTTTGTGGTGCCAAAGGTGTTGGTTGTACAGTTAAATTTGCTTGTGGTACAACTGCTGTCGGTTGTGGAGTGGAACTGTTTTGTGATGTCAATGCTGTTGGTTGTACAGTTGAATTTGCTTGAGGTACAACTGTTGTCGGTTGTGGAGTGTAACTGTTTTGTGATGTCAATGCTGTTGGTTGTACAGTTGAATTTGATTGAGATACAACTGCTGTCGGTTGTGGTGTGGAACTGTTTTGCTGTGCCAAAGTTGTTGGTTGTACTGTTGAATTTGATTGAGATGCAACTGCTGTCGGTTGTGGTGTGGAACTGTTTTGCTGTGCCAAAGTTGTTGGTTGTACAGTTGAATTTGCTTGAGGTACAACTGCTGTCGGTTGTGGTGTGGAACTGTTTTGCTGTGCCAAAGGTGTTGATTGTACAGTTGAATTTGCTTGAGGTACAACTGTTGTTTGTTGTGGTATGGAACTCACCGTGTTTTGTGATGTCAAAGGTGTTGGTTGTACAGTTGAATTTGCTTGAGGTACAACTGCTGTCGGTTGTGGAGTGTAACTGTTTTGCTGTGCCAAAGTTGTTGGTTGTACAGTTGAATTTGCTTGAGGTACAACTGCTGTTGGTTGTGGTGTGGAACTGTTTTGCTGTGCCAAAGTTGTTGGTTGTACAGTTGAATTTGCTTGAGGTACAACTGTTGTTGGTTGTGGTGTAGAACTGATTTGTGGTGTCAAAGTTATTGGTTGTAGAGTTGCATTTACTTGAGGTGCCAAAGTTGTTGGTTGTTGAGTTGAATTTGCTTGTGGTGCCAAAGTTGTTGGTTGTACAGTTGCATTTGCTTGTGGTACCACAGTTGTTGGTTGTACAGTTGCATTTGCTTGTGGTGCCAAAGTTGTTGGTTGTACAGTTGAATTTGCTTGAGGTACAACTGCTGTTGGTTGTGGTGTGGAACTGTTTTGCTGTGCCAAAGTTGTTGGTTGTACAGTTGAATTTGCTTGAGGTACAACTGTTGTTGGTTGTGGTGTAGAACTGATTTGTGGTGTCAAAGTTATTGGTTGTAGAGTTGCATTTACTTGAGGTGCCAAAGTTGTTGGTTGTTGAGTTGAATTTGCTTGTGGTACCAAAGTTGTTGGTTGTACAGTTGCATTTACTTGTGGTGTCAAAGTTGTTGGTTGTACAGTTGCATTTACTTGTGGTGTCAAAGTTATTGGTTGTACAGTTGCATTTGCTTGTGGTACCACAGTTGTTGGTTGTACAGTTGCATTTGCTTGTGGTACCAAAGTTGTTGGTTGTACAGTTGAATTTGCTTGAGGTACAACTGTTGTTTGTTGTGGTATGGAACTCACCGTGTTTTGTGATGTCAAAGGTGTTGGTTGTACAGTTGAATTTGCTTGAGGTACAACTGCTGTCGGTTGTGGTGCGGAACTGTTTTGCTGTGCCAAAGTTGTTGGTTGTACAGTTGAATTTGCTTGTGGTACAACTGCTGTCGGTTGTGGTGTGGAACTGTTTTGCTGTGCCAAAGGTGTTGGTTGTACAGTTGAATTTGCTTGTGGTACAACTGCTGTCGGTTGTGGTGTGGAACTGTTTTGCTGTACCAAAGGTGTTGGTTGTACAGTTGAATTTGCTTGAGATACAACTGCTGTCGGTTGTGGAGTGGAACTGTTTTGCTGTGCCAAAGTTGTTGGTTGTACAGTTGAATTTGCTTGAGGTACAACTGCTGTCGGTTGTGGAGTGGAACTGTTTTGCTGTGTCAATGCTGTTGGTTGTACAGTTGAATTTGCTTGAGGTACAACTGCTGTCGGTTGTGGAGTGTAACTGTTTTGTGGTGCGAAAGTTGTTGGTTGTACAGTTGAATTTGATTGAGGTACAACTGTTGTTGGTTGTGGTATGGAACTCACCGTGTTTTGTGATGTCAATGCTGTTGGTTGTACAGTTGAATTTGCTTGAGATACAACTGCTGTCGGTTGTGGAGTGGAACTGTTTTGTGGTGCCAAAGTTGTTGGTTGTACAGTTGAATTTGATTGAGGTACAACTGTTGTTGGTTGTGGTATGGAACTCACCGTGTTTTGTGATGTCAATGCTGTTGGTTGTACAGTTGAATTTGCTTGAGATACAACTGCTGTTGGTTGTGGTGTAGAACTGATTTGTGGTGCCAAAGTTATTGGTTGTAGAGTTGCATTTACTTGAGGTGCCAAAGTTGTTGGTTGTTGAGTTGAATTTGCTTGTGGTGCCAAAGTTGTTGGTTGTACAGTTGAATTTGCTTGTGGTACCAAAGTTGTTGGTTGTACAGTTGCATTTACTTGTGGTGTCAAAGTTGTTGGTTGTACAGTTGCATTTACTTGTGGTGTCAAAGTTGTTGGTTGTACAGTTGCATTTGCTTGTGGTACCACAGTTGTTGGTTGTACAGTTGCATTTGCTTGTGGTACCAAAGTTGTTGGTTGTACAGTTGAATTTGCTTGAGGTACAACTGTTGTTTGTTGTGGTATGGAACTCACCGTGTTTTGTGATGTCAAAGGTGTTGGTTGTACAGTTGAATTTGCTTGAGGTACAACTGCTGTCGGTTGTGGAGTGTAACTGTTTTGCTGTGCCAAAGTTGTTGGTTGTACAGTTGAATTTGCTTGAGGTACAACTGCTGTTGGTTGTGGTGTGGAACTGTTTTGCTGTGCCAAAGTTGTTGGTTGTACAGTTGAATTTGCTTGAGATACAACTGCTGTTGGTTGTGGTGTAGAACTGATTTGTGGTGCCAAAGTTATTGGTTGTAGAGTTGCATTTACTTGAGGTGCCAAAGTTGTTGGTTGTTGAGTTGAATTTGCTTGTGGTGCCAAAGTTGTTGGTTGTACAGTTGAATTTGCTTGTGGTACCAAAGTTGTTGGATGTACAGTTGCATTTACTTGTGGTGTCAAAGTTGTTGGTTGTACAGTTGCATTTACTTGTGGTGTCAAAGTTATTGGTTGTACAGTTGCATTTGCTTGTGGTACCACAGTTGTTGGTTGTACAGTTGCATTTGCTTGTGGTACCAAAGTTGTTGGTTGTACAGTTGAATTTGCTTGAGGTACAACTGTTGTTTGTGGTGGTATGGAACTCACCGTGTTTTGTGATGTCAAAGGTGTTGGTTGTACAGTTGAATTTGCTTGAGGTACAACTGCTGTCGGTTGTGGAGTGTAACTGTTTTGCTGTGCCAAAGTTGTTGGTTGTACAGTTGAATTTGCTTGAGGTACAACTGCTGTCGGTTGTGGAGTGTAACTGTTTTGCTGTGCCAAAGTTGTTGGTTGTACAGTTGCATTTGCTTGTGGTACCACAGTTGTTGGTTGTACAGTTGCATTTGCTTGAGGTACAAAAGTTGTTGGTTGTACAGTTGCATTTGCTTGCGGTACCAAAGTTGTTGGTTGTACAGTTGAATTTGCTTGAGGTGTCAAAGTTGTTGGGGCTTGATTCTGTGTTGAAATCTGTTGAAATCGTGTTAGTATGCAAATTGTCACAATGACATATTGCACCAGTCTTTGATTTAGTTTCACCATATCCGGTCTATCTGTGTGGAAGTCATACATGCACCACAAACATCTGCAACAAACGTTGGAGAACTGTACGTTAACAAGCAAACTAGATACTTATAACTAAAGCTATATATGCTATCAGTATCAAATCCAAAGAACATTATGCATACGATTAACTGTCTTCGCCACACCTTAATTGACCTAGGTCTTAATATGATCGTTACGATTACTAAACAATTTCCTTCAGCGATCGTATCGATCATATGGAAACCAGGCTTTACAAATCACAAAAAAGCAAATTCAGATTACTTCAGAAGTCCATATTCGGACGTGTGGCCCATCTAATTCATGAGTAGGTTATTAAAACGAAATTTGGCAAAAAAATGTAAATTATAAGTTGTGAACTAAACAAAAGATCACATGAACTGCTGGGAGTAATAAACATAACGTGACGTGACGTGACGTGACGTAACGTAACGTTTAAACATTTAACATTTAACATTTAACATTTAACATTTAACATTTAACATTTAACATTTAACATTTAACATTTAACATTTAACATATAACATATAACATATAACATAACATAACAACATTTAACATACATGTACGAGATATATATAGTGAGTTTCCGGGAAACCTGCTTCAATTTTAATGTAGTTTATATAATAAACTGGCGCCTCTATGGCGATGAAATTATCATATAGTATAGGAAGGTTATTATTATTGACTCAGACTCAAACGTCATACTATGGTGGCCCAATAACGCCATAGCATATTTCGTTTAAATTGGCCTTTTTCTCAATTTATTTCTTTTTCTGTACAAAATAATAAATTTTCTTTTCTTTTTCTCCATTTTTACTTACTTTTATTTATTTAATTTATTATTTAATTTTTATTTATTTAATTTTTTTAAATCATTTTTTTACATTGTTATTTTTAATTTTTTTTCATTTAATTTAATTTTTTTATTACTTTTTATTATTACTTTTTTATTTTCGATTAAAAAACAATACTTGCTGTGGCCCATTGACGCCATAGTAAAAAAAGAAAAAAGAAAACTTCGTGTGGCTCATTAACGCCATAGCAAAAAAGAAGGTGGTATTGTTGGAAACGTTAGTACTCCGTAACTGCTATCGGTTGAGTTGCGTGCTCCTTTGTTCCACGATGCATTGTGTTCACAATAAATATTTGGAAAGCAAAGACGAATTTATATCACAGCAGTTGCAAAATAGTGTGCAAAATCTGGCTGTGACATTGTAGTGTCTGTCACTACCAGATGTTGGCTTTTATTTGTTTTGAGACTCTATTGCACGAAAGGGTCTTGCGTGACATTGTTTTATTACCAAGCCGCCTTGTTTCTTGCGTACAACATGAACTGACCTTTGGATCTATAGCCTTTTTTAAACAATCAAGCCTGCTACAAAACCACGTTCTCTTTTTAAACAAATTTCCAACAACTTTTTATCTTTATCCCTGAAGTTTCATGAATATCTGGGGTACAGTATCCCTTCAAAGATATGAACCACAAGAAGCCCAAACCAACAATGATAATGAAATTCACAAATGTGGCAGCACTTCACTTCCAATATGGAACCCCTAGTATATGATTGTACGCACGAGTATCATTGTTAACAGAGTACAATAAGTGTGCTAACATAAAGTTGTGAAAAGCAATTACAACGGCAGATAAGGTCCTTTGAGGAAAGCGCAACTTAATTCTAAAAATTCTAGCTTAACTCGAGAGTTTTTTGTTGTTGAAAGTGTTCGTTACCTAGCTGGAAAAGTACCTTCAAAATTACGTTTAATTAAAACTACCGAAACAAATTAAAACTGAATAGCTAATAAATTGTAAAGCGCTGAGAAGCGGCTTCATTTCGCAAGTTCTCACCTGAAACAAATTAACTCACCAAACATTCATTACTGAAGCTGGATGAGTCAGCGAAAGTATCCATAACAAAACTAACAGGTCAGCAACTAATTAACACTAAAATATAAAAACTGGTGTTGACGCTGATTAAAAAGATTGATGAAAACGTTTCGGTCACTTCAGTGACCTTCGTCAGTTCGAATGCGAATAAAACTTATGAAACATAAAACAATAAGAAAGGATGTGATAAAAATTCATAAAAAGTGTTAAAAATAACGGTCTATGGAAGTTCTAAAAATTCTTGAGATTTCGATAAACACGCGGGAACTCAACATGTTCGTTGATTGAGTTTTTCTCTTTAGTGGAGTGCCACGCTTCTAGAAATAGTCTCTTGTTCCACTGGGAGCAGACGTCAAGGATTGCTACGTTGTTGAAGTCAAAGTTGTGACCCGTTTGTTGTGCGTGTTGGGCCAGTAGGGAATTCTTGTCAAAAGAGGCGACGGCCTTTGAATGTTCCTTTGTTCTGGTTTTGAGGGCGCGCGATGATTGTCCGATATACAGCTGTTTCGAGAAAGGTTGTCGGAAAAAAGCGCACGCGACACGCGACAATCCCGAAAGGTAATCTGGGAAATGATCAGCAAGGTATGTTCCTGACACTGTAGCTGTCGAACCTACTTTTGTTGCTTTCTTTTAGCACTCGCAAACATACGTCCATGGCGTCTCGTGCCATTTTCTCAGATTTCCCTGAAATGCTGAAGTCAAGGAACCGTGAACTAAAAACTACCCACAATACTTTTCGGGATTGTCGCGTGCGCTTTTTCCCGACAACCTTTCTCGAAACAGCTGTACACAGCGGTGCAATCGTTGCACTTGAGTTTGTAAATAGTGCCCCTTGTGTTCTCTTTGCTTTGTTTATCTTTGGGTCTCTTGAAGAAGGAGCCGACAGTGCGTGTGGGTTTGTGCGACACCTTGATGTTGTGTTGGCTCAACACTCTTGCGATTTTTTCAGAAATGCCTTTGGCATAAGGTAGTACGACAAAATTACGTTTGACTTCTTGATCTTCGTGGCTCTTGTAATCGCGTGTTCCGCTGGTCTGGCAACTCTTGAGAAACTCTTGAGAAATTAACACTAAGCATTCCATACTTTGAACGCGATGAGTCAGCAAGCAACAGGTTAATTGTTAATTTCTCCTAATGAAACACGAGTTCTCAACGGAACTTATTAAGAAAAGTAAATTAAAACTTAAATAACTATTGACCAGAAAAGTAACACTTTTAGACATTTAGACTCCGTTACAAGCAATTAAATTAAAATCTCATTATCAAGGGTGCTTTCGATTGACCTTATTCCGGAATAAGAATATATTCCGGATTATTCCAGAATAGCCATTCCGTCCGTACGTCAAACTAATTATAGTATGTGATTCTTGAAGTATCGAGAGGTACATTTAAGTGTTTGTTTAACGAATAAAATTTATAAGCCGGCACATGCGCCGAACCGTGAAACCCTCCCTTTAACTTAGGCAATCACGGCGGCGACGAGAAATGAGAAATCATGGAATTTATATTCGCATTTATATATTTTGATAGGCTTATTTTCCTTTTTCTCAGGGTGGCCGTATTTCAACTGGGTACCCAAGGGAAGTATTTGTCATAGTACGTGTTTCTCGTTGTGGGGAGAGCATAGGTAGCAATTTCGACGCCGTATTCAAATTTTTTTCAAAAAACGTGCATAATTGACCCAGCTGGTGGTACAGGTCATAGTAAAACAAGCGAATTTTCAAACTCATTCTATATTCCAGCTGTTTTTCAAGATTAATCTGCGAACCTTTCGTACTCAATTTGGCCAGATTGTAGTTCGAGGACTGGTCTTTCGAGATCCGGGAGCTGTTAGGAAATCGAATCGAAGAAATGCATTTTTAGGGCAAAATTCCAGAGGAGGTACGGAATTTGTCAGTCCAAAACTACTCGAAATTGCATGCTTTGTTACAGAATTAGTATTCTAAAAGCGAGTCAAAAACTTTGAAGTCCCACAACTGCTCTCGCACGCTTCAAATCGCCGTAAAAACCGCAACAAAGCAAATTAAACAACGTTACAAGAGTTAAATCCAATGTAATTTAACTGTCAAAGGTTTTTGCGGCTAAGTAAACTTTTGAAGACATTTAGAGACTGTGCATTTCTTTCTTTATTCTTTCGTAAGTCTTGACCATAGTAGTGGCCCTAAGTATCTAACTGAATGTTTACCATACCTGACGGTATTATAACGGGGTAATCGAAAATCAGAATTACGTAAATTCGGGATGTTGACATAATTCGTTATGAATAAGTCTGCTACGTATATATCTAGGTGTAAAGTCGTATTTAACTTTGTACATCAAAATGTTATAAATATCAGTCAGTATTGATCAGTCAGTATTGTTCACTGTATTTCATAATTAGCACTATATATAACGTGTTACATGTATTAGTGACGTACCTTTTTATCTAAAGCTCGCCGGTATTAAACCGAGAAGACCACCAGGAGACCCTCCGTTTCTTTTCGACTGCTTGTCGAACTTTAACAGGCGTAATTAATCGATGACATCAACGACATCTTTGAATAATCGATGGGTAATCAGTTGATTAGTCATTGATTATTGCCAATGATCAATGAGTAATCGATGACTAATGTACGTACGTTGCAAACTTTATTTATAATTAATTAATTAATTATGATTGATTAATTAATTAATGTTTTTTATTGGCTATGAGTTCGTCACAATTACCTTGCGCTAACTAGACAAAATTAAAAAAAGAACAAGATTATGCCAAAAAATTGACAATAATCGAGGTGGATTTTTGTTGTTTAGAAATTGTAAATTAGTTTTCAAAGGTATTCTACTCATCACGAACTTATTAGATGCTGTATTTAAACAGAAATTATGCTTTCTCAAAAATTGGATCAACAAACAGCGCATTCTCCGCAGCGTCATAATAGTGAACGTGGCGCGACATATGTAAGGAACGTGAGTTAGCGATTATTTTATCACATTCCCAGATAGGCTCAAGCAACAACAACAATAAGCTTTATTTGCATGCCCATAATTCATTACAGTATTGCAAAAGCGTAAAATATGTAATACAGATAGAAAACGAGTTGAAATTAAAATAGAAATAGAAATAAAATAAATAAATAAAACAATACAATACAATGGAAAAGAGAATTACACGTAAATCTTAACTATCAGCTACTATCAAACTAGACTGATATCAATTTGTTTCGCAGATCAATACAGGAGGAAATGAACTTTATAACATAGCCATCAGAATCACGCTATCTATTTCAATAGCGCGAGCGTGCATGCATAACTCAATTTTTTTTTTTTTTAGCGTTCCGTATCCAAATCCTTGAATTTGATTGGCTAAGAGCGCGCGATTCAGCGGTCCGTATCCTGCAGTACGGACCCCGAGTTACGGACCGCTCCGACCACTACGCAATTTACTCGGGTAGAAAATTTTGCTTAGCTTTGTAAAACTGCCAGAATGCGTTTAATACTGTAAGACCCACAAAAACATATTAATCAAGCCAAAATTTGTCCCGGGAGCCGGAAAAATTGCCAGTGAACCCGTCGGAGACCCGCGGAATCGTAGCGTAGGCATGCGCTAACATTTTAATTTCAGCAACGTGCGAAGGACGAAGGTCGATGCGAAGAAGCTTTTTATACTGCCGTTTCTAACATTATATTGCTCTCTTACCGTTGTCAAGTGAATGGAGAACAACGCAGTGGAATTAAAGAGCTTGCATTTCTTCAAAAAGGCGAGTTTTCATTTGATTTTAACCGACAGAATTTGAGTTTGTTGTTGTTTTTGGAAATCAGTTTCACCGCTCGCGCTCTGTATTTTTGAATTACAAATCTCCGTGTTTAGACTCATTTCCTTAGTTTTAATCATTTGCTTTTCGTTTCTCTTTTTTCCTAAACATACCTTCTGTTAAGTTTCATTCAAGAATGAACTTAGTGATTACCGGTAGTCCACAAAATAATCCTCGGCACGTAAACTTATAAATCAGTTGTGCCGACCGTACGTTGAAACTGAATGCATGCAAGCTTATTTTAGCCTGATTCTCAAGCTTACAGTTTGTCAAGGTTTCGCATAAAATGAAAATTATAAATTGCCATCGAATGGTAAAAATTAGATTAACACGAGAAATGAAATTGGTGAAAACTGAGGAAACAGCTTTGCTCGAAAAATGCTTTCAAGAATATTGAAGATTGTCCTAAAATTTGCCACCGGCTGCGACTTTGAATGGTTTTTGTGTTAAATAATAGCTTCTCATTTCAGCTGCTTTTAGTGGTGAAATTTCCGTTGAGTCTCCATCGTCTGTTCTTCACAGCTACGTAGCTTTCTGTAATTACATATTTTGGTGTAAAAATTAATCATCTGAGTTTCTTGTTATTTGGATTAAGTTTTATTTCTTCGGTAGTTTTAATATAGCGACCTTGCGATAAGTTAAAGGAATACGTGCGCGCGTGAAAAACAGATTTTGCAAAACAAGATTTCAAGATTTCTAGCATTTATACAGAACCAAGTAGGAAAAAAATAAACACGTTATTCGCCGGCCTTGGTCGGTCCGTATAGGTAAAAACTGTGCCCTCGGTCTCGAGTACGGCCCTCGGCCGCAGCGGCCTCGGGCCGCACTCGAGACCTCGGGCACAGTTTTTCCCTATACGGACCTCCCGGCCGGCGAATAACATATATATACGCACGGTCGTGCATGCATAACATGACGTGTGTAAATGTATTTATCGCTGAGAAGAAAATTGTGTCGCTCCCTCTAGTTGTTTTATTAAATACTTCACTAACTTTTGGTTAAACTTCGGTATTGCGTTTAAAAGTTTTAAATCGACTGAGTGATTTTTCAGTTCCATCTAAATGAAGCATGATTTGAATGAAAACGGCGGCAAACTTCTGCGCGGTGTTGTTAGCAAGTTGAATGAAAAGCGAGCAAGACAAACTTTTCTTTGGATTAATCTTCACTCAAATTCTTCTAAAGTTTCATATATTCTGGAAAATTGTGCAAATGGTCGAACGGACTGAATGGAGCCAAATATTTCACTGGTTTACGGCGAGCAAACAAGCTTGACGATATTCTGATATTTATTGTGCTGCTTCCAGCTGGAATTGACAAGCCTCTTTGAAATACAAGGTAACAATACTGAATAGGCTAAGCTTAAATTTGTGGTGTAAACAGTTTGTCATTTTCTGGACGAATTTATGTCGGTTTTCAGATCTTCCCGAAAATTGTTTAGTGCTCGTTCATTCTCGTTCATTCGCATTTCACTGATTTCAGTGTACATACTTCGTGCATTATTTAGTAGACTTTTAACGTTTGTTTGATTTAGAAGGGCCGCAGTTTTTTACTTAATGATTTGAGCCGCATCTTTTTCGAAATGCGAGCAAACCGCCCTAACGACATTTGTCTGAATTTTGTAATCAATCACAAATATAACCTGTTTTCACGCAATATTTTGTTGCCCATATGTTATAAAAGAAATTGGTTCATGCTTTAGCTGTGCTTATATCGAGTTATGGATGCACGTGGGAAGTTTGGAGAGCACTCGTGAAGCTAGAGTTGCTCTCGGCTATCCTCGAGCAACTCTTACGCTTCTCTCGTGCTCTCCAAACTTCCCGCGTGCATCCATAACTCGATATACGCACGGCTAACCATGAACCAATTCTTAAATGTGACATACCTAAACCTGAGTAGAATGAATCACAATGAGTATGAACTTTCTTGACCAAGATATCCTCTGGTAAAGTGCAGGTCTTGAACACTTTGAACTACAACTGAATTAAGCTAGTTAACCGACTTTCTTTTATGACAAATTAAACAATAGAAGGAAATTCTTGTAATTCTAATACTACGTGTGTTTGTGACATAAGGGAAATCCTTGATGAAAATCCTGTGTGGTAAACTTATGTGGGTAGATTTAATTAAAGGAAATGCAATCCTAAATTTATGCTGGGTAATTCATGATTGTCACGTTTTGTTAACCTGGTCACATCTGCTTTGTTTATAGGTAGGAAAATTACTTCATTTCCACCAAACGGAAATATTTATTCGCGGGTAGTTCAGGGTTTAAACTCACATACTCACTTTTTCAATATATTTGCCTGTTTTTAGTCATAACATTTTGTTTTGGAAATTTCAACAATAATTTGTAGAGATTTTCCTTTTCCCTAAATGTCCTGATTTGGGGCAAATCACGTCAGTGACATGTACGAAATCAGGTCAAAATAGAGCTTCTGATGATTATATTCCGAATTTGGGCGTTACACGCATGCGTCTTTTGCACAAGTTGCTTACAGTGTACCACAAGGAAAACCGCGACTCAAGTGAAAAAATATATCTTGCGCCGTTGCAGTAGTACTTGAAGCGTTGTTAGAAGCAAAATCTCGTAATTCAATTTTTCATACGTTTCTTCAAAATAGCGATTTGTCCACATCTTAGACATGAGTGACAGAATGCTCTACACACCAGCATGTCTTTTTAGCTAAGTGTTGTTCAGATCCCCTTTGTAAAACAAAACAGCGCTGCAAATTACATGATAGCAAGGAAATCTTATTTGAGGATACAAATGGTAACATTGAAATAATATTTTGTTTCACAGGCACATAGATGCGCACCATAAATTGATAATGTGGCGTTGGCATTCATGGGGCATTGACGGCTTTAGTAGATGTATTTATATATCTCAGATGTCGATGACGTTGTAATAACAAAGCAGAGACTGTTCTGGCTTTATTTTTGGGTGCTTCAGAAAGATTTGGACTCCCCTCTCGTGTAAGGTCTGATTTTGGAACAGAGAATGTTGACGTTACAAGGTATTATGCTGCAACATCCTCAAAGGGGCATCAATAGGGGAAGCATGATAACCGGTAGGAGTGTGCACAACCAAAGGATTGAGCGACTATGGTTAGAAGTTAAAATGAAGATTGTATCCTACTACAAGAGTGAAGGGATTAACGCTGACCGATCGTAGGCTCCGGAGAGCACCGCTGACCGATCGTAGGCTCCAGAGAGCACCGCTGACCTCAGCCACGAGGTCGGCCATCTTGGAACATGTTTAGTAGTTTATAGTCTGGCTTATCTTCCCGTTCTCTCTCCGAGATTCATTATTGTAAGTTCATTTCTCGTTAGTATATTTAGCCCTATTGTGTTTATGGCATTTAGCTTAGCATTTTATTGTATTTCCGTCGTACGACTCCTTCATCGTTGTCATTAATAAACCTGCTTGACTCGAAAAGTTTCCTTCATGAAGGAGTCAACAACGAAGCCATGGTAGTCGTCGAGTGTTCCGTGTTGCTCTGTGAATTCACAACCGCCGACGTGTCAGAGGCCATCGCCATCGCCCTATTGGCTAATCATGGCCTGGCCCACCAAAACCCGGCGCCTGCCACCGATGCAGCGCCTGCCCAACCACACACACCAAGAGGCCCAAAACTCGAGCGGCCCAAGGTGGACGTGGGCATATCAGTCGAGAATTGGAATATATTTATCCGACGCTGGGACGTTTTCCGTACCGGATCCGGCATAGACGAGACATCAGCCCCCTCTCAACTTTTCCAGTGCGCCGGGACCGAGCTGGGGACAGCATCCTTAAAGCCAATCCCAACGCCGCTGCCGAAACCTTACCGCAACTGCTCGCCGCTATGCGCTCACTGGCAGTGATCCCAGTCGCCACCTGCGTGCTTCGCACCGAGCTCCTCCAGCTCCGACAAGCACGCGACGAAGCATTTCGAGCATTTACGGCCAGGGTCCGAGGGAAAGCTGAGACGTGCACCTTCGCCACCCAGTGTACCTGCGGGAGTGCCGTTGATTACACAGATCACGTCATCCGTGACGTCATCCTGAATGGGCTATACGACACAGACATCCGCCGGGAGGTACTGGGCACGGCCAAAATCCTCCAGAAACCCGTGAATGAGGTGATCGACCTGGTGGAGAACAAGGAGATGGCCCGCAACGCCCTCCCTCCACCAAACCTGTCTGCCGTGTCGTCCTTCCAGCGCCAAAAGAACCACATACCGACCCCCGCCGCCACCCCACCCCAAGCGGCTCAGGCCAAGGAAGCAGTATGTCCCGAGTGCAAGAGCTCCTTCAAAACTTTCACGGAGGGGCCCGGGGCTGGAACACTAAACCCCACCAGGTGTGCATTGGCTGTTACAGAGCCACTCGCCGAAGACAGCGCCAACAACGCCCGCCCAGCAGCGCTCGCACCAGGCAACCCCGCCCACCGCCCAGGCTGTGGAGTCAGAGCCGATATCCCAGGTCGCTGCATTCCAAACTGGCACCACCCGACCCCCTTGTAGACGCCGCCGCCAACACGCCCCGACTACACACGGTAACGTCACCAAACCAGCAGCGAGACTTGATCACCACATCTTCTCTAAGGGCGAGTGGAAACGGGCTCGCCTCCGAGACCACCCCAGAGTCCCCATCAACATCTCGCTCGCCAGGTCAGGTCGGGCTGGCGACAGCACCGACGCCCCCGCCCGGGAATTCACGCAGAGGTATCCGCGATAGCAGACACCGGCGCACAATCTGACTTGTGGTCTCTGGCCGACTTCCTAGCCTGCGGATTCTCGCGAGACGACCTACACCCCATCAGCCTCAGCCTGTCAGCCGCCAACCGCTCCCCCATATCTATAGCAGGAGCATTCTTTGCCAAACTCACCACGGAGTATCACAGCGGTGAAGTGGCGTCGTGCCACTCCATGGTCTACGTTAGCGGCTCTGTCCAAGCCATGTACCTAAGCTACGAGTCGTTGCTCAACCTTGGACTCCTGTCACAAGCCTTCCCGTCTATCGCCGACGCCAAAGACGGACCTCGCGCCGCGAGAAAACCCCCGGTGACGACCCGAACGCTTCCAGTGCTCCACCATCCGTCAACGCCACGCGGGCTATCAACGACGGATGTCTCGCACCAAACGCCGCACACGACGCGACGTGCTCGTGTCCCCATCGCGAAGCAGCACCACCACGCCCCTGTGAGCTGCCGTTTCCATGCACACCTGCGAACAACGAACGCATGAAAAATGGCTGCTCGACAGATACGCATCATCCACGTTCAATACGTGCCCCCACCGGGCGTTACCATGTATGGAGGGGCCAGCCATCGAGATGCACGTTGACCCGCTGCCACACCTAGGGCCTGTCACACACCGTCTAACATACCTCTACACTGGCAGCAGCGCGTGTACGAAGATCTCCTTCGCGATGAGGCCCTCGGTGTCATCGAACGTGTGCTGTACGGCGAACCCGTAACGTGGTGCCACCGGATGGTTGTAACACGGAAACACGAGGGCTCCCCTCGCCGCACAGTCGATCTCTCGCCACTGAACAAGTACTGCCAACGGGAGACGTTCGCCATGGAGTCGCCCTTCCATCTCGCTCGTCGCATCCCAAAGGACACTTGGAAGACAGTCACCGACGCTTGGAACGGCTACCACAGCATCCCTCTGCGCGCGTCTGATCGCCCCCTGACCACCTTCATTACGCCGTTCGGCCATTGGCGCTACACGAGGGCACCCCAAGGCTTCCTGTCATCGGGAGACGGCTACAATCGCCGCTTTGACGCCGTCCTATCCGCGTTCGAGCGCAAGGAACGTTGTGTTGACGACACCATCCACTATGACAGCGACCTGGAGCAGCACTGGTTGAGGACCATCGACTTCCTCACCCGCGTCGGTCAGGCGGGAATTGTCCTCAACCCCGACAAGTTCCAGTTCGCGGAAAGAAGCGTAGACTTCGCCGGCTTCAGAGTGTCGGACCGCACCACCCAACCATTGCCAAAATACCTTGACGCCATCAGGGAGTTACCCTCACCAACCTCCACCACAGACATCAGAAGTTGGTTTGGCCTTGTCAACCAAGTATCAAACTACGCCCAGCTGCGCGACACGCGACACCATGGCGCCCTTCAAGCCGTTCCTCAGTCCACGCGGTACATTCTCGTGGTCCCCGAATTAGAGGGAGCCTTCCAGGCGTCCAAAGCAACCATAGTCGCGGCCATCCGCCAGGGCGTGGAGATCTTTGACCTGCATAGGCGCACTTGCCTCCGCCCTGACTGGTCCAAACGTGGTGTCGGCTACTTCTTACTCCAGCAACACTGTAGATGCCCGTCTGGCGTACCCGATTGCTGCCCTGGGGGATGGAGGATCATCTTGGCCGGTTCTCGTTTCCTATCCTCGGCAGAGCAACGTTACGCAGCAATTGAAGAGGAAGCCCTAGCCGTGGCCTGGGGTTTAGAGCAAACGCGGTACTTCACACAAGGCTGCGACAACCTTGTCGTCATCACCGACCACAAACCGCTCGTGAAGATCTTTGGTGACCGCACGCTGGACGAAATAACCAACTCGCGACTGTTTCGTCTCAAGCAGCGCACCCTCCCGTGGCGCTTCGACATCAAGCACCTGCCTGGCAAGAGTAACCACGCGAAAACCCGTCCATCCGCCCACTCTGGCGTCAGGCGTGGGCAGCGAAGTAAGAAGCTCTGCGAACACGCCTCACCCGCACCACCGAATCTCTGAAAGCTCACTCCCGTCCACTGCGCCCGTTGGCCATTGGCGAGAGAGTTTTCCTCCAGAACCAGCAAGGCGCAAACCCAAACAAGTGGGACAGATCAGGAGTGGTAATGGAGTCACCGGGCCACGACCAGTATCGTGTAAAGGTGGATGGCTCCGGGTGACTAACCCTACGCAATCGCCGCTTCCTTCGTGCTTACACACAAGCTACCCATTCCATCCAGCAGCCACAGCAGCCAGTTGCACGGCCCCAACCCGCCAGTGGCGCTGAACCACAGCAAGCACCGCCGCCCCCACTCCCGGTCACGCCACCGCCAGCACCCCTGGAGATCCCTCCACCCACAGTCATGCCACCTGGCGGCTCACCCACGGACACACCCTCAGGACAAGCACCCTGAGCCCCCTGACACCGGCAAACACTACCCGAAAGACACCTTCCCCTGCTCTAGCGTCACCGCCGCCGCCGCTGAATCCGCCACCACGCCAATGTCGTACACGACAGCCGCCCAAGTACTACTACGAACCCGAAACAGGCCGATGGGTCATCTGATAGAGTCCGTTAACCTACACTACGGTAGGCCCCAGATTTCCGGACTGGGGGGATGAAGGGATTAACGCTGACCGATCGTAGGCTCCGGAGAGCACCGCTGACCGATCGTAGGCTCCAGAGAGCACCGCTGACCTCAGCCACGAGGTCGGCCATCTTGGAACATGTTTAGTAGTTTATAGTCTGGCTTATCTTCCCGTTCTCTCTCCGAGATTCATTATTGTAAGTTCATTTCTCGTTAGTATATTTAGCCCTATTGTGTTTATGGCATTTAGCTTAGCATTTTATTGTATTTCCGTCGTAGGACTCCTTCATCGTTGTCATTAATAAACCTGCTTGACTCGAGAAGTTTCCTTCAAAGAGCATATTTCAATTTCTGGAGGAAAGTAACCTGTTGGATCCCCTCAGTGAAATTCATTTGTTTGTGCTGCAGTATGCTTACTGCCCACGTATCAATAGATCCTTGGGAGAGTTGACAAATAGCTGGAACAATCTGATCCCTTACGTACTATCGGGAATCGCCCTCCTAGGAACCTTTTGCATTCAGGTTTAACTGAAGTTGTCAACTCTGACTATGCTGCAGTCCATAACATTCTTAACGATTCTGAAGGGTATGGTATTGATGGGGATGGACCATCACCAGATACTGATGCTGATGATGAGGTGGAAGTGCCAGAATCTGCCATTAATTTAAATGCAGCTCTACTCCATCACCTCCAAGCATCAATAGATCCCTTGTTTAACGATGGTAATCATGGTGTTACCTTATACCTATGTGTATTGAGAATTGTGGAAGGACTTTTGTCTGGGTGAAACAGTTGAGTGCCGGACTACTTACTCAATTAGAGTATCAGTACACAACACCTATTCTTGAGTTAAATCAATGAATTTCTTGTAATAACAGTAGTAACTGTTGATAAGAATTGCACTTCAAGTTTTGAACCTGTGCACTTTTTATGTTATCCATAAAAATGTATTAAACAAAACTGTTAACTTTAGAAGGGTACAAATCAGATTTTTGCAACTGCTTTTAGTTGCCAAATACTGTCATTGCCAGTCACAACGTATTCGCAATGCATGCTTTTCAGCCTGTTTTTGTTCCAAGGGCAATGGTCATGCAATGTAACAAATCCAACATGCAACACTGCACATTGTAATTTGAACCACACCCACGCTGTGTCACTACTAAAGCGGTCATGACTAGGGAGAGGTTTTTTTCCTTCGTTTTTTTCGCTCCTAAAGGCTGTTAAGAAAATTAAATAGCCATTGAAACAATAAACCTGCTTTTTATACCGCAAGCAAACAGTCGGATATAATTTCTCATTCAGAAGGCCAGTCGTGGGAAATCCCCATAAATTTGAATGACGTAACTTGTTAAATTTAATCCGCAAGCCCCAACACGTTTCATGTAGATTTTGTGGAGCGAATTATGTCCGGAGTCCCAGACATGTCACAATTAACAACAGCGTGATTTTATTCAATGCGCTGTTTTGATGAGTTGCCCTAAATCGCTTTTCATAAGCTCTCACTGGTAGTTTCTCAGTGGTTTACTTTGGGAGGCAAAGGAATATTTTCTCTTTTAATATGAAAATTCAAAGCGGAGTCACAATTTCGAGTCGCGAGGACGAGTCGGCAAATTTGACTGGCTCCCTCGCTTGTTTTAGTCGCTCGGTTAGAATATTTTTCTCCTAAATCGGTTCCTAGTAGTTTTCTTTGGGGTTAGAATTATTTTTGTCCGGTTCAGAGTAACTTTTCCGCTTAGTTCTCAATAATGTTTTGACGCTGGACTCGCGATAACGATCATAGTTTATTCGTTTGCCGCTTGATCACATGAATGTCAAAAAATGTCACAGCCAATGAAATTCTCCTGTTCCCACGGCTAGCGCTAGTATTTCTAAATATTTTAAGAAAGACAACGACACTTTTAAATTTAGAAAACATGTTTCGGATGTACAACATCCATCGTCAGTTATAAAGTAAACTGAAATGTACACAATATATATAAGCTAATGAAGTGTAGAAAAAAAATGTGAATACTAATACTATGCAATAACAGCGTGAAAAAGAATAATACAACAAACAAATTAAAACAATAACTATAGTGAAGGGAAACAATTAAACTACAAGGTCAACATGCTTAATTTGCTTAATTTGCTTATTAAGCGAAGGTTGTTCCCACCCAATGTGAATGGCTTCCTTGATCTTTAGTTGGAAAGGTGTAGAAGCCGAGTCAAGTATTGAAAAGCATTCTTCAGAACAAAGGTGGCGGCAATTAGTGGATTCTTCAAGATGTTTAAATATATGTGAGTTTTTTAACGTCTAAATCCTTACAAAACTTATTAACTAAAACTCTAATTCTGCGTTGTGCGAAGCACGAAAATGGACCAACAAAAGGTAATTTGAAATAATGAGGTGAAACATCCCTACGACGGGTAACGGGAGATGTGGACGAAGCAAAATACTTGTCAAGATATTGTCTGACAACATTACATACCAGATGCGAAGGAAATAAATTCCTAGCCAAGGTAGTAGTAAGCTCTTTGATATTATTGTGGAAACCTACCCATGTGTTATT
Organism: Desmophyllum pertusum; assembly: GCA_029204205.1. NCBI lineage: Eukaryota > Metazoa > Cnidaria > Anthozoa > Scleractinia > Caryophylliidae > Desmophyllum > Desmophyllum pertusum. Next base: position 7,193,539 of record MU827778.1, on the reverse strand, counting down.
GATTTTGAAAGCTCTATCTTCTAAGGTACGTACTAAACCCGTTTTGTATGAGAACGGTGCGAAACTCAGGAAATTAGTAAGAAGACCCGTGTAGGTACTCTTGTGAAACACTGAAGTGATAAGCCCGCGAGGGTTGTTGTTATCTATAAGTACATCCAAAAAAGGGAGCTTGCGATTTTCTTCCTTCTCCATGGTAAACCTTATATTTGGATGCCTACCGTTAATATATTAGAAAAATATTAATGCATCCTGTTCAGTATTGAATAAACAAAAAGTGTCATCCACATCCGCCCAGTAGTTTCTTCCATTGGAACTTATAATTACAACCGGGCAAAGTTCCTTTCTTCTCTACTTGATCATCATATACCTACAGACTTTTGTGCGCGTGACACTTTCTCGTTTGTAAATGAACTCACGAACCTTAACACTTCAGATAAGTTTATGGTATCATTTGATGTAGTCAGTCTGTTCACAAATATTCACCTGCCCAGGCAAAAACTTTGAATTTTCAAAACCGCTCATAATTTGTATACATGAAGTAAATTACACCTAATTTCTCAAAATGCATTTATTTGCATGATATTCCTACGCTAAGTTGAATAAAATCACTTCAAAAGTTGCAATATTTACCGGAAATGGAGCTGTGTATTTCACTTCCGTTACTAAGAAAAGTGTCCGTAGGTGGCGAAGTCCATCATGACCCATCATGGAAGCTTTAGTAGTCCCGGCAAAACGAAGGCAATTAAGAGAAACACGTAGAATAGAACAGTTCATGGACGCATTCTACAATAAAATTTATGTGTAAGAATGACCAAAATAGAAAGGACGAACTTTGCATCTTGCAATAATTGACAGGGCGGCGCAGCATGACAAAAATCGCAAGAGAACATACAACGACATCCTTCACGGCTGCGGTCAAAATATTCTGATCATTTGCCCACAAGAGTCAAATTAGTTAGGCTAAACCTATCTGACAATAGAACTGAGCAAAAGCAAGCTTTTATGTGCCATTGAGTAGATGCAATAAAGCGTAAAAACCGACTAAACACTAACTAAACAGACATCTACAAAGGGATCAAATTCAACTTCAAACCAAAAGCCATGGGAGCTCCTACAGAGATAGCCTCCTCGCAGACGTTCTTTGGGCTCGTCACGCAATCTTTCCTCCCCCACTTGAGTTAGACTGTTCACAGCCCCGGGTCACAGCCTCTCTATTTTCTCAGATCGTTGTAGCCGCGAGCGTGTGTGTTGAATCAAACTCATCTGACAGCGTCTATTGTTCAATTAACCAATCGGAATTTTTCGTTGTCTGTACAACTGGAAATTCTAGCACGCGTGCTCCAGGGGCGGGAAGATGAGAGACCCTGGGAACGAGGTTGGCACGCGTCGGATGCAGAAAAGCCGGCAGTCCCTCTTCTTTCGCTTTCACTCGTTCGTGCGTCACTTCCGCTCGCTCGCGCTTCGCGCTCGATTTCCGGTCTCTCTTTTCGCTATCGGAAAGAAATAGGGACTGCTCGCAGTCTACAGTATATATATAAATGACGTAACTTGTTAAGCGGCCGACGCCCAGCGGCCGCTTCTAGAAATGGACGGTTTTTTTTCATGTCGCTAGCCCTAGTCCTCTACACGGTTGACATGATGTTATCGCATCTCGGTCTAAAATTAGCCAGTAGAGAATTTATCTTCCACAGGCTTTCTGTAGTGTCGTGTAAGTGCGTACATGTATTTAGTTTATTACAGGAATCGCATTGAAAAAAGCAAAGACAAATGTCCCACAGCAGTGAACAGCAGTGTTGTTGCAAAATGTGCTAAATTTGGCGGTGTGACCTTTGCGCGTAAGGGGTTTTTCCGTTACATTGTAAACGTAGCCAGGAGACATGCAAATAAATAGCCACAAGATAATTTCTGTTCTGTTTAATACATGTACCTCAACCAGTAAACGAACGATAAAACCCGGTCCCAAAAACATAACAGTTTTTCTTAACACAATTCCACAGCATATATGTCATTCACAATTTATTTTCACGTTGAGCGAAAACATATCTTTGCCCACGTGGAATATGATGCAATCTACATTAGCTAAAATTAACCACAAGAGAATTTCTCCGGCTTCCGGAGCATGATGCAATATATTACATCAGGCAGTCACGTTTTTCGTCACGCAGGTTCGTGTGTTGACTCTTAGGATTTGGAGGGTGCACCTCAGAGTCCAGTGACCGCGGATAGTTTTCGTGTCGTGTAAGAGCTCTTTTCATGTAAAGAAACAAGCGAAATATTTAATTAGACAAGGGAAAATAACCTCAACTACTCGAGAAGAGCCACTACAGAGCAGGAAATGGAGGGGTCCGTGTCACGAAGTAACGAAAGTTAATTTTATATTTCTTATATTTATATTTCTCGTCACGCATGTTCGTATGCTGACTCTCGCTCATTTTAGGGGTGCACCTCAGAGTACAGTGATCGATTGTTGTTTCCTCCATTATTAAGGTAATCGGCCGCTTGTAAACTACTTTAGGAGTTCTTGTTAAATTTAATCCCCATGCCTCAACACGTTGGGTGGTCAGCAATTTTCCACTTTCGCGATTCGAGTTAAGATAAACAAATCATGTCAACATTATTTTTTTCCCGTTGCAACTAAAGACTTTCCGACAAAATACATATCACCTCCATTTGTTTCGCCAAAACATCATAGTAATTATCGAATAATTCTTCTAACAGACCGCGTAAACATCCACTAAAATCGCTGAACTATTAAACAACAACGCTCTCTGGAGTCGTCGTTTGCTGTTTTATCGATGTAGGATATTTGACATGTCAAGCAGCTCCCAGCGGAAAGCTTCAAAACAATCAGACAGGTGAATATATGTTTTACTCGGCTTGAGTGTAAGCTTAACAAATTGACGTCAGTTTTTCATGCGTCTGTCCTGTTATTGATCATGAATTTCGTCATAACATTGTCAAAGTAGCTGTGGATCCACGAGGCGAAGCCGAGTGGATCCGCAGACTACTTTGACAATGTTATGACGAAATTCATGATCAATAACAGGACAGACGCATTAAAAACTGACGTCCATTTGTTTTTTGCAATAACAACAGGCCAAAACGATCAAGGGGAAACCAAGTAAAAGTGAACTGAAAACGATTCCGAGAATCACAGCTTCGTGAACTTCAAACTACGTAAAATAACTCGATAATAAATTTCTTAGACAGATTTTCTGAAACTAACCTTTATTCCATTTGGAAATTCTTGCAAACCCACTGAAATATTCGCAAGTTCAGTCCATTCTTATCAGTTGTTTTGAAGTTACACGCGGCAAAATAAACGGATTCCATAATTTCCATTCCTGTCAACTTCATGCAACGATAAACTACAACAATATTGTTCTCTTTCGCTTTAGGGGCGACCCATTTAACTTCTGAGGGGGGGGGTGGAGGATTTTGAAAAAAAATATCCTGCAAGCAAACTTGTATGAAAAAAATTTTCGTGCACACGACCACTGACGGAAAAAAAATTCATACACGTTCAGTGGGCCGAAAAAAAATTCCTGCAAGACACTACTGGGCTGACTTCAACTTCATCTTCAGCTGCTGCAGGCAGTTGGGATTTTAATAGCATCTGTATTTGGGCAAGAGGGGAACTGGAACTACAATAATTTTTGCATCTCCCTTCTTCAGATAGCTTTTTCTGTACATTAATAATTATTATTATAGCTGTGGTTACACAGTACCAGTCTACAGTTTTGTCAAATCCAAGATGGTGGCCCAGGCGGGGAGGGGGGGGGGGGGGGGGGGTACTCCCTTATCAACGGGCTGTGGAGGTCCACCTATTGTGAACCGATGGTTCAAAAGAAGTGAAATAGTAGTGCTTGTGATCTAGTAGTAGTTTGAAAATGAAGTCTGAATCAACTGGTTCATCCAATAAACCAAACCAATCGCAGCTTTGAACGTGTTTACATATGGTCTTCATCGAGAAAGACAGCATCAAGCGAGTCATTTTCTTCATCCAAATATTCACTCCTTTGGCTTTAATCGAAGGTCCGCAATATGTATTCCTAGTACTCTTTCATCATAAAGTTCCTGTTTGTCAAAAATCCATTTTGAATTTAACTGAACAGTTCCAGAAATACGCATGTTTTTACGTTCGGTTCCATGTCAAACTGCCTTCAAAACGCACGAAATGTAGTCTCAGACAACCTAATCTTTCAAAATTTCCCGGGGGGGCATGCCCCGGACCCCCCTAGAAGCTCGCGCCTTCGGCGCTCGTATGATTACACCTTTGGTACTCTTAACGCACCCCCCCAATCTAAATCCTGTCTACGAGCCTGTCGGTAGCCACCACTATACCTGCAAGATATGTGTGCAGGGCCAATGGATGTGGTACGATGGAATGAAGGAGAAAGCATGTCCAGGAGCAGGCCTAAGGCCTGACTCCTTTCATCAGTGCAAGTGGAATTAAAGGGATCACCACTGATCTCATTGCTTTTACATTCAGTAATAATAAATATGTATTATTGATACATATGTATTATTACTGAACGTATTAAAAAGCAACGAGATGGCGATCAAAGGTCAGTCACAACGGAAAGGCGACTTTTCCTCCGCCCATACACACAGAAAAAAAATATCCTGCAGCATGTTACATGGAGAAAAAAATATCATGCACACAAATGCTCCGAGAAAAAAAAATCCTGCAGCATGAAAGGGTTAAAAAAAAAATTCTTGCCTATACCAAATCCTCCACCCCCCCCCTCAGAAGTTAAATGGGTCGCCCCTTATCGTTGAATTAATTCTCAGTCTGCCGATTGAAAAGCAACCTGTGAACGACTTTTCATGATTTACTTCTCAAAGAACTCCTGTTCAGATGTAATTTTTCCACTTTATCGAACTGACAACGCTGCCATTTTGGCGAAATTTTGAAGCCTTTCCGCGCGTGATTACGTCATTCATGTGTCTGTCCTCTTATTGACAATAAAAATTAGCCAATGGGCGCGAGAATTTTGACAGTTATTGTAAAATTGTTATTTTATTATTTTCACGACTTACATTTTTCTCTTAAGATTTACATAAAAGTCAACCTAATCCAGTTCTGAACGTAAGGGTTTGCTCGATCTCGCTGTGATGCTGTGTGGTATCGATTTTTTATAGGAAGGAATATTTTCGTTCCGCCGGCTGAATTTAGCTGCGCGCCTTGAATGTTTTCCGAACCTTTTGCCCTCTATGTCACAAACAAGTAATCTCATGTTTCCTCGTAAAATTAACGATTAATATCAGAAGTTGCAGAAACGCAGAAGATAATAACAAAATTTCCCGTTCAATGACTTCAATTATAAACAATGAAACAACACTGTCGAAAAATATTTTAGTTTAGTTTCGCTCGCGTAACAGTTAACAATTTTGCATTTCCTATCGATCCACACAACTGCGTAAACAAACCGGATACGAATTGCTCGGAGACTTCAATACTAAATATAAAAAAAAGACGAGTCGCAGAATAAACGCGAATACCTGATCCTACGTATACCAGCAGTATTTTCCTTCGCGGTTCTTTGCCACTTCCAACTTCCCCAAACAAAATAATTTTCTGTCCATAATCAAAACAGCATTCCACCTGTACTATAGAACCTGTGTATGAAGACGATTTTGGCAAGTTCCACCGAGCGGATTTTGGCGGATTTTTAGTATGTTGCTAAGTGGACCACCCTCGAATGCATGGAGGTGAGAAAAATTATGTTGCAATTTGTTTGATGTTAAACCGTAGATTGACTGGACTATTATAAGGAAGTTTCTATCCCCCCCCCTGATTTGTCCAAAACGTCAGAAAACCGCCAAAAATGACACAAAATTAATCAAAACCAATAAAACATGCTAAAATGTTTAAAAAAGGTAAAAGTTATTGCCAGAAAGTTATTTTCTTTCTTATAAAACATGAAGTTTCCAAATTTGTAAAGGATGTCTGTCAAATGTGTGGCTTTTACTGCAATATTAAAAATGTTATTAACGGTAAAAGTCTCGGCGCGCGTAATGTCCGGGTTTTCACATCGTGAATCATTCATTGCTAAAGATAATCATGGAGATTGGAGGATGTCAGGTAAGTCCGTTCCGTGCTTTATAAAATATGCAATTAATCCCTAAAGCCTGGTTTCCATATGATCGCAACGATCGCAACGATCGCAAGAGTGGTTTCCATATGATCGTTGCGATCATATGGAAACCAGGCTTTTTACAAAAATGCATTTACAAAAATGAAACGCGCATGCAGTGAGGTCCAGTCACAATTGAAAATATATGCGAGTTTCGATTGATCTACGTCTATGCTACAATTCTTTATAGGAGTGTTCACTGTTTATCAACATTACGTCAAATTTGTTTTGTTATTCAAATTTGCCAACCATTAAACAAAAGAACTCTTTGTTTCAACAGCCAATAGTTCTCTGGTTGGACATTAATAACAATAGGTGACGTAACGAGAAATATCTTATGAAGTATATAGGTGCATTGAAAACATGGTGTTCCTGGTGGTGAAATTAGACTTAAAATTTACTCGACAAATATATATTATTCTCCGCATTAGTTATAACTAGTTAAGTCACAAGAACCATAGCCTTCTTTCTAGGAATAATGATTGGGAAGATAAACAGAAATTAAGCAATAATTAAAATTCAGTCTTAGTAAAAAAAAATTATCACTCTGTGACAAGGGAAACCAATCCTGCTCTTAAGATGGCACATATTTTATTAGCAGGGCTGCCAAGATGACACATCTTTCGCCAGTTCGTGTATGCGCTTGTCACAAGAAATAAACGTGCCCGCTCAGTTGGTGAAAAACAACAACAAATAATTATGTCGCATCAACAAAGAGAGAAGGCTTTGGTAAGAAACATATGCATGTATTATAAAGAAAAGTTAATGAGCTAGTTAACCAGAAGTTAAGTCACAAGAACCACAGCCTTCTCACAGGAATAATGATTGAGAAGAGAAACAAAAATCAATAATTGAAATTCAGTCTTGGCATATGTATTTTTCTGACTTTGTGACAAGGGAAGCCAATCCTGCTATTAAGATGGCACATCTTTTATTAGCAGGCCTGCCAACATGCATTCTCGTCCCCAGAGCTACGCGGTTTTTTTTAAATGTTGTGACCAGTAGCTCTGGGGACAGTAAAAAATACGAATTTTTGGATTGGCTGATGAAAACTGCATGCGTAATGAGGAAAAAAATAACACACTAGTGCGCACGGCATTCTGCTTCCGGTTTCCTCGAAAAATGGCGCCCGCGTATATCTAGGCTGCGATCGCGCGCGAGCAGGCTCACAATGTATCGATCGCTAGCGATCGCTTGTTTTGTTCTTGCACACCATTTTGTTGCCTGGCTCATAGTCCCTACTATGCTTGGCTGTAGCAAAGAAGCAGAGGGTATTTGTTTAAAATTCGAACGTTATAAACCACGATGAGCCAATTCTGACAGTTCTGCCCAGACGATGCATTCCCAAGGAAATTTGTCTTCGCTACAAGACCTTACAAAGTTGGACAGTCTTTGCGGTAGAAATACGAATACAAGATCAAGAAATTCGTCAACATTTGACTGTACACAATGTATCACGTCCCTAAAAAGCCGATCCTTTTTTCTGCTATTTGACTGCGTTTTAAGGTACTCTGTTTATGCTAGAATTGAGTCTTGTTGGGAAAAATGTTCTCTGTTGTTCAGTTTGGTCTTGGTGGAATTTGAACAAAAATGGTATGTAACCTATTAACATACAGTTCACTGTGATTTATATTGCCATTTATATTAGTACACGCAGAATAATAATGTACAGCCCTTGGCACTGCTTACTGCTTATTTTCAAATAGAACATTGTTTATATAATCTTAGTTGCCATTTCCTTTTAAATTCCTATGATTTTTCTCTCTCTTCCCAGAGGAAATTAGATCCTGATCAGTATAAGAAGTTCTAAATGTCACCTCTTATAGTTCAGTGAAATACTAATGTTTAACATGTCTGACCATTCATTTGTTATACAGGGGTGGGCTGGAGGAAAATGTAACAAATTATACCCAAAAAAATTTCCCTGCCCCCCTTGAATTTTAAATCTTTTTTCAAGACCCCCAATCATCTTGAGTTATACAGTGAACTCTCTCAAAGCGCACACCACTATAAGGTGGACACCTCTCAAAGGCAGACATGGCTGGCTGGCTTATCCTGGCCGAATTTAACTTGTCTGTCTCAACTGAATTCTCTGTAAGGTGGACACCTCTCTTAGGCAGACTAGAGCTGGTCCCGAGGGTGTCTGCCTTAGGGCCTGTTTACATGGATGAAATGAATGTTTTATTTCCATTAACCGTCTTACTGCAACAAAGTGTTATTTCTGTCGAATGAGCTTGTGAAGAAGACTGAAGTAAATATTTTGTCGGCACGAAACACAACATGGCCTGGGTTCCAGGCCGGGGAATCATGAGTAGTTACGTAAGCGTATATAACGTTGGGTATAGCACGTGATGGTCATCTAGGCCACGGAACCAACCGAGTTATAAGGGCCTGTTTACATGGAGGGAGGGTGACCCGGGTAACCCTCCCAGCCGGGCTAAAATATAGCCCACCTTTACATGGGCGGGCTATTAGGGCGGGCTATCATATAGGCGAGCTATCTTTTTTGGCGGGCTCATGTTTTGGCAGACTTTTTTTATTGCAACGGCGCGATTTATTAAGCACTACATAACAAACATGGCAGCAAGAATAAAGGCTATAGCGGTGATTTTGCTGAGTTTTTTATCGCTTGTTCCGCCATTATCGTGGGTTTTCCAAGTCAACAGAGATAGCCCTTAGCAGTAGGAGGGTGACCCGGGTTTGACCGTTTACATGCAGAAAAGATAGCCCGCCTAGGCGGGTGACCCGGGTTTGACCGTTTACATGCAGAAAAGATAGCCCGCCTAGCCGGGTGACCCTGGCAAGCAGACAGGGTGACCCAGGTAGGCGGGTGACCCTGTCTGTCATGTAAACACTTCAGTGTGCTTTGTAAAGAAATGTATGAAAAGTTGGCCCTCCCAGGGTAGCCCGGCTAGGAGGCTGACCCGGGTACCCGGGTCACCCTCCCTCCATGTAAACAGGCCCTTAGAGAGAGTTCACCGTATTTGAGAACTCCCTCCCCCCTCTTCCGCACCTTTCCCACAATCTAAAACCCAGAAAAAACCCAGTGATTTTAGTGAAGAATGACAGTTTAAAGCCCAGGGGGGTTTGTGGTGACTTTTTGGGGTGAAAGATTTTGGTAAGAACCTTTTTTGGGGAGGGGGGATTACAAAAAGAGTAACCCAGGGTTCTCATATCGAGAGTTCCGTTTGTTGTTTCCCTGAACAAAAATGTATTGCTCCCCAATTTCAAAGAATGACTGCAGTCTGACATACATATGCTTGACGAATAAAGAAGGGTGGACCCAAAAACTGTCTGAAATTCTATTTATTTATTTTTTTTAAATTCCTTTGATGAATTATTAATGAGTTTGAGAATTTCATTCTCAACAACATAATTATTTTCAACAACATAATATACAACATTTGTTCTAAAAAGTAAGCAACTGGTATATTTTAATCATGATTCATATTATAATAATCAATCATGTTCTTGCATAGAGTGTAACATTAAAAGACTGTTTTTGTTGTTGTCATCTTTACTTGTTTATTTATCTCCGCCACTTGCTTCCTCCAATCCCCTGGAGGGAGGGTACTCAACGAAAATTTGGGTACCCTATTTCAGACCAAAATATGTGATTTTCCTTACCCTATTTCAGACCTGACCCTTAAAATTGCCCTCTTTAAGAGCCAAAATCTATACCCTATATTTTCAGACAAGTAGGAAAATATATCCATTATTTGAGACCAAAATGTAAGGCAACGGCATGTAGGGCTGATTTTTGTTCTTCAAACCGAAATCATCCAAAGTTCAACTTGCTTTCGCTGGCCAGTCGATTTTACTTCTTCGTCCGACTTCTTTCCAGAAGGAGTCGTCCCCAGCCTTTCCCTGTCCTATTACTGAGCACGCGCAGTTGAACATTATAAGCGTTGAATACAGTGGGCATGCGCTACCGGATGTCGTGAATTTCACGACATCCGGTTGTCAGCGTTACCAGAGCCTATGTTTCGCCAACCACGTGACCAAAAGAAACGGAGGATCTGGGAACGAGAATGGCCAACATGACACATCTTTTGACAGTTTGTGTATGCTCTTGTCACAAGGAATAAATGTGCCTCAGTTGGTAAAAAAAAAAAATTAATAACGACGCATCATCAACAAAGAGAGAAGGCTTTGGTTAGAAACATATGCATGTATCAGGATAATAGCTTGAAACTACTGGTTAGTCCACTGGTGTCGTGGGAAGAATACAAAGACTGAGACACATGTCTCAATTGCAGCATTCATAATTAAAGTTAGAACGAGCGCCCCGTTACCATTTGAATTAGTTGAATTATTTTTGTACCATGTACGACAGAAAGCTACAGAAGACCTTCACAACTTGTTCAGTAAACGTAACGTTGAAGTGCTCACCAAGCTCCTTGCAGTGATCGCGCTATGCCATTAAAATTCTACATTTTTACCAGCCGCTTTACTCAACCGCTTCGCTAGGCGCATTTTCCTTGCATTCAGTCAAATCTGGTCGTGCGATGTTTATCATTGTTGTACATTAGTGCTGTAGTTTTATAAAGTACCAGTAGCAGACTTTTCCCTTTTCCGCTCGCGTTTTCTTCCTTTAAACTCTCTACTCTAGACTGCTTTTTCTTTTCTCAGTGTAATTTTATTTTTCCAGATTCTAATGACCCACTTCAACGTTTGCAACTTTTTTACATCAAGCGCGCGATGTTTATCTGAAATAATCGAGACCCCAGAAGTAGCTAGAAGTTATAACATATAACATAATGGAAATTGAAAATCGAGACACGTTTACTGGGTTTATTACGACTTGATGACATTTATAAGTCGGTCTTTACAGTGCGCGCGGTTTCCGTCCTCTCGTGTGACTCAGCTAGAATTCACATTTTTGTCGGTGGTGGGAATAAACTAGCCAGATAATATAATTATGATATTATAAATAATTTCAACTTGTTAACCGTTTTAGGTTACTGCAGCGAACCCCATTAGCACTACAAAAGCAGTCCTTCCGTGCATCATCTCAGGGGCACCCAACGACAAAATTTTCCTGTTGGTGTCGGAACGTCGTTTTTACGTTATAATAGTGCTTTTTGTGCAGTTCAATGGCTTATTTTTAAACGCTAAGAAAAATGTATCTGTTCGGATACGTTAGCTGAACTTTCAAACTTCAGAAAATTTTAGGAATTGAAATCTTTTACCCGAATTTATGAGCTGAATTTGCCTTTCCGAAAATCCTAGCTGATCTATTTTTGTACCCAAAACGACATTTTTATCTCTCCGAAAACAAAAGGCATTAATTTCCCATATTAAGAAAGTTCGAGATGACATTTCCCTAACCGAATATCCTAGGCGATTATAGGCCTTCCGAACAGATATTCCACCGAAACGATCCGTTGGGTGCCCCTGATCATCTGAACCAAACGTAATGATAAGTTCTTGTGAACTGATGTTAATTTTTTCACATTAGAAGCTAATTCTTGCAAGATTGAAAGGGTTAACACTTAATGTGGCTCATAACCAAGCTCAATTTAAGCTTTCAAAGGATTTGCGGATGTATTTTAAATACGTATATGCTTCGTTTATCTTGATATCGTTTTATTTCCGACAAAATCCAGACAAAAATTATTTCCTGACAATTATTCCCTGACAATTAATGGCATAGCGCGATCACTGCAAGGAGCTTGGTGAGCACTTCAACGTTACGTTTACTGAACAAGTTGTGAAGCGGGTCTTCTGTAGCTTTCTGTCGTACGTGGTACTGACAAAATAATGTTTGACCCTAATGTTGCGGTGACACAACATAGGGATCCCAATTTTGTATATTTTTAGATTTTATTCTTAACATAGTAAATTTTAGCTATTTCTCCCTGTAAATAATTTAGATTTCATAATTAGGTAGATCTTTTATATACGTTTTATAATTTTATACACGACCCCACCAGCTCTGCTGATTTTTTTAATCGTGGATAAATAAAGAATTTACTTACTTACTTCCTCAAATCGTCACCTTCATAGGTTCGTCTTGATCACGTAACAAAGTAAAGTACTCTTCAACTATAAAGTCAAAACTTGAATCATGATACACAATTTATGATGGACGCAGCTCGACAATACGAAAGATAAAGGGATGTTCTGTTTGATTTTTAAAGCCAAATACGTACTGCTATCTGAGAGTTAAGGGTGTTTTAATGCTGCATCTGAAATATTGGAAGTTGACTCAATTGCTTCCGGCCTTTCATGTAAAGTTGATATCTATATACTGACATTTAAATTTATTTCCACGGGCTTTTATGAAATCACATTTATTTTTAAGTGAACCGGATAGTTTTTTTGATGGTACGTTAAATTATGGTAAGGAATAATATGAAATTAAAAATTCAGTTGAAATACCTGGAAGACAGATCTGTAACCCCGCGCTTGTCTTGAACTAGAAGCAGTATGATTTACCAGCGAAAGCTGAAGAAATAAAAACTTGCAGATGCTATTTTAGCTGCAACATGTTGACATCGTCATTCCCCATGATTGTTTTTGTGATGTGCTTGTTTGACTGTCTTGTTAATTGCGTAATTAATTGCGCTTCTTTCCCAATAACGATGGGCGAGTGACGTCTATTATAGATCTTTTATCGCTCCATCTAACTACCGGGTTAAGCCATTTTCCCTTGCATGTTTTAATGACAAAGCCTATAGCAAACGCATCCGCTTTTGTTTCATCTTGTCTTAAACGTTCATTCTAATATTTTATTGCTAGGTTGTAAGATGTAAACCTAACCTAACGGAAGTATTAAGAGCAGCTTGTCAGCAAAAATCATGATTATTCCGTGGTGGGAGTTAAGGCCCGATCAAACGGTCACAACATTCTCACAACATTTCAAGAACAAAAGAAATGTTGTCACCACATTGTTGTGAGGGGCGGTCAAACGGTCTCACCAACATCGGCTCAAAACAAATGTTATGAGAATGTTGTGACAAATGTTGTGACCGTTTGATCGGGCCTTTAGTCCAAAGAAAAAAAGTATGCCCATATTAAAAACGCATGTAGAGAAAATTTTTGAAGAACTAAGGCCGATTTTGATCTCGGCGGGCTGGTTAAAGAGGTGCATGAAATATTAATCGCTTGTTTCCTAACTACCGGGTTAAGCCATTTTCCCTTGCATGTTTTAATGACAAAGCCTATAGCAAACGCATCCGCTTTTGTTTCATCTTGTCTTAAACGTTCATTCTAATATTTTATTGCTAGGTTGTAAGATGTAAACCTAACCTAACGGAAGTATTAAGAGCAGCTGTCAGCAAAAATCATGATTATTCCATGGTGGGAGTTAAGGCCCGATCAAACGGTCACAACATTCTCACAACATTTCAAGAACAAAAGAAATGTTGTCACAACATTGTTGTGAGGGGCGGTCAAACGGTCTCAACATCGGCTCAAAACAAATGTTGTGAGAATGTTGTGACAAATGTTGTGACAAATGTTGTGACAAATGTTGTGACAAATGTTGTGACCGTTTGATCGGGCCTTTAGTCCAAAGAAAAAAAGTATGCCCATATTAAAAAACGCATGTAGAGAAAATTTTTTGAAGAACTAAGGCCGATTTTGATCTCGGCGGGCTGGTTAAAGAGGTGCATGAAATATTAATCGCTTGTTTCAATGCTTTCTTTTGACAGCTTGATACTGACAATTAAATTTCGTTCACGTTTTTCTCATTTAACCCTTTCAAACTATTAATTATTCGTGCGTAAAAACAAATTAAAAAGCTGTTTATTTGAATTTTAATAAAATAGTAGTAATACGTTTTTGTCGGTGGCGGTAAACTAGCCAGAAAAATAATTTCACATCATTAACCGTTTTAGACCATACTCTAGTGAAATTCTTCCCTTGTATTAGCGCTACAAAATCAATCCTTCTCTGCATCCTCTAAACGAAACGTTAAATAATTATATTCTCTTGCCGCATAATGATAAGTCCTAGTGAACTGATATTTTTCACAATAGAAGCTAATCGAAATGCTTTTTTGGAAGATTAAAGAAGCTAATAATATTTTAAGGCGCGAAGATATGAATTTTATTTTCGAGTGGTAAAAACATAGAGATTACTTCATGGTTGGTGAGCGCGTACGATTTTTATTCACGAGTTGTGAAGAATAACAAACGAACGAGCGAGCGCAGCGAGCGAGTGAGTTTGTTATTCTTCACAACAAGTGAATAAAAATCGTACAAGCGAACTAACCATGAAGTAATTTGTTTATTACATGAGTACTGAGATATTACAATGTTGAGTGAAAAAATATATGTTTTCAAAATCGCCGTCGCCGGGGCGAAAGCAAAGTTTCACATTTTTAACTCAGCTCAACTGCAAATAATTCGGCAAGTTTAATTCGACATCAAAAATATTCTACAGAGCAAAAGTCAGCTGATCAATTCAAGGAATGCAATTAAAATGTACTCCAGTCAGTAAACGAGGAATGAACATGACTTTGTTTACATCCACGGCACAAAAATCACTTGCTGACCAGTCAGTTATGCTTTGCATGCAGCCGAGCTCGTAGCTGAATGAATGAATCAAAGTTGAAGTTTTGTCGACTTTCCTTGGATTTCTATATAAAATCGATCCATAATCGATATTAATTACCTTCTCCCACATTAGTTGACGGCAAATTTCCATTCGCCGCTTTCCAGAAGCGAGCTCAATCCGCCACGAAAGTTTTTGAGACGACACTTCAATAAACGGCAGTCGGACGAATGTTGTGTTTGTTTTTCAAAGTCGATGCCGGGCTTTCGGCCGCTTCGGTTCTTGATATTTGGTCCATTACTTACATTCCCTGTTGGGAGTTTTTCGGCTTTGTATCTTGAATTATTTTCTTGACATTTAAAAAGTTCTCCCAATTCCGTCGGAACGAATCTTGAAACCCTTGTTTAAATTTACAGCGACAAACAACTGTCAACTAATGGCGGGAAAATCCAATACGATTTTTTTTCACTAGTGAGTTTTCGTCGTTCGCGTTTGTGATTGGACGAACGACGTTTTTTCACTAGTGAGTTTTCATCGTTCGCGTTTCCTATTGGCTAATGGATTTTATGTATCATTTATACGCAATCGTTTTTTCGTGAGTAAATCTCAGTACTTATGTAATAAAATATTTTACGAACGAGCGCACCTTTATTATATAGACGAAAGACAAAAGCACAAACTTTATCGCGAACTCTTGCAGCTCGGTGGCTGGACTCCTTAAGAATAATTTTAAGAATAATTTTAAGTTATATGAAGTTTTCTTCTTCGTGTTAACATTTTCCTACTCCTCAGTGAACGATTTTATGTCGGCTTCAGTGAATTTCAGGAATCAATCGCTCGCCATTTTTCAACCGGACTGCTTTGCACAAAAAGCCATGCAAAAGCGGGAAATGACGTCATTGATATCCTCACTAGTGAAAAAATATATTACGCCACTCGGGTCCCGGATGTAGTTTCGTATGGTCTATTTTCTAGTAAAACACTCATGTCTATATAATAAAAGCTTTTATTATACGACATAGCATTTTAGAGCGCGAATACGCACAAAGACGAGTGCAAATATGAGACCGTATTCAACGGGTCTTAGTCCTCCTGACCGCGCGCTACGGAAAACACTGTTGAAAGCCTATATTTTAGGAAATAATTATGTCGTATAATAAACAATTTATTCAGCGGAACGTTGTGAGTGTAATACGGCAGGGCATTTCTACTCGTCAATGTTTATTTTTGCTCGCCTAAAGACTCGAAAAGATAAAAACTGACTCGTAAAAATACCCAGCCGTATTACACTTACAACTTTCCGCTGAATGCTGTTCTGCTTTGTTTCTAAAAATAGCCGAAGGTGTAACTACACTGTTGTCCTTAATCATCATAGATAGAGGCTCCGGGGTGATATGCTCCTTATTTTCTGTAAAAGCATGAAAACTAGGTACAGTTCAAGTTCACTTTTAAATTACTTCTTGAAGTTCGTTAAACAGACAAGGACAATAAATTTGATTCACCGATTGAGAATAATTTAAGCACCGCAATCAACTTACAGCGTGTTCGTCAAACTGAGTGAAAATACAAGAGTGTTTCTTACAAATTCAATACTGAGTGAACGAGAGAACACTAACAAGAAACTACGGAACAAAAGTCTTCTCAGATACTGCCGTCCATTTTGTGGCGCTTTGTTGTGTCGTCCTGAGAAGTGTTTGCTGCAGAAGTCGCATAATAACTTGGTGAAAAATTTGCCGAGGAACTTGTCAAAAACATCAACAGGTAAGACTTACGTTTTCCACGTTAAATGTTCCATTACTCTGCTCTTAACAGACCTTTTCAAACCATTTTCCATTCAGAATTCGTCTTCTTCACAGTCGTAAAAAATACCGCGCGTTGTTTTATTTCTCGAACGTCAAAGGGAAACGAAAATTGGTTCGAGAAATCGGGAGCTCGAAATATCGGGGGTAAAATTACAGTGAAACAAATCCAAGGGAAACGACTTCAGTATTCCGCTCTAATTTACTAACGTTTGGTTAAACCTCCGTATTTACTTTTGCTAAAATTATAAATCGACTGAGTGATTTTTTCAGTTCAATCTAAATTAAATGAAACACGATTTGTAGCAAGTTGAATAAAAAGAGAGCAAGACAAAGTTTTCTTCGGATTAATCTTCGCTATATGTCTCTGAAAGTTTCGTATATTCTAGAAAATTGTGCAAATGGCTTAGCATAAAATCGGAAGATCCGAAAAAATGGCGGAGATGAACATTATATTCTCTTTATAAGTTAAACGGACAGCTGAACGGATCAAGGGTTTTACTGGTTTATAGCGGGAAAATCGTGCGCGGCTACATAATTAATTGTTTTGAAACAAACTGAGCTTTAAATTAAGTTCACTGAAGTCAAAAGCAAAGGAATCCATCAATATCTAGATGGATGGAGAGAAAGAGAGTGATCTTCGAAGATAATTAACCGGGCGTGGGCTTAAGACCCAGCCCGGTTAGTGTTTTAGCTTCAGTTTTTAAGCGGCCGACGCCCGTAGGCGTCGCCGCTTCAAGGAATAGCAGTGGAAAATATTTTTTTGGTAGTGACTTACCCCAGACCTCCACACGGTTAACATGACGCAATCGCATTGTCTAAAATTAGTTGGAGGGGATCTCTTTCCGACTTAGGTTTGAGTGAGGTATATTACAGTTACCCGTTTATATCTGCAAAGTGCGATAATCGTTACCCAATAAGTTCAGCCTGTTTTTGTTCCAAGGGCAATGGTCATGCAATGTAACAAATCCAACATGCAACACTGCACATTGTAATTTAAGCAGTTATGACCTGAACTAAAGCGCACCACAAGAAAGAATCCCACCATAAAATCACATGCATGTGAAAACACGGGATGAAGTCATGGAATCTTTGTTGTGGAGCCTAGAGCCCAACCCCTTAGCTAAAGTTAAAGTTGTTTGTATACTAGGTCTCAGTTTAACAAATTGACGTCAGTTTTTAATGCGTCTGTCCTGTTATTGATCATGAATTTCGTCATAACATTGTCAAAGTAGCTGTGGATCCGCAGACTACTTTGACAATGTTATGACGAAATTCATGATCAATAACAGGACAGATGCATTAAAAACTGACGTCCATTTGTTTTTTTACAATAACAACAGGCCAAAATGATCAAACATAGACTTCAGACGAAGAGAAACTCCGGGTAAAAGTGAACTGAAATTGTTTTAGCCGAAACGATTCCGAGAATCGTGAACTACGTACAATACACTGTAACTCGAGAATAAATTTGTTAGATAGATTTTCTGAAACTAAAATGACCACCATTAGGATCATCGCAGTATTTGTTACAGTATTGGGGCAAAAATATGGCATAAATGTTTTGTCAGTTGACATATTTCACGAAGGACTGGTAATAGAGGAAAACATTGCAAAGAAAAAAGTTCATGTGTTGTTTAGAATTGGCACATCTTACAGGGTAACATAAATTTGAACCACACCCATAGAAAGAAATTCTGGTACCTTTTAGTCTTCAAAAATTTCTGACGATCACTGACCCCCATCATTTTCATGAGTCCCCCTCTGGTATTAAACTTCACAATGTTTACAACAATCAATATCTGCCTGGTATTCAAAAAATACCCATTGCTATTTGTAATAATAATGACATGGTTTGGGCCTCTCTACAAGCTGACACTAAAGAGTATATTAGACTAGTATTCTAGTATTCCTAGAACAGATAGAAATATCAAATTTGTTGTCTTATCACTTTAACTACAGTAAAAAATAACAGTTAGTATACCCCTCTTCAAAGTATAAAAGCAACTAGCTACTGAAAGCAATAAACAACTCCAGCAGATTTAACGCACTTTTATATAAAATTGCATGAACCTTAGACTCCTTCTTGTAAACATTTTCGGTGAGGAGTACTGAGGAGGGGATTACCTGACAACCCAAATAACGGCTGCGATCGGCATTCAACTGTAAGTTGACAATGTGACGATGCAGAGATTTTCAGAGATTTCGAACCTAGAGGAAGACATAAGCTTACCAGTTTACTTGTTTCAAATAGACCTTCTTTACGTGGTTTTCAAACAAAGCAAGAGACAATTATTAATGGATTTACCTCGGAATTACAAGTTCTTTAATAAACCCGCTTTATAATAATAGTCACGGACAATACAAATTTAATATATAAACCAAATTAGTAGCTTGCTTGGCTTTTCTTGAATGTTGTTTAGCTGAGGAAAGGCGCCCTCAACCGACCGACCAGCCTTTGTTGAATTGAAAGCCGCTCAGGACATTCCCTGTCCTGTGTAAATCAGCTTTACGTCTTCCTCTGTCCACGGTTTCATCTTTTGGATTATTGAGCAGTACAACCTCCCTACAGAACGGTGTCTGCTTGTCAAGTTTTGCACACGCAAGATTTTGCTGTATGCGATTCTGTCCAGCTCGCCATATAGGCACGGCCTCTTGGTCGCTGATTGAAACGCCTAAATCTAGGCAGAGAAGTATTCTGGCCCTGCGATGATGATGTTCCGGCCCTAAAAAGCGACCAAAATTCTTCCACAGGCGCTTGAAATACAGGCACGTGGTGGCCGGTCACGAGGCTACTTCACGAGGGGCTTTGTCTGAAGAAGTTGTTGTTGTTCTTGTGGTTCTTTCGAGCACATCTTGAAAATGAGGATTTTCTAATAATCCCGAAACTAATTCTTCGATGGAGGAATGCGGACCTGGCGTTGCTGAATGAAGACGAAGAACTGACCAGATCGGTCAGATCCACCGGACCAAGTGTCGAAAATGGTGGGAATTCTAGTGCTGTCGTTCTTTGAACATGCTCGCTTGAGTTCCGCTGGATTGACAGCGCGTATACGTTATGGTTAATATTAACGTATAATTTACGTTATGTCTTATTTACTTTATGGTTTATTATAACGTACATTTACGTTATGGTTTAAAACGTTTATATTTACGTTGAGTTTTATAACGTATATATTAATATTAAATAATTAAATATTCATTGATTATATAATTTAAGTCGGTTTTATAATAGCTATTTAACAAATAAAGAAGCCAAAACCATGTATTATACTGTCATAAAACACGACGGGAATTTGAGAACACGAGAGAAATTTAGAAAACACGAGCCGCAGGCGAGTGTTTTCTAAATTTCTCGAGTGTTCTCAAATTCCCGGAGAGTTTTATGACAGTATAATACATGGTTTTGGCTTCTTTATGTGCTTTAAAATATAGATTTACGCGCGCGAAACGATAAAACACGCTTTTCTATGTTTTATACTCTGATAAAACATGGTTTTTAACCAATCAGAGCGCGCGACGTTTTCAGTTTATATTTTAAATTGTTATAAAAGATGTGGTTATTGTTCATGGTGGCTCATTAAATAGATGTAGATGAAAGTTTAATCGTTTGTCTCACGATGGAATCACTTTGAGATTTTGATCGCGGTAAATACCTATATTCTTATCTTTGACCTCCATAATCATGGTCTGATACGAATATATGCGTTTTTCTCAACATTTATATATTTATCTTTTTGTCATAAATGGCGTTCCATACAAGTATTCCGTGCATTTAAATCGATAAAATTTTATTCGAAGTTCAGTAACCCGTAGGTCCATAAGACCATTTTTATTCCAAAAACGTTCGGTGCTGTAAAGTACGTTCTGCGGTGATACAAGGGAAGACGACGGCCAAATTATTTTTAATTTCGCTCCACAATTTGAGAATAACTCTATTGTTTTGACATCGGCAATTAATTAAACAGTTTCTCACTTGGATCTTAGTCAATCTGTATTTTGTCTTGCATGATTATTTGTGGATTAGCTTTGCCTTCTTGCTGATTGCCTAATAATTAGGGACAAGTCGCCTCTGTTTCCTCTGGTCTTGTTTTATAAGTCGTACGTTTTGCGATATTTTTGTTGGTAACCGCGGCTGGCATGCCATGGCCACGAAGTGGACGAGAATTTCAAAGTGAAAATTTCCTTAATAAAGTAATCAATTGCAAAAAGCAACTTTACACTGCCTCTGATCAGTACTCAGTTATTGTTTCATCAGTACGATCTGGTCCTATTTAAGTCGTACGTTTTGCGATATTTTTTGTTGGTAACTGAATTTCAAAATGAAAATTTCCCCCATAAAGTAAATCAATAGGCAACTGATTTGTACGACTTACGTCAGTGATTCATATTATTCCAGTCTGGTCTGATTTCTTGATCAGGAGAAAGTTCTTAGCTGAAATTAAAAAATAAAGAACATACAAAAAACTTGCTTGATTAGCGAAACGGTTAACTTAACTTTAAAGCAATATACTGCTACCACATTTGTTTTTGCAATGATAAACGAATGAACAGTACGGCGTGATCTAAACGGAACTCACTTCAACAAACTGCTCGAGAAATTTCACCGCGTTAATTATAAAAAACACCTTCTTTTCATTGTTACTAAGGGCAGCGACAAAATGCCGTTTAAGGTATCAGCCACCCTTCAGGACCGTCCGCGCGCGGATCGCTGTAGCGTTAGTTGTTTTTATAAAAAACCCTATAAACCATATATTTTTTGAAAGTTTAATAATTCCAGATTATGGCTTTTTACTAAAAAAAACGATAAACTTAAATGTGTTTCGAAAATGGGAAGCTTTGTGTAAAAGTACATGTCTTTATAAATCATGTTCCAGTCCCTCCGGAAATAAACAGAAGAAAACGATTAACACCGTATTCGCTTCTCAACACGTTCGGCTAAAAAACTGTGTCTCAGATTTTTGACAAGTGCGTTTGTTTTTCTTTTATTGGCAAATGAAGTTGGGAGTGACAATTAGTTAGCACTCCCTGTGGAAAAAAAGCTCTAGCTTTAAAATTAAAAGGAGTATTAAAATTCGCAGACACAGTTTTGTAGAAGAGATGTATGTCATCATTCTGGTCAAATTTCAGCCAAATTGGTTGAATGGCTGCCGACTTGGAGTTCAAAACGCACGCGTCGCTCGGCAAAATTTTCCTTCCGAGATAAAAGGAAAATACATTTTTTTCGGCATCTTACCTGGAATGAGATTATGACACCTAAACGTCTATTCTGATCGATACCATAGAGGGATCAACTTTCTCTAACAATAGGACTTTGACAGGTAACATGTAACAGGAACAAACGTTCGCGTAAACACTCACGATAGCCAGGCGATAGCGAACAGAACGGCGCCTCAAATTAGATGAAACCGACGAGATCACAAAACGACTGTGCTGTAAGACATTAGATTAGCTGGGTAATAAGTTCTTCTATCTTCCACAGTTATTTTCACAGGCACAGTATGCGAATATTGGAGTAAATAAATGCACGCGGGTCGCACGCTCGCGAATTGTGCGCTGTTTTGTGTCGCAGAATCAATTCAACCGGCTAAAATTAACTTTAGGTAGTATTTGTACAGGGCGACTTCATTTTTGCTTTTAATGGATTTGATGGAAGTCACTTTGCTTTGACTCTGAAAGTGGTAGGAGAAACCTTTGTCGCTCGCTATGAAATCCCGGTATGAAATCGGCCACGCAGCGCAGACAATTATTCATATTGTATGTAATTGGATAATTGAATAAATATGACTGAAATGTCAACAGCTAATTACAGAAAAATAATGAAGGAAATCTTTCATGTTCAATAACTTTCCACAGAAATAACATTTTGAGGTAGAATTTTTTGGAAATAAAAGCTCTTTGCGAGATCTACCAGAATTTCAAAAAATTGAAAATTTCACAAAATGGTAATTTTGAAGGGTGGCTGATACCTTAACTGATTGCCTTTGCTGATTGCCTTTTCAGTTGCTCTTAATTATTCTGAATAAAAATAATAAAACAATGAAGGAAAGACAAACCTCGATTTCTTTCGTGCTCTCCAAACTTCCCGCGTGCTTCATAACTCGATATACGCTCACAAAAGCATAAACCAATTGTTAAATTTTACAGTGTCAAGAATGCTTACACTCGATCATGATGTGAACTGCAGGGTGCAGAGATTTCCCTTTAAATCAAATCAAAATAGAAAAACGTATTTGTTCAGAGATGAGGTCTAAATAAACTCCATTATAAATTTTGTCAGTTTTGCTTTTAATTGGAACAGCCGCGTGTAAAGAAAGGCGTGTTTGAATGTACAATTGAACTAAGACTCCGTTTGATTTTTTTATGGAGGAAGAGTAATCAAAGCGGTCATCAAATAAATACACCTTATTCGATGGTTTAACATACATTATTTTATTTTTTTCTGAGTGGTCCGTATCCCAAATCCTTGGGGGTACATCGCCTTTCACGGAAAATAAAACGGTCATTTCACGCAAAGTCCAGTTCACGATATTCCACGTAATACGAGCGGTAATAGTTTCAATTCTTAATTCTCATTTCACGAATATCACGGCTCACGGCTATTTAGATCACGTGTCTCGAGGAAATAAACAATATTTTCACATTTACCCCCAAAAATATGGCAATTCACGGCTTACAAAAATATGCTCTACCACTTGCTTCATGTACCAAAGCCATGTTGTCTCGTAACAAATTTAATAGCGCTATCCAACCGTTCAACCCTGAGCAAAATCCCGCTTATATTTCATTCTTGTTGTTGTCGGAAAGTAAAGCGACTGACGTGGAACACTTCAACAACTACGCCTCCCACAGTTCTTACATTTAATTTGGATTGAATTAATTCCGCAAAGATACAGATTCTTCAGAAATATTATTCCTAGACTGATATAATTCCAAGAATAAATTCGAGAGTTTCTTCGAATTCAACCCGATCTCATGTCTATCACGTGCACACATGTCTATCATGTGTTCCCTGACCTACATGTATTTTCGTATGGAAAATCACAGATGCACGGCGATCGCGCATCAGAAAATATAGACAGTCTTTTCACATTTTACGATACGTCAAACAATATGGAAATTCACGGCTCACGAAAATATGCTTTTACCTGATGGAGACACTAGAATCGACAGGGAGGGGTAGTTGATGAAGTGTTCCACGTCAGTCGCTTTAAAGGGTCCCTCTCAACCAGGGTGCTTTGCGCGCCAATACTCTTACGGCGGCCATTTTCGGGTGCCGCGAAAATAGCGGCTTGAAGTTAAAAACTACTTTTTGCAGGATTCTGGCCTTGTTCTGGCCACAAAAAGCAGTTAGACGACCCAAGTTAGTACAAATTGGAAAGTATGGCTTACATTAGCCACACGATAGATCGAGTTCCCTGGATGAAAACAATAACACCCTTTAATTTCCGACATTTCTAGCATTTATACAGAACCAAGTAGGAAAAAAATAAAAACGTTATTTGCCGGCCTTGGTCGGTCCATATTGAGAAAAACTGTGCCCTAGGTACTCAAGACCTCTGGCACAGTTTTTCTCAAACATCTATATATTTTCGCGGCAAAAGTATTTCTAAAAATAGCTCAAGGTGTAACTTCGCCGTGTCATAGGCCCAATAAGGGAGATGGAGGGTCCGGGGTGGTATGCTCCTGGTATGTACCAGTCGGTACGAAAAGGATTAAAGTAAAGTAAGTAACCTTAATTATGTATTCAGGAGCTCAGGATAAAACAATGATTTACTTCAATTGTTTTTGGCCCAAAACGAAACCATTCAGAATATGACTGATTCCCAATATCAAAGCAACCCGCAAGGGAAGCGCAAGAGAGGGCGGCCCAGGAATAGCTGGCGACGGACGGTTGAAGGAGAGATGAGAGAGGTGTTTACCCTAATTCCTATCACTCCTTCCCAGGAGTACTCATATTAAATGAACAAAACTACTGCAGAGAAAAGACAAACGCAATCGAAATCCAATTACACACGCGACACTGGGTCGGATCGTAAACATTTACGCTTCAATGAAGGAGAACACATGTTGTTCAAATACTATCCAGGATTTTTTTTCATTGTTGTTTGTTCTTCGCGGTGACTGAACATGCGTCACCTGGTGTGTTTGTTTGTACCACTGCACATGATCAATTTTTTGCATCACGTGATTAGGTTCCAAGGGAGGAATCCCATTTAAAAGTGACAGAGGTGATCGTCGTACCTTTTAGGGGTTAAAACTCGTGGCTTGGTACCGCTTTATAGGGTGTTAAAATATAAAATAACCACCGTTAGAGGTATCCCGGCACCAGCTTTTGTATCAAGCCGGAACAAAAAAATGACAGGAACGTCTTATCAGAAAGAATTGGTACCTCTTAGGGCTGAAAATAAATTCGAGCCACACACACAAAACGACATTTTAGTAGCTTTTACAAGTTCCTTTTAAAATTTACGACGAGCACCCCTGTTACTTTTATATGGGATTTTGGGACGACTAGTTAAAACATGACGTCAGAGCTCGTGTAACTCAAGAACTAGAATTTAGTGCTTGGAATATGTTTATTATTATTTAGCATCATAAGTTAACTACAAGGAAGTCAGAAATGCTCAGCTTCGGTAAATGAACCTGAGCCCGCGGTATAGATCGTTTTCAGTCACGTGACCACCTTACAATTGGCCACCATATTGGTGCACATCACATGCACATGTAAACACGAAACACGAAGCTAACTCACTACAGAAAAAATGGTTTTATGCGCGATTTTTGGCTGTGTCCGTGATAACGGGGTTTCTATGGCAAGAATACCTCCAGTTATAACTAATCAAGGTGAAGAAGTGAGGAAACTTTCCGAGGAGAGGCGAAACAAATGGATATCTGCGATCAGTAGAGAAGACCTCACAGACACCATTTTGGAGCACGGCCGAGTCTGTGGCAAACATTTTATCTCCAGAGAAGCGGCAAAACTGTGGGATACTGTAGGTACGATCCAGATTGGATTCCGACCCAAAATCTAGGTCATGCGAAATGTGATTCTGCCGAAAAGCTTCAAGCCGATCTAGAAGCTGCCGCGAAGCGAGATGAAAGAGCCAGAGATGATATTTTCTTTGCACGTTGGAAACAAAGCCCGAAACCATTTGGTTGTAGGCCTCGAGACTTCGCAAAGATTTAAATTGCTTCTGTGTGTAAAAGCTGGTCTCGAGAACCAAATAGCAAAGCAAATCAGTCGATTCAACCGGCGGAAGACAGCCGGGTTCGAAGCGTTTCCCCTCTATCAAAACAGGATCGATCCCAATAGTCGAGATTTTCTTTAGATAGCGCTCTCCGACATCCAGCTTTTCAGCGTAATCAGATATTGGAATTGGGGCTATATTGTCTGGATCAGACGAAGGAATATAAATTGTTTCGCTAGAAGCCATTAAACTGGAAGGAATTATAATTTTGGACTATGTTTGCATGTATTAGTAGCTGAAACACGTGACTCAGATGTGCACCAACATGGCGGAAATTAATTCTGTGACGTCACGTGAAAACGATCTATTCGTCAGGGTGTTGCTAAGCAACATTGCGCGACAGCTGTCGGAGCTAGTGTCTGTGACATTCTGATTGGATAATGAGATTCCGGGTCCGGCTTTTACGAGGATTTTCCGGAAACGCTACTCATTTCCAACTATCTGCCGCTATTAAATTTAAAAGAACGAGTAATACTTGAAAACAGCGGAGTTGGAAGCTTGTCGTTTTGTCGCCTGACGAGCCGTTTGTGTTGCTACAATCGATCGCAGCTGTTCCTGAAGGTCTTTTCCTCTCAAGTGATGCGGTAACGGACGGACGGATGCTCTGTTTCGAAGAAGTTCTAATGTTTCGGCGTCTGAATATTCTCCTGATTCACTGCTCTCCGTGTCAATGTTGTTAATCGACAAAGAAGAAGCTGTCACGAAAGACGCAATTTCAATATCATCCAATAAGGTGGAAGTTGTTTCGGGGATAGAAACGTCTGTGTTTTTCTTGTTTTGTAAAAGCCGAATGAGAGAAAGAAGTTCAATATCTTGCCTAACTTCGTCCCTTTCAACCTTTCTGGTCAAGACATCCATTCTCTTAAACATCTGCTCTTGAGATAGAGAATCTAAAGCGAATATACTTGACACAACCAACTTCACTTTTTGGAATTTTCTTTTGGACGATTTTGCACCAGCAAGTTGCTCCTGATCCAACCTAGCTGCCTGCAACTTTGTTTCCTTTTCATTCTTCCGCAAAAATTTCGAATCTCGCAGTTGTTTTCGTTTTGCTATACGTCGAAGTCTGCGAGAATAGACTGGTAAAGTTTGAAAGGTAACTTTTTGTTTTGAGTTAGATTCTTCTGACATTTGTTGTTCGAGCAATTCTGGGTCGTCGTTATCACCGTTATTCCCAACTGAATGAACAGTGCTTGCATCATTATCTTTTTCTTGTTGACTTAGCTTTTTGATTCCCAATAGTTCGCTCAGCCTATCGAGAATAAAGTCAGCCATTTCAAATTCCTCGGATTGTTTATCTGTGTTATCTTTGACGTCCTCGTAAGAATCGTTCAAAATTGCCACAAAAAAGTTGACGAAGATGAAAGACATCAGCAAAAGAAAGGAAAATCCAAACAGAGGGCCGAGAATACGATTTACTCTCATCAACTCGGTTAAATTCATTTTGCCGCCAAGACACATGAGAAGTTCGGAGAACAATGTACCTTGAAATGAGGAGTAACGCTGCATGTCGCTACCAAATGCCAGCCTGCCAAGCTGAGCGTATGATAGGAAAATGATAACAAAAATGACAGAATAAGACATAAGTAATCCTTTAGACTCGCGAAATGATGACATCATAATGCTGACGTGAGGGTTAAAACGGATCATGCGCAGAAGTTTCACAGTTGCAATGAAAACCGAGATTGCTAAAACAGCGTTCTCCGCATGGTTCCATGTGATCGCCTCTCCAAAACTTACCGGAACAAAAGGATTTTCCTGCACTTTTAAAGCGCTTTTTAGAACCATCTTTGATTTTATAACATAGAATACTACTACTAAGAAAGAAAAAATTATTTGTAAAATTTCGACCCAGTTCCACACATCTCGAAAATAAGCGCATTTCTTTCTATAGATCTTGTACACCTCTCGCAGAACAAAGAAGACCACCATGACGATAAACAATAACTGACAAATCAGGTAAAACTGGTAAAAACCGGTTTGAGTGCTCGTTAGCAGAAGCGTGTCGATCTTTGTGAAAGGATTGCCGTAACCTGTGGGTAATATTTCGTAGTAGTACGTTGCGATACTGAGGTAGCCTGTATTGGCATTGTAAACAGTGAACTCAAGCAGCACAGCCCGGGTCTGGATATCGATCCAACCGTGTTTACGTAAATTAGAAATGACTGGCTTAGCAGTGCCGATGCTGTATCCTAAATCTGCAACGTAACCACCTCCGTCATAAATATCAAAGTAACCCCAGCTTGGTGAGTTGTGGAGATTCTCGGTTGGCACGTATCGCCATGGTGCCGGGCAGAGGTCAGAAAAATTGGCCCAGTCAACAGAGCCCGTATATGGCCTCCAGCCTGGCAGGTTTAAAGGGGTTCTGTCCTCTTCGTCGAGGCTGTAGAAGTCGTTGCAATGCTTTATTACGTCTTGAGCCTCCTCCGGAACGGTACAAGAATCTAAAACAAAATGAAGAAGTAACATTTTATTTTTTATGTACATTTAGTAAGCAACTGTGACAGTTCTTGTATAGCTGAATTCTGCTTGATGCGACACACTTTAAAAGGCACACTTGGACTGGCCCACACTGCCGGAGCTCAGTTATCCGTAGCATGAAGCCGACTAGGAGTATTTCTACTCCCCTGGCCGGGATGCAAGTCCATCACAGATTAATTACTCCCCAGCATTTCGTCAGGTTTCCTTAACAGATCGCCGGTATCCATTTATACTCCTGGGTGGAGAGAGGCACTGTGAGAATTTAGTGTATTGCCCAAGAACAATACACAATGACCCGGCCAGCGCTCGAACCCAGACCGCTCGTTCCGGCGGAGTCCAAAGCGCTAACCACAAATCAGTTAAGTTATTACACTAACCTTTGTGCATTCTGAGTTGTCTCAGACGAGGCATTCCAAGGAGAATGGACATTTTATTGTCGATGTACTCTTGTTCTTTCACTCTTTCTTTGTTGTACCACTCACTAGCGTAAATACCGCCCACAAACTGACCATTAAGCCACTTCCAATAATACCTTGGATCTTTAGCCTGGAGACCAAAAACCACATCATATATCAGGTATTTTACTTGAAATACTCGTAAACGGACACTGGAAACCGATGGGACGTTTAATCAGTGTCTGCTAATGGGAGGTGTCTGTTTATGGGATATAAATTGGACAAAATAGATGGGGCGAGTTTCTTAAACCAAACACATGGCGTAGTAAAGCTGCTTAAAAACCAAAGCTATTCCGTTTACTTTCGATACTTACCAGAGAAAAGTTGCTGAAGGTGTTTTGAATATTCTTAGTCATGAGATATCCGTGATAACTTTTATTACCATAACAAACAATCATCAGTAACAAGAGGAACAAGAGATAGCCAACCAGCTCTTTGCCAAACGAGAACATTTTCGCCTCCTTGACTCTGTACTCTCTTGCGCGTTGGAGCTCATCTTCATGCGGCATGTCAACTTTAATACTCTGAGTGTCACCGGCAACTTCTGTGCTTTCGAATAATTTCCGGTCAGTTTTCACCTGATGGTTGACAACTTCAGCCTCTTTATTGCCAAAGAAACATGCGGTTAGAACCATAATAAGTAATATCTTGATCGGTTGTAGAACAAACAGGTCTTCCGTGAAGGACACCAGCATGGAGGATAACCACTGGTTGGCGATATCCTTTCCCCACTGCAAGCTGTAGAAAAAAGTAAATATAGAAGATACAGATACAGTAGCAAAGCTTAGAAACCAAGCGATGTATATACAAAAGTGAGGAAACAGGAAGCCCTTTTTGCTACTGGCGCGAAGCCGACGTAGCGTTCTCGTCCAAAGGGAGCTATTTTCGTTTGATTCGTTGTCAACATCGTTACTGTTCTCTGTGCAGCCCATACAGGAATATGTCCGGTGTCGACCACGAGCAGGTTTATTTTCTGTCTTTGTCGTGTCAACTTTATTTGAAGATTTATCGGCACTGTTCTTGAATAATGCCATAATTAACAAATTTATTGGTGTGACTATCACAGCACTCTCGAGTCCGACCACAATCTGCCTCCAACTGAACTTTAACGGGCCAATTTGTATGGTGGGATCGGCTACCTTGTCTGTCCTGTAAAACATGGCGTTTGCTAACATGGCAGACATTAGTAGACACAAACAAGAAGTAGCTCTTTGGACTCGTGTGAATTTGCTCCATGGTGGCTTAGTGACGACCGACAGCCACAAATGTCCTTCGGAAAAACTCTTAGAACCTCGCGAATTTAACGAATATTTGAAGGTTTTCATCTCCAATGGAGAAATAGGAGTTAGAAGCCTGTCAATTTTCCCGTCACCTTTCTCCAAAGCAAACCAACTGTTGCTCAAAAAAGTCCATTTTTCCCCTGTTTGACGGTTCTTAATAACTGCGTGGCCAAAAAACCACGAAGGATGTTTTCCTGAGTTGTCATGCCATACATGGATGTATTGAACTTCACCCAATGACATCGGCAGATGAATCACGAACGTATCCTCGTTTCCACGCGCCAACACCGTTCTCGAGTTGATCATGTTCTTGTTTAATATTATGGGTTGACTTTCCCCCTCGCTTCCATGAATGACGATGGCAACATTGGCATCTGTCCCAGACCCCTTCCATACGCCTGTGACCACTGTCAGATCGTACTCAAAGCTGACTTCTTGGGATGAGAGTAAATGGAAAGCCGGGCCGCTCTAAAGAACATAAAGTATAAGGTTCTTTAATTCAGGTAAAGCTGCAAGCACATGCGAAACAGGCTTTGGGAAACGTTTCTCTCTTTACTATGATGAATAACTATTGAGTATATATACTGAAAATATTTTTTTCAACCTTAGTTAGCTATTATTTAGAGTTTTCCTCCGATTTACAGTAAATTTAAGGAGTGGTCAAGAGAGGATGATCTAAGAGAAGGATTCCCAGTGCCCCATGATAATTTTTAGGAGTTCCGATGCCAAAAAACGGATAAATTATGCGATAACTTCGTTCCTCGGTTTGAGAAATGCTACTGGAGGATTGAAATTATTTCTTTCACGTCGAAGCACATCAACAAATAGGTTTATTTGGACACATGCCGGACCGATGAATCAAGGGGTTTATACAACTTCATTGAACAGATTGAAGCACCGAGAATAACAGGACGGTTCCAGCAGGGCCTATTTTAGGCAAACTACATTGCTTGACCGCCGACAAAAACGACATTGAAGTTTGGCTTTGGAGCCCTTCGATTCTCAAGGCATTTCAAATGGATTTTCAAACACCACAGTACGGTAAGTAAGTTATTTCTAAATGTTGTTTGATTTATAACAAAACTTATTGTTTAACTGATATTTTGATTCCAATTAGAGATCTAAACTTTCATAATTTGGCATACGAAGGTCGATCGATCGATCGATAGCTTGATAAAATGTTTCTTTGAATAAATATTTTGGCTGCAAAACGTTTTTGCCTGTTATTGTGTAGACCTTACGTTTGTTCATAGTTTCCGTGTAGGAAAGCAGGCTTCATCTGAGGTTTGTGTTTATTTGGGCAAATTATATTCCTTAAGTATTATCAATATCAATCAATATCAATACAAGTTTATTGTGTAATACACTTAGCTATGGATATGGTGTGACATCACAGAAATGACACACCAGCTAATTTACAGGTATTCCACATAAATTAAAATTAGAAGTGAATAATATAACTCATATGAGTAAAAATATAAAAAAAAAAAAATATATATATATATAAGTTGGTTGTGCATTTATGAATCATTGATTGGCAAGACTCTAAGTCAAATTCCAGAGGGTGGAGACAGCAATGGAGGTCAAATGCCCCGTATATGCCCAGCCTCCTCCCTCCCCTTCTCCTCTGGCTTAACATTGATAGGTGCATAAATACCAGAGTCAAACCAGAAATTCAACAGAATCAATAATTATTTCAAAGTTATTGTGTTTTGGTATGCAATAGTGGAAGCTATACAGACATTTAAGCTTCAAAATCTCGGTTCCCTTTAGTCAGATTTGGGATGTTGCCCAATATATATACAGTGGCATCCCGATTTCTCGCACTCCTGTCCAAGGGTTTTCACAGGGAAGGGCCAACAACTGCATTGATTTCAATGAATGTAATTAATATCAATTACATTCCTGAGCTGGCTCATGACAGCCTTTGATTTTTATTTCCTTCTGATGTTGCTCAAACTGACCAATCAGGTAGCGCTCTTAAAATAGCTCAGATATGGACTGAAAATTTAAAATAGATTTAAAAACATCATCGTTGCAAGAGACCCATGTATGGGGGATGCTTTTCTTAGATCATATTCTCTTAGAGTGGCCAATTTTAGTCATTTCAGTAGCCTAAACTGTTTCCAAATCCATCGTTCGTAACAAGTCCGTATCAACCCTCCCCAATCTTAATTATCCTTGTTCTATCCTTGTTCCATTCCTCTACCTTTATCTATTAACAACTTCTTTACACGGCAGGGAACTCTAGTTTCCACTAAGAAAAATCCAAAATCCTACCTTAGCTTTATCTCGTTTGTCTGCTCTTCTAGCAAATATCACCACAAGTAAATATAACAGCAACACAACAATTATAGCGCTAAGGACGGCAATATTGTTAGTCTGGTCGAGCCGAGTGAGTTCATTGAAGACGACATCAAAATCCAGCGTGTTTGGCATCACCAGGACTCCTCCACCAAATGACGTCAGGTGGTTACACAGGCAGTGCAAGGATGTTGAATCAGACCTTGGTCCTACCTTCAGTTGAAAAGCAAATAATTAGTAAGACACTTTAGTATTTCGAAAACCTCATAAACATAACTGAACAGCTAGGAACCACAACAATAATTGGTTTAATTTTGTAGAACATGTCATACCTTATATGGGCATACGAGTTTTCAGAGCTCGTGTACTTCGAGCGAGCGACATGATTAAAAGTACATTTGTACAGCATTGAGTTATTACACCGCTCTCCTCCTGTCATTCCACGACATGGTGTTAGAAGCGTGGGATTACTGATCCTCCAGGAGTCGAAAGACCGTATTCAAGTTTTCAAATATTCAAATATTTCAAGTCTTCGAGCTTCAATCGGCGCGTTCCGCAAAAGCACAACATGGCCGACAGATTCAAACCTCCTTCCATAGACTGGACCAGTCCAGGAGATGTACACAAGAGATTCAAACTGTTCAAGCAAAAATGCGAACTAGTCTTCGCTGGGCCACTTGACAAAGTCGAAGAAGCAAAGAAAGTCAGATTGCTGCTGCTGTGGGTAGGCGATAAAGGCCTCGAAATTTACAACACGACCACATGGGCCAACGATGGCGATAATCTCAAGATCGTCCCGGTTCTGGCAACGTTAGAAGCGTACACAAAGCCACAAAGCAATCAGATCCTAGCTAGATACCAACTCAGATGTCTCAAACAGGGAGATAAGCCGTTTGAGGAATTTGTAACTGAAGCACGTCTGCTAATAGATGATGGAGGATATGACGCGGCTGTCAAAGAAAGCACACTCAGAGACACACTCGTGTTTGGCGTCGAATCAAACAAAGTGCGCAAAGATGCGATAGCGCTAGGGAACACTCTGACATTCAGGCAAGTTTACGACTTGGCCAAAGTTGACGAGAGTACCAAGGCCCAAATGAAGATCATTACTCAAGGTGAAGACAAGCCGGCCGATCTCCATACAGTTCAACACGGACAAGAATCTGCCAACTCGAATCAACCGTTCAAAGGTAAACCCCGTCGATTTCAATTCAAGTCAAAAGGTTGTTTTAGATGCGGAAACAGCCATGAAAAATCTGCGCATTGCCCCGCCAAGAATTCGAAGTGTAAATACTGTGGCAAAACCGGCCATTATGCGAGGGTATGCATGAAAAAACGGCTACAGAAACTCCACGAAGTAGTAGACAGTCCTGAATACCAGGGCCAAGATATCCATCTGGAGGACGAAGACTATTTCGAAGATCCTTACGATGCCCTTAACTATGATGAAGAAGGCGCGAGTGACACCGAACCCATCAACGTGTTCCTAGGAACAGTTACCTCAACCGAGGACTGTGAGCCTTGCGAAATTTCATTGCATGACATAAACAGCCACCGAGACAGAATCTATGCCACAGTCAAGATCAATGAGCTCCACGACATCAAGCTGAAGGTGGATACAGGAGCAGATGCCTGTGTAATCACTACAACAGATCTTGAAGACTTCCCATTCCCTATCAAGATCCTGCCTTGCAATAATATTCTAAGGGGCTATGGAGGCGCCAAAATTGACAACATTGGGTTAGCCTTCCTAGACATTTCCTTCAAAGGCAAAACCATTCATACCAAGTTCAACATCGTAGACGCACCAGGCAGCCCATCCATGCTTGGTTGCAGCCAATCCCAGGAACTTGGAATTATCACAGCAAACATCGATGAATTTACGGCTACGCCTACGACCAAGGACCTGTCTGAGCACACCTCCAAGGTTGAAACAGCTGCGCAACAAGGCAAGTTATCAAAATCAACCATACTGGAGGAATACCAGGACTGCTTTGATAAGCTAGGTCGCTTCCCAGGAGAGAAATACCACATCCAATTGACTGACAATGCTGTCCCTGTTGTTCATGCCCCACGTACTGTCCCGGTGCATATACTACCTCTGTATAAGGCTGAACTTGACAAGATGATCGCCGATGACGTCATCACAGAAGTAAAAGAACCAACCGACTGGGTCAACTCCATTGTGTGTAACATCAAGGACACTCCAGGTGGAGAAAGGAAAGTGAGACTTTGCCTTGACCCCAAAGACCTAAACAAGAACATACGTCGCGAACACTACTACAGCAGAACCATCGATGAGCTCCTACCATCGCTTCATGGAAAGAAGTGTTTCTCAGTTGTTGACACGAAGAAAGGTTATTGGCATGTCGAACTGGACGACGAATCCAGCCGGCTGTGTACATTCAACACCCCGTTTGGGAGGTACAGGTTCAAGAGATTACCATTTGGAGTCGTTCTATCTCAGGACATCTTCCAGCGCAAACTTGATGATGTCTACAAGAACATTCCTAACGTAACAGGAATAGCTGATGATATTGTGATATGTGGTTCAACTGAACAAGAACATGACCAGGCTTTCGTTAAAATGCTCCATGCCACTCGACAACACAATGTCAGCTTGAACTCTGAGAAGCTGCAATTCAAGAAACCGCAAGTTGATTTCTTCGGCCACACGCTAACAGAGAAAGGAATCCAGCCAGCTGCGAATAAACTTGAAGCAATGCGCAACATCAAGACCCCATCTGATGTCAAAGAGCTCCAAACCATTCTAGGAATGGTGACTTACCTCAATCGATAATCGGTGAAGTTAGCCGAGATGACGTCACCTTTGAGGGAACTGACAAAGAAACATTCTCATTTCACATGGGAATCCCATCATCAAGAAGCATTGGACAAGATAAAGGAAGAACTTTGCTCAGTCAAAATCATTTCGTACTATGACCCTGACCCAACTACACCAACGATCCTACAGTGTGATGCAAGCCAAATGGGCGTGGGAGCCTGGCTCAGACAGATAGACTCTCAAGGCAATGAGAACATTGTTGCTATGACTTCCCGATCGCTTACCAGCGCTGAATCCAGGTACTCAAACATTGAGCGTGAATGTTTGGGAGTCATGTATGGTCTAGAGAAGTTTGAATACTACTTACTGGGCAGACATGCAGTAGTTGAAACCGACCACTCTCCCCTGGAGCAGATTTTTAAGAAAAACATAGCAGAAGCCCCGGCTCGATTACAAAGAATGCTACTCAGATGCCTACGGTTCAACGTCCAAGTCCAATACAAACAAGGAAAGTCAATCCCAGTCGCCGACGCCTTGTCACGCGTGTGCTTTAAGAAAGGTGTACACACGATTGAAACCTCAGAACGTGATGACCTCTTACCCGAGAGCAACATTCACTTTGTTTCATGCCCCATTGATCTAACAGCAGTGAGATCTTCTACCGCCCAAGACCCTACCATGAACCTGCTGAAGGATGTCATTTACAATGGATGGCCACCCTACAGAAAACAATGCCCACAAGAACTCTGGGAATACTGGAACTTTAGGTGTGATCTTGTACTAGAAGATGGCTTAGTGCTTAAGGGTAACAGGATAGTCATACCTAAATCCATGCAGAACCAAGTCCTACAGACCATCCACGTGGGTCACATGGGCGAAAGCAAGTGTATCCTACTAGCCAAAGAGTCTGTGTTTTGGCCAGGGATCTGCAACGAGATCAGACAGACGGTGAAGGATTGCGGTTTATGCAATAAACACCTACCAGCCCAACCAAAGCTGCCAATAATACAACCCGATCTTCCAACTCGGCCATGGGAAAAACTGGGAACAGACATATTCGAGTTTAACGGAAAGAAGTATCTGATGATTGTTGATTACTATTCCAGGTTCCCTGTGATCAGGCTTTTAAGTGACATAACAGCCAATACCATATGCAACCACTTCACAAGTGTCTTCGCCGAATATGGCTTACCGACTACGATCATCTCTGATTCCGGATCACAATATGTCAGCGAGAAGTTCAAGGCAAAATGCGAACAAAGTGGAATTACACTATCTTTCAGTTCTCCGTACCACCACCAAGCAAACAGCTTAGCCGAAAGAACAATCGGAACCTGCAAGTCTTTGTTGACAAAAGCACTGGAAAGCAAAGAATGTCCTTACACAGCTTTATGGATGTACCGTACCACTCCGCTGGACAATCAGATGCCTTCGCCATATGAATTACTGTTTGGGCGTAAACCCCAGACCATGCTACCGAGTGCCAGAAGTATCCTGAAGTCTAAACATCCGAAGAATGACACCCACTTGGAAGCAAACCAGCAGCGCCAAATCAAACAAGCTGAGTTTTACGACAGACACGTTGGAGGTGATAAAAGGATCCTGAACAATATGGAACCGGTGTTTGTACGAAACTCTCTAAAGAACATATGGGAGCCAGCGGTCGTACTAAACAGACCTCAGCCTATCCAGAGTCCCAGAACCTACTTAGTAGACATTCGAGGCAAGATCTACCAAAGGACAAGGGAGCATTTGAGGCCAAGGAGCAAAAGTGACACAACACCTACGGCTGTTAGTGATCCAATGCCTGTGCCTCTTGATTTGCTGCCTGCATCTCCAGTACCTCCAGATTCGTTGCCTAAGGATCCAGTACCTCCAGATTTGTTGCCTGCACCTCACGTTGCCACACCCCCTACGCCAGTGAAGACCAATCCAATCTCGAGCACACCAGCACCACCTTCACCTGTTCTGACGCAACAACCATACAACCCAGCGGCGCAGCCAAGTCCCCATCTCATGTTGTTGTTGTAAAGGAGGGGAAAGTCTCGTACCAGCCAAAGAGTCAGATTACTAGAGCAGGACGTATTACACAAGTCCCAACCAAGTTTACGGAGTGAATGCAGCATGAACACTGAGACAAGCATAGTGACCAATCTCAGCATGAGATAACTGTTTATATTGAACTGTCTGTTTATTTTATCAGTTCTTACTTCTGATTTATATGTATATGTCGAGTTACAAAGGATCTTGCCTCCTAACGAAAAGAGGGGGATGTCATACCTTATATGGGCATACGAGTTTTCAGAGCTCGTGTACTTCGAGCGAGCGACATGATTAAAAGTACATTTGTACAGCATTGAGTTATTACACCGCTCTCCTCCTGTCATTCCACGACAGAACAGTACTCTACAAAGGAATCCATTAGGAAGTGAGGATGACTAAGGTTGGTGAGGATGGAAATGGATTATAATATGAACAAACTTGAAAACGTGAAGATAGCGTTTTCATGTTTGGCTCGGATTCCTTTAAAATTGTCATAACTGTTGTTGTTACATGGAATTCTTTCACAAAATTGCTTTCTATCAGTTAAATATAAGTTAAAGTTGAATTGAGGGACCATAAATGAAGAGGCTTGACCAAGTAGAGACCTACTCCTTTCAACATTTTAAGCTACCGTTGATGTTAGCATTCAAACTAACGGGCTCCAGGAACATTTTGAGTTTGGGAAGAAAACGAATAAACCGGTCTTTTGTGTTAACGTTTATCCCTGGCAAATGCGTCACAACCTTGCAAAATTGATAGTCGATGTGCTTATTACAATCAGCGGTTTACGTGTAAAATGACATGCAGACGAGACATTTCAAACCGGTGCCTCGTTTGCACTGTCTTTTCACATAAACGAACTCCAATCAGAAAATTTGCATTTAGTTTTGGAGAGGAAACTGACAAAGCGGAGAAAAGGGGAAATCATATATATTTTCAATAATAAGCTTACTCTACATCCTCTTGATGACCAGCGCTCCTCTCTGCTGTCCCAAAACAGACATCCTTCCTCCAGGACACTCATCGTGTAATTCAGGTCTGTCCTTGGGTCATAAACTGGCTTCACCGTTATGTTCTCAGGTCTTGGGGGATCTTTAAACTCTACACATGATCGCTTATGTCGGCCCTGTCCGAAACATGATCGTTTCTTGCGTGTCTGGGGTGTTTCGTCGTCCTTTTCGTACAGTATGCCTATATAGTATGTCCCAGGGTTACTAAGCAGCTCATGGAACAGGACGATATCGTACGCTTCTTCGCCACAGTTGCCATGAGAATTCTGGGAAGACAGGGAGCACGACTCATCCGGGATTTTCTTCATTGCATCATATTCTGTGACTGTTGGCCGATGTCCATATCGCACAA
This sequence comes from Desmophyllum pertusum, assembly GCA_029204205.1. Taxonomy (NCBI): domain Eukaryota; kingdom Metazoa; phylum Cnidaria; class Anthozoa; order Scleractinia; family Caryophylliidae; genus Desmophyllum; species Desmophyllum pertusum. Next base: position 7,155,137 of record MU827778.1, on the reverse strand, counting down.
ACACACTGAGCACGATGGGACGTGTTGGTGTGATCTGAAATGAGAGTTAACTACAGGATAAACAACCTTCTACCATAAGTGTGGCACACCGCCGAAGATTATCTCCGGTTTCCGTGGCATGAAGTGACTGGGAGTAGTGCCACTCCTAGTCCATCGCAGGTTGCCTCCCAGCATTTTGTCACGTGCCTTGGCAATTCTCCGGTACCGATTATTCTCCTGGGTGAAAAGAGGCACTGTGAGAGTGAAGTGTCTTACCCAAGAACACAACACAGTGATCCTGACCAGCGCTCGAAACTGGTCCTCTAAATCTGGAGTCCAACGCGCTAATCCCACTTCCACTCGAATGAAGCTAGATAATAAATTATAAAGGCACGTATTTCTTTGTCTGAATCTGAACAGTCTTTGTGAATGATAAGATTATCATACTCACTCTAAGTCTTATAGCGGAACCCTCTGTGTGTGGCAAGTTGATTTCATGGAACTGCATCTTTCCTTTACTGCTGGGTTTAACAAAGAAAGAACCACTCTTCTCTGGTGTTAATCGTTTTTCTCGTGGAATCTTAATCTCTATATCCTCATTGCTGTCTTGCACTTTTAAAGCACGTCCGTTGTGATCCTTGATGTTTAAGCTCAGGACGTGAGAGTTCACAAGGTCGGAGCTGTTGTCCCATGTGAAGGGATTGAAGCCACTTATGGTCATCTGGTAGAAAATAACATGAATTGTTCAACGTATTATCTAATTAGAAAAAGCAAGTAGAACCAGTCATATAGGGAAAACGAACAGACTGTAAAGTATCCCACCTCCCTATTTTTGAACTCATCTTTCTCCCTCCTCCCAAGTTTGTTTTTAGCCTTTTCTCCCTTCTCCCTTTACGTCATTTTCCCCCTCCCTAATTTTTTTCAGCCGTTTATCCCTTCTTCCTAAGCCGTTCCTTTCCTTCATTATGGAACCTAGAAAAAGAACATTTACATACCGTACATATACCAAAGTAATTACTTCCGAAATTTTTCGAAGACGATGCCGGTTAGATCAGTGTCAACGTAACATCGAAATAGTGGTACTATTGTATGAACAGTAACGTTTACTAAAGGGACAAAATGCAGCCAGCTTACCACAGTGTCAATATACTGAGCATATGTTGCTTTATCATCAGTTATGGCGGTTAATGGGAATTTAAATCCTGCTTTGTCATCTTTTGTGAAGTTTTTATTAGTTTCGAGAGACCTGGGGCTTAGTCTGTTTAGCTCCATGTTAATGGACTGTGTTTGAACACGGTAAGGGTCTTGATCCACCATCATTTTTGATGACAGAGCTGTACCAACATTATCTATGAGTTTCTCGGTGTCTTTGGAAATGTTCTCGCTCTGCAAGGAGAAGAAAACAGTTGCTGCGTAATATTGCAGAGAGGTGTTGCAAGTAAATACGTACATATACGGCAGTATTTATTTTATGATTTGGCCTCAAGAAAAAACACGATACTTAAAGCCAGATGCCATCACGGGCTACAGAGCTTAGATGGGCATTGTCATCTATTTTTATAACGATAAACAGACACACAAATAAAACCCGCCAATAATGGTTAGATTTTGTAGAACAGTACTCGACAAATGACAGGAACCCATTAGGAAGTGAGGATAGCTAACGATGGAGAGGATGGAAATAGATTACAATATGAACAAACTTGAAACTGTGAGTGTTGACTTGGATTCCTTTGAAATATTTTGTTCAAATCTGGTTGCAATGTTTAGTGAAATTCGTTTTTAAGAAATTGCTGTGAATCAGTTCGTTGATGTTTCAGAAATAGTTAGAGGATAATGTTCTATTTTCGAGACCGACTATACAAGACTATACAAATGAGAACAAATCTAAAGAGCGGCAGAAAACCAGACTAGATTTCAGAGGATTATTAGTATGCCAATCACACAACCTTTACCAATATTAGACCGACATTATTTACAGAGAAATCTGCACAAAAAGGTATTCTTTATTCAGTGATACATGGTTGGTTACATGACGTATTTACCTTAGATCGTTTCTCCACTGTTTCTTTTGTTATACTGATCACACTCGCTCTCTTTGGTGATACATGGTTGGTCACTATTACATGACGTATTTACCTTAGTCCGTTTCTCCACTGTTTCCTTTGTTATACTGATCACACTCGCTCTCTTTGGTGATACATGGTTGGTCACTATTACATGACGTATTTACCTTAGTCCGTTTCTCCACTGATTCCTTTGGTATACTGATCACACTCGCTTTCTGTGCAGCAGAGTTCAGAAGGTTCCCGAGACTCAGTACCAGGTTCTCTCCGCCTTGTTCAACCAAGGTGGATTCCGAAGCATAATCTTCTCTCGTCTTGCTTTGTAATAGTGACGTCATAGATGAGAGAGTTTGCAGAGCAAGGTTCTAATGACAAAATGTATTTTTTAAATCGACGTGATATGGATATAAGAACACTTATTTTTCCAAGGCAGGCTGAAATGGTTCTTATATATTGGATGTCTAATGGGAAATGAGGTTGCTTAGGTTCTTATTTTTGATATAGTAAATACTGCTTGCAGCTTGCCATAAAAGTAATTTAATATGGGTGTAGTATATACGTATTTAATCAGTAGATATGTAATCACGTTTATATTGTACATTGTGATTATGGACTTCCAAAGCACCTTTTGGTCAAGCCTGTGTTTTCTGAGTTTTAGTAATTTTTCCAAATACATGTAAGAACCTGCTTCATTTGTCAGGCTGAAGTGGTTCTTATATATTGGGGATTTAATTTGCCAAATTTCAGCCTGCAAGTTCTTAATCCACATTTTCTTATAAGCGGGTTTTCTCCTAGATGATGATTTTTCTTTATTCTCAACACCTATCTGCTTGACAATATATTGATATTGTAAGGAGAAATTAGATTGCTCGACATGGGAATGCAAAGGTCACGGTTGTCCCAGTAGTAATGAGTGCCTTTAGAAGAACATGCAGAACGGTCCTCAACAAATAGACCAAGAGAATGTCCGGTTGTGTTAAAAACCTTTATCAAATGTAGAAATCCACATGTTCCATACTAAGAGAGGATGATCTAAGAGAAGGATTCCCCGTCGTGTCCCATGATAATTTTTTTGAAATATATTAATAGTTTCGCGCCATGCTGTGAAAGGTATTTTTATTTCCTTCTGATCGAGGCTCTGGCATCAGGTTACTCTAACTGACCAATCAGGTAAAGCTTTTAAGACTGAAAATTAAAAATAGATTTAAAAATATTGGAAGAGAGCCATGTATGGGGAATGCTTCTCTTAGTTCATCCTCGCTTGTGTGTACTTAGGCACAAGGCAATAAAGGTTACAAAAAGAAGATAGCGCACCAGGACATTATGTGAGCAGCTTGATGCAGAGTCATGCATACCTGTGTGTCAAATGTTACTTCATTGGGTTCCAGTGTTGCTCGTGCGATCACTGACGTCACTTGAGTTAAGGTTTGTAAATTACGTACTTCAATACCAGAGATACTCTTTACAATGGAATCTTTTATCTGTAGGAAAGGATTAACTGGCAGCTCAGTACAGAAATTATATCAAGCCTTCTCCAAAAGCGCTTTCTACAGACCGTGACATTTCTCGCGTGTTCATTGCTTAATATTTATCCTTAAAACACATTCGTCCGCTAAAGCTAGGGAGGTCCACTTATTATGGGAGACGTGCGGTTACTATGGGAGGTTCCTTGGTATTATGGGACGAATCCAATTATTGTGGGAGCTACCCGTTTGGCCTGGAGGTGTCCACTTCTAACAGGTGTCGGGTTACTACGGGTGCTTCCTTGGTATTACGGGAGGTGACCGAGTATCAAGGGAAGTGTCCTATTATCACGGGAGGTGTTGTTCAGCGTAGGTACATGTACGAGTGTAATGACGCACCGCTTTCTTGTCATCAGAATTAGTTGTATCCGACTGATCTGCCGTCTGAAGCACGGCATTTGCCAGCTGTGTAGCGCCTCTGACATCTCCTGATTGGACGAGTTGGTTAAACTGACTGCTTTTCCCGACTGTGAGTCCTCTGAGACTCTCGTCAGCGGGCGCAGGTGTGACCTGAGAACGTAAGAACGATAAGAACAACGTTACTCATCTCATTATATCAACATGCAGTACGGACAGATGAACTAGACAGTGCTAAAGTCAAGAATATATCCTTTGTTTTGTAACGATGGATATTTTTTATGCCCAGGCTGAATATTCCTATTTTTTTAAAGCCGATTTTAGGCATGAGAGGTGGCAGCCATGTTTAACAAAAACATGGCTGCCACCTCTCATGACTCAACCCATTCACGGGAGGAAACTCAAGGCGGAAAGCAATTTAAGGATTGTGGAGTTATATTATTTGGTGAATACCGTTAAGGTATGGCTCATGAATGTATAGTTTAAGCGTGAAAGCTTATGGCTTTGTCCACTGGCCAGAAATATTACTCGATTTTCTAATGGATTTCGTCTTAATGTGTAAACCCTGGACAAACAACACTAGGCGCACCTTGGGGGAAGAATTTGCTTATATGATAACATGCGAAATCAAAATAGCTACAGTAGGAGCGCATTTGCATAAGTGTACCACATTCGTTTGTTGCATAAATTTACATTTACTTCTCCTTGATTAGCTCTTTTAAATAATACTGCGATTTGAAACAAAATTAGCGAAATTGATACCCACCTTGATGTTGAGATGAATGCGATTGGCAGCCGACAAACTGTCCGTCACTATTATTTCAAAGCTGATTACATAATCATTTTCTTTCTTTCCCGGGGGAAGCACTGTAGTCACGTATTCTACAGATCCGTATGAAACCACGGTATACAAACCATTGTCGGTCTTGTAATTGAACTCGTACCTTAGCGGTGTCTCTGTGTCCTGAAGAGAGAAAGTTGTGAGAAATGATAAGACTTTCAATTCATCAGCGTTTGGCCCAGCTTGAGTTTACATACGTCTCTCTTCGCACGTTCAATTCTTCACACGCGAAAACGTCTGAGATTCCACTCGAAATATTCCATACATTTCATACAGTAATAGTAGTGAATTATAATATACTCACCACAGGATATTGCAATTTCTGACAATCTGATTGGTTCCCTACTCGAGGCATATGAGGCAATGTCTACTACCTTATTTGGGAAGCCCGCTTATTACGAGTTACGTTCATGTTTTTCAAAATAACAAATATCCCATTTTTCCCATGTTTAAAAATTGAATATGAGTAGTGAGGAGTTGACATATTTAAATTAAAACGTTTTTGTCACTGACTCTTGTCTACACATACAGACCGCTATCTCGATTTCCTTTCGTGTCACCCTTTGTGTCACAAAAGATCCGTAGTGAACACGTTGCTACTAAGGGCTAAAAACATTCCATCAACAAACAAAGGAAAACGAGAAGAAACGCAACGAGTCAAAGCGGTACTACGGGAAAACAACTATCCATTGTCATTTCTTAACAACTGCGAGAGAATGTTAACCAGAAAACCCGCCGGTGTCAAACCTAATGAATTTGTAGTGCTTCCATCCGTACAGGGCATTTTTGAAAGAATTGGTCGTGTTTTGAAACAACAACAGGTCGGGGTGTCGTACAAACCACAAGTTACCATCAACAGCCTTTTCCCACGCCCTAAAGCGCAAGACGATTCTGACTGTCCACAATCTGGCATAGTATACAAAATCAGTTGCACACTGTGCAATTTTGTATACTATTATAACAATAGAGTGTTTCTGTCGAGGAACTATCGGCTGATAGTTGCCCGCGGAAATTTATGTTCTAAAAAACAAATATTAGCCCATGAACGAAGTTCGAGGGCTTATATGCTAGTTTTTTAGAACATAAAATTTCCAAGGGCAACTATCAGCCGATAGTTCCGAGACAAAAACACTCTATTGTCGTTATTGTTCACCACTAATTTTCCGTGCGGCGGCCTAAAACTGAAAACGACATGAATTTATTTATTTCGATTTCTAACACACTGCGACGCTTGGAGCTTCAAAAATAGTTTTGCATTTCAACTTTTGTCTCGTAAATCGGCGTACAAAACTTTAGGTTAAACTTCGTTATTACTTTTTCAAAAGTTATAAATCGACTGAGTGATTTTTCAGTTCCATCTAAATGAAGTATGATTTGTATAGGTAATCGCATGGGCCCGAGTGCAATTAGGGATTAATTTCACGAGTATTTTCAAAGTTTTTACAAAATTGCCCGAGTCGCGCAGCGACGAGGGCAATTTGTAAAAAACTTTGAAAATACAAGTGAAATTAATCCCTAATTGCACGAGGGAACAATGCGATTACTTGTTTATCACATAAAGGGCAAAATTTTCGGAAAACCTTCAGCGTGCGGCTAATAATTCAGCCTGTGGAACGAAAATATTATTTTCTAAAATCACACAGAATCACAGCAAGATCAAGCAAAACCTTTATACGTTCAGAACAGGATAACTTTGACTGTTATGTAAATCTTAAGAGAAAAACGTAAGTCAATCCAAGACAAGCCTGAAACGTAAGCTTTATAGTCACCTGTTTGAATGTTTTGAAGCTTTCCGCTGCATGCGAGCTGCTTGACATGTACAATCCTACATCGATAAAACAGCAAGTACGACGAGTCCAAACAAACTTGTAGAGGTAACTTCTCCTATTTAATTTGACCTTCTTCTTTCTTTGAACAAACTCTGTGCTATTTACTCTGTCGGGTTGCATGTGATAAAGCCGTATTAATTTAACAGGAGTGAAGCGAAGAAGTCAGTTGCATGCCGCCATGAATGAATTTCCCGACGTCGCAAACTCGCCAAGTCCTCGCTGATGTTTTCTAGTTTTCAACTGAAATAATCTCTGTTATGATTTCGAGGAAACCCTGAGATTCAGCTTTCAGAATTTCGTTTCAAGCTATCACCCGGTTTCCATTCCTTTTTCGTCAAATAACTCAGGAAACTGAAGTCAAAATCCGAAGCGACGTACAAGCGAGCGCTGTGTTTGAAAATTCTGCTCAAAATCCCGCCGTCAAGAAGCCAACTAAGTGCAGCGCGCTCAGCCAATTAGGAGCGAGGGATTTTGCCGTTCGACCAATCAGGATCAAGTAATTATGCCCTTGATTACCAAAAAGTGCCCTTGATTAAGAAAAAATGCCCTCTGTCTTAGCCAATCAGAATTCAGTAATTATGCCCGCGCGCTATGTGATAAGTATGAAAAACGGCGGCAAAACTGGCGCGGGTTCCCCCAGTTGAATGAGAGGAAAGCAGTTTTCTTCGGATTATTTCTTCGCTCAATCTCTTCTAAAGTTTCATATATTCTGGAAAATTGTGCAAATGATTTAGTACAAAATGGGAAGATCTGAAATAATTGTGGAGCTGAACATTATATTCATTTTACAAGTCAAACGGACAACTGAACGGAGTCGAAGGTTTCACTGCGGGCAAACGCTTGACGAACAGCCGTATTTAAGCTTCGTAACCGATATTTATTGTGCTGATTCAAGCTGGAATTGACAAGCCTCTTGGAAATACAAGGTAACAATACTGAATACATTAGGCTAAGCTTAAACTTGTGGTGTAAACAGGCTGTCATTTTTTGGACGAATTTGTGTCGGTTTACCGATCTTTCCGTAAATTGTTTAGTGCTCTTTCATTCGCATTTGTTGTACATTTACAGAAATTTGCCATTAAATATTTCGTTCCAAACTTCGTGTATGCCCATATGTTATGAAAGAATTGATAGAGAGTAAATTCTCGCTATATTTTAATTTATTCTTTCAACTGTTTAGCTCAAAAATGCACAAAACGGTTGTTTTTCGCTCAGGCGGGCACTATCGATCCGGGGTTTTTTGCCCGACGGGCACTATTACCTGACAGTGTCTCTCCGCGGATGAACGCTATCACGTCACGTGTTCGATTTAAGCCAATCAGAATCAAAGAAAATTTAGTGGTGAACTATAAGGCCAAACAGAAAGACCGCTGAAGACGCGTATTACTGAACATAGAAAGGCAGTGTCAAGTTTCGACCACAACTCTAAAGTTGCTTGCCATGTCCACAATTTCAACCATCAAATGAATTTTAAAAACGTTAACGTTGTTGGACGTGAGGCTAATTACCGCGAGCGACTTTTTCTTGAAGCCTGGCATTCTACGACAGACCCAGACGCAGCTGGAAATGATCACATCATTATCCCTCAGTCCTACAAATGCATTGCACGAGCATGAGCGATTAAAAGAATGACGTTTATTTGGTCACGCGCACAAGCCTCGCGCTACGTTTTATTCAAATAGCGTGTAACAACGTACGTTACCATTTTCATTACTGATGAAGGTAATCTCGTACCCAGATGTTCTCGCTCTACGGGAGAGTACATCTGGTAAAGTCGGTTGCGTTCTCCACTCTGATTGGATTGAAAGGAAAATTTCAGAGCTCGCGCGCGCTGTGACAAGATCATGCATGCACGCGCTAAATGTACGCGTAAGCTTTTGAATTTCTTTCATATGTACCGAGTTAACTTGGCAATTTATCAGGACCATGGTTAATTCTTAGTAAAATATAGATTTTTAAATAGATAGTTATTGTTTCTGGTGATTCAGGGAGTTTGAAGAAGTTTTTGAAAGAAAATCTTTGTACATCTGACGCATACAAGTGGCGCGTACGCGAAATACACCGCGCGTACTTACACCGAGACGGCGATTTCAGTTGTCAACAAATCTTAACCGAGATCTTGTCCGTGATCTTTTGCGCTGAGATGTAGCGCAGTCTGAGGGGATACAACTCAACAACCTGAGTAGATTATCTACGTTTGTAAATACCGTATCTTATCGCAGACGCGAAGCTTTTCTTGTTAGCCATGCTGGCAGCGAGCCCGCCAGATTCACAAAATATTCAACAAAACATGCGCACGCAGTAAGTCACATTTCTGACACATGATTGCGCCATCAAAACGGATTTTACCAGATGTTCTCTCCCAAGGGTTGAGAAGATCTGGGTACGAGATTACTGATGAAGGCTTAAAACAATGACAAGAGTCAGTGACAAAAAAACGTTTTAATTTAAATTTCCCATGTTTATTCCTTCGTTCTTTCCCCGGTAATGTAATTGCAATATCCTGTGGTGAGTATATTATAAAACAATTATTTCCACTCAATCTCGTTGGCTATGAGTTAATGTACGACTCGATTTCGTGGAATAATTGTTAATTATGGCTGATAGTATATGAGTAGCATATGAGTAGCAGCTCAGCCAATCAGATTGTCTCATTTGCATTAGTATACTAGTAGATTTTTACTAATGAAAGATAGCTATTCTTACCTGCCAACCTGAACATATAAAATCAAACTTGGTCTTCAGAGCCTCTCCAGTTTGGGGAGTTACAGTGCACCTTCCAGAGCTCGGTGGGGCGTTCATTCTGAACTGGTAAGCAGCATTCCCAGAAGGTCCGTTATCCTGAGAAACGTTAACTTTTAATTGATAAAAATGACTTGAATCGTCGAGTTGAGTGAGCTGATTGTCTTTGATGATTATACCGGGAAGATTGAGATCAGTTTCTGTCTTGTCACGAGTCAGGATTATTACACGGAGTTCATCTCCATTAGAATTTACAGTGACAAGCTGCCATTGATATTTTGTCGTGTTACACGCCTGTCCAGTACACGTGGTTGTCACACTAATTCGTGTTGAGACACTTGCAACCTTGTCACAGTTGATGAGGCACCTTGAAAGAAAAAAATGCCATAACACTCTATTGTCCATTTACACGTTTTATTTTGCAGTTTTCGTAACGTAAAAGACGTAAAGCTGAAAGCGTGACTACGAAAAGTTGCCTTTGACCCACACCTTTGACTAGGGTCACAGGTGACAAAGGCCGTCTTTGCCATACCTTTGACGTACGTCACAGATGGGCAAAGGCCGTCTTTGAATTTGGTCAAAGATGGTACGCCTTTGACCTTAGTCAAAGGTGGAACAAAGGTATTGCCAAATTTGACTTTGACTGGGTCAAAGGTACTTTTGACTGCGGTCAAAGTTGTTACTAACTTTGACGCGCGTCAAAGCTTGTCAAAGGCGATGTCAAAGGTGTTGTTTACCTTTGACCACTGTGGCAAAGATAGTCGTCCATCTTTGACTCACCTTTGACGCGAATCAAAGATGAGACAAATCCAACTTTTCGTGCAGTGCGCGCGCGCGCGCAAGTTCAAACTAAATAATATTTATAATGATGGAGGGACAAATCACACATGCTATTGCTCAACTATTAAACATTTCACTGTCAGTCAATCTTAATTACGACGACAGCGGACCCTGAAAAAACGAAACAAACAAAATGGATCGACATCTGCCAATCACAACCCACAGACGTGACGTTTTGAACCCGTTGAATTGAGCTTCTGTTTCCTGAGACGTCCGCAGAGATGATTGACGGCGGCGAAAAACGCAACTGTTGATTGAGCAGAGTTCGTATGTTATTGAAATGCGCAGTAAATATGCGCAACTGAGGGGCTAATTGCGATAAGAGAAGTTGCTAATAAAGTTATAATTGTGACAGGTAAATGTCATGGACACAAATGTAAATATAAATTACTTTATGTCATTTACCCAATCTCCTACCCAGAGTCCTCAGCGACCAAGCGCTGACCGAGGAGCTTGAGGACTCTGGAAACGAGATTGCCATTTACCTCATTGTCACATCCGGCGGATTACCGCTGACAACCTTAATTTCTTGCACGAAGTCGTCTGTTCGATTGTCCTTTGTCACAATAAGTTTTACGTCATACAACTTATCCACGACCATTTGACTTGTGTCTAATTTCACCACTTTTTCACTGGAACTCAGTTTTCCTACACCCGTCCCAAAACAGCCGCCGCTTCCTGGGCCATTGGAAGTAGTAACAACCGGTAGCGAAGCCAACGAACCATTAGGAAACCTCTCTTGTCGTTTCTTACACAGCCACGTAAACTTCATTGACGAGTGGTCACCCGACTCCACGTCAGGATCTCTTGAGGCCGTACCGTCTAAGGTAATAACACTTCCCTTCCCTCGTGTTACTTTGTTACCTCCTAATATGTCGGCTATTAGCGGAGATTTCGTGACGTTAAAAAATCCGAGAGCACTGCTAATCACAAGGGGTTGACTTGTAAGCGCTGCCCTAAAATCCACGAAATATAGACCGTAATCAAGCTTCCGTTTTTGCAAATTCCATTCAGCACTTTTTGAGTCCAGAAGGGTTTTTGTTTCTATATTGGTCTTGCCTGAGGATTGCACGTTATATTTGTATAAATACCATCGAAAGATCAGAGTTTGTGATGAGTTACAGTTTATTTTTGTGACATTTGTTTGTACGATGAAATCTTTTGAGCGAAGGATGGTAACATTGGATTGCTTTTCACTCCATCCAAACGGATTCAGTATGCTGACAACAGGAGGCCGGCATGATTCATCTGAAAATAATAGAAGAAAGACAGGGGGTTTCCTGTTACAACAGCGACAACAACAACAACATAGTCAGCAACAACATCAGCAGCAACAACAACAACAACAACAACAGCATCAACAACAAAAAACAACAACAACAACAACATCATCAACAACACAAAAAACAACAATAACAACAACAAAAGCAGCGTCATCAACAACAAAAACAGCAGCAACAACAAAAACAGCAACAACAACAACATCAGCAACAAAAACTGAACATCAACAACAAAAACAGCAACAACAGCAACAACAACGACATCAACAGTAACAACAACAATAACAGCAAGATCTGCTAAACAAACACAACAACAACAACAAACAGTGATCAACAACTACAACAATAACAATAACAACAACAACAAGTTAACAAGACATGGACTTCTCATTCAGCCTCCGGTGACTTACCTACAGGCCCCCAGTAACTTGCAGTCCAAGGTATATTTCCTATAATTCCAGATTTGTTATAGCTGTCCAATGCTTGTTGAACTTTTGCTATGTCATTTTTGCTGGGTAGAGCTAAACCAGCAGTTACTTCTACGCTTCCTGGTCTGTAAAAAAAACTTATGTCACTTATTAAGCCTGTAACTTCTATATTTCTATGAAATTCTGGACGCATCTTGGTTGTGAGAGTTGGGGAGGGGAAAACAGCACAAATTAAAATGAATGTAGTCGCTTTAAATATCTTCTCAATCGAAACAAAAACTAAGGGGTAAACGGAGAATTAAATCCTAAAAAATCCATGCTAATCAAGACCAGGTATCCAAACCACGGTTATGATTTTCTTTGTTATAACTTGATGAATTATTAATGAGTTTGAGAAAATTGTCTCCAAATAAGGACAGCGAAAAGACCCAAACCTGACTAGGAAATACCTTTTAAGTCATTAACAGGATTTTTAATAACACCGGCGTTGCCCATCGTCGATTGATATACTTTAATTGAAAATTCTCAGTACAAATTTCAGTGTAGAAGTGCCATTCATTAATTTACTGTGTTTGCCATCGACCAAATGCAAGATGACGTCAGAAACCATGAAAGGTTCTTACTATTTATTTTCTGTCCGTAAAATATTTCAGTGAGCGGGCTTGAAGCTGATGACTAATAGATATACGTTTCTATCAACAAATATTGACATATTTGTGCTTACCTCACGAATATAATTTTCACTTGTACGACACCATGTTCTTTAAGACTCGAGAAGAACTGCAACCAATCGTAAGAAAGTGGTTATTTATTAACTAAACGGACAAAAAATAGTACTACAGTTGAACCCCGATTAAGCGGTAACCTTTTAAGCGGCCACCCCCGGTTAAGCGGCCAGTTATCAAAGTCCCGAAATTATTGTCAGTATAATACTGTAAATAAAACCCTTATTAAGCGGCCACCCCTGTTAAACGGCCGCGGCCACCATTTGGCCGTCCCGATGAGGGCTTTCCTGTTGTTTTTACCCCGATTAAGCGGCCACTAAGGGGGTGATTACATGGCGAATTTCAGCCCGGGCTGAAATTTCAGCCCGGTTAGGGGGGCTGAGATTTCAGCCCGGCTTCCAAATCAAATCCTCTTGAAATGAAGTTAGCAATTACATGGACAAGGTTTCAGCCCGGGCTAAAATTCATCCCGGGCTGAAAATTCCAGCCCGCTTTGAGAAACCGGGCTGGAATTTTCAGCCCGGCCAAACGGGCTGAAAAAACCCATGTAATCGGAATGGAATTTCAGCCCGGGCTGAAAAGTGAACTTGGGCATGCGCAGTGATTGTGTTTTGGCTAAATTGTAGAATGCCCGGCAACGTATTTGCATGTCATTGAATGAGAATGGTCCTTTTGTTTTTATACACACGTGCAGCCGGTATGGTATGTAAATAAGTTGCCGGTTATTGTAAAATCGCTCCTGTGTTTTTAAACAAAATGGCAACAGCAAAGGAAAAAAGGTTGCAGTGGAATACCCGGTAACTTATTTGCATGACATTGAATGAGAATGGATCCTTTTGGGGTTTTTTATCCTTCGATCTACAAACGTTCAGCCGATATGTAAATAAGTTGCAGGTTATTCAAATCGCCCCTGATTCTCTGATGACTCTTGCCGCGCAATTTCAAATTTGGTGCCCGGGCTGAACTTCGTCATGTCATCGCAACAAAATTCCAGCCCCCTAACCGGGCTGCGATTTCAGCCCGGGCTGAAATTCCCCATGTAATCACCCCTAAGAATCTAATACACGTAGTTTGGCCTTGTTTTGAAAAACCTGATGACAGATAAGAGTCTGAAATAGGTGACGAATGATTAAAACATTCAAACGACAGTTGTCACAAACCTCCAAGCGTGTTGTATTCAGATAAAGTGACGTTTATACCACGCCTTATGCTAATTTATGACGAAACCCCGTTTAAGCGGCCAACCCCGATTAAGCGGCCACTTGCCATTTCCCGAGGGTGACCGCTTAATCGGGGTTCGACTGTACATGTAAATATTTTACTTGCTTTCATATAACACGAGAACAGTTTAGTAAACTTGATACACCAATCTCGTTCCTCGTAATCTGTGTAGACGTAATGTAGACAGAAACAGGAACGGCTACTCTAGAATTACTCCAAGCTTAGCATATGTTTAGAGATCGAATTTATATGTAGACTACGAGCAGTCCCTCATTTTTCTCAGGGATCGAGTGGGCGAGCGCGCGCGAAGCGCGTGGATATCACCTCTCGCGAGAAGACGCGACGCGAGGAGGCCTGAGAAAAATGAGGGGCTGCTCGTAGTCTAATTTATATGGGAAGTGACGTTAATAACGTCCGGTGTCGTTTTCTAACGCTTGCAACAATTTTCTACTCTCATTTTCGATTGGAATATCAAGTAGAATCATCACGCTAACAGCTGACCATTTTTACAAGAGAGCATTTTAGCAATATCCCGCTAAATGTAAATTTGGCGCTTCGATCGTGTTCTGAGGTGCCTAAACGCAGTTCTTCGAAATTAAATATTTTGAAATCGTAACCATCCGAGGTGCTCCATTTACTTTACAAAGTCTTTAATATCATCAAAAATCCTTCAACAGAGAGGAGGTACATATAGCTTTAATTTTTTCAAATAATTTTCAAGTAAATTCCGGGAGATACACAAAATCGTCCGCCAAAATGTTATTCAAAAACCGCCTTATAGGTTTTCATGAAATTTCGTCTACAGGTGATCAAACTACATCGAGCCACCCTGAATGCGATTTTCTTGCTTCGATGGCTTCAAACAGACCTAAAACATATCGTTCTGCTGCCGAGATGTGTGCGATAGTAATTTTGAGGTTGACTTCGGGTCAGAATTCGGATATTTGTCGTCTTTAGAAGAAGAGATGATGGATGCGTGTAACCTGGTGTAACTTGTAATCCACAGTTTGAATCAGCTCATGTAAGGTTCGTTCTATAATTTATTCTGTTTTTCTCGGGTATTCACATAAATTATAAGAACTAAATATAAATGCTTTTCTTTTTTTTGTGTGCTTTTTTTTGTAATCTTCGTTCTGATTTCTATGTATTTTGAGCTCGCTTGAGTGTGAATAGCCCTTTTCACGGTTAACCTGAAATATTTGCATAACAATACAGTTAAACATAGAAGCGAGGCAATTTCGGGCACAAGCTGGAAAACATCGTGATTTTCTTGAGCTGCTTGAACTATGTTAGTATAAAAATAGTTTTAAAACGGAGAATAACTAAATATACAACTCTTTTAGTTAAAGTTTGCCATAAAGATCGTAAAGCGATCTCCCTGTTGCTTATGCAAATCTACTCTTTATTAATAGAGAAAAGTCGTTTTAAAATTTTTTCTAAAAACAACGTAAACTAAAAGAATTGTAGTTCTTCTACATTCTAAAACTGTTTTTATACTAAAAGAGTTGAAGGAGCTCAAGAAAAACACTATGTTTTGCAGCTTGTGCCCGAAATTGCCTCGCTTCTATGTTCAAGTGTATTGTTATGCAAATATGACAAATTAACCGTGAAAAGGGCCATACGAATATAAATTGTTTTCAGCGATGCCATTCGGCAGAATGTCATAATTTAAGAGGTTGATGTATGTTAGGAAATTAGTTTTCATATGTAAAACCTTAATTTTCAGCCAAATAAATTCCAGCATTTACGAGAAAATGCCACTTTGTTGTCAATGTGTTTGAGAGTTGCGTGACAAGAAAAAATATTCAAAGAATAATTGAGTAAATTGCCACTAAAAGGAAGTATTTCCATTTTTGAGTCGGTTGTATGTTTTGAAAATTGCTGAAAGCCAGTTTTACTTCATAATAGATAAAATAACGATGGAAAACGTGACAACTTTCCAAAACAAAATCCTGAACAGGAAAGGCGTACACACAGATGTCAGGAGACTAACGAACTCCAATCGATCTCTAAAGCTTGGTTATCACCCTCGCATCCCAAAAATATAATAGTTAATCGGCCCCATCCCAGCTTCGCGAGGACCTGCGAGTCACGCATTACTAGTTAGGTTATATTCCGCTCTTTGGAAGATATTTTTGAAGTAATACATCAAACACGAGCGAAGTGTTTCATCCGATGACCAAACGCCGAGAAGAGAGTTGAAAATACGGCGCGTAGCGGAGTATTTTTGACGAAATTCGATGTGTTTGGAAATCGGATGAAACACTGTCTCAAGTTTTTAACATATCTTCTCAATCGAAATAAAAACTAAGGAGTAAATGGATAAATAAGATTGTAAAAATCTATGCTAATTATAATATTATAATCCAATCCCCCTTCACGGTTTTGATTTTCTTTATTTTAACTGTCTTGATCAATTATTAATCAGTTTGAGAAAGGTTTTTCTTACCTGAACTTTGATGGACGTCGCAAAACTTCGATAAGTTTCAGAGGAGGTGTCTAGAAAATCAAGGTCAAACTCGACGTTTTTTCTCCAAAAGACAACTCGTATAGTTGCTGTGGAAAGAAAATAAATTGGCTGATTATTTTAGTCGACCAATCTCCCATAAAATAATGTTTTATTCCTTAACATAACATTATTTATCAGATTTGTTGCACTACTCTCCCATTCGACTTATTAATATTGAAAGTCCATCACAATTTATAACATGAGTTCACTGAAATAAAGAGTAACTACGCGCTCTGTGATTGGTTGTAAAGATTCTATCCTAACTTTATGGAAACGTAGAAGATTATTTCATAAATAAATATAAATATTTCGTTCCTTGTTTCCAGTGTTCCGATAGAAACACTCGTGAAAGTTTGGGAAAATTTGAAACAACTACAGAAGCTCGTTTTTCCACCACAACCACTCGTGTTACGCGAATTGAATGGAAAAACGGAAAACATGTTTTCTATTCAGTCTTAAAAGAGCTGCGCCACGGTTTGTGCGTCTTAAAACATTTAGCCAAGATATTTCAAGTTTGCCATTCGTAATATATCTTAATCTTCCCCATCCTTGGCAATCCTCGTTCCCGTTTAGTTTATTATTACATCTTTGGTATTTCTCTACCTTGGTAAACTATTATTTTGAGATTTACTTCAATTTAAAAGTATTTTTTATGTAGCAAACATATGACTTAAATATCATGACATAGCTCCTAGCTTAATACCTGTGTTCGAGGGTGGCATGACAACTGTTGGTTGTTGAGTTGAATTTGCTTGTGGTGCCAATGTTGTTGGTTGGGCAGTTGAATTTGCTTGTGGTACCACAGTTGTTGGTTGTACAGATGCATTTACTTGTGGTGTCAAAGTTGTTGGTTGTACAGTTGCATTTACTTGTGGTGTCAAAGTTGTTGGTTGTACAGTTGCATTTACTTGTGGTGCCAAAGTTGTTGGTTGTACAGTTGCATTTGCTTGCGGTGCCAAAGTTGTTGGTTGTACAGTTGAATTTGCTTGTGGTGTCAAAGTTGTTGGTTGTACAGTTGCATTTGCTTGCGGTGCCAAAGTTGTTGGTTGTACAGTTGCATTTGCTTGTGGTGTCAAAGTTGTTGGTTGTACAGTTGAATTTGCTTGTGGTACCACAGTTGTTGGTTGTACAGTTGCATTTGCTTGCGGTGCCAAAGTTGTTGGTTGTACAGTTGCATTTGCTTGTGGTACCACAGTTGTTGGTTGTACAGTTGCATTTGCTTGCGGTGCCAAAGTTGTTGGTTGTACAGTTGCATTTGCTTGTGGTACCAAAGTTGTTGGTTGTACAGTTGCATTTGCTTGTGGTACCACAGTTGTTGGTTGTACAGTTGCATTTGCTTGCGGTGCCAAAGTTGTTGGTTGTACAGTTGCATTTGCTTGTGGAGCCAAAGTTGTTGGTTGTACAGTTGCATTTACTTGTGGTGTCAAAGTTGTTGGTTGTACAGTTGCATTTGCTTGTGGTACCAAAGTTGTTGGTTGTACAGTTGCATTTGCTTGTGGTGCCAAAGTTGTTGGTTGTACAGTTGCATTTGCTTGTGGTACCAAAGTTGTTGGTTGTACAGTTGCATTTGCTTGTGGTACCAAAGTTGTTGGTTGTACAGTTGCATTTGCTTGTGGTACCAAAGTTGTTGGTTGTACAGTTGCATTTGCTTGCGGTGCCAAAGTTGTTGGTTGTACAGTTGCATTTGCTTGTGGAGCCAAAGTTGTTGGTTGTACAGTTGCATTTACTTGTGGTGTCAAAGTTGTTGGTTGTACAGTTGCATTTGCTTGAGGTACCAAAGTTGTTGGTTGTACAGTTGCATTTGCTTGTGGTACCAAAGTTGTTGGTTGTACAGTTGCATTTGCTTGTGGTACCACAGTTGTTGGTTGTACAGTTGCATTTACTTGCGGTGTCAAAGTTGTTGGTTGTACAGTTGCATTTGCTTGTGGAGCCAAAGTTGTTGGTTGTACAGTTGCATTTACTTGTGGTGTCAAAGTTGTTGGTTGTACAGTTGCATTTGCTTGTGGTACCAAAGTTGTTGGTTGTACAGTTGCATTTGCTTGTGGTGCCAAAGTTGTTGGTTGTACAGTTGCATTTGCTTGTGGTACCAAAGTTGTTGGTTGTACAGTTGAATTTGCTTGTGGTGCCAAAGTTGTTGGTTGTACAGTTGCATTTGCTTGTGGTACCAAAGTTGTTGGTTGTACAGTTGCATTTGCTTGTGGTGTCAAAGTTGTTGGTTGTACAGTTGCATTTGCTTGAGGTACCAAAGTTGTTGGTTGTACAGTTGCATTTGCTTGTGGTACCAAAGTTGTTGGTTGTACAGTTGCATTTGCTTGTGGTACCAAAGTTGTTGGTTGTACAGTTGCATTTACTTGCGGTGTCAAAGTTGTTGGTTGTACAGTTGCATTTACTTGCGGTGTCAAAGTTGTTGGTTGTACAGATACATTTGCTTGTGGTGTCAAAGTTGTTGGTTGTACGGTTGAATTTGCTTGAGGTGCCAAAGTTGTTGAGTCTTGATTCTGTGTTGAAATCTGTTGAAATCGTGTTAGTATGCAAATTGTCACAATGACATATTGCACCAGTCTTTGATTTAGTTTCATCATGTCCGGTCTATCTGCGTGGAAGTCATACATGCACCACAAACGTCTGCAACAAAAGTTGGAGAACTGTACGTTAACAAGTAAAATAGATACTTAAACTGCTAGCAGATAACCAAGGTTACATATAATCCAAAGAGCATTATGCATAAAAAAAAATATTGCCAAACAATTTTTCAGCAGTGATCGTATAAATCATATGGAAGCTTTACAAATCACGAAAACCAAAGACAAAAAATTGAGATTAATCAGAAGTGTGGTCCATCTAATTCATGAGTAGATTAATTTCGCAGTAAAAATCAGGGGCATCCAACGGATCGTTTCGGTGGAATATCTGCTCGAAAGACCTATAATCGCCTCAGATATTCGGTTAGGGAAATGTCATCTCTAACTTTCTTAATATGGGAAAATTAATGCCTTTTGTTTTCGGAGAGATAAACATGTCGTTTTGCGTACAAAAAGGTCAGCTAGGATATTCAGCTTATAAATAAGGGTAATAAGATTTCAATCCCTAAACATTTTCTGAAGTTTGAAAGTTCAGCAAACGTATCCGAACAGATACATTTTTATAAGCCATCAAACTGCACAAAAAGCACAATTATAACGTAAAAACAACGTTCCGACACCACACACAGAGGAAAATTTTGTCGTTGGGTATTTCTGAAAAATGTCAAATTACAAGTCGTGAAGTATAAGATCATAACATTATGCATGTATATTGGACATGGGTTGGGGACACTGCGGGAAGTATTAACCAGTGATAACATAACATTTTAACTTACACCGGTACAAGATATACATGCTGGGCAGTCTCCAGGGAAGCTACTTCAATTCAATTTTAATGTGGTTATATGTTAAACTAGCGTCTCTATCGTGACGAAATTATATAGGAAGGTTATTATTATTGACTCAGACAACATTGAAGGCACCGGATCATTTTGAATAGATCAAGTACGTGTTCCAAAATGCAAATTTATAACAACAAATTAAACTCTGTAAAAGCTTTCATTATCAAAGACAGGTTTTTAAGTTTTTCCAGGTCGAGTTGCAAGGAATTCTCATCAGTCTTCGTCAATTTCGTCAGTACCGTATATCCTCGGGTGCTTAATTCAAATTTCAGGTTTTCCCTTCCAGTGTCAATCTCCATGATTGAACCAGCTTTATTTCTGTACAATTTATTTTTTGGAAAGAGGCCTGAAGTACATTGTGTAATACTAGCTTATCTTACTTCATACAGTCATTTTGACTGCAGAGGGGTGGGTTTATATTTTAAATTTCATGATTCTATGGTGGAACTTCCATGGAAACCATTAAAGCCTACAGTTTGTTCAGATTGCGTATATGAGTGACAGAAAATTAATTAAAAAGCCAAAACGATCGATGATAGTGCAACTAGCTGTAATTAAAAGCATCTCTGCAAAGTTCAACTCTTTGGGGAAATGTGAACTTTACTGAAGCAGTAGTTTTGCACAAAGGATTTTTTGGTTGAAATGCGACTATATATATATGGCATTCTCGTCCCCAGAGGCCACGATCCTTTTGGTCAGCACCAAGAATCGAGACCTCTGGCCGGAACCAATTTGTTGAACATGCGCAGAGTACTCGTTCTATATTCTCAGCCAATCAGATTTGTCAGATTTGACGGTAGTCCGCGATTCGCGGACTTCCGGTTACTCTGCGCATGCTCAACAAATTGGTTCCGGCCAGAGGTCTCGATTCTTGGTGCTGACCAAAAGGATCGTGGCCTCTGGGGACGAGAAATGTATATATGGCCGCTCGTGTTTAATTTTCCCGACAGTAAGGGCAATTACTTGGAAATTAGCATTCAAGGTGGTGAACTGTTAACACTGAAGACGCTTTTTCTTTCTTCTTTTATATTCCGAAAAACCAAACCGAAGCAGTAATATAAACATTTGCTTGTTTTTCCCACCATCGCTGAGTTGAACGCCAGTTTAATAATACCTGCTTAACAACCTTTGCAAGAAATTAAAGAACCTGTTTCGCCTGATCGATCGATACGATCTGATTTAAAAAACAATCAGTGGGGAAAGTAGCTCGGGGCAAGTATTCCGGTATTCCGTGCATTTAAATCGATCAAAATTTCATTCGGAGTAACCCGTAGGTTTTATTTCAAAAACGTACGGTGCTGTAAAGTACGTTCTGTGTCACAAGGGAAGACGACGGCCACATTATTTGCAATTCAGTTCCTCGACAATTTGAGAATAACTCTATTGTTTTAACATCGGCAATTAATTAAACAGTTTCTTGGATTGTAGTCAATCTGTATTTTGTCTTGCATGATTATTTGTGGATTAGTTTGCCTTCTTGCTGATTACCTAATAATTGGGTACAAGTCGCCTCTGTTTCCTCTGGTCCTGTTTATTAAAGTCGTCATACGTTTTGCGATATTTTTGTTGGTAACCGCGGCTAATCATGCCAAGGCCACGAAGTGGACGTGAATTTCAAAATGAAAATTTCCTTAATAAAGTAATCAATTGCAATAGGCAACTTTACACTGCCTCTGACCAGTGCTCGTTTTTCAGCACGATCGGTCCTGTTTTTAAGTCGTACGTTTTGCGATATTTTTTGTTGGTAACCGAATTTCAAAATGCACATTTCCCCCATAAAGTAAATCAATAGGCAACTGATTTGTACGACTTACGTCAGTGATTCATATTATCCAGTCTGGTCTGATTTCTTGATCAGGAGAAAGTTCTTCACTGAGCTGAAATTAAAAAAAAAGAACTAAAGATACAAAAAAACTTGCTTGATTAGCAAAACGGTTAACTTAACTTTTACTTTTTGTAATGATAAACGAATGAACAGTACGGCGTAATCTAAACGAAACTCGCTTCAACAAACTGCTCGGGAAATTTCACCACGTTAATTATAAAAAACGCAGTCTTTTCATCGTTACTATTGTTATTACTAAGTGCAGCGACAAAAATCTGCCTGATTGCCTTTTGCTCTTCTGAATAAAAATAATAAAATAATGACTAAAGGGAAATGTAAACCTCGTGTTCTACCGTGTCAAGAATGCTTACACTCGATCATGATGTGAAATGCAGGATGCCGAGATTTCCCTTTAAGTAACCTTGCTCTTCTTAAAATTGTTAAGAAATATTTACATTTAGATCGGGAATCAAAATGGAAAAACGTATTTGTTCAGAGTTGTGGTCTAAATAAACTCCATTATATTTTTTGTCGATTTGCATTTAATTGGAACAGGTGCGTGTAAAGAAAGGACAGAAAGCGTATTTGAACTAAAACTCTGTTTGATGTTTATTTAAGAGAGGAAGAGTAATCAAACTGGTCATCGAAAAATAGTCAGTAATTAAAAGAGAACAGTTATCAATTTCTCACTTAATTGAAATTTGAATAAGTTGACGTGAGACGGCTCCGTTAGGCGGATGATAGAAAATTGTGTTGCTAATAGCGCGTATAAGTAATAACAAATTAAAGATCTATATTATGTAGTGATAAGATTTTACTAAGCTCCTAATTCACGTTTCGTAAAGCGTACAAACTGCTCTCCCGATATCACGGTAAACGAAGATAAAGTTCTTGTTACGAAAAATTATTTATTAATGAAATTTATCAAAACATTTTCGCCGTAGTAGCAATTAACGTTAGAGAAGTCTGATTTTTATTGCATGCATGTAATAAATTTGGAGTGGAGTGATTTACGCGAGGGTCCTCCAAAAAACTAAAAAGAAAAGAAAATTTACAATTTACAATGGATGAAGTCGTATATATAAAACTCTCAAGCTATAGATAATTTCAGTTCATGCAATTATTTATTGCTTCTTTATATATTTACCAGTCGGTACGAAAACAAGTAACCTTAATTATGTATTCAGGAGTTCAGGATAAAACAATGACTTACTTCAATTGTTTTTGACCCAAAACGAAACCATTCAGAATATAATTCCCATGCAAATCCAATATCAAAGCGGCCAAGACCACGACCATGTATAGGTTTTTGCCAGAATGAAAAACAGTGCTATGATTGGATGCGGTAGGGGTTTGCGTCTGAGGCTTTGCAAGATTATGACGTCATATAAGGCATTTGCCACAAAGGAGAAACCCGTTTTATATTTACATAGACCGATGCAAACACTTGAGTCAGTATGCAGGGAGAACTTGAAAAGTATTTGTGTAAAATTTCGACTCAACTTGGGATCAAACAAACTACATTTCCATTTGGCTCACGATGAAACACGAAAACCAACAGTCAATTTCGCGTAATCTCAGTTTCGTTTTATCAATGTTTTGAGCCAATCAGCAGATTTTGGATTTTTCATACATCTGATGGAAGATTGTATTGCTATGAGTGACTAGCCAACATATCTTGTTTGGGCTTTTAAACTTCATCATGTAAACAGCAACAGGAAAAGACCTAAAAAAATAAAGCTTGTTTTTTTTTTTAAATAACTCAAAAAGTTACATTTTCGCCAATAATTTAAAGAATAGAATTATAAATGGCCAAAGAACTTCGTAATACACAATGGGTCTTATGTAGTTATTGAGAAATAATAAGATAGGAACAGCAATTTTTACATGCTTTGATTTTTTCCGTTTGTTCATCCGATTAGGCTATGAATAGGTTCTGCGGTGGGGATGGGGTAAAAAGAAAACGCGGCGAGCGAAAGCGAGCCGCGCGAAGCCTGGGAGAGATATCGTCCTTATCCATATTTTATTGAAAGGCCACAGGTTTTTTAGTGTTTTTACACACGCCTTAAAGGATTGGAACTCCCTCGAACGTGACATTAAACAGTTCACTACCCACCTTAGCTTTAAATCAAAGATGTGCTTTTTAAATGACTATCTTAACGAACTTTTAGATTTTAGCTTAGCGTTGTCTTTTTAGTGTAGTTTTTTTTTCTTTTTATTATTTTTTAGACATTTTATCAATGCTGTACTTATTATTTTTTTTTCTTATTGTTATTATTAATGATTAATTTAATTCAGGAATTCCCTGAAAACCACCCCGGTGAGAGGAGACTCCTGTTAAAATATTGTTATTATTATTATTACAGGGTGACCACTTTTAATTAATTCACATTTTGTCTTGCGTGCAGACTATCCAATCAGAAGCCGAAGAATAGCTTTCCTCGGCTTCTGATTGGATAGTATACGCGCACGTGAATTAATTAAAAGTGGTCATGCTTTTGGACTCCTTGCAGTAAGTGTTACCCACATTAAAGGCTTTATTATTGTAAACCCATACCGAAGAGAGATAAGTCTAAAGAAAATTATTGTCATTGTGCCCCTATCCTTTGGAAACAGTGTTGGTTATTTATTATTGTAAGAGGCAGTGAAGAATACGCACGTATTTGGTAAATCTCGCCCTGAACGAAAATTTGATGACTAAAATCAGGCATGGTCATCAATATAGCGTCCTTTAAGCCTGGTTTCCATATAATCGCAACGATCGCTGCGATCAGACCTCAGGTTTTCATATGATCCCCAGACTAGAGAGATAGTTTTCGACAACTATTTAGTTGTCGATCATAAAAAGTTGTCGATAACAAAAAAGCCAGTGTGTGAAACTAGTTGTCGATAACTAAGGACCTTAGTTATCGACAACTAGCTTTACACACTGGCTTTTTTGTTATCGACAACTTTTTATGATCGACAGCTATAATCTCTCTAGTCTTTGGGGCCTCCACAGACTAGAGAGATAGTACGTTAGTAACGATGTTTGTTAGTTATTATAAAAACAATTAACTGAGATTTTCTATAGCCACTAGACATAAACTGAAAAATCAATACTGTGATGGTGCGCTAACCCGTGCTTGCGGAGGTACTGTACTTCATTGGCGTCAGCGATTTTAAAATACAGTCAACTGAACTTGAACTCAGCTAACAATCAACTGAACTGTATGAAGATCACCAGCCTGTGACGTGTTCGCCTAGTTACACAATAGAAAAAGTACCACATGAGCTTACATGCATGTACTTGCGCAACGAAGAACTGTGCAACCAAGTAATTTGTCCTGGTAGTGTACAGATAGACTACGAGTAGTCCCTCATTTTTCTCAGGGATCGAGCGTATGGAAATCACCTCCAACGAGGTGGCGGCGAGTGTACAAAGGTCTACAAAATCCTTTGCGTGACAATGGTACAAAAAGGTTTTTATGAAATATGGAGATTCCAGGCTGCCCAATGGGGGTCCGCAATGAACTGCATTTTTTACTGCCGTCAATCATAATTAAGACGATAACTAACAACGGACTCTAAAAAAGAAACAAACAAAATGGATAAAATCCACAAAATCACAACCCAAGCTTCTGCTTCTTGAGAAGTCCACTGAGACAATTATTTGACGGCAGCTATGTAAAACCGTTGGTAGAAATTTTTTTAACTTCAGTAGCAGTAAACACCCAATTCATATTCTGTCGAGTCAACATGTTCATTTGGTTTAGTCAGCTGTTTTAAAACGTTTTTCGTTGAACAAACCAAAAACAATTATCAAATCTGCACGAGATTCCTTGCAGACTTTCCAGATATTTTCCTGAAGCACGGGAAAAACGGAGCTTTTAGATGAAAAAAAAAAAAAAAAAAAAAAAATATATATATATATATATATATATATATATATATATATATATATATATATAATATATATATATATATATATATATTTGTGTGAAGATTGGCTTTCCAACAATGATGCCACTTGGAAGAAGGATCCAATGGATACTACACGCTTGCACTCAAATATTTTTAGTATGTGTGGAGTGGAGCAAACAGCGAACTTCTTACCATGTCAAAACTTTAATGCAAACGTTTCGCCCGTTCGGGCTTCTTCAGTACATATAACGGATTAAAAATACTTGGAATAAAAATGTTTTTAAAAATTGGGTCTTATATAAGCGAGAATACAATTCAAACAAATATTAAAAATTACAAACAATAAAATTATTAATTACTGGTGAATAAAAATGAATGGCCTAGAGAAAGTGCTAATTAAAAGGTACCGGACCACTAGAGTATTACGCAATTACAAGGAAAATTACAATGGAAATAAACAATATAGTTCGTAACAAATTCTTAACTCAAAGTCCTTGAACTAAAGCGTTTTCTAGTGTACAATATTACTCCAGGGTAACAGGATCCGAATAAAAAGCCTTTGAATGATTGATAACAAAATCCTAAAATTAAGCCCTGAACTCCGGTATTGTATGCGGCTATACTCTCAGCCTTGTAACAAATTCCTTGATAAAGCCCTTGAACGATTATACAATTATATTCTTTGAATTTAACCATGATTACGTAAGAAGAACACCTGTGGGTCAGTAGAAACAAAAGTATTCGAAAAACTAAACGGCAATTTGTGGTATTAATTATATCTTATTCTATTCTTGGAGTTGAACTCAGATCTTTTATTCAGACCGTAAGGTTGAAGGGTGCAAAGTTGTGCACTCCAATAAGCTTCTCTTGTTAACAAGCGATGATCGAGGCTATTATTGTCACTGAAATTGAAAACTTGTTCAATGATAGCGAAATCAAAATCAGACAAAACATGAGTTTCTTTGTTAAAATGTATCGCGACCTCACAAGTGTTTTTCTTTGTACTCATAGCCGATTTGTGGTTGCGAAATCTGACTTTAAATTCGTTGCTTGTGGATCCTATATATTGAACATTACATTTATTACAAGTGACTAGGTAAATCACGTTCTTAGATTTGCAATGGAGATGTTGTGTGATGGGATAGATTCTGTTGGTGCTAGCGCTAGTGAAGTGATCGGATTCTACTAAAAAATTACGACAGAGATCACATTTCCCTTTGCATTTAAAACAACCTTGTACATCTGTGTTATTGTAATTAGTGCGACGAGGGCGTGCTAGAATATCTTTAATGTTTTTGGTTCTTCTGAATGATGGAATGATGGATCCCTTGGGGAATATTTTGGCTAGAGAGGGTGAATTGTGAATGAGATGTTTATACGAATTAAAAAATTTTCCGATGCTAGGTAAACTTGGATTGTAGTCTAAAACAAGCGGAAACACTTTCTTAGACTCCTTGGTGGTGGGGGCAAGCAAATTTTCCCTAGGAATTGATTTGACTCTGTCAAATTGTTGCTTAACTTGGGAGTGGTTGTAGCCTCTATTAATTAAATAACTTTGATATTCTACACTACGTTTTTCAAAAGATTCGGGGGTGGAGCAATTTCTTCTGACTCTAGTAGCCACTCCATAGGGGATGGCTTTGGAACAATGAGCGGGATGGGCACTATTACGTAACAAATAAATGTGATTATCTGTGGGCTTAGAATAGATATCCGTTTGGATGTATCCTTCAACAAAATTGAGCGTGAGATCCAAAACATTGAGCGATGTAGGAGAATGGACAAGGGTGAATTTAATAGTTGGATACAGGGAGTTGATAAATTGCGTAAAATCAATCAGTTTAGAATGTCCCTGTGTCCAAAGGTCGAAAATATCGTCCCTATATCTCCACCACAAGTTAGGTTTTATAGTCCCTGACATGGCTTTCTTGTCGATAACACCCATAGCCAAGTCGGCATAGCTACATGCATTTTTAGGGCCCATGGCCGTCCCATGGATTTGGAGGAAGTTTTCGTCCTTGAAGTGAGAATTGTTGTGTTGGAGACAAATTTTGACAGCTTCAACAATACAATCGGTGGAAGGAAAATTATTTGCTCGAGAATTAAGGGCGTCCGTGATGGCATTGATTCCCAAATTGTTGTCGATATTGGGAAACATGGCGACAACATCCCAGGAGACCAAAATACTTTCTTTAGGAAAAGGGCCTGATTTGTTAAGATCCTCGATCTTTTGCAAAAAATGAGTAGTGTCCTTGACAAAAGATGGAAGATTTTGGGCAAGAGGCTTAAGATAGAATTCAGTGAATGCGGACAGATTTTCAATGGCAGTACCGCAGCACGATGTAATAAGCCGGAGGGGATTCCCTCTTTGTGAGTTTTGATGGTACCAAAGGCCTTGCCCGGTTTGCATTTTCATTGACAACCCATTTAGCAATATTTTCGCTAATTTGTCCCCTTTCAAGCCACTTCTTTCCCCATTGCGAAATGACACTAACATGATCAGTGCTTGGATCGGAATCTAGTTTGTCATAATGAATAGGGTTTTGTAATTGTTCTTTCATTTTGGCGTCATATTCATCTGTGTCGATGATCACAAATTTGGAACCCTTGTCTTGGATTTTAATGGTTTGACTGTCAATATCTCTAAGTGCAGATAGGGCCTGTCTCTCCCCTTTGGAAAGGTTGTCCGGGATGAAACGGACGTTGTCAGGGTTGAACAATTCCGTTTGACCGACTCTAAAAATAATTCAAAGAGTGGTTTTCTTAACGGTGGGGAAAACAGGCACGCTATTATCGGCACTAGAGTCATTGTTGTCGTGGTCATTGTGGAAGAAAACAGCTGATCTAAGTCGATTTTAAATTTTTAATTCGTATAAACATCTCATTCACAATTCACCCTCTCTAGCCAAAATATTCCCCAAGGGATCCATCATTCCATCATTCAGAAGAACCAAAAACATTAAAGATATTCTAGCACGCCCTCGTCGCACTAATTACAATAACACAGATGTACAAGGTTGTTTTAAATGCAAAGGGAAATGTGATCTCTGTCGTAATTTTTTAGTAGAATCCGATCACTTCACTAGCGCTAGCACCAACAGAATCTATCCCATCACACAACATCTCCATTGCAAATCTAAGAACGTGATTTACCTAGTCACTTGTAATAAATGTAATGTTCAATATATAGGATCCACAAGCAACAAATTTAAAGTCAGATTTCGCAACCACAAATCGGCTATGAGTACAAAGAAAAACACTTGTGAGGTCGCGATACATTTTAACAAAGAAACTCATGTTTTGTCTGATTTTGATTTCGCTATCATTGAACAAGTTTTCAATTTCAGTGACAATAATAGCCTCGATCATCGCTTGTTAACAAGAGAAGCTTATTGGAGTGCACAACTTTGCACCCTTCAACCTTACGGTCTGAATAAAAGATCTGAGTTCAACTCCAAGAATAGAATAAGATATAATTAATACCACAAATTGCCGTTTAGTTTTTTTCGAATACTTTTGTTTCTACTGACCCACAGGTGTTCTTCTTACGTAATCATGGTTAAATTCAAAGAATATAATTGTATAATCGTTCAAGGGCTTTATCAAGGAATTTGTTACAAGGCTGAGAGTATAGCCGCATACAATACCGGAGTTCAGGGGCTTAATTTTAGGATTTTGTTATCAATCATTCAAAGGCTTTTTATTCGGATCCTGTTACCCTGGAGTAATATTGTACACTAGAAAACGCTTTAGTTCAAGGACTTTGAGTTAAGAATTTGTTACGAACTATATTGTTTATTTCCATTGTAATTTTCCTTGTAATTGCGTAATACTCTAGTGGTCCGGTACCTTTTAATTAGCACTTTCTCTAGGCCATTCATTTTTATTCACCAGTAATTAATAATTTTATTGTTTGTAATTTTTAATATTTGTTTGAATTGTATTCTCGCTTATATAAGACCCAATTTTTAAAAACATTTTATTCCAAGTATTTTTAATCCGTTATATGTACTGAAGAAGCCCGAACGGGCGAAACGTTTGCATTAAAGTTTTGACATGGTAAGAAGTTCGCTGTTTGCTCCACTCCACACATACTATATATATATATATATATATATATATATATATATATATATATATATATATATATATATATATATATATATATATATATATATATATATATATATATATTATATTATATATATACAGAAGCTTATCACCTAGAAGCGTGTAACTTCTCTTTATATGTTTGGGACAATGCGTGGGTTTTTTCCCGACCAATCAGAATCGCTGAATCAATTTTGCCCTTATATGGAAACTATAGGATTTTCGCGCTCCTCGCGGCTCCTCGCGAGAACTACATCTGTAATGGCGGCTTCGCGAGGAAAATTTTCGCCGAAGAAAATATTATGACATTTGTAATGCTGGGAAAGCGCTAAGTGTCGAAGTATTATTTGGAAGAGTTCCCGGTGAGTTGACAGAAACCTTGAAGGTCTATTTCGACTTGTCCCAATGAGTTTGAATCGTGTGAATAGGGAAAGTGACAATTTTTTCGATTTATTTAAAAGTTCTCTCGGGATACTCTAAATACGCTGTGCTTCAGGATGTCTTTGATTTTATATTTTCGGAAAGAAAAAGACCCGCATGTGGTACGAGTTGAGGAGCTAGCCAGCTAGCCGGGATATGTGAGATACAGTAGAAGAAATGCCATCGCCGGGTAAGGATCTTGTGTTATGTTTTGATCGCTGTCAACAGTTGTTGATTTCAAAGAACCGCAAGTAAATCTTTTTGCAGATTTTTTGAGCAAGAGGACATTATTACAGTCAAAATAACGGCAGTATCAAACGAGGAAACAAGAAAACTACTCCTTTATCCGAAAATTATGAGTATTTTTGTAAATATGTTTTGGTGTTTACTTAGCGTGTTTGTCGACAGAAATAGCGTGCGGTAATTGTGGTTGTTTTCAAGTTCTCTTGTAGATTTTTTCTGAGAAAGATAATTTTAAAACTTACAGTCAAAGTAGCGACAGTATCGCTTTAACAAAATAGAAAGCTATTCAGTTACCTAAAAATGTGGAGTATTTCACTGCAAACGAATTTGTAAAAAGGTGTCGTTGTGTTTTAAACGAGTTCTAGATCGATCTAACGCGCGGATGATAATTATTATTGTTGTTTACAAGTTTGGTTTATATGTAAAGAGCAAGGTTTGAGAGCCGACAACCTCTTAAGCTTGAAATGGGTTGTTTAACCTGTCTAGTTAGTGTACAACTGAATTATATAAGTCGATGATTCATTTATTTCACGAGCTTGTAGCTGAGGATTTGTGTTCGCATAGCTTTCTTTCGCTGTCAAACTGAGTTATTAATTTCAAAACAACCGCTTCCAGTAGCTATAAGACTTTTCCCAACAAGAAAACAACCGTTATTTCGATCAAACTATCGACAGTATCGCTTCAGAAAAACCAGATAGCTTTCCTTATCCAAAAATGTGGGTTTTTTTCTCGTGGGTAACGATTGTACAATGTTTTTGTGCTAAGTTTTTGAGATTGTTGTCGATCACGTGGGAAGAAATTGCATTTTTTCATGCATTTGCTTGCGCTTTGAGAGCAGTTCTTCCGACCCAAAAACCACCTTAACACTTTAAAAGGTTGATTAACATATACTAATATTAACGTTTTACCGATTTGTCTTTTATTTAGCCGTATTTAGTGAGCTTGTCGCTTTAAATTTGTCTTGCGGCAAGCGAATTTCCACTCGTAATTTTTCGAAATTTTGTGGCTAGAAAATATCGTATCATGAAGTTGTAGTACACAATAAAACACTTGCTTTTTAAACTGTGGTGTTGATGTTGATATTTTTTGCTAGAATGATATGTAATGAGTGTGTATACTTTATTAAAGCTGGTTGATTCTCAGAATTGCAGACAAGATTCCCAGAAAATCGACTACGCAGTACGCACTTTTACGCGCCTCGACGAATAAAAATATTCCCGGAAAAAATCCCGCGCGCGAACACGGGCGTTAAACCGCATCTGCCATTCCATATAAGGAAGTTAATTTTGATTGGTCGGGAAAAAACCCACGCATTGAATAGGTGATAAGCTTCTGATATATATGATAGTCATAAATATTTTAATTGCTTAAACAACACCTGACGGGGTTTCCAAAATTAAAATCTCGCAATTAATTTGCATAGTTATGACAAAATTACACAGTAGCGCATATTGTTATCAGAAAATAACATTTAAAAAAATGTTATTAAAAAGCTTCAGATTTTTGTTAAATAACGTTCATCCCCGTCCCCTGCCTTTAGTTAAGTTACAATTTTGTAGGAATATCAAACTTAATAATGCTCGAAAAATTTAGATATTCTAACATTAAGTACATGCCAGCTAAAATAAATAATAAAAATGAGGTAACCAACTGGTACAAACAAATGAGATTATTTAGGACAGTAGTAAAATGACTAAAATGTCCGCACTTAAAAGATCCATCGCCACAAAAATATGTAAAAGGTGTTGATACTACGGTGATATATGGACTCATGGATGTGTGGCTTTAAAATTACTTTCATCAATTTATCGACGTATTTTTCAGTAACAAAGTCTGAATATTCACTGCTTTTGGGTGTTAATGTAAACTATATCATTCAGTAGGTCTTAATATCTCACCTTGTTATTAATATGTTAAAGTATCTGCAGTTTTCATCAAAGATATATGTTTCAGTAAAACCACTCGTTATTGTTGGAAGACTAACGTTCATAAATGATATATTACAACATTTACAGCCTCAAAATTTCAATAACAAAGAATTTGCGGTGAGGTAAATATTTAACATACAGACTTAACACCTACACTGTAGTAATTAAAAAGGCATATTGAACGCGACCCCGGTTGCAAGGTACGCCTCTGAGAAATGTGTAGTAGCGCTGATTAGTAAGGTTGAACTAATTTTAATCAATGAGCACGTACCGACATCCCAAAGGATATCGATTATTAGTGTGCGGATAAAAAATATCGGATTATAACATCTGAAGGGGGTTAGACGATTGGAAAAAATCATAGCTAATTTCTATCTGACTACAGACTTTGAAATTTTGAAGGTTTATTAGTCACTTTTTTTTAACAAAAACACATTAATTATAACTCTTACGAATTCATGCATCCAACAACATGCCTGAAAACATTCAGGGCTTCAGAAAAATAACTACAACGGAAACGAGTTAAAACGACTAATTTTGGCAACCGAGATACTGAATTTATTATGATGGGGAAAATGTATGTGGTAATATGTGGAACTTGTCAGTGTAATTCCGATTACAGATTAAAGCTGATTAAGCACCGACGTCGCCGAAAAAGTAATTAAAATGCATTTTGCTTTTTTAATTTAAGGTGGCTCCCGTCTTCGGCATTCTATCACAGCTAGCTCGTTTCTTACAAAGAATAGAATGAGATGCATATGACAAGAAGAAAATTTCCACCGAGTAGTTTTAAATTAAGTTATTAGTCTTACAACAAAATATTAAACCTATTTTAGTGTTGCCATGGCAACTAGGTTATTTTATATTAACTTCGTGATTTACTTTCACTTTCATGTTCACTTTCGTTTTGCTTGGGTGTCCAAAACAAGTTAGTTCATCACAAGTAGCCTGAGCTCTTGCAGAATGAAATGGTAAGTTCAACTTGTCACACCCCAAATGAAAATGCATTCAAAAGAGTTGTTCCCCATAATTGTTCACCCGTACTATGGCCAAAACGTTTACCTTCTTACCTTTAACCGTAAAAGCTACTATATCCTCCATTATGACCGTCATTCAAGGACGTAATCAAAGTTGCACATGCAAATTACATGCTACACGATTCGTTGTCTTGGAACCATGACTCCGTCAACCCCCAGCGCCAACCGTCAACTAGTCCCATGCACATTATTCTTTCAAAGTTGCCCACTGTTCTATATTCCTGTATTCGTTTAAGTTATTCCTAAAACTTATATTTCTGAAGTTTGCCTATTTTAAAATATTCTCAATGGATTCGTGTGTATTTTTTTTTAACTTTTGTATTATTAACTTTCCCGTAACGTATATGTATTCATTTTGTTCTTGCAGCCTTCGTAGAAGGTTTGTTTTCCAAACCGAAATATCGGGCAATTCTTATTCTCTATATTAACCGTTTTAAGCCACTTGTGAAAACTTTTTTTATTTTGGGTGGCCAAACGTGTGCAACATGTTGTGCACAACAATGTTGCGCTATGTTGTGTTGAAATGTTGCATGCGTTTAAGGTAATTCCCTGGTAATAGAACCAAACATAGATTTCCGATGAAACTTGGTACACTTTTGTAACAAGTCAAGGAGATAATAAAAACGTGATAAAAAGAGGGGGTCATCGTGCTCGTTTCCACGCCACAATGCTGACGAGTGCGGTCATTTTGGCCCCTTTTGGCAAAAACCGTGCGCAGCAAATAAGCTCGATGTTTTTCAATGCAGCCGTGATATCGCACAGAGTTTGACTTTATTCCATTGTTTATTCACCGACGTTCCAGAAAAATGTCTTCGATTTCCTTTGTATTTACTTTACACTCCAAAGTAGATTCAAATTGGATATGCGCTGTGGGACCGTAGTGGCTCCCTCCGGAGAATTTAGTTAAATTGCCAAAAACTGATCACAGATTTCTGCCCATCTTTTTCTTGTGTAATGTAGATACTGTTCTTATTAAAATTATGAAATAAAAAATGGGGGTCACCGTGCTTGTTTAGAAGAAAACGACCATTTATTTCCCAGCCAAGCTTTGTCTGAAAGAAATCCTGTAATGTTCTGTATGTGCGCGCGCTCGTTCTCGCGCTAAATGACGCGTGGCGCGCGCAAATGACGTAAGAAATTATGCGCAGTAAGGATGCGCAATGCAATTGCAGGGAATCACCTTAAGGAATATCAGCTCTGATTTATTTATCCAGGTGATATATGCAATTTACTGTACATGTTTTACTACTCGATTATTCTTTTAGTTTAATTTTTATCAAGCATGTATGCCGTATTTGTGGGCTATTGTAGTTTTAGGTTCTTACATACACCTATTTCAATTAACGTTGTCGGATAGAAATGTTTTTAAAAGCAAGACAAGACTGAAAGGTAGCATGGGTAAAAGTAGAAAACTGCTGCACTCACCGAATACTAATGAGAAGTAACATGTAAAACATTATTCCTAACGTTTCCTTTTTGTTTTAAACCTGTAGAAGTAAGCTACTTTTAGCCAAACTATAATTTTTGCAAAATCAGCTAGTGAAAAAACATGGAAAACAAGTTATCTAATTCGGTGCAAACCAAATACATCACGTGCGAAATAACAACTTGCAGATTTCTTTTCCACCGGCGATATGCAAATTCAAATGAACACCCAGACTACCATTCGGTCTTGTCTTGTAGGCTTTTCCGCGCTTCTATCCGACAACGTTAATTGAAATAGTAAACCATTCTCACTGCTACAAAGCCACTCACTGCCCAGGCAAGGCTAAGATATGGGAGGGAAGATTTAGCCACCAACCTAAGTTCTTCTACTCTCGATAACAATGAGCCACAATCTCCCAAAAACGAAGTTAAAAGGCTCTCTTAACCAGCTTAAAGGCTAAAGTACATACCAAACAAACTCTTCTCTCCATAACTCAGAAAAAACCCAAACCCTTACAGGATATAATGGATTGCTACTTAGCAACGAAATATAAGCGATAGTCTTGACATATACGCGACACAAGACCTCCAACACAAACTATGTAAACGAGTGAGGACAAGGTCCGGCCCAGCCGGCAGGATTCCCCTCCCCTATAAAGATAGAGTTATATATAAATCGTGACGTGGTAGGATGAAATAA
The DNA here is from genome assembly GCA_029204205.1 of Desmophyllum pertusum. Classification (NCBI taxonomy): domain Eukaryota; kingdom Metazoa; phylum Cnidaria; class Anthozoa; order Scleractinia; family Caryophylliidae; genus Desmophyllum; species Desmophyllum pertusum. The sequence goes on along the minus strand of MU827778.1, from coordinate 7,119,782 downwards.
GTGGAAGGAAACCCCTAAAATAGCTAACACCGGGTATGAAATAAAAATGGAGGTAAATGGAAAACCCAAGTGGCTAGTATATGGGGAAGGGAGGGAGCCCGAACCCACCAGCTGAGCCGGACCAGGAACCTGTCCCTAAGACAGGTTATAGGGTTTTACTAAGATTGCCCTTCTGGTCACGGCAGAGCCAATGGGATGGGAGGAAAAGACAAATGAAACCCAAAGATAGTAACGAAAAACAGGAAGCTATACAGGTGCGGGAAGCAACGCACAACCACAAACTAAAGGTCGACATATAAACAATCGCTTTATAACTTTATGCAGACAAAGGGCCAATGTGTTCTACGAAAAAGGTTAAAAACCCCTTTACAATCGTTTGAAGGTGTTCTATATTTATACCGACACAGGACCTAACTGTCTCAGGTTGACAAAGACCAAACTCTTTTCCAGTACGACACACAACTGACGTTTACTCTCGACACACAAGCAAAACCTTACAGCTCGACACACGAGCAAACTTGTACGCTCGACACGCGAGCAAACTTGTACGCTCGACACACGAGCAAACTTTTACGCTCGACACACGAGCAAACTTTTACGCTCGACACACGAGCAAACTTTTACGCTCGACACACGAGCAAACTTGTACGCTCGACACACGAGCAAACTTTTACGCTCGACACAAAAGCAAACTTTTACGCTCGACACACGAGCAAACTTTGTTTCTCGACACACAAGCAAAACCTTACAGCTCGACACATGAGCAAACTTGTACGCTCGACACGCGAGCAAACTTGTACGCTCGACACACGAGCAAACTTTTACGCTCGACACAAAAGCAAACTTTTACGCTCGACACACGAGCAAAATTTTTTTCTCGACACACAAGCAAAACCTTACAGCTCGACACACGAGCAAACTTGTACGCTCGACACACGAGCAAACTTTTGGGCTCGACACACGAGCAAACTTTTACGCTCGACACACGAGCAAACTTTTGGGCTCGACACACGAGCAAACTTTTACGCTCGACACACGAGCAAACTTTTGGGCTCGACACACGAGCAAACTTTTGGGCTCGACACACGAGCAAAATTTTACGCTCGACACACGAGCGAACTTACGGTAGGTAGTGTACACTCGACACGCGAGTAATTTAATGGAGGACAGACGAGCAAAACCACGTGCGACACACAAAAAAAACTCCACGCAGGACACGCGAGTACACTACGCACACGTGCTACACGCGTGACACACGAGTAAACTTCCACGCGCGAAACAGGACCAAAAATAAATAGCTACGCTAGACACGCGGGAAAGTCTTACAAGCTGACGAGCAAAATAAATTGCAACGAACAAGCCGCGAAAAATAAATGAGATAAGAATAACACAACAAACTTACCTCGAACCAACGTGAACAAGAACTAAGACACGTGCTGATACACAGGTAGGGAACCGGCAAATCTATCGTAGATGATACAAATAGAATGCACAAAAATCACGCGAGCTATAAAAGTACAACGGCAGCCAAAAAGAGGATAAAATCCCCAACCCGCCGGTGTGGAACGTGATGCAAAACGCGAAACTGAAGGCTAGATAAGTGAGCACTGAAGTGAGCACTGAAGTGAGCACCCAACCGATAAAACTAAATGCTGAATGTGTGAAAAGCCAAGACGCGCGAAGGAAAGATAAATATGCATGATGACAAATACGAATGAACTATAACTAAAAAACCCAAACGCCGACATGTACCCAAATGACAACGGATGCAGAATGCGGGGCAGAATGAAATAGCCGATGAGAAAGGGAGCTAAATAAAACGAACGGACTGCTGTAGGTACACCCGAACCAAACTGAAACTAATAAATATACAAATAAAAACTACAAAGAAGGGCGACCGAAATACACGCAAACAGTACCTGAAAGCTAACAAAAGCGGCCGTCGGTAAAGAAAGTTAACCATGAGCTCGGAAGCTAGCCAAGGCCAAAGGATAAGAAGCGTAAGAGGCAGCCATACGAAGGGAAGGCAGCTTCGGCGACGTGAAGACTAAAAATTGGATAAGACTTCAAGACCGCGCAACTTGGCGAAAGACGCAGAAGACTTGAATTAATGCCCTTAAATATACAAGCGAGGCCCCTGGGGACTTGAGGGTCGTTAGGCTATATTCACTGGGGTGTTGGGAGCATGTTGGCATTGCCCGCGGGCTAGTTTCGTGGCTTTCTAAGCAGTGAGAATAGGTGTATACATGTATATTGTTTGTTTCTTATAGTCTACACCTATTTCAATTACCGTTGTCGGATAGAAGCGTAGCCTACAAGGGCAAGACTTAGAATTAATATGGTAGTTTTAAATTAGTAATTTTCTTAGAATTTTGTATTTTTATTTGTAATTGAGGACCCTATTGTAAACCACTGACTGTGATGTAGGTTTCCTCTTTAAAAAAAAAATTAAAAAAAAAAGACCGAACGGTAGTCTGGGCGGATTCATCAGAATTTGCATGTCGGTGGAATTGTTATTTCGCACGTAATGTATTTGCTGTGCCCCGAATTAGATTTTTCCATGTTTTTTCCATTAGCTGAGTGTATGATTCTGCAAAAATTTAATTTGGCTAAAAGCTTACTTCTACAAGTTTAAAACAAAAAGGAAACAGTTTGCCGTTAATATTTTATTTTCTCAAAATCTGCAAAAGATCCGGCACTTTTCAACCGTTTTTGGCTGTGGTCTTGCTTATCTAAGAGTATTGTATTTTTTTTCTAATAACAAGGAAACTGACAGAGGAGCCTCGTGGCCCGAGTCACTAGTATTCGGGTCTGACTCATTATTAGTCATGATTTTTTGGACATGCTGTTTTTTGAGTGACGTCTTAGGCCTCAGGCTATTATTACTAACAGTCTCAGATCTATACTATTATTTTAATTAACACTGGCTCCTATCTAAAAAAAGTCAGTGATGTTACTAATTCAGTTGAGAAAATGACTCATAACAAATGACGTTCATAAATTACAGGAGTTTTGGGTAAAACCCCTCGATCAGTCTGAAGAAGAAACTGAAAAAGAAGATTTAACGTATTTAAAGTATCTGTAAATATGAACGACGATGAGAAACTTTCTCAAAACTTGACTGAACCAGATATCGAAATGATAGTGCTACAAAGCAAGAATAACCTTTTGGTAATTTTCTCTTAGTCATAGTCGAACGTGATGGAAAAAATTCTTGAGCGAAATATTAATTATTTAACAGGTGTTGGCACATTTTTAATTCAGTAATTAGACGGGTCTGGTCTGGTGGCAGATGAATTAAGCTTAGTTAAACGTCACTTTCTTATGGCTTTCCTTTAAAAATAAAGCTCGTCATGTATCTGTGGTAATATAAAACGGGTCCGATGGCAGATTGGCAGTTGAATTAAGCTCCTTTAAACTTCACTTTCTTGATATGGCTTTCCTTTAAAAAGCTCGTCGTGTATCTGTGGTATAATATAAAACGGTTAAGGCCGTTCGATTGGGCATTTACACGGAAAACCTGCGGTTTCATAAATACATAAAATGCGCGAAAGTGCACGTGATTGGTCCTTTGCACGTCGCTCTATTTTTCACCACAAGGTATCCAATAACAAGGTGTCCGATAACAAAATTCGCGTGCCACGCACTTGACTGGTTTACTTCTTGTGACTGAATATTCCTTCTTTGCATTCCAAAAATATTTTCAAAATGAACTTTTTTTCTCGCATTTTGTCATATGGATGATTTGCTGTTAGCAGGTTTGCTTTGTCTAAACAGTTCTCCTCGACCGCTATGCGGTCGTCCGATTACAGACCGAAGAGGACTCCACTTAGACCTATTACCATTATTTATCTTGTTTCATTGTCTTGCATGATGTTTCTTCATATAATAATATTTTTTTCAAACAATATTTTTAACCAGTGCAAGCAATATTCTCCCAGTAAAATGAAGCTCTTTTACCGACGTCACTACTAGTAAACTAGAATTTTAACATGATAAACCGACTTTAATTTTATCGGCCGTGGTCATAAAAACTTGAAACTGAGTTGATTCCTTCCGTCGACAAAATGTTTCGTTTTCGCTCCGACCACCGCGATACATGCCAATAAAAGACTGACAGAAAAAGGTTTTCGTTGCATATTAAAAAATAATGTGACAAACTGACTTGGTTATAATAAATTCGTCTTGTTTATAGTTCGGCTTCGATTCTTCAGCATATCTTGAAGAATATCTAAGCATGTATCTTTGTTTCAGTAATGAATGCCAGTTGCCGACAAATTTTGTAAATACTGAAGTTTTCCACGTCGCTTTATAAATGCACTGAATCAGGCTCTTTGTGCCTACTGGCACATAGGGCGACAAATAAATACAGCCTTTTTAAATTAACGACAAAATGTAGCTGCGTGTGCTGATTGAGTTGAACATAACAAATAGTAAACAGTGTCAGCCATAGCGCAAAACGAATCAATATACATATTTATGTTTGTTATAGAATGAACATAATAGCTTCTAAACAATTTGAATGCGCGTGGAACTTTACGTAGGCTCAGAAATGGAGATTTGCCCTCTTTTTATAAGTTAACAGTCGGTGCCGTCTTAAGTTTCAACATAAAACGAACACTTTATTGCTCGAATTGTTAGTCCGACTATTTTTTTATCAAAACAGAAAACGAAAGGTAATAATTTATTAGAAAGATGTTAATCAGTCAGTGACATAAGCTACTCGGAAAAAAAGGAATTTATAGTTTATATGCTTTAGTGAAATTTTAATGGGAAAGTGTTTACTAAATCCAAGAGACTTGCTAAATCTTAACATTCGGCTATCTAAATAAACTATTTCACCTACCCTTTTATATGAATCCCGTACCAGACAATATCATTAATTATAATCAGTCTTAAAGTTAGTATCATCAGGCTACGTGATTCTACTGTAAATATATAATTGTCCAGGCTGTTGTTAAACTCGATAGGCATAGGTAACTATACAAAATATGGATATATTTCAGCTTACTCGCCCGCTTTCACTCACCTTAGGTTTCTGGTTGCAACCTGGGCGGCGCAGTCTGTACGGCCACCAAACAACCGTGCTGGATACTAACTATGCAGTTAAAACACGTATCACACGAGATAATCTGAATATCAAAGATGGGTACGTCGGTGCGAAAGCCATGAACTTGGTTTAGAATGTTTACTTTGCACAAAGTAAATAAGATTCTTTTACCGCTAGCCGTAAGTTACGATCGAGGATTGTTTTGCTTTTACTAACCTCTATTTATTTTACATGTCATTTATTAAAATCACCTGTTGTGCTGAATATTAATATAAGCAAGGCTGATTCTACGTAGAACACTTAAAGCGACAACGACATGATAGAGTCCAAACTGAAAGCCAAAAATGGGTGATTTGGTATAGGCGCGAATTTTTTTTCAAACCCTTTCATGCGCAATAAATTTTTTTCTCGGAGCATGTGTGTGCATGATATTTTTTTCTTAATGTGTCAGCCATCAGATAGTGCCTTGCAGGAAATTTTTTTCGGAGTGGTCGTGTGCACGAATTTTTTTTGTACAAGTGTGCTTGCAGGATATTTCTCCCCCCCCCCCCCCCCCCCCCTCAGAAGTTCAATGGTCTATTATCATTTAATTTATGCCATTATAGTCAATTTTCAAAGGATGATAAATTAATATTTTGAGATCTGATCAGTATGCAGTCATACCGCTAATCTCACCAGTATAGGAGGACATCTGCCATGATTGACGTGTTTCAACTGAATAACCACAGGAAAAAGATTTCGCCATCGGGCTGCTCTAAGCAAGAAAATGAACGTTCAAACGTTGTAGCCTTTTTGTGACAAAAATGACGCGCTACATATTAGCTACTGAAAAGTCATGCGATGGCCTTTATAAAGGGAGCCCGCTTGGCAATATATCTAGAGATTAATTAAAAGCATCACGTTTGTTTTCCCGCGAACAACAAAAATTCTACTTTTGTCGTATGCCGTTAGACGCTTGTACTTAAAAGAGAGTCGGTAGTTTCGGGTTTTTCGCGAACGTGTTAATTATTTTCGATTTTTCTGATGGATTTATTTAACGATTCGAGGAAAAGTAAAGAAAATTAACTGCAAGCTGACGTTTGCCGTTTGCAGTAGAACGTGTTGCTTAAATTAAGAAGAGTAAACGTTGCATTTTTTATGAAGCCTTAGTTCAGTATTTATAGTTGCTTTGTTTTTTTAAAATTTAATAATGTCGTTTCGTTTATATGTATATGTCCCCGTGAAAGGCCGAATTGAATGAAAAGAGAATTATATTGAATGAATCCGACACATGACCTAACCTGCGGCCAGAGTCCCCTTCGATAAGTGAATTCTTTTCTTTAGCTTCTTCTGGATTTTATTTTTACATTATTGCTCGTTGCTCTCTCTTCTTCATATTAGTTTAATACATATAATTGCTTATGTGTGTTCCTGAGTGCGAGCAGAGCTTATTACATGTAAATATTTATTTTAAGCTATGAGCTTTCCTTGACAACTACTGAATAAATGGCTTACACTATCATACTATTATTTCGGTTGCTAACCAATTTTTTGTAGTTAGAATTATTTTAATCGGTATGTATATAGATGTTATTGAACTAGCGTGAGGTCCGTATTGGGAAAATATTGGTCTCGTTCTTTTTTTGCAAGTTTATGGACCGAGCCGAAGGCGAGGTCCATAAACTTGCAAAAAAAGAACGAGACCAATATTTCCCAATACGGACCGAACAAGCTAGTTCAATAAAGTTTTTATTATAATGGCTTTTTAAAAAATTTGCTGAGAAATTAGTGCAACCATTCTCGGCTAACGCGCGCGCCAAAGCTAAGCATATTCTTGCATTTTCCAGGCCACTTTGCGAAAAATTTAACCAAAATTGTCCGCCAGACATGAGGAAAAATTTTTCTTCTTAATAGAAAACAGTTTTCTTTTGTTCAATGTTTCTTAAAAGGAATTTGGCGAAATGAGTTCGTGAGCGGTCCATCTTTGCGGTCCGTATTGCAAAATTCGGACCGCTCAGGGAACCAATCAGAATGTTCCTTTTCATCGTGGACCAGTTTGCCATATAATAAAAACACATACTAATTTTGACTGTTGTAAGTAACTATTTACTGGAAGGAACAATAGAAACGTGCCCTGTTTTACATAAACTTCTAAGCTGTAAACTACTCAAGTTATCTAAAATGTAATTTACACCAATTTACCTGCACCCTTTCAGTAATGCATGGTTTTAAAATGTATTTTAAAAACGAACCATTGACAAAATCTGTAAGTTGCATTATGACATCACTATCTTGAAGTCACGTATACCACCTGAGAAGCCAGTATAAGTGAGTAAAACGCTTTTGTATCAACAAATGGGAGCTGCCTATATCTCAATATCTTTAATAGAAGTTTCAATAAAATGACATGTGTCATCAACATGTAAAGATGATTCTGAGCTTATGACACTATTGGCCAAACGTGAGGTCAAGATGGCGGGATATTGGCCAAGTTAGTTCTTTTTTTGCGTGTTTATGGACCGAGACGAAGTCGAAATCCATAAACTCGCAAAAAAAGAACGAGGCCAATATCCCGCCATCTTTACCGAACAAGCTTGGTCAATAAAGGATTTATTATATGACTAGAAGGACGCGGGAAAATAGTCTTCTTGCGGGAACAGAGCGGGCAATCCCGAGCGGTCAAGATGGCTCCATTTTGACCGCGCGGGTAAGATAAGATAAGATACTTTATTTAACCACGTATCACTGAGGAGCTGAGAAGCCTAGCTCGTTAAAACGTGAACGTGGGTAGCCAATCACAGCACAGGATTTGCTTCATCTCGCCCGCTCATAGAGCCAGCCATATATCAATTACAAGTATTGGAATCGTAAAAGCTATTTCACAATTTCTTATTTTCTTATCAATTGGTGCAAAATGCCTTGTAACAACTTCCCGCTTTCCGTACATTCTACTCCCCGTTTTCGCCCTTTCTTTACGGTGGCTTCCGCCTCTTTGTGCTCTTCTTATTGCGAAATATGAACATGTGTAAGGCGACGCACGGGCAGCGGGGGAGTGGCAGTCCTAAGGATTCCTTCATCGACGTCCTCAAACGCGACTCGAGAGCGGCGGAGATCAACGAACTAGCCGCGTGCATGAACAATTGTATTGACTGGCGGGCCCGACGAAACGCTCGTCTGCGGACGACCTAGTTAGTTAGTAAGGCCCAATTCAAAAATCCTAAAAATCCTAAAACTTAAAATCCTAAATGGTATTATCATAGTGGTAGCTCACCGTTGCTTGATCGAAATTCACCGTGTTTCAGGGCGATGGTGAGAGAAACCATGGATATATGTTTGCGAGTACTGTGTGTCGAATCTACATTTGTTGTTTTCATTTCTTAAAATGTATTCATTATATCCCAGACTACCTTCGGCATTGTCGCGTATGATGTGCACCGCCAACATCGTCAACATCTATCTGAAGCCGGGTCTCAATTTACGTCAGTACTAGTCAGCTTTTGATTCTGATGTGAATATATCAAACACAAGAAACATTGTTTCATCCGATTTCCAAACGAGTTGAAAATACGACGCGTAGTGGAGTATTTTTGGCGAATTCGAGGTGTTTGGAGATCGGATGAAACACTGTCTCAAGTGCTTGTTACTCTTCTCAATCGAAACAAAAACTGAGGAGTAAGCGGAGATGAATAAACTGGGTTATGATTTTTATTCAGTTGACTTGATGAATTATTAATGAGTTTGAGAAGGACCTTGACACATCTAACGGTAATTACATGTTTACTGTGTATTTTCTTGGTTACATAGCCTGATACAAATACGAGAGAAGGTTCAAGAGAATTCGCAGGCGAGGGTTTACATAAGCACCTTCTTATTTCTCCCAACTTTTCAGGCTATATAAACAAGAAGCGGCCATTTTCTGCTACACCTGAATTTAATCTCATGCAAAACGACTACGCAACGCGGGCGAGACAGGGCGTAGAAACCGGCTTACATTGCTTCGGCCACTCCGTGATGCGGAGTGGACCGGCTGGGTCTTGCCCGCTATTCCCGTGGAGGAACTAATTTAAAGACAAGCCCGAATTCAATGCTTTGTAAAATTAAATGTAGGTAAAATAGCAGCGATCGGATTAGTTGTAGTCAAACAGTAGTAATCATAGATGATTGTCTGTGGGAAACTTATGGTCTTATGTCAATAATTGTCGTTTTGGACCCGTTTATATTTTCGCGACCACAAGGGTCTGAAGAAGAAAGGCCGTGCCTTTTGAAATATTGTTATTTAAATATAGTCATTCTCATATCGTTTAATCAGCCTTGCGTTTTTTCGTCTATTTTCTGTGTATATATGCCAGATTTCTTCAATCCTTTTTTGTTTTCCCCATGATCCCCCAACAAAGTCACTTCCCATATAAAACGACATCAGGGGGGGCGATAGAAACTTCGTATAAATGGTTTGCATAATTACGGACATGGCGGTGCCGGGCAACCGAGTGTGCGCAGTAGCACTCAACTAGTTGCTAAGAGGATTGTCCCACGGGAACTTATTAACAATAAAAAAGCTTGTCAGGCAAGAAATTCACAGCTAAAATTAGTATGCATGATAACAAAAAGGTGTTTTTCCTTGGTTGTTTTCGGCGCTCGAAAACGAGGACGTGTTTTTTTCATTGTAGCCTGAGAAAACAGACGTCGTTTCGCGTCGCAACCACTGGGAGCACCGCGAAACAGGCGGTGCTCCCAGTGGTTGCGACGCGAAACGACGTCTGTTTTCTCAGGCTATTTTCATTGTTGTCTGATTTCGCTTCGCCTCGTGTATTAGGTCGTATTACGATAAACATTTTCATCCGACTTCGCTTCTCGTTCCAGTAGTAGCACTACTGACCGTATCCGAAAGACTCTCGCTGTAGCATGTAAATGCAGCTCAGACGGATTTTTCGCTTGTTGTTTCACGCTGCCGAGATATTTTCTCGATGGCGTGAAAGATCAGGCCAAAAATCCGCCAGCGCTGTGTTTGCAGGCTACCGCGCGTACAGCTCTACGCTGCGAGCTTGAAAAAGTTTCCCGGGTTAGAAAACAATGAAGTTTTGGGCAGACGTCATTCTTAGCAACGGCTTGATTGACACACGATTCGCACTGTTGATCTGTTGCCCGGCTATGTCCTCAAAGAAAAGTGCCGGCTTTCTACCCGTCCCCCCCCCCCCCCCCCCCCCCCCCTTGAACGACAGAAACACATGCTAAACTTGGAGCAATTTACTGTTTCTGTCTACATTTTGACAAGACTTATTTCCTCCCAAAAATCACCCAAAAATTTACAAAACACCTCATGGATTGCTTGAAACGCGAACGAGATATTTCCATTAAACCCATGTTATAAGTGGCTGGAAAATGGCATTCAGGTGGACCCCCGCCAGGCCACGAGCGCGCCGTGTGCCGTCATTTGCGCCATCCCCCAACTCACAAATAAATAAAGAAATATGACCGTAAACTCCAGACGAGATTTGATTCCGCCTGAGCTCTTTGATGGACAAAATTATAAACCTCGCTCGGCCAATGAGATCAATCACGGTACAAGGTGCGCCAGCAGTCATTCCGCCCCTTGGATTTCATTATGAACGACTTATCACTTCATATAATACTACATGAACATTATACACCTGTCAGCGGAGTCTCAAACGAAAATATTAAAATTGCACATGGCGGACCGATAACTTTAATTTACTTGTAGAATTTTTAGTCTTACGTCTTGTTACACGAAAGCTCCACAATGGCAGAGTACGTTCATCAAAATCTTGAGGGAATGTTGCCCGAACTGGAGGAATTGGAACGAATGGGAGTGTTTACAAGCGATGAAATCAGGTGAAGAAATTTCACTGTTTGTTGTGAATTGGTTGCAATTGTAGAACTGTTTTTAGATTGAATTGAATTCATAACTTGATTCATTGAACACACTACTGTTCTCTATATTAAGAGAAAGAAGCCAAGAGTGTTAAAACCAAAGAGTGTCTCCTTGCTTTGATAGTTTGTTTTCTTTCCTGGTCGAGTTTTACTTTTAGGATCGATTCTTACAAACTGAACCTGTTTTTACAATAAATTTTATACAGAGCTATCATTCGAAAGAGAAGAGATTTTGAATACCGCTTACAGAAAAGAATTGTTCAGAAGACAGACTTTCTAAGATACATGCAGGTACGTGTAGATTTCATGTGATCCATTTTATTTGATGGTATAACCAATATGTTTTTCTGGTATATTATAGTAAAAATTAATTGAAAATAATTTACATGTAATTATTCCTGAGTATCAATAGCTAATTCTTGACTTAAAGTCACAGATTAATTTGGTTATCTTCGATTAGATTATGTGCAAGCTCTGATTGAATAAATAGTTATGTTTTATTAAGGGAATAGTAAACACGCTCAAGTGCATTGTTGAACTTATGTAAGCACGCAGGAATTTTTAAGAAAACAAGAAAAGTGCATAGCCAAGTGTTTCTCGCACTTCTCAAGTGTTCTTAAAAATTCCCGAGTGTTTATATGTACATGTAATTCAACAATGCACGAGGGGCAAGTTTACTATTTAATTTATAAAAATTAATGTTCATGAAATTGCGTGTGATCAAACTTGTGACATAGTCTGCGAGCTCGATAAAGCATGCCTGTGACATAGGGTGCATGCTTTATCAAGTTATAATGAACTCCAATTGACCAATCAGAGCGTGAGTTATATGACCAAAATTTTATAACAGAGTATAAAACACAGAAAACTGTAGTATTGTTTTGTGCACACTAAAATACATGTATATTAAATAGATTCCATTTGGCCGTGCGTCTGTTCAGTTATACATGTAGATTATCTCTATATACGATATCGATGTTAAGAATGCTAAAAGTTATAAAAGTTTATAAAAAACACCTAATGTTGTGGACTATTTAGTCATCTTCATGGTGATTTTTTTTACCCTTAACATAACTAAATAGTCGAAAACGTTAGGTGTTTTTTATAAACTTTTATAACTTTTAGCCTTTTTAACATTGTATATATACATTGTATATTTTATGGCGAAAATGTTTAATAGATTAAATCTGATTCAAACATCGTGATGAGAGTGAGTAGCTACACTGTACATGTTCAAACACGTGTTGGTTTTGTTTTCTGTTTCTTATTAGTATGAGATTAACTTGAATATGCTGAAGAAGAAAAGAAAGTTGGTAAGAAGCTTATTTACAACTTGATTTAGAGCAAACTTTATACTTGAGGACAGAATAGTGAATGCTACATGTACATGTAGTTACATCCATTACAACAGTTGGAGCAATCAAAGTTTTCCTTTAAGAAGTACATGTTGTGGATCTTGGAGGTGTCATACCTTATACCTGCCAACTCACACGCATTATGTGTGTGTCACATGCCTGCGGATCGAAAACATCGATCACACGCATACAGGACAATTTCACACGCCTGACTCACAATTCCGGACTAATTGTTCTTAACCATTAACGTGAAAAATTGGATTCAATTTCCACCCAAAATAGTCCAATGAACGGCGCTAAATGTCGCGTTTGAGTCCTAAATATAAACAAGCAAGATTGCGCCGAGATTTTGAACTTCGCATTGCGACATTTGGCAACCTTCGGAAATCATCGGAACATCTTCGGGAATCTTCGGCAATGTTAGGAAGTCGTCGGAACATCTTCGGCAATGTTCGAAAGTTGTCGGAAATTTTTCTGAAATTCGGGTAATATGGATACGAAAATCACACGCATTCGACTTAAGAAAAGTTGGCAGGTATAATACCCGTTTGAATTCCATTGCTACAGTACACGTACATACACATATTATATTCTATGTGATTTTTTTGCAAATAGTCACAAGTTAGTTTCCAGTTAGTCAATTTTACTTTCAAGTTTTTAAAATGTAGTTTGTCTGCTGTACAATGTACATGTAATTTGCTTTGTACTACAATCATGTAGTATTTCTGGGGTGTGTCGTAAAATAAATGTACATACAATGTGTACTGAAGATATATTGTAAGTACATGTACTACATGTTCATACAGTTGAACCTCCACTAACGGCCACCTCTCTATAGCGGCCACCTCTCCACAATGGCCAGGATTTTTCATTCCAATTGTACGTCTATCCATACTTTTAACTCTTATTGAAACCTCCCTGTAACAGCCACCTCTCTACAACGGCCAGTTAATTCTGCCCCAGGGTGGCCATTGTAGAGAGGTTCAACTGTTCTTTAAGTTAAAATAAGTAATACAACTAAAACTTAAAGTTAAGTTTTATTCATCACAGGAGTATCATAAGATGTTGCTTCAGTATTTGGGATATACTGTACAATGTTTGGTTTCAATGTTTTTCAGAGACTCGGTATTAAAAGGAGTTTGCATGGAGAGCATGCAGTATTGAGAAGAATCCATATTCTTTTTCAGGTATTTTTATAATATAATTTTGCTAACAACAAAATGTAACATACAGTATACAAAAAAAAAATGAATGTACATTGATCAGAGGGTTTATGATCATGTATCATACATGTATGTAGGCAGTAAAGTTGGGCTTACAAAATAATTCTCATAGAATTCTAGTATATGTACATTTGTACACAATGAAGCATGTCAAAAAATGTAAAATGTGGAGTAAAGAATCTTTAAAAATACTGTATGTTGCAACAAATTCACAGGGAGGCAGTTGTGTTTTTATTGCTGAGACACGAAGGATACACATGTTACATGTATCTCAAACATAATATTATACTGTTTTGCCTTGCAGAATGCCTTAAAGAAATTTCTGGTAAGTGCAGTACATTAGGTGTTGATCCATACATCTAACAGTGTATAGATCTATAGGTGTAAATACTTTAATTTGTAGCTTCTACATGTATATAGAAGTCTTGAAATTAATAGATCAAACCTTTCAATTACTGTATTTTCTAATTTTTTAGGGAGATATCAAACTTTGGATCCAGTACATTGAATTCTGTAAACACATGGTAGGATTTATTAATTTATACAATTTACAGTATGTGTTGTAGAAATTTGCTTTTTCGGATGTTACTAAGGGAATAGTAAATGTGCCCAAGTGCACTGTGTTGAGTTACACTGTATATTTAACAATTATTCGCCGAAGGCGAAGTGAATATTGGTGAATATTTACCGAGACGAAGTCGAGGTAAATATTCACCAATATTCACTGAGCCTGAGGCGAATGATTGTTTTAGTATACACCTATTTCAATTAACCGTTGTCGGATAGAATTGTTTTTAAAAGCCCACAAGACAAGACCGAAAGGTAGCATGGGTAAAAGTAGAAAACTGCTGCACGCACCGAATACTAATGAGAAGTAACATGTAAAACATTATTTATAACGTTTCCTTTTTTTCTAAACCTGTAGAAGTAAGCTACTTTTAGCCAAACTAAATTGTAGCAGAATAAGCTAGCGAAAAAACATGGAAAAACAAATTATATAATTCGGGGCAAACCAAATACATCACGTGCGAAATAAAAACGTGTAGATTTCTTTTCCAGCGATATGCAAATTCTAATGAATACCCAGACTACCATTTGGTCTTGTCTTGTAGGCTTTACGCTTTTATCCGATTTTTATCCGACAACGTTAATTGAAATAGGTGTATACCAACGAGGCGACCTCCATCCTAACTCACGCAAAAAAGTGTCAAAGTTTTGTTTAAAAAAAAAGCAAGAGTGTGACGCTCATTGCGTGACAATCACCATGCATGAGTGAACTCGCATCAGGCCATTTCAATTTATGCAAATTCAAGATACTCATGCACATGTGTTGACTCTCGGATCGTTGCTCGGAGTACTTACAGTTCATTTAATCAGTTTGCGATGAATTGCTGAGAGATAATTGCTCGATAATGCTGTCAAAACTTTGAAACAAACCTGTGGGCAGTTCGACAGTTTCGTTAAAGGCTTCACTTCAAGTGGAAAGTAATGAAGGTGCAAATGAACGAGTCGCCAGAATGTAGTGCTGGATTGAGAAGACAAATTGAAGTTTTCTGCAACGGAAATTCATTGCTCAAGAATAGGATTAGCTGCCTGGCTAGTACCAGCAATTTTATTGTGAATGGCAGTTGATGCAGGAGTGGATATTTACAACAGACGAGAGCAAACAGCACTTCAGGAGTTCGACTCAAGAGTACGACATTTATTTAATTTCTACGAACAGCTTTAAAACTGACCTTCCAGTCGACCAGTCCTCAAAGGTACACTAATTAATTGTTCTTCTTCTTTCATTGTTTGATGCTCGTTTTATGTGAATAGAGATGTACAAGATTTGCAATCCATGAGTAGCGCGACGTATTTAATAAACGTTTACTACCTAACAGTTTGTGAACATGCTTTCAACGTAACTAGAATCGAAATAAATATAGCTTATTTACCTTGGAAATGTTTTAGAACAAACTTTGTAGCCTTCGTGTATTTTCCGATGTACAATTTCAAGGTTTCTACTTCTGAAACACAAGTCGAACGATAATTTAGGCCGGCCATTTTAATTTTTCTTCTCAATAAATTATCTGCCAAAAGGTTTCCCAGAATTCCCGGCACTATTCACCTCCTAGGAGGTGGATAGTGTTGAATATCCCGAGATAGCGGACCAATCAGATTGCTTAAAACGCCAAGGTCGCCGAGTTGGTATATACTAAGTATATATATAAGCACGTGGGATTTTTTAAGAACATGAGAGAAGTGCTTAGAGGCTTCTCGCACTTCTCGTGTGTTGTTAAAAATTCCCAAGTGCTTATATATATTGTTGTGGTTCAATTTTTTTTTTGGTTTAAAATTTTTCAAACCAGTTTGATTTTTATTTTCCTTTGTCTGATATTCATTACCATAATCTGAGACAAAGGAAAATAAAAATCAAACTGGTTTGAAAAATTTTAAACCAAAAATAAATTTAAACCACAACATATACATATACATGTAACTCAACAATGCACGAGGGGCAAGTTTACTATTTCCTTATAAAAAATGTTCGTGGAATTGCGCATGCTCAAACTTGTGACATAGGCAGAGTGCATTATAATGTAACTCGATAAAGCATGCGTGCGACGTATGGCGCATGCTTTATTGAGTTATAATGAACTCAAATTAACCAATCAGAGCGCGCGTTTTATGACCAAAATTTTATCAAGTATTATAATACTGCTTTAAATCTAAAATAGTTACAGCGAATAGCTACTTGTACAGTACATTAATTAATTTTGTTCTAGAGCGGTTTTCAATTGAGTGTCGAAAGTAATCCGAAATTGGTTTTGCTTTACTATACGTTCTGTGATTGGTTTAAAAAACTTGCGCCACCTACTCAACCAATCAGATGCTAAACCAAAACCAATCATGGGTTTGGTTTTGGTTTTATGGCACTCAAATGAAAACCGCTCTAAAAGTCAATTAAAAACTATTATATTTATTATTATTATGTTATAAACTAGCTACAATGTATTGTCAATATGTATGTGTACAAGTATTTAATTCACACAAATTTATTTACAGTGTTCTTGTATTTCACTGTCTCATAGGGTAGTGTAAGAGTTCTTGGAAAAGTTTTTGCCAGAGTCTTGCAGTATCATTCAAACAAACCAAGTATGATTAATATTGTCTATAATAATAATTTATTATACATGTCTGTTTTACTTACTGGATGGTTATTCTGTGGTTTTTCTATGGAAATTATATGACAAATATTTAAGAACTTGTTATTAAATAAGATATAACAAGCCTTGAATATAAATAATTTATGTAATTATCCCACTTCTGATCTTCCTGAAGATTTCTGAAGACATCTGACTACATTTTACTTTCTGAAGATTCCTGAAAATTATTTTAAAGGTCACACAAACCTTTTTTTTATTGAAAATGTTTTAACATTATTATACTGAAGATCTTTGAAGAACAGGAACATTCATGTACTGTAGTCTAGTATTTCAAATATTCTGAGTAGGACAAGAAAGTTTTGTTTGTCCTAATTTCAGACCTCTGGATAATGGCAGCAAAATGGGAGTTTGAAGAAAACAAGAACATTCCTAACAGTAGATCTTTATTACAAAGAGGGCTGAGGGTAAATTCTTCTTCACAGCAGCTTTGGCTGGAGGTAATACTATGCTATTTACATGTAGATACTGACTTCCAAGGAAGGCACTTGTTAATGAAGATGGGGTGCTTACAGCTCAAACTGTATAATTATGTACATTTGTACATTCTTGTCTTTGTCTGAATAGAATAATAAAAATAATGTTATTGCATCTGGCCCTGTTACATGTAGAATAAAATAACGATTTGCTTTGCAGTACAACTCAAATATAATCCATTTTCTTGCCAGATGTGTCTCGTTTCTCATATAAAAT
Source organism: Desmophyllum pertusum (assembly GCA_029204205.1). NCBI lineage: Eukaryota > Metazoa > Cnidaria > Anthozoa > Scleractinia > Caryophylliidae > Desmophyllum > Desmophyllum pertusum. The sequence continues at coordinate 7,102,387 of MU827778.1, read as the reverse complement.
AAAACCACTTGTAACTTGTGGTCTAATTTTGTTCGTTTTATATATATTATCATAATCTGAAACAAAGGAAAATAAAATCCATTTTTAAACACATTCAATTGACCTGCAAGTCATGTATTACTGTTTATACAGTGAGTAATTATGACTGTCCTCTTTTCTCAGATTTATAATGTACAGTATGTCAATGATTATTTGCTATCTTTGTGCTTATTACATGTACATGGGTATGTTCTGACTTGTTTCTTGCAGTATTTCAGAATGGAACTTCTTCATGTGGAAAAAGTAAGTCAAATCTAAGTAATTATCACTGATAATAGTTTTGATATATGGTACAATGCAGATTGCATTGTACAAATACACATTCAATGGTAAATTATGTTATATAATTATAGGCTCTCAAACTCTTGGCTGTTTTCTGATTGTATGTACTTACTTTTTTACTTAGTTGTTTTCTCAGTTTGTTTTACATTTATATCAATTTTATATTTTAACTGAAATACTCAATTTTTTTTTCAAATGTTAGATTTGTAATAGAAGGAAAATCCTTGGATTGAATGCAACAGAAGAGGCACAGCAGCAGCAGGTATAGTTTCTTGTTCAGTTATTAGTCACCTCCACTCAATAACAACTATTGTGGAATTTCTTTAAAAAAATTGCTTTTTACAAAACATTGTACATGGTCCATGCATAGTGTGTCTAATAATGTATAATAGAGTTATGGATGTGTTGTAGTTTAAAATGATTTTAGGTTAAAATAATTTCAAACTACATGAAGTTTGATTTTGATTTTTCTTTGTCTTAGGATTATGGTAATAAATCTGGAACAAAGGAAAATAAAAATTATACTAGTTTGAGATCATTTTGACCTAAAATTCATTTTAAACTACAACAGATGCACACAGGAAGTCGAATGAAACAGAACCTACAGCTGTACATGTACATGTTGTTATTCTCTGAATTGCAACTAGTCAATACATACATATGTATATGGGCCTCACTGGTCAAATTATCAGAAATTTCCCATTAATTTGTCGGGTCAGGTAGCCGACCTTATCAGGTTTTTGACCTAAGACCCCTCTCTTATCTAGAACACCGAATATACCCATAGGAATGCTGCCTATTGAGTTATGTTACATTATTTTTCTCCGATCCCCCCTTTTTAATTTTCAGGAAGAAGAAGAAGTGACTGCAGAATTTCTTGCTGGAAAAGTTCCTGAAATTGTCTACAAAAAGGCAATACAGTGCATACCAGGTGCTGTTATAAACAATGTTATTGTCAATAAACTGGCAATACGTATTAACATGTCTACAGTATACATGTACAATGTAGAACTTTATTAAGTAAAACTACAAGATAATTTTAGAATAAAACGGCAGACACCCTTTATTAAGCAGACAGTATTAAAAGTCCCACAATAATTATTGATCAGTTCCCTTATTTTACTGTATATAAAGTAGACACTAGCTTAGAGCATACATGTCCGGAGGGTGTCCGGTTTGACTGTACAGTAGTTCATTCTGTAATACAATGTCATAATCAGATGCAATGGACAACTTGTACACTGTACATTATTGTTTTCATTATTAATTTTAGAGCTCACAATTAGATGCCTCCAACTCTATACAAATTACTTATAATAGAAAATAGAAAATCATTTTCATGCAAATTTAAAACTTTAGGAAAATGTAGCAAAAATTGTCAGAAATGTGGACTAAATGGTTACCCATTGTACTTATTATAATAAATTTGTTTTCTGTTTCTAGATTAATTAATAACATTTAGCACCTCTGTTCTTTTACAGATGACATCAAATTTAGAATATCCTTCATAGAAGTCTATCGCCTGTTTGAAGATACAAAACCAGGCTGTGACATGATATATGACAGGTATTAATGTGCGCTTTTTGATATTCTTTTACCTTTTGCTCAGAGCTTCACCATCTCATCAGTATTTTTTTATTAATACAAAATAATGTACATGTACTTACAAAATTAATGTACATGTACATGTAAAAGACAGTTATAAATGCGTCAACGTCAATGTATATCTTTGATTTGCTCATGGAAACAAGAAGCCTTTCATTATTGTTAGGGGACATGCTACACTGTTACATAATTATTATTTACAGGCCAGTGTAGTGTTAACATTTGCTAAAATAATCAACACGCCAGAAGATAATAACAAAAGAAAGGTCACTAGTACAGTCAACCCTCTCTTAACGCACACTTCTATAAGCCGGACACCTCTATAAGACAGACAGTTGCTATTTGTACTCATTATGTTCTTTATTCATTACAGCCTGTTAGAGGATTTTCCTGCATCTGAAGAGGTCTGGAATTTAGTGGCTCGTCGACCCATTGACGAAGCAAACAGTGAAGTAAAGAAAGGGACGGCAGTAATTACAGGTTTGTTTAACATTGATACTCACAACCAGCATTGTAACCACCAATATATAGCATCATAGGTCTGCAATGTGTGCGAAGATGCTAAATTATCTAGCGTAATCGGTCTGCAATGCATGCGAAGGTGCTAATTATAGTCATCATACAAGAATAATAATACCTACATGTATATCTACATTTTGTAACATCCAATTAGAGACATTGTAGACTGAAGAACAGTTTGTAAACTCAACATACATGTAGACTTGTTAACTAGTGGGAGGCTGACATTTTATCTGGTAGACTAAGAAGGTTGAATATAAAGAGGTTATTCAGCGGAAAGTTGTGTAATACGGCTGGGTATTTTTATGAGTCAGTTTTTATTTTTTCGAGCCTTTAGGCGAGAAAAAATGAACACTGACGAGTAAAAATGCCCAGCCGTATTTCACAACTTTCCACTGAATAAATGATTTATTATATGACATACATGTAATATCTTTCCAAAATATAGGCTTTCAACAGTGTTTTCCGTAGCGTGCGGTCAGGGGGACTAAGACCCGTGTAATACGGTCTCATATTTGCTCTCGTCTTTGTGCGTATTCGCACTCTATAATAAAAATTATTATACACTGTAATAATTACAGTAATTGTTACTGTCATTACCCAACCAGGCTAATGTTTTATCTTGCTATGGATAGTAAACAGCTACACTTGCTTGTTTGATCTCACAACAGATAGCCAGTGGTGCGAACTTGAGTCAGAAATAAACAAGTTGTTTCACCAGGCCGTGGAGCAAGTACCAACAGGTGAACTTTGCAACTCTGTGAACTTTTACATCCTTGAAGTGTAACATGTCTGTGGTCCAAAGGACAGCATCAAAAAATATCCTCCTACCCTGTACATGTATGTGTCCAGGTCCTCTCCTCAACGATTAGATTTACATGTAGTGTTCCTCTCTACCCAGGGATTAGCCTCCTCCCCAAGTAAAGCTCCTACTCACAGGCTAATTGGCTTGCTTGAATCATGACCTACAGACTATCACTTACATGATGCACAATGTATTAAAAGAGAATGTTTAAAGTGACCATGTAGCTTAGGATGAAGGTTTAATATCTAGCCAATTTACAAAGAAGTAGTAGAAAAACAGACTAAATCAAGGAATTTAACATTAGTGTACATGTAAATACCGGTAGTAACATTGTTAATTCCAACAGATAAAATGTGGCAGTTTTACATCAGCACTTGTATGGAGTTACTGCCTGACAGCTCACCTGTACAAGCTAAAAGAGTAGGTTCATAATAATGATAATTTTTTATAGTTCCTTTACTTTAACTTTAACTGTGTTCATTACTACATGATTGTATGATTGTTTTGAAAAACACCTGACTTTACAGTATACAGTAACATATCCTGAATATAATAATAAATTTATTATTAATAGTAATTTATTCTTACAGTAATGTATTCCTGATTACTTTTCACTCTACAGCGAGTGCAAAATGTTTTGCACTTATTTTCAGAAGCAGAAAAAGCTAATCTTCTCAATGATGACCTCTATAAAACATGGGTGAGAGGCAAATCAGTCATTTCATTTCACTTGTACATGTACATGTACTTCTCCAAAGTTGTGGTTAGGCCAGTTTACATGTATCATATAGTGCAATAATAATAAAATGTTATTATATACATTTATTATAAATACAACATAGCATTCTAGAGTGTGGATATGCACCATAATGATAACGAAATACACTTGACTGTAATTCACTCATCTTTAATAGTCAGCCTGAACATGTACTACAGGAAAAGCCAAGATTTTAGGAAAGAATAATATTGTAATATAATAAACAAGTTATTTAGTAAACGGTTGTATAGTACGGCTGGGAATTTATACTCATCAATTTATATTTTTTCTTGTAAATCTCAAAAAATAAAAAGCTGAGAAAGATGTTTTATCAGTCAGTTACACAAGCTACTTGGAAATTAAATTATGAGTTCTTCCAACAGGAGTCGAACCTACCTGTATGAGCTTCCGTACACCGGACAGACGTTCTACCACTGAGCTACGAGACTCGTGGGAGCTTAGGCCATCTAACTATAGGTTCAAATGTGACAAACATCCCGCATACTGCTAGGATTACATGTAGTTTTGTCGATATGTGAGATATGTATAGAACGAAACTATGGTGATTGTGACAGCAAGTGTACTCATCTGTAACAGACTATGAACTTTATATATTGATTCTTAATTGTCTTATATGGTGTAGATCAGCGTTCTGCTTCAAACAGGAAAGTCAAAACAGGCATTGGCAGTGTGTAAAAGAGGAACCAAACAGTTTAAAACATCAGTGAGCTTGTGGAGTGAATACCTAAGATTGAAAGTTCTTGATCAAGGTAAGAATGGACTGAAAAAGTGAATGCAATGATGCATGATTTGCTTTCAATCTTTTTCCAGGTAGAATTAAAAAAATTGGTCCCAATGGGCAACACTTGAAAAACTGTACGCTGATTAACCACAAAGCAAAATGAATGATTCTTTTACAATTTACCGTAAACACTCTTGTATAAGCCATCCTCCTGGATAAGCTGTAAGCTCAGATTTTGAAAAACAACAACAAAAACCAAAGACGAGATAACAAAGTTGAAGTTCCTTAAAAACGTGCGTGTACACAATTTGACAATGCAAAGGGTTTTATTAGGTTTTAAAATAAATAAATGACTTTATTTAAGTGTCAGTTGATTTAGCACGACTGTGCTACATGTACGAACATGCATACATGGTGTGAGAGAGTAATCTGGGAGTGCTTTCTTTTCTACCCCTTGTACTTTTCCTGAGTTATTGAAAAACTGTAGTCTCTGACGTTTAAATTTTCACTCACAGGTAAAGTAGAAGATCTTCAAAGTGAATTTACAACCGCTTTAAAATGTGTCGATTCCAAGGTAAGAAAACTTAAGTCTGGGATCGTTTTAGTCCTTTGCTATGCAAAATAAATGTTCTGCAAATAATGGTTAGTACTGGGATGTTGGAATTCGTATGCAGATGTAAAGAAGTGTCTGGCTCTATAGCATGGTTAATCTCCTTGTGTTGTGTTCTTAGGCATGACACTTTCACAATGCCTCTCTCCACCCAGGCGTATAAATGAGTACTGGCGAACTGTCAGGGAAACCTGGCAAAAAAGCTGGGACTAGCATCCGGTCCAGGATCAGTAGCAATACATGCACTTCAAGTGATTTCATTCTATATAGATGTACATTGTAAAGAAACATGCAGAGGAAACTTCCAAAAGAGTGGATATACAATACAATGCTTACTGACATACAAGACAAGTGAACCAGGCATTTAGATTAGTACATGTACTTACATTGTACATGTAACTTTATTACTTCTATTAGTTATTGATTATTTGTATTATTTCTGCCGTCATAGGACTCGCTACCACTCTGGAATCTCTGGATAGAATGGTGTATCACCAGTAATCCTGATGAAGTACAGGCTGTATTTGATGTACGTTTATTTTCTGACATTCACATAGTTTCAGTGTGATATGTGGTGTTGAGGCCAGGGCGGGTCCTGGGCTGGGTGATTTGGTAGGCGTTGCATGCATTAGAACTCCTTCCACCTCGTACAACTGACAACTACTAGTATTGTTTGAACTCTAAAAACTCTAACAATGTTGTTCCCTGAAGAACATGGCCTACTTGTTGTTACTATTTTTGATAAAGCAGCTTTTTGATAACTGTTGCAGAACGTTTAAAAACCAAACCCAAAGTAATCCTATTCAGTTGGCCAATCACAACAAACGCAATGAATCAATGATCAGAACTCCAAGCTAAAGCATGCAACCCGTGCCAAGCGCGGGAAAATTTACGAAAGCCAAGTCACAGTCGGTTTTGGGTCTGCTTCTGATTGGTTGAAAGAACAGTACTTTGTTCTGACTGGTTAAAGCATGTTGCACCAGTTATAGAACTCAATAAACAACACTTTCGGTAGCTGAACTTTTCATAACCTGGCTTTAGTTTAACTTGTAGATATTTCAGTGCTAATCTGTAGCACTACATATTGAGACTCACTGGAAATGTGCAATTTTGCTGGCTTCTCTGTTGTTCATGAGAACAGCTTGGGAACAGCTTTTTCCAGAGGCAGACTAAAGACTGGAAAGCTTTGCCCTTGGATATAAGATGCAAAGACTCCCCAGTAGGGTCCAAACCCCCGGGGGACTCCCATATAAAAGTGACGGGAGTGATCGTCGGAATTTTGGAAAAGAACCCCTAAAAGGTACCAGAATCTCGTTTTGTGGGTGTGGCTTTCCGGCTAAATACCCTAAAAGGTACCGGAATAACTCTAACGGTAGTCATTTTAGATTTTAACACCCCTAAGCGGTACCACGAATTTTAACCCCTAAAAGGTATACGGCGTGTGTTTTCTAAATTTCTCTCGTGTTCTCAAATTCCTGACGACGATCATTCCCATCACTTTTATATCGAAGTCCCCCCTCACCCCCCGGGTCCAAACTAGCCCTGAATGCGCACTTTGTTAACTCTCTTATTGTTTTTAGTTCGTTTGCACCACACACTGCACCTTACATTATCTTGGCCTGCACTTGCACCTAGAACTTTTATTCTTGGCGTGATGGGAATACTTGTATATACTTTGTCAAGTACAGTGGAACCCCGTTAATACGGCCACCCCGTTATTACGGCCACCTCTTTTTGGCCCGGCGAAATCGCACTTATTCTCTTGTATAAAAACCCCTTTAAAACGGCCACCTCGTAATACGGCCAACGGCAAGATTTTGCGATCCCCGTGTGCCTATTTTCTTTGTAATTTTACCCCGCACTACGGCCAGAAACTCAGCGATGCATGATTGAATATTGCAAATCATTGACACAATGACTCCGTATGAGCAAGTTTTCATAAGCAGGTTTTCATTGTTTTCACGAATTTTTGTCTGTTTTCGGATCTTCCTGTAAATTGGTTCAGGTTGCCTTTAGTGTTCGTTCAGTCGCTTTTGTTGTACATTAACAATGACACCAAAATTACCCCGTATTACGGCCAGCTTCTTTTGGCCCGTAGGTGTCCGTATTAACGGGGTTCCACTGTATATCAATGTAGATGAAGAGATGGTAAGCTGCCATAATTGTTAATACATGCCACGTGTCTTTTTACAGCTTTCGTTGGAATCCTGTGTTGACGTGAGCACCCCAATGAAAGAGAAATATGTTGAGTGGACTGCGACGACAAAAGGAATTAAAAAGGCCAGAAAACTTTACAAAAGGTACTGTCTACGATATTGTGTTATGTGTGTATTCGCATTGCTACACGCTGTTTTTGATTTTTATTTTGTTACAATCTTTTTTTTATTCCTTGTAGGCTGAGTCAAGTAGGACCTTTTGACATTTCTTTCTTTCGAAAATGCATTGATTTAGAACTAACACAGGTAAGCTAGTCCTACTATCTAATATGTATATGGTAAAAAAAAAAACAATAATAATAAAACGCAGCAGCACCTTTCAATAACACGCAAACTCTGAAGTTCAATACGCAACTAACGATTGTGTTTTTCACTGCCGTCAATCATAATAATCACGACGAGAACCAACGGGTCCTGAAAGAAAAGACAAATAAAATGGATCAAAATCTACCAATCACAACCCACAGACGTGACGTTTTGAACCTGTTGAAGTGAACTTCTGTTTGATTGGCGTCAGCGAACAACCTCGTTCCCAGGGTCTCTCTTTTTGGCGGGAAGAATAGAGACCCTGGGAACGAGGTTGGTCAGCGAAAAATACAACCGTTGATTGAGCAGAATTTGCATGTCATTTAAAGGCGTAGTAACGTACTTGACTGAAAATTGTACACGAAGATAACTTATACTGTTCTAATATTGTAGAGCCATGTTTTATTCAGCTTGTAATCCAATTTTCCCATATTTGGTCACGCAGGTCGCGCCCAGTGTTAAGCGCGCCCGTGATCTGTACGAGGCAGCGGTAGATCATTTTGGGACCTCTCATCCTGGTAAGTTTCTATTGGAAACATTTTGTTCCGTGGGAGGACTGGGTTGGACACTTTAAATAATTTTTAAAATCTTTGTGATCTTCAACCTCGTACCCAGTGTCTTTGTTTGTGAGGTCTACTGTAATGAAATTTGCCTGGCTGAGTAAAATGCTGGCAAAGAACCTTAGGGGTTAATTTAATTTGAACCTTCTTTATTAAATTTTTCCTTTGGTAATTTGTTGCTAAAAAAAGCTTCATGTGTTCGTCTCTAGAAAGGCTGTGCGTCTAAGTTTAGTTCTTCTCGTGTATTTCTGTCGAAAATAGTACACAGCATGCAGTATTTTGTTTCTGTTAAAACATTTTTACGATTTCCGTTGTCGTCAAACATTTATCATCACTTTATTTTTGTCTGGTTTGGTTATTTATGTCAAGCCTCGTGCCTGTAGGTATTCACAGCTTGTGCCGTCTGTCATTTCGCGCTTCTTTCTTTGGTCTTTTTTTTGGCTTCCTGTCTCGTCGATAGGAGGCGCGCTGGTCTAATGGTTAGTGGCTGAAGTCACAGGATTGGCCATTGTCCTTGTGTCGTGTTCTTGGACAAGACACTTTACTCTCACAGTGCCTCTCCCACGCACGAGTATAAAGGGGTACCGACGAACTGTCATAACAACCTGACAAAATGCTGGCAGACGAGACTACATTGTAGCATTAGCTGGGCGCCAACTGCACGGGCTCACTTCCTGTCTCGTCTGAACATTCAGAGCGTGCATAGGAAACACTAAATAACTTAATTTTAATCGTAACTAGTGATACGTGACTCGCAGGTCCTCGCGAAGCTGGGATGGGGAGAAAATTGTTAAAATCTCCTAATACAGGTATTTCGAAGAAAAGTTAATAAAAGTCATTCCCCTTTCTCCTGAGAAAAAAAGATAGTGAAAACCTGTTTACTTTTAAGTTTTCCCAAAAAACCCTCAGCCATTCGTAATGTTTTCAGAGTTTTATTTTGTTTCCCTACAAGTACGTGTAGGTATGTTTTGTTATTTGTGTCAAGTATGTTTTGTTATGTTACGGTTATTTCTATAATTAATCTTGTTAGCGTTCGTAAAGCCATTTGGAAAAACCAACAGTCAGTCTATTATCTCATGACAAATGGGTTTTTTTTGGTTGGGGATATTTTTTGCGGATCGCGAAAAATGGCAAAAATTAGAATCTTGGAAAATGTCGTGCCTTCTAATTTTCTCCTAATAAGCCAAAGCTGGAGTATTAATGTAGTGATGACATCACGCGAACTATTCTGAGAGACCTTGTGTCTCGGAAAAGATTTTTGTCGTGCATAACAATGCCTCATGGTAACTGGTCATCAAAAGAAGATCAAACCTCTCTAAAAATAATGATATGAAAAAAGTTCGACGGTTGTAAAATGAACATCAAAAGTCTCTGAACATACTGTAATGAAATAAAATACAAAACACACTCTCTCTCGTTGGGGCTTTATTTTTCGGAACAAATTACATTGTTCTTTAAGAATCGCCCATGGAGGGGCTTATTATGAAGGATTTTTGCGTCTGAGATTTAGGGGGCTTATTTGTCGGGGGAGTGGGGAGGGCTTATTAACGAAATTTTACGGGATTATAGCTAATTGCTGTAAAAGTAATTCTGACAAATTTGAGAGGAGTTACACAAAAAGATCAAAGGTCGTCGTTGTGTTCATTTACTGTAGTACTTTTCGATGTGACTGCCTCCCAACCAAGATGGCGGCAGAGACCATAAGAAAGGTCTTCTGGCTAAGAATGAATTCAAGGATAAAAGCAGTAATTTTATACTGTATTTTCGTTGTAGACAATAACTGAGCAAAATGGAGAATTAAAGAGGATTAATTTTGTGGCTGTTATAAGCAGTTTATTTTGGGGGTTGGGGACACGTTTTACTGGCCGATGTCGTTGTTGAGAGAGGGTCGGTGTAAGGGCCCGTCGAAATATTCACAAGTTCCCCGCTTAACGTCCACTGGACGTTTAGGTCAGACCCCACTCACCCTCCTTAACGCCCACTTGGAATTTCACTGTCCCATCTTTTTCTTGAGTCACTGAATTCTTGTGCGACAGTTTGCGTGACTGATATGTGAAACAATCAGCATTATTTATACTTTTAATAAAAAAAAACACCGAGAACACTCAGAGATCAACTAAAGCTTTCTCATACTTGTTCTTCTGAACATTTGCGATTTTCTCTATTCACGTTCTTGATTGTAAACTGTACAAAGAGATAAGAATCTTTTTGTTTTTTGTTCAAAATGCCCGACACTATAACGTCCAAATATGGACTCTCTTTACCCAACGTCCAGTGGACGTTAAGCGGGGAACTTGTAATATGTCGACGGCCCTTAAAAAGTAAAAGAATAAGAATAGAACAAAACTGGTGGCCAAAAGTGGCCTTTTTTAAGGTTCGACTGTATAAGCAAGCTAAAAATATATTTCCTGAACTAAGTAGATGAGATCAAAATTAGTATCTTATGACTGCAAAGTTTTAGCACATTATTAAGTTGCATATCGAAGAGTAAATCACTCTAAATCGCTAAATTTAAGAGCGTTTCTAGGGCTGGGGGTCAAAGTTCTCCATCCAGGTTCAGCATAACATTGAAAAATGCTCGGACTTTTTTGCTTTAGGTATTTAGTTATGTCCATTTTTTTCGGTTTTGCAGTAAATTTTTTTCTTCTTTAATCCGATAACCGTTGAATAGTTTTATGTTCATTTTTTCGTCCCAAGGATCCTCGTAATTATTTCCTTTTTTAATCCGATTAACTTTAAACGGTTGAATTTTTAATTCCCCAAAACATCAGCCATAGTCCGTTTTACAGATACGGCGGCCATATTGATTTTGCCCCCATAGCATCCTATAATGCTTATTAAAATGATTTGTATAGGAAATCGTATGAACGCGAGTGCAATTCGTGATTTATGGCACGAGTGACCATAAATCACGAAATGCACGAGCAGTTCATACGATTTTTTTGTTTATAATATTCTCAACAAAATTTTGCTGCGGCCGTCACTTTACTCTGTACACAAAACGCTTCACTGGTTTCCAAAGTGCTCACATGTTTTATTTAACGCGCAGGCAAACCAAGCGTGAAATTTTTGAAAGAATCACAGTACTGTAGTTCAGAAAATATGAAAGCTTATTTCAATGTCATTATAAACCTGCAAAAACGTCTCTATCGAGTCTTACTTGTCCGCTACCGTTTATCACAATTCCATATTGCACTCTATAACCTATATATGCACCCGTCATTGACCAATCAGAAGCTGCATATTTTGTTGAGTATATTATAATCTTTATTGTGATAATTCTACAATTACCACAATAAAGAATAAATCATTTTATTATAGGATGCTGTGGGGGCAAATCAATATGGCGCCGTATCCGTAAAACGGACTATTTAATGAACTACGAGCAACTAGAAATGCATTTCCAGAAATAGAGGAGATCAAAATGGTTAACTACAAATTTTTAACACACAAGAATATTAATGGAGTAACAACATATTTAAATCGCATACTTTAAAAGACAGCCTCCGAGTGATACAAACTCTTAAATTCAGCGATTAAATATGTCTCACTTTTTATCTTTAGGTATTTTGTTATAATTCTGTTCTCTTTTTGGGGGGAGCATTTTAGCGCTTCCCGGTTTATGTTATTTTTTTCTTAAATTAAGCCGATTAACTTTAAACACTTTAAGACGGATTCCGCTCAACGTTCGAGCAATAAATGCAAAAATTAATTACTAAAAAACTATTCATAGCAAGGTAACATTTTGAATACTATTTGAAACATATCACTTTAATTCACTTCTCTAAGTGACCCCGCAATTAAATTCTCGAGCATTCTCGAGAAAATAAATGTCAAACCTCGTAAAAAATTATAAAAACGCCGCCATTTTGTTTTGAACTGACATGAAGCGTCTTTTTAATTAAAATATGTAATGACTTCTCTCGCGGGTCAGCTTGGGAGCTAATTTATCGATAATTTCTTCTTAACTGTATTCAAATGTTACCGTGCTATGAGTATTTTTTTTGGTAACTAAATTTGTTGCACTTTTGCTCGAACGTCCAGCGGAAATCGTCTTAATTGCTTACAAGACTTCGCCTTTTTTAATACTAAAAAAATAATATTGATCCAAATCCCAATCATCACAAATTTGTGGGTGTAAGTAAAATGAAGTTTGGTTCATAGTTTAATCCTTTAGTTTGACTGTCGTTTTTGTCAATAACCCGAGAGAGATCAAAGGATTTTCCCCGACGTTGACATTAAATTAAACTGGTTGTTACTGACGCGATTTTGTTGTTTGTCTAAGAATTGATTACTTGGCCTCCTTCCATAGTGTTATCATTGGTTTAAATTTACAGTGTTATTGTCTGCCACTGCGTTGAAGGGTGTTGCTATATCCGTGAGATTTCTTTAGTATTTTACGCAGCATGTTTTTACGTGGCTAAATCCTTGGCAAGCTTTTTGTATCAGATGTTTTAAAGGGGCGAGGTCAGGCTTCTTTAGTGACTCTAGTCTATCTAAGTTATTATAAGCTGCAGGCTTGAAAATAGCAATGAAATATTCGTTTATTGAGGAAATCTCGCCTACATAACGAACAAACATGATTTACGGGTTTTATGCTAGTCAAGTTTTCATACAAAGAGGGTTCAAATTTAGCTCAACGCAGTGCGGCTTAGGCATTTGTACTCCTGTTTAGTGCAGTTTAAGCTATTATTTCGGGGTTTGAGTCGACTCTATAAGACCAGTTTGTTTGTAACAAAATCACCTAAAAGAGCGTGATTAAGCCTCTGATAAATCAAAAGAGTGAATATTGGGTTATCAAGTTGTGAAAATTGTAAAGATTCAGAAAAAGTAACATGGACTTTATAGAACTGACGTTCAACGTTATCCACTCATACCTCTGTTAGCACACAAACTCAAGGCTCCTTTTTTCGTCGGGTCGGCCAGCTAGACCCAAAATTAGAACACATATGCTCTAGATCAAAGATAAATGAAACCGATTTTACACCGTTTTACTAATCTCCAGAATATTAAAAACACCTGTATACCCAAAACCCCTGACTGACCGCATTTCGTAATTTATTTCCAAATATGGTGATTTAACTCTGAAGTAGAAACACGAAACCTGATAAACGAGTTTTGACTTGATTGGAGCGTGTTTTTTGCTCGACTTTATAAAAAAAAGAAGTAAACAGTCTGACTGGTTTAATCCGTTTTGAAAGTACTCCAATTTTAGACTCCACCTCAAAAGACAAAGCAAACTTGGGTGAATCCAATTGCGGAGGAAATCAGAGAAAGCCTAAAAAATAACCACATTACTTCAATAGATTGAAATGCATTTAGAAATCCCCTTTTGGAATTGACTAAACAGATGTATTAGCCTAAAATGAGTTTGCTAATCCCAAAAGGAACTGTGTTCCTCTTAAAGAAATTGTGTCGTCGGTGGTTGTAACCCGCTGTCGGTTTGTTATTTTCTCAGATCTGTGGTTGGACTACATACGCCTGGAGCTTGAACATCCAACTGGCATGCCAGACACTGTAGGAGAGCTGTACTGGCGGGCGACCAAGGCACTTGACGGCCAATTTACCCAGGAATTTGTCGGTCTCTACTCGTTACTGCAAGCGGGGCGTGTTTAGAAATGGATAAAGATGTTTGTAAATTCAGAAATTCAGGAGGTGTACGCTGATCGAATTAGGTTGATTTATCTTGAGTGGCATCCATGACAAGGAAACACGAAGCAGAATTTGAGAGGAGGCATACTCAGGCAGCTAGTTACCCCCCCCCCCCCCCCCCCCCCCCCCTCCCCTCAAATAGCAAGAGTAGTAATCAATATCTCATTTCTCCTTACGATAGTAAAACATTATCAAGCAGCAGGCAGGTGGTGAGAATAAAGAAAATCATTAACTTTGGTATACACTGCACCACCAAATTATCATAACCTAGCAGCATTACGTAAAAACGCAATAAGTAAGGCTTGAGCTTGGAAACTCCTTTCTACATCTATACATTATAAAAGGAGCTACGTCACGGATGGCACATCTTGAAAAAATTTTCAAGTTTGCCGTTCGTAATCCGTCTTAATCTTCTCCATCCTCAACTATCCTTGTTCCTGTTTGGTTTATTATCACCTCTTTGGTGTTTTTCTACCTTAGTGAACTATTATTTTGAGACTTTTTTCAATTTGAAGGTGATTTTGCACTTCGCAAAACTGACCTTAAAATATCGTGACATAGCTCCTTTAAGAAGTCAGGTGATGGGAGTATATGGGGTCTTGATGTATCAGTTAATTCTCACAACTAGCATGTATGGCAATAAGTAGGGAGAATTACTTGATTGATCAAATTCTCAAGCCTTTAGTACAGACAGTCGAACGATTCCATCTGCACATTGTCCAGGTGACTAATAAGACGGCTGTTCGCAATCTACGTCACGGATGGCGCATCTTGAAACGTTTAGCCTAAGTTTTCAAGTTCGTGGTTCCTAATCCGTCTCAATCTTCGCCAATCTTAACCATCCTTGTTTCTTTTTGGTTTATTATTACCTCTTTGGTGTTTAACTTCTTAGTAAGCTGTTATTTTAATGTCCCTTCAATTTGAAGGATGTTAGTTTGTACATGCACCTTGAGCAAAGAATGAGTTTAGCTCACTCAACAACCTTACTGTTAATGTAAGGACGATAAAAATGATCTTTAAATAAAGTTTCTTTTCACCATACCAATATGTTTCCATATCATCATTGTTGTTATATTTCAAATCGTTTAATGCTAAGACAAACGTCTCCGTTATCCACACAGCCTGGGAACTGTTACAACTAATCCTCCTGAGAAATTGGGAGTAGTCATAAACTAAACATTTTACTGACAAAATATGTTTAAGATGATCGAAAAATGCGCGCGCTTGGCATGGGAAAAAAAACACAGACAAAGCTTTGCATGCTAAGAAATAATGCATGAATAATTTCTAACACAAAATTCCGTTGTCTCAAAATCAGGCTCCATGAAAGCCCTCTGTAATGTTGGACATAAAACCGCTTTTGTCCAATATACGAGTACGTCAAGATTCCACATCATCTCACAACCCTTCTATATTCTCTTGATTCGCTTCGTTCGTTTGCAGCGAAACACCACAGGATCGGTAGGCTCTAGGGGCACAATGTTTCTCGTGCCGAAGCTAGCCGCTAATTATTTTTAGTGACATTTCAGACAAACCTACTTACCATCCCGGAGGCTTCGTCTGAAGATTTGGGACTTGTGCCACTGGAGCTGAGACAAACAGAAATTCATTGTAGGGCCAAACTGTGCTGTGTTCCAGACAAAATATGCTGAACACGTATCTGTGAATGGGAACGATGCGGAAAACTTTAGTCTGGTCTAAATTCCGGTGTTCAAGTTCAGGTCACGGAAATCAATACAACTGTGCATAACTTTGGTTTGCTATTCTTCATCTCTCCTAAAGCTCTCCTTAAATCTTTTTGCAGAATTAAAATTTAGTACTTCGTCAACGAGAGTTGTTTTTTCAATAGATCTGCTGTGTGGTAAGTTTACCGTGTTTTTAAAGGTTGTGCGTTGGCCCTCACGAGCGGCATAAGCAAAAGAAGAACGAGCACATTCATTCTTCTTATGTTTTCCTCACAAGGGACCTCCACGGCCTGATAAGCATAAGAAAAACAAAACTGTCCGTGCTTATGATGCAGTGATTCCTAGAGAAACAACATACTGAATGAGTGTGTTGTTCGTTCTTTATACAGCTGTTTCGAGAAACGTTGTCGTAAAAAAGCGCACGCGACAATCCCGAAAGGTATTGTGCATAGTTTTAAGTTCATGGTTCCTTGACATCAGAATTTCAGGGAAATCTGAGAAAATGGCACGAGACGCCATGGACGTATGTTTGCGAGTGCTAAAAGAAAGCAACAAAAGTATGTTCGACAGCTACAGTGTCAGGAACGTCCCTTGCTGATCATATCCCAGATTACCTTTCGGATTGTCGCTTGCGCTTTTTTACGACAACCTTTCTCGAAACAGTTGTATGCCTGTCGCTGCTTTCCTCGCTGTGATGCTTTTGACCCTTTACTTCAATAGTGATCAGCATCCAATTTCTCCCTACCATACCAATACATTGTTGAGCACACAGGTGATGAGAATAAAGAAAGTCATCAATTAGAGGATAATTTTGATACGCCACCAAATTCCCAAAACCTAACTAAGTGAACTGCATTCTGGAATTTACAAGGACTGACCTTTATGGTCGACTTACAATTTAGAACAAGTCAATTTGACGTTTGTGGTACAAAGCCTGTTTTGCATTGTGCCAATTTATGTCCAAAACAGAAAAGAAACAATAAACTGCGCCTTTTGTTGCCGGCGAACTTTTGGCCTTTGATTTTTCCACAAGGCTTAGTACACGGTATTTTAAATTGACATATGTGATTATACTTTTAATTATTCCCCATATTCTGTAGGCTTCGACTTTAATTTATGTTGCGTGAAGGCAATGTAAAGTAGAGGTTAAAATGTGCCAAAAAGAATCACATGAAACTGGCGGCCTGACATTTTTTGAAGCCTTTCGTCACACACGAAGAAAGTTTAAGGGACAGGAATAAATTTAATTAATGTCTGAAATCTGACTGAAGTGATGATTTTCTTTACCTGTTTACTCGATATCTTTCAAGACTAAGTGGATCGAGTTTGAAAAGGCGATAATGGACGTTTTTATTTCATTTGTATTGATCTGGATTTCACATCCGACATGCAGCTTTATACTGTGTGGAAATATTCAGTCAACGAGATTGATCTAATTGTGGCTTTGGCATTTTGTTTCCTTTTTCAAAGAAAATTAAACATTTATCGAACTGATTTTAATACTGATATTTTATCCAAAGAACTTGCATTTTGATTGTTACTATTTGTTGAAGTAATGCTACAAGTCGATCGGTCCGCCAGTTGGTATGAAGGTTTTGAAAATGTCTTGCGTCGGTCATGTTTCTGGTTTTCACTAGCGACGCAAGCACAAGCGCAAGCAACATACGCAGACGCAGTAACGTGTTGATTTGTGGTAAACAAAAGGCACTGATGATCAACGCGTTACTGCGTCTGCGTATGTTGCTTGCCCTTGTGCTTGCGTCGCTAGTGAAAACCAGGCTTTAGTCACCACTTTTTAATGAATTAATCGAGTAGCACACGCGCCGTTCGCCTTGACTGTGGTTTTGGCGGGAAACCATTCAGGTCGCAAAGCACATGGCGGGAAGCCAAACGAACTCAAGACGTGCTTACATGACGAGTGCTGTCTTTCCACTCTTTGAGAGAAACGGATTAATCTAGTTAATCTGTAGGTGCAAGCATAATTGGCTCATGTTTTCACCATGAAACGAATGCTATCTTAGTTCCAACATAAGACGAATTTCAAATTGGATAGATAGGGGTATTAGTAGGATCTATGGCATTGATCTTTTAATAATATCATGCCAATAACATTTGTATGCTTTTAATACCTATAGCATTCCTTTGGTACATTTTTTCACTTTTTTGGAAACAAACGAGTGGAATGTAAAACAGAAAACAGATAACAGTCAGGCAAATTCTATCCAGATTCAAAAGCTTTCCTCGTTTTACTTTGTGAAAAACAGTAAAAATAGTTTTTTCCTTCGTCTCGAATGCTAAGTGGCTCTAAGTATTAGAATATCATTCGTGGAAATCGTATCCCGTTCTTAATTTCTTCGCGTGGGTAAGTCATTTTTGTGTTGTCTTTGTGCAAAGTGACGGCTTATTCTTGTCTGCTGCCGAAAGAGAGACAATGCAAGCTTTGATTAGTCTCATTTAGGTTGTTAACGTATGATCCAATACTGTTACACTGATCTCCGTGTAGAGAAATCTGCAACATCGAAATTAATATGCGAGTGCAAATTTGTGTTGAAATTGTGAAAACCAACAGGCTAGAATACTTGTCTTACAACTTGTCTTTGGAATTGTACCATTTGGAGATTTCATCCCAGACGGATATTAAATAGGCTATTAATAATGTGCCAAAATGTAGTATACTACCTTACAATTGCTTGAAGGACGTGGAAGGCATTTAGTGTCTTTAGTTAGCATGGGGTTAAAAAATAATCGCATCAGTTTTTATTTAGTTTACTCGACGTCTGCAAATGAATAGGAATATTTACAAAGCACACAGATGGGACACAACTATGCGAGGGTTTAGCCTTGTGTCTCAAATATACCGCAGTTCACGGCTTTTTCCACGTTAATCTTCTCAAAACGAATTTTTGGGGACGCAAAACCGGACGGCCTTTAAACTAGATTTCATGCGATTTTTCTTCAGTCTCGCACCCAAAAAAATGCCAAATTTTGTGCCCCACTACACGACATCAATGCAGTGCCAAGAATTGTATTTAACCCGGGGTCAATAGATCTCAGTTTTAGCCGGAGAGCATGTGTAATGGGAGATAGTGTGGATCTTAATTTATCGTCGCGCGTCGCGCCAAATGTTATTAGTGTCCAGTGTCTTGGCGAAGCGTTCACAGGGTGCACGGAGTAAACAGAACATTGCTCGACTATAAAAGCAACGCAGGCTTAAAACATCATATCAGACAGTCAGTAGCTTCAGTGAGCAAAAAGCATGTCGTTGTTGGTCGTTGTAATTGCTTTATTGCTTAACCAGGCGAACATTTCGCCGTGTACTCACGCTCAGAAGTTAGACAGTCATGATGTGCCTATTCACCCGCTCGGGAGACTACAACCAAAAGATATTTTAACAGGCAGTGACGTTCTGCCCATAAACCCACTTGAGAGAACCCAACCAGAAAATATCGATGACTGTGACGAAGAACTTCAGAAACCAACCACGCGCGATTTGAACGAAAGAAGACTTCGCAGACGACTTGGAGGCACGATCGATGAGCGCCTTTTATCAGTGACCGAGCCCGCCCATTTGACGAATGGACCCATAGTGGAACGAGTCTCTCTACGAAGCGTCACGACCGCGGAAAAAGACTTTCTCAGGCATGTGATCAGGAACGAGACTATACCTAAATTGGGAAAAGTATCCGTGTCTATGGAGAGGTTTCTGATGAAATGGCTCATTCACAAATCGGACTGTCCTGTAGAACGCACTTGGAAGGATTTAGGCTTCTGCTATTGGCCACGTTGGCTTTCGGTAAGTAAACTTAATAGTAATAGTAATAGTAAACGTTTTGCATCCATGCACGTCCATGCATGGTGTGTCCTAAAGCTGGGACCAGCTCAATTATGTGCTTTTTAGAATCTTTTTCCGTCTATTCCTAACGTTCTTATCTTGAATCAGGAATCATCACTTTAGTAAAAGTAGCAATCACAAGAAATTATCTCATCACAAAGACATAGTTGTGGTTTAACAGAATGTCTTAGAGTATCTTTGGAGTTTACAAATCAGTTTTGACCCAGTCACAAAATAAATTAGTCTAATTAAGTGATAGACCAAGAATTAGATGTAAAGCTATTTATTTTCGGCTAGAGGGGTTGCCAGTTATATAAAGCATCTCTCATGTGTAGATTTTCCAGACAAACGCCAGGAATCTCTCGTTTTAGCTGTTCAAAAAAGACAATAGTCGACCGTATTAGCGACGAATGCAAGTCTGCGCCAAAGGAAAAGCCTGCTTACTTTGCGTGCTCGCCGATTTGCGTGTATCGATTAGGATTTACAAGCTCACACGACTCAACCTTTCATGAACATACATCTGCTCGGGAATATAGTAAACACTGCGGTAAGGCGATTTATATTTCAGATATTTCAGACGAGCTCTAGGACCTGTCGAGTCAGGTCAAAGATTCAAGACAGAGAAACTCTGAGTGAAGACTGTGGATCGCATTATAAATCCCAACAGAGCCAAGACTCTATATGCTATTAATATTCCGGCCATATTTCGGTACAGTGAAATGCGATCAAATTGCCACAGCATTCGGAAAGGGAATTAAGAACAGGGATTTGCCACACGCGTTTAGTTTCTGGTGGATACATGATAAGGGTGACTCAACAAATTAGTGGTAACTCGAATAAGCGCTCTTCAGTAGTGGTTGCACTCTTGTCTGTCATGAAACGAACAATCAACCGTTTAGAGGGCCTGTGCGTTTTCACTTGACTCTTTAATCCAACAGCTTTGAAAACAGTGAAACAAGCCATTGTTGAAGGCGTTTCGTAATCCAAGATGGAGACCGGACAAAGACAGTAATGGGTCATTGTTCAGTGGCTCATTTAACTGGCTTTAAGAGTCAGGTCAAGTGAAAATGGCCTCAAAATGCTAAAAAGAGCCCAAATGAAATTTAAGAACAGGGCTAAAAGTATCTTTTCCTTTGGTTAAATTTGTCTAAACTCCACGCAAAAACACCGAGGGTGCAAGAGAAAACAACGCGAAAAACAAAACAACTGACTTTACCGAGTGAACAGCTAGTCCTGACGCGAACACTTTGCACAATATGCCGGCAGGGATTCAGTACAATCAGTAGTATTCATACAAATCAACTTTGCGCTTGTCAGGCTTGTACTCAACACTGTCCACCATTTGCTAATTTTTAATGGTTGGTTCGGATGCGACGCAAGCTAATTAAGCGCTAGGCACTCAATTAAGGAACAAGTCGGCTTTACCGGAAAACACTTACTACAAAAAGTTTGCGTTCTAACCGCAAAAGAGCGATTTTTAAAAACAACAACTAATTCTTACGTGGCAGGTCAAAGTGAGTGAGTGTCAAAACCACAGCACGTCTTCTGAAAGTTAAACCATTGTTATTTAATAATTATATTGGTATTGCTAGTGGTGCTCTTCGCTAGGGTTTACATGTGTACAGTTATTTTTAAGTATTGAATCGGCGATATGAAGCCAAACAGAATTAACTTCAACACGTACAACAATACTGCCGCTCTGCTGATAGTTTCTTGCATGTTTTTTGCCGGTTTGCTTTTTTTAGCAAGGCCTAGTTCTCGATTTAACAGCTCGATAAACACATTAGCAGATCTACGTCTGACAGTTTTGAATGGCCACCAGACATCCTGGCAACCTATAGACTCTGATAGAAGGTGCTAGTCCAGAGTTATTTCTTTGCCGACTTGATAAAATGCGTATTTTTAAATTCTATGTTTTGTAATTTTAACAAAATGACGTCATCACAGCACGTATTCTATTCACAATATTGAAGACGGCTTTGGCGGTAAACGTTTTAACATTTTTTTGACCGCAAAAGTGTTAGAGAGTTTTGAACCTTTGGTGTACAATGTGTATTGTTAAATTCTATGTTTTGTAATTTTAACAAAATGACGTCATCACAGCACGTGTTCCATTGAAGACGGCTTTGCATTGGCGGCAAACGTTTTAGCATTTTTGACCGCATTTTTGACCGCATGTGTTAGAGAGTTTTGAACCTTTGATGCACAGATATCACTTGCAACACATTCGTGGAAGTGATCAACGAGTTTCCGATTCATTTGTCTCCGTTAGTTTAGCCTTGCGCCCTCATTGCCGATGAGACGCGGTTGCAAGCACAGGCTGCCATACTCGTAATAAACGCCTATAGTTTGAAGTGTCGGCCGTATCCTCACGCGGGGTACCGGGTTAGGGCGAGGCTTCAGACCAGATAAACGCCTTCACCTAAAAAATAACTGATAATCGCGAGTCCAGTCAATTCTTGCCAATTTTTTGGAAATATGTCTCGGAATGGGTATGCTTTGGTCTCGTTGCCAGAACATTCACTTCTACTGGTCAGCTTCTTGACGCTGACCAGTGGGAGTGAATGCTCAGGGAACGAGATCGTGCGCATAACAATTTCCTAGCAGTTGTTATGCCAATCAATTTTGACGTCATAGAGAGCCACCTAAAGGGGAAAACTTGCAGGCAAATAATTGTAGTTTTCTTTGCAGATGGGACGCTGTGTAAACAAACAGTGCTCCTGGCCTCATGGCATGTCGTGCGTTCCCTCTGATCCAGTCCCCGTGTACTTACTGCGATGGCACTGCCGCAAAAAACAGAGACGGGAGGAAAGCGAAGAGACCTGGGGTCCAAGCTTCAAACATTTCGTGTCGGTGGTTGAAGTTCACTTATCCCATCATTAATCAATGTCAATGCAAGTGTAAGGAAAAGCCTGATGTTGCTCAAAAATTGCTGCCAGTACCTCTTGGAAATTAAACTAGCAATATAATAAGAACATATACTCAGTGGTTACGACAGAACAATTACACCCAGTTTTTGAGCTGTAACCACTAAGCTGTAAGGTATAAATAGCTACTGCGTAAAGCCATGGATTAATTAGTAATGGAGGGAAGTACTGTACAGTACTTTCTAGCTCTGGTGTTTCATCTACGCTTAGCGTAGATGGCTTTGTTAACACTTATCCACTGCATATGTACACAGTGATTTATGGATAGCGTTATCTACCCTTTCACAACCGAGTCAGCTGCCATATACAACAGGTATCCCAGGGCGGTGAGCATTCTTGTTGCGTAATATAGTCGAAATATAAGTGCTTGTATTTGAGATATATCATTGTCTAAAATTGTATTCTCTTTCTGGTGTTTTACTTATTGTCTGTGGTCACTGGGATGATTTAAAGAGTTTTAATAGCGCGCCAAGTAGAACACCAGGGAAGCATGATAACACAATTTTACTCATAAAACATTCGTATTTTTAGCTGCTACTATTGGAATACCTGTGCAGAGTATATACTGTATATATACTGTTTCTAAGCTTCGCCTTTATAAACACCCACCTCCCCGCCCCCTGATCTCTTTCTAAACTTGACTGGATTATAATGATCTCATTACAGAGTCTTGTCCTTACATTTTTTTTTATATCGACTCAGTCTAGCTGTTGTTGCTCAATTCAAATTGACTGGAGGAACAGCTGTTTGTTACCGTGTTTGTGAAGTAAAAATATAACTTGGACATGATGACAAGCAACTGATTATGTGTAGAGAAAGCGGCCAGTGTTTAATCAAAAGAAGGAACTTTTTCAAAACGCATGCATTTGAGAACGTTTCTGGTTCATGAAACTCCTTACGGAGACTTTAAGCAGGATTTTAAGATATTTGTACATTGGGATTAATATGATAGTGGGTGCTACGTTCGCTAGGAGGCTGTATAAATAAGCTAGGATTGGCTTATAATTAATACCATTTGACCTTCAATCGCCATATTTATTGCTTTCTGGTCGAGCATTTCATATGCAAACATGCAACAGTAATATTTTTGCTTTATTTACGGATAGATCGCGTTTCGTTGTCAGATCGCTAATTGTAAACATGGGAAAGGTTTAAATGTATTATCTCTACGGAGTATTAGATGTAATGATGTTATGTCAATTTTATAAATTGGCCGCGTATACCGTTTTGTGGTACCTTGCAATGGTGGATCCAGGGGGCGCCCCACCCCCCCCCCCCCCCCGTTTTGTTGAAAACAAAAAAATGTTAGGCCAAATGGCCCAAAAATATTTCTCCCCCACTCCCCTTTTTAAGCAGAGGAAGGGCTCATCTTCACTCCACCCCTCCTCCCTTACACACACGTCTGGATCCGCCACTGCCCTGTACAAAAGTAGAGGTGAGGTGTGTCTGGTGTTTGGCTATAAAACAGGTTCTCTTGAGGGTAAATGACAATACGATAACGTCCGTTTATACTTCAAAATTTCCGGCTCATCAGAGAGCTTTTAAACTCCCCTTTGAAGGACTACATGTGCAGGTCATGATCTTTCAGTCGATTATTGCTTGTTTCCCTCTTTTATCACAACGACCAAGTCTAAGCCTGCTGCCGAAAATTTACCGAAAAATGTACGAAGGACTCAAAACGCGACTATACCCTTCGTAGCAGACCAACATGTACATCCCTCATAGCTGATCAGTAATTTTCAGAATGTGATAATTATATGACTTCAGTTTCCCCGGCCAAACACCACGTTTCGCACCCTTTTTCAAAATGGTGGGAAAATGTTTGGCACGAGAACAAACAAGCAAGACTCGACTGTAGTATTTCAATTACTGTTTTGTACATTCGATTTTTAACAAAAACCAGTTTGCATGCAAATAATAAATCAGATGACTGAAACATGTTAGTCTAATCTATACTGTATACGTAGACCGTCTCAACTTCACCGAGCCAGTTTTTTCAGTGTCACGTGCAAACTAACATGCGCGCGCAGTTTCCGCCAAACATTTTCTGAAAAGTTAAGCTTTGTACGCTGAGTATGCATAGATAGTGTAATAATTGTTATCTACCTACTTTGTCGGCTCGTATTTTGGTTTACTACTGCATTTTTAGTAACGTTTCCTTACAAACTTCGTGGCCATTACGCTTCAAACTCTTGGAAAAGTCAAGGAAGCGAAAACCGGAAGTGGCGTTAAATTTTTGCGTTTGACCGCTGTGTGAACTGAAGCGCATGCTGTTCAATGTGGCCGCTTCCACAGCGGTCAAACGTGACGCGCCTGCGCAGTTCCCGCCAAAACTCCACTGCGAAATGTCCTAAATTTACGAAGTCCTCCACGTTTTGTCACTTTAAAGCTCAAACTTAAGAAATTTACTGAAAACTTAAGCTTTGTACTCGGAGTATGCATAGAGAATTTAAGAATTGTTATCCACAAGTGTCTCAGCTCGTATTTTGGTTTACCACTGCATGTTCTTTAACGTTTCCTTACAAACTTCGCGGCCATTACGCTTCAATCTCTTGCAAAATCAAGGCAGCGAAAACCGGAAGTGGCGCCGGATTTTTGCGTTTGACCGCTGTGTGGTGGCCGCTGGTGAATGTTGAGTCCACATGTGACATACGACATACGATCACGTGCGAAAGTTGTTTGTCACTTAGTAATGCTAACGCATGCTCAATAGGAATCGTTTCGAGTCAGAGCAGAGTCTCCTTTCAGTTCCCGACTCAAAATAACAGAAAAGGAGACTCTGCTAGCAGGGAAGCTTATTAATGGCAAATACGTACATGTACTATTTTTTAAGCTTTACCGCACTGTGTTTGAGTTTTGCTGACATACTCTCTTAAATGTCTTTCTAAAATGTTTCTAATTAGAGAATTTCGAACAAAATCCTGGGAATTTGTTTGGGAGCACAAAAAATTAAATATCAAACATGAAAATTATTCAACGAGAGACAAAATACTTCAACCAAATCACTGAGAAAAGTCATTGTTAATGCCGTGATGTTTACAATATAACTTCAACGTACGCACTGCATTTCCCTAGTATCATGGGATCAACATTCAAATTCTCCTCATTGTTCTCCACAAACTTCTTAAATTCCAGCTGAGAGAATTTGATAATTTATCAAAACAATTCACCTTGCAGATCACTGACAAAGAAACCGAGCATTGTATGGATATTGTGAGGAGAAATTCGATGTTGATCACTTTTATGGCTCAAAAGGGTGAAATTGTTATGTCACCTAAACCACAGGGAGCCCAGACAAACTGTTAGACTGTGTATTGTGCTATTTTGCATTTTATAGTGAATGTATGGGATTTACTGAATGGTCCGTAGAATTGCGAATAGTCACGTAAACTATAAACAAATACCTGCTGAATAAATGTAAATTTACCTTACCTGTTGTGTTACTGTCGTTTTTGTGGCTCAAAACGGCGAATTTAAGCGATTTGAAGGATTTTGTTTTCGTTGTTTACTGTACATCTAATTAAACGAAAAGGTAGGAAAGTATTAATATTCCAATACCTCCAAATTCGTACAGCTCCAGCGCCGAGGCGATTTTCGCCCAGAAAATCCTGTCGCCGGCTTCCAGGCATGCTCGTACCATTCCATCGAAATTTCGTCCAAACGGCCCAGAGTTAGCCCTTGAACAAAAACGAGTAACGAAAATTTCCATGCAGTCCGAATGCGTACCCACGAATCCGTGTGGCGACCTCAGACCGCCATGTTAGTAGCCTCTTTCTGAAGGGCCATTGTTTAACAGTACACAGTCAAACAGTTTGCCTGGGCTTCCTGTGTCCAGAGTAGACGTAGCTGTGTGGTGAAATAAAGAAAATCCATGTCAACAAATTTATTGCCTTTAACTTGATTGCATTATATTTTCAACGATAATTACAACAAAGATATGATCTACTTAAATGAACAATGAAAATTTTCCACCCGTTGGTTGCTAAGAGTGCGTAGCATAATACCTAAAGCTAGCATAAAATAAATTGAAGGTTATTCAAGGTCAGAATGATTCCACGTTTTCATTGCGATAAGCGTGAATTGTTTTGCCTTTCGAGAACTTGTATTTAGGAACCGAAGCTACTCTCTAAGTCACAAGGAGAAAATCACTAAAAAATAGGCGGCATTTCCGAGTTTGTTTTTGCCTCTTTTTCAATATTCCCCATTATAATAACTTCATCGGCCATTGTGGTGTATTTTGCGGGCTAAAATGGAGAATTCAGCGGGCTAAAATATATTTTAGCCCGCTGCTGTGAGCCAATCAGAAACAAGAAAATAGCGTAGCCAGCCAATCAGAACTGGAAACTATTCAACTGTTCGCGCCGTTTTCATCTTGCTGGCAGCCAATTCATTTGATTCGAAGCGCTGCCATCTGCAACTGCAAAGCTATTGTTTTTAGCTTTATAACGACAGAATGACTGAAAAACCTAACGAGGAAGCAAATTATCAGCCTTCTCAGTACAGCTAGTTGAAGAGGACGTACTTACAGAAACTCGAGGAAGAATCCATACACGGCGGCGAATTGAATGTAAGTTTGTCTTCTTCGATCGAAACCCGCTTAGTTCAGGCAAAATTATTTATGCCAAATTGCCAGTTTAGTAATTTTATATTTAATTTCCAACACTTCTAGATGACTGTTTCTTTGCTGTTGATGGACTTCTGTAATTTTTCCTTTCACGAGAACTTTAGAGCAAAGATTGTTTCGACGAATTTGCGGTTTTCTGCCAAGCTTTATGTGAACATTTACAATGAAATAAACGCCGACCCGACGTCGGCAGTGTTCAAGATATCGCTTACTGTCTTTGATTCCTTTCCTCAATGCCCTCTGAATTATTATAATAGTAATAGAGTTGATGTTCTTGGGCGTAAATATGAAGCGGCGAGGGCTAAAACTGAGCCTGAGTCGGGCCAAAAACATATTTACACCCGCGAACATCAATTCTATTGTTATAATACTTGGTTTTGATTTGATTGGTCAAAAACTGAAACACGACCATAATCAAGTGCCATCTCGTGTAAAGTTCGGTCAACCTATCTCGATTATTTTGCTGTCAAAAACAAAATATGTTGCCTTCAATTTTCCTAATGACAAAAGTGTTTTTCAGAATCCCGAAATCTCACCTTTTCGATCTGCCGAACAAAATTTATTTTTCAAAATGTCATCTCTATAGCTAAATACCTCACCAAATAAAAATATTTAGTGAAATGAAAATCAAGGTTTGTTGTCCATTAAATTTAATTTACGCACTATTGAAATTTGCTACGAACTCAGTCTTAAGTCAATAAGCAATTATCCACGATTATAATCCATCAAAAAATTTTCTCGCGCGCGATTGGTCTAAACACGTCACGTGACGCAGCCAAAACTGGGGAATATCCGAGTGATATTCCCCAAGTGATATTCCCCAGTTTTGAAAATTTGCGTTTTCACGTTCGCAGGTTCAGTTTTCGTCTCAAATAAATTGCTAAATTAAATAAAACTGATTGTTTTGAACAGACTAGAAATATTTTTAAACGCCAACAGAATTATTTTGATGTTTAACAGCTTGGCCGACCGAGATCTTCCACGGCAAACAGAGCGGCCTTGTGAAAAAATATTTGCAGGATAATAACTACAATAGCCTCCATTTGGCTTCAAAAATATGCTCGGATATTTGTCCTTGGACATTATCTGTTCCTCGAAGCTCACAGTTTTCCTCGAGCTTCGCTCTCGGAAAACTGTTCGCTTCTCGGAACAGATAATGTCCGCGGACAAATATCCGAGCATATTTCCTCGCCAAATGGAGGCTATTGTTTATTTAATCTTAACTTATTTTAGACATGTTAAAATGCATATGGTGACTGGGTGCCGCTTTTTGAACACAAAAATTTGGTCGGACGTCATCAGTCTTGGCGACATACGATCATTTTTTTATCATTGATTTTCAAGCTAGTTACCATAGCAACGAGAAGGGTGTCCCATTGATTTTGACTGAAGGATGATATCCAAAAATTATTTTATTAGTCAAGCTCCAGTTTTTGATATTTTGAAATACAGTGGTATGACTGTAGAACTTTGACAAAAATCTAACTAAAGACAATAAAAACGTTTGTAGAGCTTTATGCATTTTCTAACTGCCTCTTTTCTGTCAAAAGACCTTTCATGATGGAAAATACTTTAATAATAATAATATTTAATATTTATATTGCGCGTGTTTACATAGGGAGATGCTCACACGCGCATTACAAGATTTGCAAGATCAATCCTTGAGATATTTAATTTATGAGCGTACGTTCAAAACACAAACAAATCACCTTTGATGGGATATTTCTAAAATGCTCCGTACATGCACTTAATTCTTTTTTTTGTAAAACCGATCAGCTATTATGGATCGATACACCCCACAACAGTTTGATAAACATTGATGAACAAGTTATGATCATCTTCTTGATATAACAGGTCAGAGGCGGATCCAGGATTTTTTGATAGGGGGGGGGGGGGGGGGGGGGGGGGGGGTCCCAGGGTTTTTCCGAAAATGTGAATTTGATTGAAGGAAAATTTTTGGAAGTAGATGGCAGTAGTAAAGGCGCAAGGTTGGGGGGTAGTGTTTGGGGGCCTCCAACAGAAAAAAGTTTAGGCTCTGAAAAGTGCATTTGGTGGATTCTGGAGATGGTTTGCTATGGATAACAGAGAAGCAAAAAAACCCTAAGGTCTGACGGGGGGGTCCGGACCCCCCGACCCTCCCCCTGTATCCGCCACTGCAGGTTACCATAGCAACAGTATAACCTGTCAAAAATTTTTAATTTTTAAATGCTTTAATAATAAGCAGAGTATTAGAATACAATTTTTGTTTGAAAAGCCGCACCTTAACCTTATTCAGACCATAGGAGTGGAATCAGCCACAACGGATTTTAAACGTTTATAACGTTTTTAATATTTAAGCAAAAGCCGCGAAACCTTGTGACTTTACTTGAAATTTATCTCAAACAACTTTTAAAATATGAAAAGTCATCGTCTACGTAACGTGCTGTTTCCATGGCAACTGTATTTTGACAGCACATTTTTCAAATTTGGAATTTTCCTTTTTCTAATGAGAATCTTGATCTCTATTGTTGCAACTTTTACATTTTTAGACGGTTATAGCATTAATTTATTGGTTTTGATTACTTTTGAGTCATTTTTGGTGGTTTTCTGACATACCGTAAAATTCTAGTAATAAGCCTCAACCCCCCTGAATATAAGCCCTTCCGAACACAAGGACCTGAATATAAGCCCTTCCGAACACAAAGACCTGAATATAAGCCCTTCCGAACACAAGGACCTGAATATAAGCCCTTCCGAACACAAGGACCTGAATATAAGCCCTTCCGAACACAAGGACCTGAATATAAGCCCTTCCGAACACAAAGACCTGAATATAAGCCCTTCCGAACACAAGGACCTGAATATAAGCCCTTCCGAACACAAGGACCTGAATATAAGCCCTTCCGAACACAAGGACCTGAATATAAGCCCTTCCGAACACAAAGACCTGAATATAAGCCCTTCCGAACACAAGGACCTGAATATAAGCCCAGTTATATTTAGCTCCTTTAAGAAAAATATATCTTTTTTCAATTATAAGCCTCATATTGCAGAACTTGCTTTATATTCTATGTCGTTACAGTATGCTACGACTTGTGATGTTCAATTGACGACTGTAGAACTTGTTTTGTGTGTCATAGCGTTATGTTTGGACCTAAAATTCGAAATTAAACAGAAAAATATTTGAAATATCTCAATTGCATCAAACGATACACCGTTTTGAATTTTGAATTTTCCGTCATTTTAAAATGAAGTCTTTCACGCTGCGAAATTTATAGCCAAATGAATTATAAATAAAAACGTCATACTTGTGAAAGTATAACGAAAAAGTGAAAGTGCCAATCCACCGTAGGAAAAAAGATGGCGGCGGTACCACAATACCTTGCGAACCTAACACAGCCAATAGGCACATCTGAAAGCCATATTTTGGTGAAATTCGTCCCTGTACTAACAACATTGTGTATGCTAGGTTTGAAGATCTTAAAACTTTTCTGTGCGTTTTATGAGCGTCTTTAGAGTTTTCGTGCGCTAAGAATTGTGGGTAAATGTACCAGTCGCCATCTTTTTTCTTACGGTGGATTATTACACTGCCATATTTAGAAAGTGGAATTTCTACATATATGTACTTCAGTATTTCAAATAAATACAGTTCGTTCTAACCAATCACCTTTCAGAAATTTCTTAGCCTGTATTATAAGTCTTGTTTCCCACCGTAATTAGACAGTACATTGCTGCGTTTGATCCAGAATGTGTGTTTGGTGTTTCTAGCTGGTTCATCCAGCGTATTATTGTACTGTATGACGATTAATTGTGAAGTAAACCTGACCAACGGGGTCCAGTGCTGCTGCTCTCTTTGTGGAGACTAATCATTATGTAAGTTTATTTAAGTGCGGTGTAAACGTTATTTAAGTTGATAGTGCTAGTTCACTTTAAGATTTATTATATACTACTTAGTATTATTTATTACTCATTTAGCCTTTCCAACTTGCTTGTTGTCCACCTATTTCATCATTAGTGTTTATCTTAGATTTTAGTGCATTGTTTAATTTTATTAGTCTTAATCTGTATTTTGCACGTTCACGTTTAAAACAAGTCTCGATCATCCCTGATATGTGGATAAATAAATTACTACTACTACTATTGCGAACGGTTCATGTAAGATAAACGAAGCGGTAAACGAAGAATCAACTCACCTTTGACCGAAATATTACTGAATCTTTTATATCCAAATGATTTCGCTCTTCAACTCAAAGATGGAACTATCAACAATCTACAAATATATTAGAAAACAACGTAAGTGATCAAGTTCTTAGAACAGCCAAACAATATCAGTTATGTTCTCATCAAAACCAAGCCGGACGTCAAGTCAGCAAGATGAACACTGTATAAAAAACAGGAGTACCCAACGGAGCCGCTCCACAAAATATCCGCTCTGCAGACTAAAATTGAGCTGGCTGGAAACTTAGTACTCGCGAGAAACGTGCTGGGAAACTTAGTATACTCGCGAGAAAACTTGCTGGGAATTTTGTGTCTGAGGTAAACCTTGCTGGGAATTTTTTCTCTAACATTTCGATTTTATTTGGCACACTACTAATAAAAATGGCCTGTTTAATGTTATTGAGCTGATAATGGCAGTTATTTATTAAAATTCAACAATAGTGTGGTCTGTTCAGCTTACGTTTTCACTGTTTGAAACACGTGGCGGCCGGCCGGGATGCAAGCGTTCAGTCAGTTTCAACGATGGTTAATTGCATGTTCAACCACAGTCCATTTGACCAGTGTAGTCTATCCAGGTGTTGCTGTCCTTTTATTGAAGCCCAAATTATTATATTATTTTCCCCAAGCCCCCAAGTGGTCAACAAGTAAGATGAAGACTTCGATTCTTCATGTTAGAAGGTCAGCTGCTACTCTTTAATACCACAAATTGTAGAGTCTTTGGGACTTGACACCTTACTTCTAGTTACGATGTTAATTCATGATCTTGTCACTTTCTTTCAATCCCTCAATGGTTCACAAAATTACTTCTAAGTGAAATTTGCAGCCTGGGAAAGTTGCTGCTTATGATGCTGGAAACAAATGCTGTTAATGAAAGACCATTTTCTGCTTCAATAAAACGAGTGAAAACTTATTTGCGTTCAACAATCAGACTCGTGTACATAAGGATAGGATTGATGATATAAGCCTAATACACGTTGCCCACGTTGCCAATTAATTTGTGAGAGGCAAAGAACAGCCTTTTGGCAAATGTCCTGCCAACGATATTTCAAAAAAGTTGTCTTTGATTTCCAAGTCTGGTGGTGGGGGCGCTGATGTTGAGCCCTGCACCACCCGCTTGGCCCCCAGTGATTTATGGCTTGCTACAGACCTCAAGGGTATAAAATAATTGATTTTGGCAGGTGGTAAAGAGTGTTGAAATGCACGATCAGCATTATAGTGCTTCATAATGGTGTGTTGTATTCGAGATTCAGAAAGCAACGGGCAATAAAGTTGTAAAGGTTTTGCATTTTTGAAGGAGCAGAAATTACAGTAAAAATGTATCCCAACCGTACAGTCAGCCTTTCTTTATTGTGTTATGAGAATATTGCGTTACATAGTACCACAATGAAGGAAGGGACAGAAAATAGAGAAACATAGGAAAAGTGGATCCTGAAAAGTGGATCCTGAAAAGTGGATCCTGAAAAAAAGTGGATCCTGAAAAAAAGTGGATCCTGAAAAAAGTAGCCTGCGTCGCAGACAGACTACACCGCCGGTATATATCCGAGGATTTTGACATGTCGGCTGCAACGCAGGCTAGAAAAAGTGGATCCTGAAAAAAGTGGATCCTGAAAAAAAACCATTTATCTGGCGGCGAAATAGCGGTATAACATTTGCTGGGAAAAACTATAAGGAATTCCTCCCTGGCTGAGAAAAAACCATTGCAAAACGGATGCTGGCTGGTAAACTACTAGTGTCGATTTATCGCTAGCTGGCTCTGAAGAGCGGATATATTTTTCCCACCCGTAGTTTAAATATTAACTGGAAATTTTCTGGTTGCCCAGAAATCATTTGGGCCAAGAAAAGTTCAATTCTGAAAAAATTGTCGTTGGGTACTCCTGTAAAAAGTCTCCAGCTTTAGCAGGATAATTGACATGGAGATTGATTTTTAATAAAACCAAGAGCTCAAGACGGCATTAAAAAAAAACAAGGAATACGCATAAACTTTATAATGCAAAACATCGATTTATAAAGCGCGAAAATCTCAGCAAGTTTCACCAAAAAGTAAAAGAAATCAAATTCTAATGTCCAGCTTATTCTGCAACTGATATAATTCACTTATACAAGTAAAATATAACAATTGACGGAGTAAATATTGCTAGCAGTTTCCAAGAGAAAGAGATATTAAACCGGCTAAGATATACCTCTACCAAAATACATTATATTCGTATATTTTCTTACCTTGAGACGCCACGATTTAGTAAAATTTCCTTTCCTAAGAATACAGTATTGAGGCTTCATAACGCGTAGCACGTGGGCGCAACGTTTGCTCGAGGAAGAGTACTATAGTGCCTAGTATTTGAGCTTGTCAGAGTGTGCAGTCGACAGTAAGCTTGCTTTTTTGGTGACCGATAAACGAGGAGAAAGATATATTTCTGCTTGAAATGCGGTTTAACAGTTAAGAGCGGCTGATTGAAATTACGCTCATCAAATTCGGGAACTCTCAACACGGGAATATCATTTGTAGAAACGTTTTCGAATGTTTCTTCGGTAGTTGAATAGATGGATTCTTCAAGAATTTTCAGTGGCAGTACTGAGAAATTTCTCTCGTTATTTTTTAGAGGTCACCCACTCTACAACTCGAAAAGAGGCACGTCTTTGGCTCTGAAAAAAAAAAAAAACCTCAAGACCACAACAATGTCCCTTGACCAGAAAAGCAATGAAAATTGAGGTTCCAGAGAGGTGATTGTTTCCCTTTTTTCAGTATGCGGTATGTATAATTTTCCATGCATATGTTTGCCGGGAATTAGCTGTTAATTTCAACGTACATTTCAGCGACACTAATTCCTGTCAGCCTAGTACCCAGTCGTTCCCTTCCCGCTTAGTCGACTCGAGAGAGAAAGAACTAGGCTGAATTCCTGTTATTTTTTACCCAAAACAACATCTCTGTTTGGCATATTTTACATAACTTTTAACCCTCGGTAGCAACCATACCCCGCGACCGTGTACAAGGAGGGTGTTGATGGAACCCTGAAAGCATTTTTCTATCATTACTAAAGTTCGAGATGACATTTAGACAACGACGGACTAAGGGAAAGAGGGACTGCTCGTAGTCTAGGTGACATTTCACTAAAGAAAACTTCCAGTTTTTTAAATCCGAACGTCTGCATGAGGCAATGAGGCCTTAAGAACAAATGAAACAATCCGATGGTTGCCTTGATTTCACCAGCGCAACTGCTCATGAGCAGACGACACCCGTCAATCATTTCCACAACCGACGCACAATTGCAGCCTGAAGTCCTGGATCTCCACAAAGTAAAAGAGAAATTGAGGCTCAGGCAAGAAATAAATAGCAC
The DNA here is from genome assembly GCA_029204205.1 of Desmophyllum pertusum. NCBI lineage: Eukaryota > Metazoa > Cnidaria > Anthozoa > Scleractinia > Caryophylliidae > Desmophyllum > Desmophyllum pertusum. Next base: position 7,067,697 of record MU827778.1, on the reverse strand, counting down.
TATTTTGCATGCCAAAACACTTACCCGTTTTAGAGAAAGGTAACCGGATAAGTGTACAAATGGAAAGTCGCTGGTAACAGGCATACTAACGGAACATGCAGGATCACCAAGATCTTATAGAATGTGTGCTAATGAAGGTGGAGAATGCGGAATATCTCCGGAGACTAGAGTGGTCCATTATCAGCTGACACCTCTCCTCATCACGAATCATCGTCTGAGAGCAAACGAAAGTTCACCCTTTAAGGAACTAACCAAACAAACAACTCCATTTGTTGAAGAGAACACCTCAACATCGCCAGAGCAAGAAGCAATTCATTCAGCTGATGAGGAAATCTCCGCGAGCCACACAAAACAGCAAGTGGAAGAGCCGCGAGGAGGCCACTGCGTTCCAGGACAATGTTATGTAATAAACTGGGAAAACATTTCTAACAATTTGAAATTTTAAGAAACATTATAAGGGCTTTGCATGAAGCTCTAGCTTTTTGAGATTGCAGTGTTATCCATTTTCGTGTCGGTTTGTTTTGTTTCTTTTTCCTCTAAAAGTTGTAATGATCAGCGGTTATTACTGTGTATACTACGGACATGCGCATTGTATAATGTATGGCACTCGGTCAGCCATCCATTCTCGTTCCCAGATCCTCCGTTTCTTTTGGTCACGTGGTCGGCGAACACAACATTTAAAAAAACCCGCGTAGCTCTGGGGACGAGAATGTCAGCCATCGAGCTCTTTCGACAAGATTAGAATATTAGAGTGGGGTCCCTAGGGACAAATAAGAGCAGCTTTGACAGGAGAGGGCAAAGCAAAAGGAAACCACTCACCAATCGTACCAGTCAAATCATCGTGTCCAGCCGAGTGAAGAAAGCTCAAACGGTGCTTCGCAGCATATGGTTGACTGAACTATCCGTTCATCGAACCTGTAGGCGTTCCGCTAGTGTTGAGCTAGAACAGCAGCAACATGGAAGACCGTGCAACACTGGCGGCGATGGCTTTTAAAGCCTCAGCGAGCTACGAACAAGTTCGACCCAGTTACACTGTTGAATCTGTAAAGTTCCTACTGAAAAAGCTCGGAATAATTATAGGACAGGTGGAGAGCGAAAGAGAGCAGTCAGTGAATATTCTTGAATTAGGCTCCGGTACAGGTAAATTCACTCGGGTTATGATAGAAGTCTTGAAAGGTGTCGACGCGCGTGTGATAGCGAGTGATCCCACGGGTACTATGATACAAACAGTTCCAAATAATTTTGCCTTCTGTCGAGGTGCTACAGTGCTACGCTGAGAACATTGGTAGGTTTGATTTTAATCTTATTTAACTTTGAGCGTAAGAAGTCTGAAACGAAAAAAAAAAAAAGCACATTATGTTAAATGAACTTGATTACCCTTTTAGCATCTGGTTCTGTCCTGGTGTACTGGTACACAAGAGTAGATACAAAGACCAAACAACCACAATGAAATGACTCCTAAACAAAGGAAATACAATGGTTATTCCCTTGTTCACCCGTACACCACGACCAAAGCCTCTTTCAGCGTCATAATCTTCTAGACTTTAATGCAAATATACCCAAACTACTACTTTGAATACCTTCCAACACCTCTGTCCTCTAGGTGTGTTGGAATTTACATTAATAACAGCGTGATTTACACAGTCATTGGAAAAATGTCCACTGTTGCGTTCCCTCTGCAGGATACAAATCCAATTTTTAAGAAAAAGAAAACATTATTTGTGGTGTAATCGCAGGATTTCAAGCGCTCAAACATTTTACCACCAAAAAGCCAAACCAAATTAGTTTTAACACTTAGTTGTTTTTCACTCCCCGGAAATGTTTAAAAACACGTCAATGGAGTCGCGATGGGAACAAATATGAGACCATCATGCCAATCTCTTCGAAAATCAACTTCTGAATCAATATACCGGACCTAAACCAGAACTGCTTCAAATGGCGCTGCTTCTTGGAGTAACGAACTCGATCAATTTATCACTTTTGTTAACTCGTTTCACCCAGCCCTTAATTTACGTGAGAAATGTCTGAATCTTCAATCGCCTTTTCAGTCAATGTTTCAACAACAACAACAACAAGCTTTATTAACTCTTTGGTAACTCTTTTTCAGTCAATGGCAACGACTTATCAATTTAATAGTCAAGTGCTTTCTAACATGTATCTATATATTTGCTACAGCTCTTCTCGACTCAAGTGTTAATGCAGTAGTGGCAGCCCATTGTTTTCACTGGTTTGCAAACCACGATGCTGTGACAGAGATCTACCGAGTGTTAGTACCTGAAGGATCTTTGGGGATGATATGGATCTTACCAGATGAATCAGTGCCTTGGGTTAAAGAAGTCTCGACGTTTTTTCGTCCATTAGAAAAAACCTTCAAGTGTACTATCTCTACAGAAACCATGGGAAACGTTTTATGAAGAAGTTGGAAGCTCTTCACTGTCAAAAAGGATTCGAGTATTAAGATTCCATGGCAAGTTAGCTACGATGACTGCTAACAGTATACGTATTTTGTTTCAAAAGGCATTTTGCAAAGCAGCTCGGATGAAACTAAAAGACAGTTTAAGACTTTGATTATGTTATGAGAAAGCATTTTCCTGAAAGAAACGGAAACGAGCCGCATACTTTAACTTTGGTTGCTTTGATCTGTTGGTGTAAAAAAAAATCAATCTGATGATGCATAGGAGTGCATAGGACGGTTTCCTTTCGGTAAAAGCCACTTTGTTAGAGTGGCTTTCCAGTGACCGTCCGAAGTAATTGACGAAATCGTGTGATCAAAAGTCAATAAACAAAAATATAATAAATGTAGTATTTAATTTTATAAAATTGTGGTCATATAAGCGCGCTCTGATTGGTTGAGTAGTCACAAGCGATCTCCATAAACTGTAGTTAGCCACCTTAATGTGTCGGCTTAAGGTAGTACAATTGGGTGAGTCGTAAAAAATGAAGTTGCCTTCGTTTACAGCCAGCTGGTAGATAAAACATTATTATGATCAATTCCAAAAGATAAGAGTCCACCGTTTGCGGGTTTTGGAGAAAGCGGAGGTTGAATTTCGTTGTCAGGGGCGCCATTTTAAGACGCCATCTTGGATTTGCTTACATGTGATGCCACTAGGAAAAACTCAACGCTGACGAAATTTGGCACAGTTTTTGTCCACATGTTAAGTAATCTTCCAGCATTTAGCCGCAAAAGATCATTCAATTTGAATAAAATTAAAGGGACACTGTCCTGATTTTAGCATGATTTTGGGAAGCTCAGAAATATATCTTAGATCATAGGAAGCTGAACAATAATGGTTTGATTCTGTAGAATAGTACTCGACAAATGACAGGAACCCATTAGGAAGTGAGGATGACAAACGACAGCGAGGATGGAAATGGATTGCGATATGGATTTTTGAAAAATGTCAGGATGTCAGTTTTTCAAAGTTTCAAATTTGGCTCCGAAATCTTAGAAATTTTGCAAACATTTTGTTGCAGTATGGAATTTATTGACGAAATTGCTTTTTATCGTTTAGTTAGAGTTTATTAAGTTCTTATTTCATAGATTTAGGGACCATTTCGTGCATTTATAACAGTTTTGAGCAAATATGCCGGGACAGTGTCCCTTTAAGGGAGTCATGTGCTTGATTTTAATGCCTGTTAATAATTAACACAGAATTTGCTGTTTCACTGCGGCTAACTCATATTTCATGTATTTTCTTCATAACTGTTTTGTAAAACAAAAATTATGACTACTAATTAAAACATAAACCTAAAAATTAGAAAAAACTGATTTTTACACCACTTGTGAGGTAACGAATTTCACACATTTCCGTTAGGAAAATGAAAATTTCAATTGCAGATTCTGTTTCTCTGATTAAAATTACTTAACAACTTCTTCTATGGAATTTTAAATGGGTTTGAAACAGTTCTCAAAAGGGTCCCTTTTTCGGAGCATTTTCGCCAGCTGTACTACCTTAAATAATAAATCTAATATTTAATTACTTGAAATGAAGTAGTCTCTTGCCTCTTACTTCTTTTACGTTCCTCGATATTTCCGCCCGCAGCGGAAACAATACAGCAACAATGTAGACTAAAAATACTGTGTTCGTAATCAGGCATGATAAATATAAAAACTGGAGTTGACACTGATTAAAAAGATTTAAGAAAACGTTTCGGTCACTTCAGTGACCTTCGTCAGTTCGAATGTGAATAAAACTTATGAAACATAAAACAATAAGAAAGGATGTGATAAAAATTCATAAAAAGTGTTAAAAATAACGGTCTATGGAAGTTCTAAAAATTCTTGAGATTTCGATAAACACGCGGAACTCAACATGTTCGTTGATTGAGTTTTCTCTTTAGTGGAGCCTGCCACGCTTCTAGAAATAGTCTCTTGGTCCACTGGGAGCAGACGTCAAGGATTGCTACGTTGTTGAAGTCAAAGTTGTGACCCGTTTGTTGTGCGTGTTGGGCCAGTAGGGAATTCTTGTCGAAAGAGGCAACGACCTTCAAGAGACCCAAAGACAAACAAAGTAAAGAGAACACAAGGGGCACTGTTTACAAAATCAAGTGCAACGATTGCACCGCCGTGTATATCGGACAATCATCGCGCGCCCTCAAAACCAGAACAAAGGAACATTCAAAGGCCGTCGCCTCTTTCGAATATGGAATGCACGTATAATAAGTCTGAAAAGGTCTATAATATGACTAATATAGGTACGTTTGACCTTTGTCAGTGTTGTCATGATAACTAATTTTGACGTCATAGAGATCTCAAGTTATTCATTGAGGAAATCTATACACGGTGAACTAATAACATCAGGGGGATTGGTGCAGCTGTGATAGAATGCCAAAGACGGAACCGAAATGCTATTGAAGACTTGTACAACCTCGTTCACAGGGTCTCTCATCTTCCCGCCCCAGGGGGCGAGAAGATGAGAGACCCTGGGAACGAGGTTGAGACTTGTAAAGTTAGCTTAATACTGCCGCGTCAAAGGAATCCTCCACTGTTGGAAAAAGTTACCATAAATTGATGAAAAATAATCTGAACTCAGAATTTGTCGAAGTAAAACTATTTCAATGTTAACGAAAAAACTGGCTACCAATCTCTGCCATTTTGGGTTTCAAATTACCCGCGCGCCGCCATCTTGGATTTTATGACGTTGCATAGTTGTCCACTTTGTTATACAACAAAAGAGCAATTGTTTTCTGACAATAGTGACAACCACAATACGTCATATAATACAAAATGGCGGCGCGGAGGAAATTTCACCCCAAAAATGGCTGACATTTATATATACTATTTTCCGTACACTTGAACGGTTTTTCCAATATATTTTACAGCAAGAAACTTCAAAGTGTGACCACTAGATTAATTCACCTTCTTTCGTGCGTGCAGACTATCCAATCAGAGGCTGAGGACCCATCATTGGCTTTTGATTGGATGGCATGCGCGCGCAAAATAACTTGAATAAACGTGGTCACACTTATATGTGCTCCTTGTTGTAACAAATTTTCACTGTTAGACAATAATTTCAACAATTTAATGTTCGAATCGCTACCAATGACGACGGGTATGGCTGGGGGAGGCAAAGACTGAGGGAAAGGTGCTTGGACGGTTCCGTTAGCGACCTGTCACACTAATCGAAGAACAGTGGAGTAGAAAGGGGAAGGAAGGGAGGTGGCGCAGAGAACTGAAATCGAGAAGGCTAAAGGCAGAAGGGCAGGAAAACTTCCGGCGCGAAACAGTCCACCACGCGAGAACTGATGTAGACAAGCGTGTCCCGCAGAAAAACCCCTGCGAGAAAAAGCGAGGTTAGATAAGAGAGAGCTCTATCAAACATTAACTTCAGTCAAACGAACTTGACAGGGCCCTAAAGTCAAGTCGTCCCCAGTTTTCTCTTGGGCAGTAGCGCATGACCCAAGCTCGTTCCCAGTACCTTTCTTCACCATCTGAGCTGCTTATGGTAAAACTCACTCAGCTTTTTTTAGTCGTATACAAATAACACAGCCAAACAGTAACTTTAAACTCATTTGTCTGTTAGAGTGTTGCCGGCATTAACAAACATAAACCTGTTGAGGTGACCTTTGATTTTCATAAGCATTGATGGATTGCAATCCTTTTAAGAAGCGTACGGGCGGTAACTCCAGCAATCTTTTATTGACTGTCGGCGCACGACCGTTGTTTGATCGGAAAAACAACCAGGTTGCTCGCGGCTCTTAAACTACTGTTATATGAAAACGGAAAGGAGTGCCGCTCATTGTTTCCGCCCCTTGAGCCGTCAACACAAAAGGCACAGCAATCCCAATCAACTGTTTCCTTGATATGGTGTGTTGCCTTTGACGTTCTGTGTTTGCGGCTTTTGTCTTTGCTAGTAGATCCTTAGCGACATTATTTGTATAGTGTATTATTACTTGGCCGCAGGGAAGTTGACTGAGATCATTAAAGTTGTTACTACATGCGTATGAAATGTACCCTCCGACATAAACACACTGCAAGTTTAATTGATACCCGTTGATGGAATCTTGGCCTTGAAATAGAAATATTTATTTCTCCACCCCCACAATCAGAATCTAGGACAGAAACGCTTCATAACTGAAGCATATGTGAGTATGTGTTTTCGAGTTTGCGCTTGTATGCGGGTCATTTATTTTTAGCTCCGTTCTTCCGATTGTTGACAATGGCTAACAAAAGAACAATGGAGAGTATGGAAACTATTTCGCTGGTAGTTATTAGTGTTCAAATTAAAACTCGGTCAACTGCAAATTCTAGAACAAAAGGAGTTAAATCTTAAGATCAGTTTTACCAAGACCTTATTAAGTCTTTTATAATTGTTTTCCGTTTTGTTTTTCATCAAGATTTCTATGGTTTATTTTTAGAAGCGCTTCAGAAAAACCCATAACATTTACTTGCATAGAGAAATACAGCTTACCAAAACCGTCAAGCCAGCTGAGAAAAGCAAAAGAAACACAGAGAAACGGATAAAATTTAAATGATTTTAATTGGATTGATTCACTGCTATTCATACAAGTGATTATTTAAAAGATGCTGTGAAGTAAACAAAACGTGACTAACGGCACTCCAAAGCTGTGCTAATGAACATAACGTTTTGTTCATCTTCATGCTTTGACTTACGTCCACGCTATATTATGTATACATAGAACTATGAATAAGTAACTAATGAAACCTAAACGCGCTTTTTAAAATAAATTAATTAATTTTGTGTTTTTTTGTCAATATAATAAGTCAAATCGACCTCCTCAGGGCGATTCAGTCTATAATTCCAATTTCCTTCTCGATTCGTGACCGACCACTACCATTATTTTTTCTCGCCAGTGTACGCAGTCCATGTTAAAGACAATAGTGGTTTTTAAAAATTGTTGATTTTAGCTCTAGTGGTTTAAAATTGGCCGGAAACGGCTGTCTCTATCTCCCAGCCGATCTACGCGTGTCGGAGACATTAGGAAGTGTTTTTTAAGGCGCTGATGGTACAAAGCGTAAAATAAACTCAGATGTTCTGTAATGGACAACACAAAGCGGTGGGGATTGTTTCATCATAAGTATCTCAATTAGTGCACTGCCGTGCTTTTCTTAATGTATGTTTAACACCTCTTGAAAAGTCCAGCTACAGTTATTTCACAGATTATACAATTAATTTCTTGACACGCTGTAACTCTAAGCCCGTGAATGAGGTGCGAATTTGTTTATTCTGACCCTGGTATTCAGCTAATTCAACAAGCCTGCACGGGACTTTTTTTACTGTTCATTCAAGAAAAGGCCACTCGAAATGTAACTAACCCGTTAAACAAACGCCGCGCAAAGATACACAGCAGCTCGGAAAACCATTGTTCTACAGTGGACAAGTCCAAGTTCTACATCTCCTGTGCCTTCTTGTTCGCTTATTTCCTTCATTAAAGTTTGTAGAATTTAAGTCTTATTTTAGGTTCGAATTTGTGACCTCACTTGTCGGGCAATGCAACCCAAAATGTACTACAGTGACTCCTGCCCTCGCTGCAAACACGAACATTTACAATCGGTGATGACGGGATATTCAAACGGCAACCACATGCAGTTAGTGTCCTTCCGTTGGGCGAATGTATCCAGGCAGTGCCAGCGGAGCACTCCCACCTTTCTTGTGCCCGAGACGCGGCATTTCATTCCTGCAGGAAACGAGCACGTTGCCTTTTGGAACACCTTCCGGCATTGATGTAACGAGGCCAATAACGCACTCCTAAATCTTTCCATTTCTGGAGCACTGAGCAGTGCGACACTTGCCATAACCAGAGCTGGAGTTTTTTACTTGCCTTAGATCCAAGATATCTTTTCATCCCGGGCATTCTGAAATCAAGGCTTTTTATTTCCTCCGGCATACTTCTTACCAGCATCTTACGCACGAAGTCCTGCTCTCGTGCAGCCGTGTCGTTGCTCTTCTTCTTCTTCAAAAACTCTTCTTTGGTTAGCGCAATATATTCTGGAACAAAATCCTTGCCAAGTTTTCTCTTCAGCGCGTCGACGTCGAAGTCGCTGTCTATTGGGTCGCTGGGGTAGCTCTTTGGCTCTGGTGGTATCTTGATCTTCAGCTTGTCTCTTGAGGGCTGCTGATCCGCCGCGTCAGGCTTCAGGTGTATCCAGGGCTGCGCCTCTGATGAGGTCTGCCATACAGTGCTCAGAAAACAAGCCACGAGAAACGTGTATATACTGTTGAACCTGGAGTGACGCATCTCTAATATTGCTGGGTTTAACCTCTGGATTGACAACTCTTGATCGCGTTCAAGGCGTTTCTTCTCCGAGGCTGGTCGTGATCTTGACTGTTACGAGGTCCACTTCAAATGCTGCTTTGCTTCATGTGTCAACCCAGTTATCACTGTTTCAAAAGATTGGCAAAAACAATCAAGATTCAGAAAATAAATAAATATCTCAGTGCTAGATTACAAATTACATCCGACTACGATCAACCTGATATTTACCTTTGGTCGTCCAGATGTCTAGACAACCATTGATAGCATTAAACTCCGATGCTCTACTCTTTACGTTGGCTACTTATAAATAAGTTGAAATCACCATTCGTGTATTCTTTGACGTAGTGCGGAAAAATCGGGCTACTATCGGAAATGTCCCACGGTTTTGATGAGCTCTGTGGTTTTTCGAAATGCTCAAAAGCTTCGACGCTGTACCATGTTTTGTAGCCTACATATGAGCAACAGACTTGACAATGTTTAAAGTAGGCTTAATTCACCAAGGATTGCGGCCCAATGTCAGCGATGTTTAATTTGAGTTCATTCTGTTGCGTTTGGTAATCAGAAACGAGGCATATGCTTTGTGGCTACCGAGAGACCGTGTAACGTGCTTAAACCGTCATGATTTCTGTTTGGCCTGGCTACGTTCGGCTCGTTCGAGTTTTACAACATATTAAAAAGAATCAATCTCAGCAAGAAACAAGACCCTCATTTATCAGGTTAACGGTGGGCGGAGATCCAAAGAACAGCCTCCAACTGCTTCATATCAGTTGAACGAACTGCTTTATATGCATGGCTACTCTTATCTTTCTCTGATCCTTGACTATTGTTCCTTGAAAATCCATTTAGGCGCTAATACCTCTAATCCTTTTTTATCACCAAATGTGACATTTATTATAGAACGTATTCTCTCAGTGCATATCCTATACATAGTTGGTTAGATCATGGACATCGAGTTCTAAGTGTTAATGTGATTTTCTTCACGAATAAAATTGATGCAGTGTACAAGTCAGGTTCAGTTAATGAAATTTATACCGTACCGCCTAAGGTTAATGAGTTTAAGCGCCTCCTACGCCTGATAGAAAACCTGTAGTCACTGGTGCTAATGACTTGATGGGCTGACTGCTACCGTGTTTCATGAGCTACAAGGCCTGTTCTGTTATCCATCATGCAGCGACATTACCTGTCAGCGTGCTTTTACTGCGATCCGCCTCAACGATAAAATGCTAATTATACATTAATTGACTGAGATGCAAAAAGCCTCGGATGAATTTCATACACATTAGGAGGGCTATTTTCAAGATGAGGATTTAGATTTCAGACTGAGACATGTACGCATACCAGTTTCGTGTGAAATTGGAGAGCATAAGAAATCTTCATGGCACGAATTCACAAACCAACCCAAATTCTGGTGGCGATTAGTTCGGCGATCAAAAGAATCGTATTTCGCGCTTTTAAAGCAAACATCACGATCGTGCTACAGTTTGCTTCAATGGGCGTGCATGTTCCCCAACTGTTTCGTAATAAACAAAGTTTAAGGGTTTTGGCTCTCTTTTTGCGATTAGCAAACACCCTTTATTAAGCTAATCCCTCTTATTACCACTTATAAACCATTGTATCACGGAGATTCGCATGAGCCGCGCCATATTTCTCGCGTCCGGCACACGTGGTGAAAGAAAATTAGCTGCCCCGCGGGTTTGCCACCGTTTAATTACGTCACACTGTCATTGTCACGTTGTTATGCCGTGAATAACATCGCCTACACTCAGATGTTCTTTCCTTCCGTTTCATTCGTTGAGCATTGCTGCAGTAATCTAAATGTGCTTATTGATACCAGTGTGGGTGGCACGAAGTAGTTAAAATCAATTATGACGTTAAACGCTCTTCAGGCGTCAGCAACTTCAATTAAAACGTATTTGCTTTTATTCTACTGCACATTAAAAAAAAAAAAGATCTAAAGCTTCCCGCCGAAAGAATGTTCATGAAAGTGCTTTGTGTTTATACTTGGGGAAAATGATGGTTTGAAGTGGAATTAGGGAAGCTGTTATTTCCCTTTACTTGTGAGTGATCTATTCTTTCTTCGTCACATTTGTCGTAGTTTAACACTTTCAAAAATACTTTAAAAACAATTGAGAGTTCTAATATTTCAGTTTTCCCGCCAACACTGCGGACACTACTTTGATCGCGATAGCTCGTAGTAACATTTTTTGGTCGTTTCAGTCAGTACCACTATACGACAACTGCTCCCGGGTCCGATTGTTCATACTAGTCGTTGTATAAAAACTAGACCTGACTTGAGACTTGATTCTTGAGACCCGTTATATATTGAAATCTAAGGTAAACAGCTCTCAGTTAAACGATAGCAATGTGATTCACGTCGATATATACCACGACAGGATTGCGGGTCCAAAAGAACTGAGGAGCCCCCCAAAGTTAGCACAACCCTCAATGAATAGTCGTCGCCAAAGAAAGCAGTAAAGCCAATTTTTATAAGTATCGGTTTTTAATCCTACTCTTGAAGGAAGGCCGCCTGTTAACATGTGTTAAAGCACAGTAGACTGTACGTGTACTTCAGTGTCAGCAAATTATTTAAGGGTTCTTAAGGTATCTAGTGAATTCTACCCCTCAAAAACTCAGCAGACAGTGTTCATCAGTCAAGTGCAATTGGTAGTCATTTCCTCAAGATATTTTTAGAAAAGTTTGTCTCAGTTGCTTTTCCAGTGCTTTCGGTAATTAAAAAAAAAATGTTTTTAACTTTCGTCGCCGTAGTCGGACGCCTCTCTGCCTGTTAAAGGATGATAACATCGTAAGATTTGTTACAAGAGCTTTTCTTTGCATGAGGATTCCGACATCCAGGCTTAGGACATGTCACAGAGGTAATCCGTTAACGACGGCAAAGTTTAATAAGGTTATGTGGTTACCGCGCGTTGAGCGGATTTCGGCATCTTTTGCTCGACAACATTTAAACGGAAATGACAAGTACTCCATGACCTAAAATTTACTTAAAAATCACCAAATTCTTGTCGTTACTTGAGGATCGCGGGACAAGAATGTTGTAAAGTAGGTAGAACTATCTTTCCAAAAATACACAACGGCGACAGCGGGTTCACCTATAGGTCAGTAGGTGTGGCTAATCGAAATCGGCTACCTCCAAAATACGTTAATTTTGTACACTAAACCGGATTACTACATTGGAGAAGGAAACAGCTAGATGCTGAACCACAATGGCGCGTGCGTGCGCATTCCTTAAGACCAACTTGAAGGCAAATCGGGTCATTTGATTGGTTGTTAAATGGAGTAAGGACTGACGCCTCAGAAACAAATGCAGTGATTGCGACAAATATGCTATCGTCGGCCCGCATCAAGTACGATTTGTAGGAAAGATTAAAACAAAGCGACTTATGACACATTAAGAAGAGTATTGTTTACCGCGAGACGCGCATGGAATTAGCTACTCCCATGCATGCTTTAAATGAGTGAATCGAGTTAATTCAGTTTGTCACAGGAACCTGAACATGCATTGCTGGTTTCAGTCAGTTGCTAAATCAGTCCACGACAGCAGTGAATAACATTTCATTTCTCCATACAATATCAATACATTGTCAAGCAGACAGGTGACGAGAATAAAGAGACTAATCAATCAGGCCATATATAATTGTTATTGTGTACATCTAGACTGCGAGCAGTCTCTATTTTTCGCTAAAGTCCGTGAGGCGAACGCGCCGCGCCACTCGTAAATCGCACGTTCGCCTCACGGACTTTAGCGAAAAATAGAGACTGCTCGCAGTCTAGTGTACATCAAATTCTCAGTACTATTCAACGCCGTGAGAAAGTAAGGAAAATTGCTATCGTGAGCTTGGATTTTTTAACAAAGAAGCTTTCAAGTTTCAGGTTGAATCCGTGTGAGCTAACGGCATTAAAACGTGCTTCATGAAATAAAATAACACCGAACGCGGGACAGACCAATTCACCAGTTACCTTGTTTGTGGAAAAGGGGAGCAAACATGGCGTGAAATACGGTCACCTCTCTACCTCAAGCTCGCTCGCAGGCTAGCCACCCTGGGGCAGAATTAACTGGCCGTTTTAGGGAGATTTCTATAAGAGTAAAGTGTATGGATCGGCGCACGGTCGAGGTGAAAAATACTGGCCGTTGTGGAGAGATGGACGCTAGTGGATGTTCGACTGTACAGTGTTTGTATAATGGAAACTCCGTTGTCATTTTATTTCTGAAAAATTCACTTTGTAAACTTAACGATACATAATAATACATTTTAACTACAGCCGAAACCTACCTACAACGGCCACCTCTCTAAACAGGCCAGGACTTTTCGTCCCGGCCGTGCGCCGATCCATCACGCACTTTACGCTTATTGAAACCTTCCTACAAAGGCAACAGGGTAGCGTTGTAAAGAGGTCCAACTGCATTTACAACTGAATTTGATGGATGTAGCTGTGCTGGAAAAAGTGCAGTCGCTATTACCGACAACAGTTTGTTGTTATATTGAGTGAGAGATGAGAGACCGTGGAAAGATCTACAGACAAATCAGTATAATGGAAAATTGAAAACGTGACTGTATACCGGCTCATATCATGTAGTTACATGCAATAAAAGAAGAAATAATCGCACACCCGTTGTATGCGAATTCCAGTGCAACTGAGCATAGATGCTAATATAATAAACTAACCTCTACCTGTGTTTTTCAGTGCAAAGCTGGATAACAGCAGTATGGGCGGGATAAAATCAAACATCTATTGAACAGCTTCGTAACATTTACACTTATCAATGGTATTTAAAATTAATTAGCACATAATTTACATCTTATTAGGTTTTTCCGGTTCAACGCCGACAATCAATCGAGCCAGACTTTAATTACAAAACTCTGTCTCTTAAAATCCTGGTCAAGATGAATAGAAGTAGAAAGGAAGTTCATCCCTTTCATTCATTAAATGCAAGAGCGTGTCTCGTAAAAAAATATGATAAGAACTTCTAAAACAATCCTACAATCGCGAGAAATGGTCGTGAAAACGACCTTGGGAAATACAGCACAAGAGCCACACCTCTTCTATACTGATACAAAAAAACTCATGTTAATTAGAACTATAGTAATAGAATTATATACTATCAAAATATGATTACTGCAGTACAAACAACTGAACCTTAAAAATAAATGCGATGTTTTACCCCACAGGGTAGAGCGAAAACTAATAATCCTCTTTTCTGACGAGCCTACAAATTGTAGGTATTAATGTTATTTTTGGCGATTCCGACGTTACATTAGAAACGTTACGAGAAAAACCTGTAATGACTGGATTTAAACAGGGAAACTCTAAAGAAATGTACTGGTGGTTAAAACGGACAGGAGTTACAAAACACAACAGATGAAGCCCACATCAGTGGACTTCTGTCCTTGTCCGCGATCCCGCGAACCGACACCGCTAAATCTCGTTCAGGTCAAATAATGAGAAGTGAACTCTGAATCAGTCTAGAAATTTCATCTCAATTTTGCCGACTGTTCAGTTTCACCTTCACGATCCAGCAGAGTGACTAATACTAACCTGCAAAGTGCACTTTAAACAGTTCACTGTAAGTGGTCAGTTCTAGGTCTAGTAACATGCTGTTTTCTTACAAAACATCAATCCATCTCCCCTTTCCTCGTTTAATGATCGCCCCAAAGATTGTTTGGAAAACGAAACATTTCCGGCTATTCTGCTCGGAACTGTACATACCCATCAGCCGTTAATCCGCATTTTTGACAATATTTCAAATAAAGTGGCGATAAAGAAATAAATGCGATAGTTTTTCACCCTAAAAAGCGGAAGATTTCGTTCCACAAGAGCAACGCAAGCTTTCGTGATGAACTGTTGAGTTTTCCAAACGTAGATGCAAGATATGATCAGCACTGGCCAAACGTTTGTACAGTAAACTCCTTTTCGGCACCGAACCGGACATGCTAAATGTGATTTATTGATTTGCCCATTTATGTCAAGGACATGTTTGTTTGGTCCTGTATTACAAGGAGTACACGCGTGGTGTGGTTTTCACTTATTTTTGTAGCCGATGCCCCCGTTTGAAGTGCCTTTCTAATTTTTCTATCAAGCCGTATTTCTTTTTCTGTTAAGTACATAAAAATATTGAAATAAGCTATAGCACTAAAATGGAATTTAAACTTCTATGTTTGTGTTGGAATCTGAGAAAGGTCATAATAAAGTTTCTCAGCTTTTACAGGTGTCGGCTTATTAGAAGAATCGAAACTCTAACCGAAGCTATTTTGAACAGATGGCTAGCAGACAACAGGCAAGTTTAAAGAGAAAGTTTTTCTTGCCTACCCATCCTTTTTTTATTTATGATAGTTTATACTGAGTACGTGAGGCCTTAATGACCCTTAATCAATCTTTACTTAGTGATCAAGACGATCCATAAATATAGAAATATGATGACTTACAAAACCATTAAAGCACAACTCCGTTTTCGCTCGTGGACACTGATTGTGATCGGGGTAGCCTAAGAGATTCTGGCACGGTATTTTGTGGAACAACATTTATGCAATTTTTTTTTTTTAACGGAAGGGTCTAAGAAAAGCCATTATTGGTCATCATATTGAAGTTCCTCAGTGACATTGCATGCATGTCCTTTCGAAGCATAATCACAGAAATGAAGTGATTTTTTTTGCGATTTTTAATCTTAGTTTTGTGCCGCACCCTTTACAAAGTGCAAGAGAGGAAAGTATAAAGAAGATATCATTGTATCTGACATGTGAGAAGCATCGGTACTGTTCAATAATCGGCATCAAAAGTAGAGTAAAATAGATGGGAAGAAATAAATGGTAGGAAAAGCAAAGGAGAATGTCGAAAGCATAAACTCTAACTTTGAGTTTAGTTGAAGCTTATAGTTGAAAGGGAAATCTTTTGAACTCGATGAACCTGAAATGTGCAAGATGTGGACTACAGCTAGGTTAGCACCAATGACCTTTTGCAGTCTAATACATACTAAATTAGGACCAAATCGGGTTATTTGATTGGTTGTTAAAAGGACTAAGAACTGTCGCCCCAGAAACAAATGCAATGATTGCGACAAATATGTTGTTATCACAGGCCCGCATCAAGTACGCACGATGTCTATAGAAAAGATTAGAACAAATCGACTTATGACATGCTTAGAAAGAGTATTGTTTACCATGAAACGTGCATGAATTCATCCACTTGCATGTACTTGATGTCGCAGAAGAAAAACAAACACCATAGAAACACACACTCAGTCTTCAAGAAAAGGACGATAGAAAGAAAATCCTCAAATTGGTCTTGATGGGTACTGATTATGAAATTAAAATTCTCAAAACTAACATGGAAACTAACGGAAATGCGTAGAAAACAGAAAAGATAATTAATGTTTCTAGCTTGTTATCTATAATTCCTTGTCAATTTTCAGACTGAATCTTTTCAATAAAGGAGCTTTAAAAAAGTTAGTCTGAGTCAATAAATTTTCCACATCATGAGCTGTTGTGCACTGTACTTAAAAGAAGTAAGATTCAGAAAAATTCAGAAAGAGTACAAGTTTTCTTATTCTGGAAAGAAATCAAAAAGATTCGGGATACCAGCCGAATGCGATTTAAAAGTCCCACAAAAAAACTATGTTGCCAGTGATAAGTGAAAGTGAACAGCCATCATAACAACCACACTTATAAACCACAGAGTCACCACACATGAACAAGATTTGAAATCAACGCGATTCTAAACGCCGTTCGCGTAGAATCAGTGGAAAAGACATACCGTTCCGTCACCGAACAGCAATTAACGGCTGATTAATATGGAAATAAACAAATGTTCTATTCTTTACCTGACCTCCAAAACAAGCTAGTGGCCGCTAAGGAAGGTTACGTTCCAAAAGTAAGACAACGTTCAGATTGAGTGCAATCTGTCTTTTGACGTCTCTCCGTAGATATAAGCACCCGCGGGCCAAACATTTATACGGTACTCACAGGAACAGGACACGCTATAAATGCGATCAATTGACTTGCCTATCTATGTCAAGGAAATGTTTACTTGGTCCTGTATTACAAATTAAGCTTATATGTGTGGTTTTCAGTTATTTTTGTAATCCTCTTTTGAAGTGCCTTTCTCATTTTTCTTTTATCAAAGCATATTTCCTATACTGAAATAAAGCACAAATGGAAAAGGGTCTATGCGGTTGGTGTCTGAGATAGGTTATAATAAAACAACCAGAGCCGTACTTAACCGGCTAAAAGGTCTCATTTCGGCAGATGCTGGCTCCTTAAAAATCAGCTCTTCGTTGAGTGGAACTACTTGGAACATATGGTTAGCAGACGACAGAAAAGGTGTTCGGTTAAAGAAGAAAGAAAGTTAACCTTGGCTTTGATTTATGATATTTAGACGCGAGGCCTTGATGACCAATCAATCTTTTACCACGGTCATCAAGACAATATGCAAGTGTTCGGTTAAAGAAAAAGAAAACAAAGGTGTCCTTGCCTACCCAACCTTTTTGATTTATGATAGTTTATAGTACGTGAGGCCTTATAATGGCCCTTAATAAACCTTTTCAGTACGGTGATCAAGGCGATCTGTATAAACATAAAAATTTAATGACTTACGAAACATAAAAGCACCACTGGTATGTCTTGGCCGCCACCCAAAGTAGTTAGTCTGTTTGTTAGGACTCGCCTTTTTAGGGGTTTATTGAATAAATTTATAGAAGGAAATACACAATCCCAACTTTTCTTTCTAGTTATATGATGTACAGTTGGAGGTCAATAAGACCCGGGCCGTCGTCTAGTGTAAACGAACCCACTGATTGTAGTTCTTGGCAAGAAAGCTGTTATAACATGGAAGATGCTTCTGAAATGAAAGCTAGGAACTACATGTTAGGACCCCTGGTATGTAGTCACCCATGAGTAGCCTCCATTCATAGGACCTACCTGTTAGGACCCCCAGTATGATGTCACCCATGAGTCCCTCACGGCATTCATAGGACCTACGTGTTAGGATCCCCAGTTTTGTAGTCACCCATGAGACCCCTTCACGGCACTCACCATTCACGCACTCTGTATTAGGTAAGTTAAACACCATTATAAAATCCCCCATCAGTCCCTTCCATTAGGCCTCCAGTATGTAATCCTCATGGGTCCCCAGAAGGTAGTCCCCCGTGAGTCCCTCCATATGCATTTATACCATCTTCCTGTTAGGTCCCCCATTCGGTACCCTTCATTCATATGATCTTTAGGTCCCCAATGTGTAGTCCCCCAAGAAAACCCTTCATTTATATGATCATCAATAGGTCCTCCAGAGTGTAATCCCCCATCCCCATGAGTCTCCATTCGATTCATACGACCACCTCGTTATGTTCCCTCGTATGTAGTCCCCCATGAGTACCGGTCCTCAGTCATACGACCACCTTGTTAGATCCCCCAGTATGTAGTCCCACATGCCGTCCCCCGAATGTCACTCCAAACGTAATACCTTCGCGTTTAGTCCTCCCCCTTCCTCGACAACAATAGAAAAATAATCGTCCATGCATTTTTTTATTTATCAGTAAATTCAGTAGATTCAATAAAGAGCTAAATTTGAAACCCTTCTCTAAGCCACAGTCGTTACCTTGATGAATCTTTCCGGTATGTCTGCCGGAGGGAATTTACAGTGTATATATAGCCAGTGTATATCACCTTCAGTACAGATTTGAGATGATAAGATAAGACAAGGAGACATGGAAAAATTAAAGTTGTGAAACGAAAATAATACGGGTTAAAAAAATCGAGCTATTATATCTTTGTCCAAGATTATAAGACGCGCCACGTGCGTGTACTATAATTGGTTCAAACGTAGTATATATTTATCATTGGCACTCTCGTATCAGCCGTTGGCCTTTTCCAATCGTAAAATTACCATTTCATGAACACGTACGACTCGCATGAACTCACGAAACAGAGGATGTGTTCCTGAGCTTACATTCACCGAACATTTATGTAAAGTGGCAAACACAATCCTCTTCTTCTGAATAAAGTATAGTTTGTAATACGGGGAGAACAAATTTAAACACACAGAGCAGCTCGAGAAACTCACTGAAGCATATAGTTTTGATTAACTTTGATTGCGACACGTGAATTGTACACTGTCCAAAATGACTAGAACCTATTTCAGGGGCACCCAACGACAAAATGTTCCTGTAGGTGTCGGAACGTCGTTTTTACGTTGTAATTGTGCTTTTGTGCAGTTTAATGGCTTATTTTTAAACGCTAAGAAAATGTATCTTTCGGATACGTTAGCTGAACTTTCAAACTTCAGAAAGTTTTAGGGATTAAAATCTTATTATCCGAATTTATGAGCTGAATTTGCCTTTCCGAAAATCCTAGCTGACCTGTTTTTGTACCCAAAACGACATTTTTATCTCTCCGAAAACAAAAGGCATTAATTTTCCCATATTAAGAAAGTTCGAGATGACATTTTCTTAACCGAATATCTGAGGCGATTACAGGCCTTCCGAACAGATATTCAACCGAAACTATCCGTTGGGTGCCCCTGCTATTTATCAAGTTGACAAGTACGGTACCGGGAAATTAATGGGTGAGTGCATGATATGTCAGCAGATAACCGCTTGCTTTGAAGAAAGATATGTCGCGTTGGTCCGTTGTTGATCCAGTTGTTTAATTTCAGCGTTTCTTGATTGGATCCATTTTTGCCACGACCTCGAGGAATAAGTGAATAATACACACTTGTCCATATTTGGGGCGTAGTTTAGTTGTCATCCCTCGTAGAAAGGAAAGCAAGCAGTCCCATTTTGTTTAAACATTTTCCTTGTACTATTACACAAGAATAATATTTTATTTTAAGCAACATAATGAAAATGGAATGACAACAGATTTTACATTTTACATGTAAATGTTGAAGATACTAAATATGATAACACGAGCGCGAGCGAATATCTACAAGCGCTAAGCCAATCGGTAGACCACGGTAATTTTATACTAACTTGGGCGGATAGGAGTTGTGGATTTAGTCCGGCTCTTTGCTCTGTCAGCACTTTTGTCAATCAGTGAGGAAAATTAATTATTTCGAGCTCGCAGGACTGAAAGGGATAAAGTAAGTCTTACTGAAGCAGGTGTAAATTGGCTCATTAATCATGCCTTACTATAAGTATACTAGCAACTGACTTGATATGATTAAGTTACTAATTCAAAACTGAGTTCGTTAGGACGGCCCTGACTTTGCTTTAACTGGTACATGCATGTATATACGTAAATTTCAATGCCATAAATGGTACTGAAACTGATCGCCTGTGAATATAGCCGCCTTGTAATGACAGGGCTGAATAACGTCTGCGCATGTCTCAAGCGCTCGCCAGGAAACCATAGCAACAACATAGGTAAAATGGCGGAATTAAAAAAAAAATGAAACGCCGTGAAGGTTTTCGCCTAGGATAAGAGTTTGCCTGTAAAGTTATCCGCTTTAAAATCTTGCAGTGGATCCGCCTGTTACTGAGTGAAAACATATCTTTTGAACACCAGGGTTTTTTTCTGAACACTCGCTGAAAAATAGCCACGAAGTGCCCCACGATGTCAGAGTCCGCGAAAATGCAGAAACGAAGCAGTAATGATATACTCAAGTTTTCTCGTATTCCACGGCATTTTATGGCGAAAATTCTTCGATGTAAACTTTGAAGTATTATTAAATTATTATTTGCGAAAGTAGGAAAAGGAAATATACCCGTTTTGTAGCGGAAATAAAAGACATTTATCTCTCCTTGCCGTCGTGTTTCAAAACCACACAACAACACGTTCGCGCCAAAAATTTGCTGTTGCTGTCATGAAATCCCGCACATGCGCAGAAGTTATTCAGCCCTGTCCCTTGTAATGCATCTCGTGCAAGTATGTTCAAAATCTGCATGAGCAGAACCTGGTGCCGAATAAATTTACCTCAGCTGTACGTGCACGAAGCAACGATATGCGATACTGCATGTCAGAGGGCATTCAAACCGTTCCTTGTTTCATCGCGATTCAACAAGCTTTACAAAGACATGATAGTTGCAGCGAGAAAGCTTTAAGGCAATGTTAAAGGCGAAGAGGGACAATTAAAAATAATAATTTTGGTGGTGACCTAACGGAGTAATACATATATCCCAAACCCAAATTTGAAGGTCTGGGATTTACGACCAGAATATTCTAGAGTAAGGGAAATTATGGTAGCTCAGTCCTGATTAAATATTTCGTTTTCCCTCAGACTCTTCAAAATGGAAATGTGGTCCAGAAAAATGAGAACATCCATTTTTATGGCCAGTATCGGTTATAAACAACTCAAAGGCAGACAAAACACTGGTACCACACCACACCCTGCCAACGCTGCAAGCTGGATCTTGTGATCGCCATCTCTATCAAACGTGATCAAAAAGCAGCGCCATTGTCATCCGTGAAGAGAGAGAAAAAAAAGAAAGGAAAATGGAATATTATGACTACTCAATTTGCAGTTAAATGATCTCTTCAGCTGATAAATCTCTTTGTCTTGGCAAAAACAAACCACTTTTTTAAAATGCGCGTGTCCGGCCGTCAATTAACAAAAAAATGGTTTATTTTGGTATAATGATTCTAATCTGTGTATGTGTGGAATTTTGCCAGAGTAAATGTTCTTTCTAAAGCGAACCGCAAGATACCCCCAGTTTCCAAGTCTTCGCGTGGCTTTTGAAGTTGGAACCGGGTTGTCACGAAAAACTATTATGAAACCTTTAACATGTTTAACACTTTTAGCAAACAGGTTATTTCGAACAAATGGAACATCCATAATGCGTGGTATTTTAGGAACAGTATTAGAAGCATATGAAGCACGAGAAACCTTCAGTGCTTGGGAAGGTTAAGACGATTATTAGCGGACTTTCGTTTCCGATCAGTATGGACCCCATACGTTAGGGCTAATCTTAATTCTTATCCTGAGAACAGTACTGATCCGCGATAGTAGAGGCTTATTTTGGAGTCTTCACTTTGTAAAAACAAAAAAATCTTACAGTGGCTACAATGTCATCGCAGTTAACAGTTTTAATATTGTACACAGATTACAAAATCATCACGGAGCTTTGAACCACGCGCGAACGAGATAAACTGAATCAGTTATCAATCTTCACCTTGGCTTTGGTAAGTAAATCAGGCTAATAGTTCACATTCCTAGAAAGTTTCGCTTACAATGGCAAAGTAACTATTTCTGTTTCACAGTTTGTCCAAATTTAGATTGCACAACATACAAGATAAGCCCAATGAACGCATACTACAGGGAATTAATTTACAACGATAAAACTCGCTAGCCTTCTTATAGGGAAAGGCATTTCTTATCTCAAATTGAAAACAGCGATTTGCCACCGTGATAAATGGCTTAGTTGACTTGTTGATCTTTAATCCTTCCGGATTTCAAGCCTTCTGACTTGTGATAAATTATAGCCTTAATTACTTTGTCCATCCACATCATACAAGTAAAAACAAATTATTTTACTCGACTAGAGATTGTTTTGGCGAGGACTTAGGTTTTTTGACGAGTTCTAGTCCCATTGCGACAGACTGAAGAGGTTGGGGACAAACATACTTCAAAGACCGAATACTTCTTCTATTGAACGATCTAAACCTACTGATTATTATTTTTCCGCTTTACATGCCAGCCTTTTTGGCGCAATTCATGCCAGCAAGCTAGTAACGTAAACGGGTTGTTTAGCTCAGTGCTGCACGCTATGATACCCCTGAGATAGATTGTCCCTAGTCGAGCGGGAAACGCTCTGGAACCGAAATTTACAATCTAAGAGGAAGCTTTATCAGGTACTGACAGTATAATGTAAAAAACAGGCACATAATTGCCCTAAAATGACTATACGTATTCAATAAGAAAAATATGTGTACTCCAATACTTCCCATGTCAGAGGCAACGCCGTTGTCTGTAGTCAGAATAGTAATAAAGTTTCAGTTTGATACTAGTATAGTAATAGCGCCTGTTAGCCGGCAAGTTAGTATTCGCTCGACCCTTTATGGCAATTAAAAGGCGACCCATTTTCAAAACGTCGGGGGTTCTACCCAGTCTTGAATAACACGATTCTTTGCTTTTGGGTTGCGATTTCATAGGTGGCGCATTCCGCCTTGCTCAGTTCTTTCGAACACACCTCGCGTAGCCTGCTTATAGGATTGGTTAACAAATAAGTAATAGAAGCCTGTCACCGGTTACCTTGCAGTCAGCCTGTTTTGCGAGAGCCTTTGTTTTGCCTTCTTTTCGGCGGAGCTTCACTCTGCGTGATGTTCACGGCACTTTGGTTCGCAGCTCTAAGTAGGAAGCGTTTGAGTTAAAAGTGTTTCCTAATTGGTTACATATGCTAGATTTTGCTTTTGACCTCCTCTCTCGCAAGAAGTCGGCTAAACTACTTTGCAGCAGATTTAATTATTTTCACAGTGAGATTTCCGTTTCTCACCTGTTTCATCTTAAGTTATAGGGTTAGCTAGCAGTGGTCACCGAAGACTTCCTAAAACATTCACTGTCATCATATAATCTTTTAAATTCGGCACCGATTACATAACGTTCATAAAAGGGAAAAATTGACCAAAACCGACTTCTTATAGAAACTTTTAATGCTATTAACGTGTACATTCTGGGAGGGGTCTCCAGCAAGATCTCAGATAAATGTACAGCATTTATTTGTATTTGACTGCTGCTTTAGCCACAGACTTGCTGTGGGAAATCTGTCACAGTTTGAGTAGAATGTCTGTTAAACTGGAACAGCTGTTTGCTAAGCATGAAATCAAAATGAAGTGAAATCTACTCTTTCAACCACAACACACAAATGCTATTTTAGAGCTCTCATATTGTCGACAGGTTTCCACGAGGTATGCAGTGGAATTCGCGAGGATAGGATCGATAGGATCCGGGGGGGGGGGGGGGGTACTCCCTGAAATTTATTGTGGGGGTGTGCGGCGTGCTTCTTGAAACCCTTACCCTATTTCAGACCAAAATATGTGATTTTCCATACCCTATTTCAGACCTGACCCAAAAATCGATACCCTATTTCAGACCTCAGTATAAAATAAGTACACGTGTCTAATACATGACTTCAGCTGCCCAGAAATGGGTTCCGTTTGCGTAAATATTTGTTAGGGCTTCAAATTCCCCGATGTTAATGGCAAAAAATAGTTTCGTCTAAAAGCCATTTGAACCAAATTCCAGGCCAGATTACACAAAACATACCCTATTTCAGACTAAAATGGTCAAAATCTATACCCTATTTCAGACCAAAACGGCTAAAAACCATACCCTTTGGCGCCGCACATACCTATATAGCTTATATAAGGGCGTAACCCCCCCGGGGATAGTAGAAGGTAGATATGTACCTAGAATAGTTAGCATTCGATACGTTTTATTTAAATCTTCTTTTTCTTGTCTGGTGTTTGCAATACAACAGTAGCGAGGCGTCTTAAAGCTTAGCATTGAGTGAGATACATCTGCATGTACCGATAGACCGCGTTCAACAACAATGAGCTTTATTTGCATGACCACATATAAATTCGTACAGTATTGCAAAAGCATATTAACAAAAAATAAATAATAATAATAATGTAATAAAGATAGAGGAAAAACAATTAAGTTACATCAGTTTGGATTGATAATAATTTGTTGCGTAAATCAAAGCATGATAAGATGAACTTCATGACCCGGCCGGTATAAAAACAAGACTGTATTTGGTAATACCCATTGCTTAAACGAGCTTGCGTCTTAGTTTCATTAGTGTGAACGATGAAATTTCGTCAAAGCCAAGTTGTTTTACGGAAACGCCTCGCATAACACTCTGATGTTACATGAAAACTTTAGCAATCTCGCATAAATGCGCGGGAGCATACATCATCAGCTGAGAATACGATTGAAAATTAACGTGAATTTGTCAGTGAGCATTAGACTCTGTAAACTGAGGCCCTCTGCAGTTTGTCTTAATTTATTTTCCAGCAATTGGCAAATAATTGTAATCCCACCACATGAAGAATAACAATGACAGTCCCAGCTAATTTAAAAAAGATGAAAAACTCATTTAGTGCTGGGACCGGAATTTGACGCAGCTTAATGAAACAGATATCGTGCACTAATCCTGCTTTATTCCAAACTGAGCCATTGATCACGGATCAGAGAAGTCCTCGACAGGCGTTGCAACACGGAAATTAAAGTACCAATTTATAACATATTAGTAAGAGTAAAAAGCTACAAGTAGTCTGACCGGTTTTCCTTCTAGTGTATACAGCAATACAATTGGAGGAAGCACTATTCTGAGGGACGGGGAGGGAAGACTTAACAAATTCATCCTCAGGGTCTTCTCAGCATTCATTCCAAGATGGCGGTCATTTCTGATCCCAACCTCGTTCCCAGGGTCTACTCCGCTTTCAAGATGGCGGCTGGGCACGGAGAAGACCCTGGGACACGCTGGCGAAATACTCCACGAATCGTGGAGTATTTTGTCACGTGACACACGATCGATCGTCTTCGCTACACTTGACCAACGGTTCTAGGATCGTGGAGTATTTTACCAGCGTGTCCCAGGCTCTTTTCGCGCCCAGCCGCCATCTTGAAAGCGGAGTAGACCCTGGGAACGAGGTTGTTCTGACCCTTGGTTGGTCAAGTTATCAGGTAATTATTCTAGTTCACACTGAATAGATGAACAAAAAACAAGCACGGTTGGTCGAAGTTGGAAGGCCTAAATTGCCGATATAAAATCCTCTTCTTGTTTATTTACATGTTTGTTTTATTTTTACCTAGCTGAAATTTTATCAATGAGCCGTAGCCTGTTCCTTTCCAGGATACTGACTTACCACCGTAAAAGCTCTATTTAGCCGCCCTCTCTATTAGGCCCCCTCTCTAAAAAGCCCCCCCCTCCTTGGAAGTCAGAGTTAAATGTTAAATCTAGCATCTAAATTGATTTCCGTTAGGCTGATGTAAATGACGTTTCAGTAATATTTTCTGGCGTTTTTAATAGTTACTTTGTATTGAAACGTAGACTTTAATATCGTTGAGTTAGGGTATATCGAGATTACTCCATGGAAAACGCGGGCGCGAACGAGTGAGTTTCTGATGCAGCTCAACGAATGAATAAAAATCGTACAAAGCATTTTCCATGATGTTATTTTTTTTTTATATAGATACTGAGATTTGTGAAAAGCAAAATCGCTCGACATTATACCAAATGCGTGCGTGCTTAGGAAACCCATTCAGCTGCTATTAACTAAATCAAGTTTTGTCTTTTAAAATCGAGTCTTTAATGAACACAACAAATCTAGAATTGGTAGACGTTAGCCTATTTTCACATGACAGAAAACCTGACTGAGGCTTAAAATTGCAATGTTACCATACCTCGCAGCGACGATGACTCGTATGAATTATTGTCCTTCCATTGTGCGGACACTTGATAAAGTTCATTCAACTCGGCAGTAATTCGCTTCATGTTTCTCTTTTTGTTTGAAGAAACGGTTTTCTTGTTCTGCAATAAGCGACTCAAAGGAGCCGACCAAAGACGCAAACCTTGAACTTGCTTTCGGCGGGAATGAACTCATGATACGATCTTTTTGTTCACTAGTGAGTTTTCGACGTCCGCGTTTGTGATTGGACGAACGACGTTTTTTCACTGGTGAGTTTTCATCGTTCGCGTTTCGTATCGGCTAATGGACTTAAAGTATTATTTATACGCAATCGTTTTTTTGTGAGAAAATCTCAGTATCTATGAAATAAAAATGACATTACATTTGTAAGACGCTGATGCATAACCAATTTCATGTCCTGTTTTATTTTTTAGCGGTAAAGTTTGATAAAATAATGTGAATTTTCTCGAAAATTTATGATTTGAAATAAGCACCCCCTCTCTGTTAAGCCCCCCTCTCTAATAAGCTTCCGTTCTTGGGGCCTGAAATTAAATAAGCCCCCCGAAGGCTTATAGAGCTTTTACGGTACGATATGTCGAGTCTCAGTGACCAACCTCACTACTACTTAGACTAAATTTGACCACGCTACAGTCTTGCCTGTCGTCGCTCCAAACTTGAAATGTCAGAGAAGCAATCATTCAATTATAACTGACCTCAACTGCATAGCAAATAAGGATGATTTTTGACCGGCTAACCCGAAAGCTAGAACAGAAATAAACTAATTCCCATTGCAATCCGGTTACTCTTAAAGACTTCCTGGTGTTCATTAAGATTTTTTGTTTTGAATGTTTGAAGCTCGTACTAGCACTTAACCTTCCTTTCTTTGGCATTCTATCACAGCTACATCAGTTATGTGAATGTTGAGGAATAACTATTAGTACAAATTTGTATAGGTTTTACCAAGAGAAAATTTCTCTTGGTTTTACCAATGGACAAATTGACATCTGTATGACGTCAAAATTCGTTGTCATGACAGCACTATAAGAGGTCAAATAGACAAAAATATATCAAAAAGCCTTTCACTGAGTGTAGTTTTAAAGTCCTTAGCCTCAAAAACGTCAAAGTACGGCACATTTGAACTTCACGTCATACGCATCTCAGTTTATTGATAGATACTTTAAATGTTTACACTAAATAGACAATGTCCTTCGTACGCATCATCAGTCTACATGTAATAGAATGCAAATACGGGAATGTAGAACGTATTCTAAGCCACCTTCAGTCCAGTTTGCGTGTAACAGAATAGCTAAGATAGCACGCCCTAGGTAACCCCTTTAAAAGGTATAATGCTATTACATAATTGCTACGATTTAATTTGACACTCTTAGAAAATCCCAGGAAACCAGAATAGCTAATATAGCACTCCCTAACCCCTTTAAAAAGTATAATGCTATTAAATAATTGCTACGATTTTGACACTCTTAGAAACTCCCAGGAAACCATATCCTGAGCGGGCCAATGTTCTTTTTACGCCCACTTTAAGATGGCGGCCATTTACGTTGTGTGTTGTTTGGGGTTAATCAACATTTCAGAATTTCAGTGTGAATTTAATCGATGGTTTACTGCTTGGGATTAAAAAGTGGTTGGAGTTATGTTGTTAAGCATTGACTGTATGACGATTTATTCTTAGTAAACCTGTTAGTATCTACATATTGTAATTGAATAACGTTATTGCCTTAAAAGTTACACTCTTTTAATTTTGTAAGAATCTTGTTTATAAGAATATTGAGGCTGAGATTGGCGAAATGTTAAGAATATCCTAAGAATATACCCAAGGCTGAGATTTAGTTAAGAATTTTTTTGCATGTTGATAGAAAATAAAATACAATAAAATCACATGATGTTTCATTTAAAAGTATGGTAAATATGTACCATGTATACTTCTTTCCTTTTTCTTAAATCAAAACGAATTAACAAAACGATAAAAACGTGTACAGCGCAGGTCGTATTATATCTGTTGTTTTACTGAAATACTATATTATACTCTGGATCATCGGCAGAAAAATAAGAATATTCCGCCTGGGCATAAAAATATACATTCTTCAACAAAAAGAGTGTAGTGGTTCAGCCATTATATTCTGCTGGGGATCAGTACTGTGGGTTCGAAACAACTCAATTCGTGAATAGTGTTCTCTTTTCATTGCAGAAAAAGTCTTAATGCGGCCGCCATCTTGAAGTGGGCGAAAAAAGAAAATTGCCCTGAGCAATCTCGTTTCCGACATCAAGAGGACCGGGCAAGAGGAGTACTCCTCGCCGCTCCACCCACCCCAAACACACACACCGTGATCCCAGCACGCAGCAGACTGTCATGATATATCAAGTCATTTTTACGATGTACAAAATTGCCTTCAAATCGATGGAAACGTCAAAATAATAATTTGCTATACTAAGGTAGAGAAACACCAACGAGGTAATAATAAAATATTTTGGGCGATAATTACCTGTGTTTTTTAATTACGAACTCCAAGTTAAAAATGGCAATTTAGCGATGTAAATGAACGATGGATGATCCTGATCAAATATTGAAATAAATAAAATAAATAATAAAAGAAAGAGGATTTGTGAAGAGCGCTTTCTTTTTCAGATATTGTCTCGCTGAAATTCGTCAGAAAGCAGGTTTAATTTGGTGGTCAGTTTTTGTACTCTGCTTCAGTCTTGTCTCACTGTGTACCGCTTTCAAGCGATTATTTAGAGGTTTTATTTGATAAATAATACTGTGCCAGTTTATTTATACGTAGCAGGCGCCTAAAATAGCACTGCCTAACCCCTTTAACACCAGTTTAAACGTAACAGAGTCGTCGACTAAAATAGCGCGACCGGGCGATCATTAATTATCCAAGATTATCATGAAGAGGTGTGTTTTCGCTCTACCCTGTGTAGTAAAACATCTGTTTTTTTTTTTTTCATTGTATGCACTAAGCACTGATACTGATAACTATCTTGGCAGCAGTCAGATGAATTGTATTGTATTATGTGACAAGCCCTCATTGATATCAGTGTGTGCACTGACAGGGTCATCAAGTATAAATATATTGTTATGGCTATTATTATTATTAGATAATATATCGCACTCTATTGCTCTATTGGTGTGATTTTCGTTATACGCTATAGTAACAAAATAGGCCAATTTCGATATATTAAAATTCTAACTTGGCTCCGAGGCTTAGGGGAATAAAACAAAATAACTGATTATTTATTCATGCCTCAACCTCGATGTGATTTATTTTCGAATTCTTTTGTTTTATTCCCAAAGCCTCGGAGCCAAGTTAGAATTTTAGTATATCGAAATTGGCCTGTTGTATAGACGTGGTTCTCGGCGATGTTCTCAGATCGTAAAATGACGCGTGCCACGACTTATTGCATGGACAGCACAATTCTCCAGCGTTGGTTTGCCGCATCGCGTTATACTGTACACGATAAATAAGACTGAGATTAAAAGCTTTTCCATGTAATGTATAGTACACTAGGAATGTCTAAAAAACACACGAAGCGCACCTTGAGCTGTGTCCCTAACCACATTATAAAATCTCGTACTGTCCACAAGTCTCCAAGTAAATTGCCAAATATCGTTTTGTTTTTATTTGGCCACTATAACACGAACAAGGTCCGTTCACTTGTTTTCTCTAACCTCAAAACATGTCAACTCCATAGTACACGTGGATGTTAGCCAGAGTTAAACTATATCAAATGAAACTAAAATTCCTCGTGATAGGGAAAGATAAGCTAATTCCCTTTAAGTAACTTATAGCTAAGCAACTTGCACGGTCCTGATCAGTTGAGTGAGTCTCAAACGAGAGAGTAAAGCAACTCTTCTTTAGTTGCAGATGTAGTAAAGATGCTTAACTATGATCATATTCAGTTTTTGATAGATTAAACAGCCTGTTTCTGGCTATCCTGTTTATTTTTCTAACCCACCCTCAAAAAGGACGAAAACAGCACTGTGGTGACCCAACCGGCTAACTTCATGAATTGGCTGCCGAGAGGTATGAAGAACTAACTAGTCGAAGGACATGTATTGAACTTGGGCGTTACTTTTCCAAAGTGAGCTTACGCAATGTTAAAGTTCGGACACGGAGAAAGACCGAGAACGAAGCACCGACATTCTTCCATTCAGTGATAATCATAGTGACGCGATACACTTAGCTCAACCTCATTCCGCGTTTCCGCCAATCCATGATGAGAACGAGTTCTTCCCGATGATTCTCCTTCGTAATCGCCGTTGACGGCGCGGACATAAATTGAATAATACATAAATGCACACTATATTGCTTACCTGTATGTATTTCAGTTCTGTCCTGGACTCTTCAGAGGAGAGGAAACAAGACTTCAAGGGAATCAACTCAGTGCCAGTCAATTTACAGCTCCTTTGAACTACGGTACTCCGGACACTTCCTTTAACTGACCTCTTCTGGCAAATGACCATAATTTGAGGAAATGGCATGTTATGGGTGCTGCAACTCGTAGGATTCAGGAGCGTGGATTATCTTTAATACGTATTAAACATTCCTCAGTATGAAAGTTATTATGATCTTGCTATTTGATCCTGTTTTACGAGGACGTCTGTTCAACGAGGAAGAACACTTCACCGCTTTGGTACATGTAGCTGTTTGGAGCAACTGATTTGACACTCTTGAAAATGGTAATCATGACAGGGCACTCTTCGTGCGAAATGAGACTTCAACAAGGTGTTTACATCTTTGAAGGGGCGGCGCTGATGATTGTCTGTATTTTCACTTTAATCCAATTCTGCATTGGAAGAGTGAAGGATTTTTATACCTCAGCAAGTAAGACGGCTGACCTTTCCATGCTAAGCCATAATCCCGCGATTCTCATTAGAAATTAAGCATGTATCCACATTTAATTTACGTTTATGTATCATATTATCTGTAAAAATGGTCAAATTTTCTGTTGTCCCGAGGTCGAAAAAATTTAGTTGTTTCCTTTTATAGTTTTACGGAAATCTTTGTTAAAATACCACTATCATTTTATCGCAGTGCTGATCGCCTTGACGAATTATTATTAATCTAAGATAAAATTCCAGTACTCAGTCAGTAGAGAGGATCGGAGTTTCATCTCTTTAGCAGTTTTTTTTTTTGGCGGCGGGAGCAAAAATGTCACTTGTTCTGTCCGGCTTTACCTGGAGCGTTGATGTGAAGATAAAAGCCCTGAATCGACCAGAAGGACATCTTAATAGGGGAGTTTGACCTTTGTCGTGCCTGTAGTTCGAAAAAAAGCATGCATTGATCATGATACTCTGTACAATGTTTTGCATACGTTTACTCCTCGTGTAAAAACGTGTTGTTGCGCATGTAACAGTATCACGAGCATGAAAGTAGCCTCCTTCGCTCTGCTTTGTCTTATTTCCTAGTTATAGCCGGCCGTTTTCGCCGCCTATATCGCTCGTTTTTTCTCATGGACAATTAAAATAAATGGACGTCTTATTGTTATCACGCAATAGTTCTACCCCAAAAATTTGCAAAAGAAAGCAAGTAGAAGGCTACGAGTCACCGAGTTGCCACGCATTTCAAGATATAAACTTAGACGTACCGTACATGCTAGCATGTCGATAAAAATGTGTCCGGCGTTTATAAAGTGGCCCATCTAAGTACACAATAACATACAGAACACAGACTTAAAAATAACTTCATTTAATTTTGAAATTGGATGAAAAGATTTGAATTACGAAAGCAGGAAGTTGAAACGACGCAAAACAACTTCAAGTGTAAAACGAACAATTAAAGTTCATTAACTCGAACTGACAACAAAATCCAACGGAAATAACAGAGGCCGCTAATACATTTCCCATCGTCTCTAATTAATAGTTCAGACAAACGTTACGTGATATTATGACGAGTTTCTTGAGGTTTGAAAAACGAATTGTACTCCAGTGTTTTCTTTAGTCTTTAAATTTGCAGATCAAAGGCAACCGGTTTAAATCGATAACTAAGAGCTACTAAGTGCAAATCTTATGGTACTAGCGATATCTAGCGTTCCTTTCCACCTAAATCTAGAAGAACGTTGAAACTCTTCCGTTTGATGGGGATGATGAGTTTCATGAAACAACAGGCTGTAATGAGTTCATCTTTGAAAAACGAATTGCACTCATTGATTTCTGTAATTCTCTTTTTAAACTTGCAGATGAAAGGGAACTGGTTTACTAGATAATATATTTACACATCTTATGGTAGCGTTCTCTTAAAACCTAAATCTGGATTGACAAACAATTTTTGGGAAGTCATACGGCGAAATGTTGAGTAACAAGATCTCCTGCCATTATGTTATAAGTTTTATAAACGAACCATTAAAAACCAGATTAACCTTTCTCCAGTTTTTATGTTCCAGCAAGGATAAAATCTGAACAATCTGGATTACCGAAATCGGAAACCGGCTTACAAAAATGAACGCTACCATTGAATTAATCGTCTGACATGATCTCAGAATCTTCTACCATAATAGACATAATATTGAATTAATCTTGACTCATCCAAATGAGTGGTTTAATGGAAGTGTTCGTTTTCGTTTATTGTTTCTTTGTTCTTTGTTTTGGTAGAGTAATATAAGCCGGAATCCGGACATAGCTGCAGCTCAGACTGATCAGCTGCCGAACGGAGGGCCAGCGTCCAGCTAATTACACTACGGTAGTCACAATAGGGTGATCTTTGTTTGTAACGTCGGCGGTCTTCGGCTAAATTCAATTTAGTCTGGCAAAATTTAAATATACGATAAACGGATAGCGACTGTGCCAACTGTGACAAATATGAGAAAAATACCTGGAATACGTTGAATATTGAACGGGATATAAATTCCTTTTTGATAAACGTCGAATTTACAGACGTTCCCAAGGCTATGTGACAAGAGTTGCCACACAGCCTGAAACGTCCGTAAATGTTACAGTTTTTGATTGCATCATATGAAAGCAGGTTTCGACCTGTTATATTTTCAAACTTGAACAAACTTGGCACGGTAACTAAATTTTACATGTGTGTTTTTTTTCTAGTTATGCTTCAGTTATCCGTTCAGTTTTCTTTTTTATCGGATGAATTTCTAAATGCGATCGAGATAAAAAAAAAAAAAACACAATGACGTCAGTAGAGATCACCGTATTAGCTGTGACACTTCGCTCTAGATCCAAATATGCCTGTCCAAGATTGTGTGCATAGGCGGATTTTGGGTCCCCCTTTCGTCTGGCAACTTGTTGAATGGTATTTTGCAATCCGGGATTTGTTTTATTTTTTTCAGCTTGTGATATGCAGTGACTGTTCCTAAAGAAATCTGCACACTTGGGATGACCTTACTTTACTAGCTGCCAAACAAATACGGTTAGGATTTCGTTTGTTCAATTGGTTTAAAAAGCCTTAAATTTTTGTTCACAAATTGCTCCCAGGATGCAGGAAATAGCATGATAGAGAACCTGGATTTTTACATTTTCCGTGGGAAGGGCATGCCCCTGCACCCCCTAGGTTGTGCAACTGCTACGGCCCTCTGAGTCTGAATTCCCTGGATCTGCCCTGGTGTGTGGGTGTGTATGTGAGTGCGCCTCTCCTTCCCATGCCCATATAAATAACTTTTTGTTACAGTGGAAGTCGTTTTTATCATCACTGAAGGGAGGGAGAAAGTGTCCCAACCGAAGTGACGCGGATCGAAGTAACTTAGTTCAGTGCATACCTATATAAAGTAATGTGTGTTTGTCAGTTTTCTCTTTGTTGTTGTAGTTTTATGAACAGCTTTATTGTAGGGGGTGCGATACAAGCCGCGCTACGAAAGCTGGAGAGTAACCCCGGCCGTGCTGATCGCACGATGCCAACATCTGCTCAGATTGAGGACCGCTTAACTGACTTCGTACTGAGATCTATATACTTCCAGTATAACGACAACGAGATGGCGCAGCCATGGGAAGCCAGTTTCCGCGGTTATTGCTGATCTATGCATGGAGATGTTCGAAGAACAAGCAAAAGCAACCACACCCTATCAGTCAAGAATCCGGAAACGTTATGTAGACGACACTTCACCATGCAGAAGATGATCACCAAGACCAAGACCAAGAGATCACCCCCAGTAAAGATCCCGCAACTGAGTTCAAATCCACAGCGGTTTTACCTTACGTCCATTATCAGAGCGCTTCGCCGCTGTCTACAACAACAAGGCACCGTTTTCAAGTCCGATACCACACTCAGGTCACACTTGGTGCGACCGAAGGACACTGTCAACCCGGCTAAGCAATGAGGATTCCCTGTGAATTCGGTAAAGTTTACATCGGCGAAACTGGGAGATCTATGCAGGAAAGAATCAGTAAGGAGCACGATCGGGATATTCGACCCGCCCGTACCCAGACTTCTGCCGTTTCAGAGCACACCCACGAGACCGGTCACTATCCGCTTTGGAACGAGGTAAAGATTATTCATCGAGACTCGCACTGGTACCCACGCAGCGTCAAACAGGCTATTCATATCATATCAGACTTCACCCTAACAACATCAACAAGGATAACGGAGTTGAGATTCGAGAAGCATGGATGCCCACGGTCAAGAAACACAACAGCAGGAGACCGGTACGAGAGGGAAAAACTTCTTCACGGACCACTGCACTGAGCACTGAGTGAACAATTCAAGTTCACGGAGCTAGGAGTACGAGTAATGCCGGTAGGATCGAAATCCACCAATCACAGCAGAACATCATGCTACAAATGGTGACGCGTACAGTCGACCCCATCGCCTGATGAAGACTAGCAGTAAGCAGTAGAAACGTCGCGATCTACTATATATTATTATTAGTTTTATTTTAATAATTAATAAATGTAAATGAGGAAACAATACCTTTACTGATGTCATACTTCAGACTTCTCCAGGAGGCCTTTAGAATTCTCAGTACATCATTATCGCTTGAGTTAGCTCAGTCTAAGCTCAACCACTGAAAGAGAAAGACCTACATATTAGGTTAACTTCAGTATGATATGGTAGTCCTCGGTACTCAAGCGAGATGACGTTCATTTGCCGTTCTTTATCTCGGTGTTTGGGCATTCTGCTTCACGTGCTTATGCTGCATTATTACTAGTAGGAGCCGCTCGACTGTAGCCAGGAAACAGGTGACTTCTGCGCGCAGGCAGAAATGATGACGTCAACGAGTATTCATACGTCAGAAAAGTGAACGTCTTGGTTACGGCATCGTTATTCGTGTTCCTCTGAGTATTCTTACACGAACCCGATGTGGGGGTGGGGGAGGGTGGGGAGGGTTGGTGGGACTCCCACATAAAAGTGACGAGGTTGATCGTCGGAAATTTTGAAAGGAAAGGTACAACAGTGTTGTTTTGTTGGCGTAGCTCGAATTCATCACCCCCCTCCCTCAACGTGATACCAAATTCTAAAAGCAAACTTGTTCCTATCCTATTTTTTCGGCTTCAATTTAACGGTACCATCCCCTTCACTTTTATATGGAAGGCCCTCCGCGAGAACTCGAGATGAAGTTAGTTTGCCATTAAAGGAGCTACGTCACGGAAGGCGAATCTTGAAAAAAATGCCCAATTTTTTCAAGTTCGCCGTTCGCAATCCGTCTTATTCTTCTCCATCCTCAACCATCCTTGTTCCTGTTTGGTTTATTATCACCTCTTTGGTGTTTTTCTATCTTTGTAAACAATTATTTTGAGGCGTTCTTTAATTTGAAGGTGATTTTGCACTTCGCAAAAATGACTTAAAATATCGTGACATAGCTGCTTTAAATTTCGGCCTTCGGACTTATTCTACTTTCCGTGTTCCGGCTGCAATATTGACCAATATTAGGATCTAGGAGTAATTAAAATTGAATAGAGCCAGGAAGTGACTCAGTCCACGTAAACGGTGAAGTGATGACGTCAAAGAGTTTTCCCAGATGCCGAGTAACCAGGCTCTATGTAATCCGACACGAGAAAACACGACACGAGACGAGGCGATCCAGGGATTCGACGGCGAGACGATGTTACGAAAACTTCTTATCTGAACAAGGGAGTTCATTCGGTTCTTCGACATGAACATGAAGATGTCAACTCAAGTAAAAGAGAGAGTAAATCCATCTCGAGCTGTGAAAGTAACAGCTAAAAAACACAGATGGTATCTTGGAGGTATTGCATCTGGCATGGCAGCCTGCTGCACACATCCGCTGGATCTTCTGAAGGTTCGTGAAAACACTTAGGCGTGGAGTTGTTTTCGTATTTTTGACGCAGTAGCTTAAAATCGCCTTTTATAGTTTCGTTGAAAGAGATTTGGAAAAATTGTAAACGATCGAAAGAACAAAATTATGTCGTGCGCGCGATAATTTTAAAAGTAGCTAAGCGAACAAATTATTGTTACTTTTGTGGTGGTGATCATATAAAGCTTGTTATGGAGTTTCATAATCCCTCGAGTTCATACAGTATCTTTCAACTTGCGTGACACATTTGGGTATCGTTATAAATAATGTTTGGGTATCGTTGTAACAAATATTCGCTCTTCTGATTAAAGTGAATATAAAAGTACGTTTCTTTGAAATCCCAAATGCAAATTAGAACGTTTTGTTTTATATTCAACGTGCTTTGTTTTGTCTTGGTTTATAATTCTTCCATTGAATTGGTTGTGCTCTTCTCGAAGTTTAGTAAATGTTCAGTTTTGTCTACAAACCTGTTCACGTTAATGTATAGAAACTAGTATTAGGCAAGAATCAATTTTGTTTACATAAAAATTTTCTAGATCAATTTTGCACAGGGTTCTTATAATTATTAAAATTGGTAATTTGTTAAAATGTTTGTTAGAAATATTAAAATGTATTTATTTGGAGCCCAACCTAATTGGTTTCTCTCATTATTATATTATTTTGTTGTTTCTCTTGCAGGTTCATTTACAAACACAGCAACAGGTTACACAGAGGCTTTCGTCCATGGCAATTCACCTTGTACGGACGCAGGGTGTTCTGGCACTGTATAATGGACTGTCAGCTTCTCTTATGAGACAGGTAATCAGATGTGGTTACAATAACAATAATTATAATAATTATTGCGACCAGTACAGCTAGTAGGATTACAGAATGCTCAAAGAAAAAAGGGGTGGCGAATGGTTAATTTGAGACTTTGCAAGACAGCGAGACTAGTGTTTTTCTCTGTGAGCCAGATACTTTTTGACTTTTTAGATTGCGAGACCGAGAACGATTGAACATGCAGTTTAATGATTGCATAAGAGAGGTCTGAAAGATGTTGCTCAAGGTTAGCCTCCTCCTGCACATATGTGATCTTTTTCAGACGTAATCATGCGCAAGTCTTTCCTAATACACAATTTACAACTTGCAATCTAAACTTTTATAATGGAACCAACTAATCACAGGGCAGTTAACCAATTGACCTTGCAATTGCATAATTTTCTCTCAGCACTGGTAATCTTTGTAGTCTTTCCAGTTCAGTTTCTGTCTGTACTCTGTCGACATTATGTCTGTACTGGCAAAAAAAAACCATCAGACAGATTCAAACATGCATATACCATTTTGACATATGTTGTCTGGCCATGTAACTTTATAATTAAATATATTTTTATGCATAAAGCTATATAGGCCATCACTAGATTAAAATAACGACTATGCAAAAGTTGATCCCACCTACCGTATATATGCTCTTCAGAGCTGGTAATATCATAATCCTTGTGTGCTCAGCTTCTGGCCTGATCGCTTTATGAAAAATTATTTTGCATAATTTTCAATAATAATTATTGTTTGCATAATTTTCTCTCAGCACTGGTAATCTTTGTAGTCTTTCCAGTTCAGTTTCTGTCTGTACTCTGTCAACATAATATTGTTGAAGTCTGTATAATGTAATGGCAAAAAAACGCCAGACGGATTCAAACATATACCATTTTGCCATGTGGTCTTGCTTGGCCATGTAACTTTATAATTAATTTTTTGTTGTGCGTAACGCCAATCGCTGCTTTAAAATAAAGGCTTATATATGCAAAACTTGATCCTGCCTATATGCACTTCATCATTCCTCTTTGTCCCATGGTGTCATAGGGCGTCCACTATTGTCTTCCATTTTTGTCGATCTTGAGCCGCTCTTTTGGCTTTGCACCTCTGTCACGTTTCCTAGGTCTGCCATGTTTATGCTCTTCGTGCAGGGCTGACAATATCATAATCCTTGTGTGCTCAGCTTCCGGCCTCGGTTTGTGAAAAGATATGTCATGATCACAAGAAGCATTGTAAGAGATGATTACATCCACAATGATGGTCTTGGTATATTTTTCAGCTTACATATTCCACAACACGTTATGGATTGTATGAAGTGGTATCAGCAGAATTAAGGAAAGGAGATGGTAAGACTTTTTTATATCAGGATGTTTAGTAACAACTTACAGATGTAGATGAAGCAAATTTTTTTCATTGGGCTGTGGTTAGATAATTTGGAACAGCCATTGATGTACGGGTGTCTCGAAAACTAAGACCTAAGACCTAAGACCTCGAAAACTAAGACCTCGAAAACTAAGACCCCTCGAAAACTAAGACCTCGAAAACTAAGACCCCTCGAAAACTAAGACCTCGAAAACTAAGACCCTCAAAAACTAAGACCTTGAAAACTAAGACCCCCTGAAAACAATCTAAATTTCGACGTTTGTTTTGACTGCTTTGCTACGGTTGTCGCGAAAACTATGAATATATGCGATGTGTCATAATGTTGCTTCTTGTTGGAGTAAAAATATGAACGTGACGAACAACATCTTGTTACACGTCTGTGTAATCTTACCTTCTTTTCCATGTGGGCAAACTACAGCACCAAACTAAAGCAAGCGCGACTTCGAAAACAAATGGTGGCTTTACCGATTCCTTACTATCTAATTTCGTTCGATTATGGTGTCTATAAATCTCTAATTTTTATGGAGACAACCGTTTTGTTAATCTTGGATTGGCCAGCCAAAGGCGACTGGCTGAACTGGTCCTAGATGAAAAGGAGCATTCTTATTGCTTCCCTGAGCGGTCCGAATTTTGCGATATGGACGTATCGACCGTGCACGAAATGATTTCATCGTCAGCAGTGTTCCGTACAAATGAAAACCGTCTTTTCCCAATAGTCTGGCCTACAATTTTGGCATAAAAACTTTCATGCCTAACACGGCGCTTGTTTCTGCATCAATTTACACATTTACACTATTGAAATGAATTTAAGGCTCATGGATTTGAAGGATTTCAACGAAACTTGCATTGGACCCTCCCCCTGGGGGGTACATGTACTCCCTTGTATAAGCTATATAGGTATGTGTGGCACCAAAGGGTATGGTTTTTGAGCCGTCTTGGTCTGAAAACGGGTATAGATTTTGGTCTGAAATAGGGTATGTTTTGCCTACTAGTCTGGAATAGGGTATAGATTTTTGCCATTTTGACTTTAGAATGGGAAAATTTCCCCCGAAATTTTAAGGGTCAGCTGGTCTGAAATTAGTCTCCTATGCAGCCGTTATTTGTTACGAACTAGTCTGAAATAGGGTAGGGAAAATCACATATTTTGGTCTGAAATAGGGTAAGGATTTCAAGAAGCGTGCTGCACACCCCCACCCAAATTTTTGGGGAGTACCCCCTGGGCAACCGTAGCAAAGCTGAAATTTAGATTTTTTTCAGGGGTCTTAGTTTTCGAGGGGTCTTAGTTTTCGAGGTCTTAGTTTTCGAGGTCTTAGGTCTTAGTTTTCGAGACACCCATTGATGTACAGCATTTTAGGAGCTGGACTTGTGTTTTGTTTTCACAACAAAACAAATTTATGGTGTTTTTAAAAATGTGTTAATGCAAAAATCTTGGTTTGCATTGTTTGCTTATCTCTGACCTGTACCACCTGTATCTACGGTACTTACAAATGTAAATACTCCTCCACCTCCTTGACAACTTGGAACCATGAACTACTGTACAACAAAACAAGTTGATATTTTTGTGTTTTCTTTTTAATGCACATGTGTGGGTAATACAGATCAACAAAATCACTTGAAATTTATATTTTTTTGTTTTTGCTTACTTTTAGCTCCACTGCCATTTTACCAGAAATTTGCTATAGGAGCAGTAGCTGGTAAGTAGTAGACATGTAAATTACTTATTCACCTAATAAATGTGAGTGAAGAAAACATAATTTTTTTTTTCTGAGTGCACCTCAGTTTTTCTCAATACGGACCAACCACGGCCGGCAAATAACATGTCATATATATATTTTTAAAGCACTTTCTGTTCTTGATTACATGTACTGTACATTTATGGGTAGGGACAAAACGTGGGGTAGGCCATGGCCTACCGGTGGTTATAATTTCCTAAAAAAATATAATAATTGGGGTAAAAAAAATCGCTTGAATACATCGTCAAATTCCGATGGAAAGCTTTCCGAAGCCTCCAATCCTATGCATGGTTAGTGGATTTATTTCCAGGTGCAAAACGATCTAAAACGACCAAAAATACCGTTGATAGTCGATGAACTCTTTCGTGGTTGTCTAACCTCGTCCCCAGGGCTCCCCCGGGGGCCAGCTGGAAAATAAGACTGGAATCTGGACTGGACTGTTGACTAAGTCGGGTGTTTCTGCGTTTTAGTAACTACAGCAAGTAGGGATGTCTGGTGAGCGCCAAATTTTCTGGGAATTTCGGTTGACCTTTCTAAGAAAACGACCGGCTTTTAATAATTATATTACAGGTTTCTGAAGCAAAAATTATATACACCCAACACAATAAAAAAGTTTTTTATCGTGAACTCATTCATTCATGAATGATTTTACAGATATTCTTCTATAGCAACAAATGAAGCCGTGAAATTTACATGCAAGGAGTGGATCGTTCATTCGCTGCGAGGATCTTAATTTACTGACTGGTCGAGTCAATACAACTGAATGGAAATAAATCCTTTCTACATGTCCGTATGCTGAATGCAAATACTGTCGGGATTATTGTGTCATTTACAAATCCAACTGGTGAGGAAGACATTCTTCGCTTATCACTAGTATATATAAGCGATGGATCTACAGGTGGCCTTGCAGTTTTTTTTATTTGCATGGAGTACTTATCTGAGGTCGCGAGCTCATGTTTATAGCCACTGTTTCGTCATCACGCAACGCAATTCTCCCTAATAACTTGATGGATGTCTTGATGGTGACTACTGTTTCACGTGATCGCACACATCTTTAGCTTTCCATCGGAATTTGACTGTATTCAAGGGAATTTTTTTTTAGGAAATTAACCACCAGTAGGCCATGGCCTACCCCCATGGCCTACCCCATGGCCTACCATGGCCTACCCCACGTTTTGACATCTCAGTGTGTTAGTAGAAGTCAAGGTACTGTCTAGAGCTTCTTGTTTATATACATGTACTGTATAAAGTTATACCAAGCTACATATTTACTGCAGAGCAAATACTTATTACCAAGGTGTTGTCATTAACTTGTGTATATCATTGCTAGGTTTCTTGGGTGGGATTGTAGGCAACCCTGCAGATATGGTCAATGTAAGGTAAGAACGTCGTTTACAGTTTAGTGTTAAAAATAC
This sequence comes from Desmophyllum pertusum, assembly GCA_029204205.1. Taxonomy (NCBI): domain Eukaryota; kingdom Metazoa; phylum Cnidaria; class Anthozoa; order Scleractinia; family Caryophylliidae; genus Desmophyllum; species Desmophyllum pertusum. The sequence goes on along the minus strand of MU827778.1, from coordinate 7,026,084 downwards.
AGTTAATTAGGCCTCCCTGTATTAAGCCCCCTCCTCCTATTCAGGCATGAGCGAGTAAGGGTGCCACTAGGTTGTTTACTTGAAGGATCGAGGCAACGCCGGCCCTTTACTTTAGGGGCCGACCTCTTATATATCCAGTTTTTCTATTTGTTTTTGTCAGGATACAAAATCTACACTGCCAGAATCACTGTGAATATTTTTCTGTTTTATTTTTTGCAGGATGCAAAATGATGTTAAAATACTTGATGTAGCATTGAGGAGAAAGTGAGTGACAATTATTTTATTTTACTTAGCTTTGAAATACAATATTAATAAATGACATGACTACGTACGGTACCATTACGACACTTCCAGTGATCAACTGGGTATACTGTGGAGCTATAGATATTGCACAGCAATTTTAAAATAAACCATTTTTTTTCAGTTACAAGCATGTGTTTGATGGTCTCTATAGAACAGCAACAGAAGGTATGTGCCATAACAAACAAATTAAATGCTTTGCATGCTACTAGTTACATAGTTACTATATAAATGTAGTTCTAGGCTTACATGTATGTTCAAAATTTTGTATAAACCTATTTATTTATTTATTTATTGATTGATTGATTGATTGATTGATTGATTGATTGATTGATTGATTGATTGATTGATTATTTATTTATTGCGGGTGACCAAGGAGCTCCCTGCCTAATCTTGGTTTAGTCGAGAATGTATCCAGAATATCCAACTCGTCCTGCACCTTTTTGGCCAACCGCTGATACATGTATACATGTATCATGCGGGCGCTTTGATAGGAAAGCATGCTGGTCATTTTTCAAAAGACGCGTTTCTCGCTGGCATGCTGGGCATTTTTCAAGTGACGCGTTGCTTGCTGGACAGCTCGATCAGATCTTCGGTGTTCTCTTTGATTTTTGGTGTTTTCTTCGTGTAAGCATCCGCTTCTACTTGGACAGTACTTGACAGCTCACACATTACTTGACAGCTCATGCACACATTACTTGATCGTACTTTGGTTGCACAATCGTATCAGATCTTGGTTGCTTGTACTTTGGTTGCTCAATCGTTACCATTCGGATAGTGGGGGAGCAACGCAAAAAGACGCGTGAAGCGCGAAGCGCGAAGAGCAGGCAAAAGAAACGCCTGTGGACATTTAAAAAAAATGCTTATTTGGCTGCAAAGAGTGCTTTCAGAGATTTCATGAAAAGTAAGCTTATGTTTGCTCGAGCCAGCGAGAATGTACACTGGAGAATCTACAACGTTTGAATGTTTGCCTTTCATGTTTCCTGCGATCAAATAGTTTGCCACAGTGGGAATTTGCTCAAATTGCTATCGAAAACGGCCTCTTATACAGGAGAGCGTCGTAGGAATGATACACATGAACATTTGATAGTGTCGGTATTATAACAACTAAGGAATTTGAGTGTGACCATTTCTGGTCTTCAGTCATTAAACTGAACTATCAAATTATATTATTAAACACAACGATAAGAAACAAAACGACCAGTTGTGCATGGTCACCAAACAATTTAAAACATATTGCTCTGTTCTGTTCTTCAGTGGTTATCCAGTTCCGGTCGATAGCGTCAGTATCACAACAACTAAAGAATGTTAGTTGACAGTTATTGTTACTTTAATTTAAATCGAATTATCAACTATTTAGAGATAAAAAACTGTATCTGAACAAAAATAAATACAAATATTTTATAGAAGAAAAAGCTGTTTTTCAGGCATTTCCTTACGAATGTACTGTACTTTGGATTGATTTGCTATGATATATTGGATGATTTTTAAAATCAATGAAAACGTTCTTGTTACATTTGTTTACTGACCATTGCTGGTCAAAGTTGTTATCACATGCAGTTAACGTTATTTGTTTTATTAATTAATTGTACTAAATGATTGTTGAAATACATGTATAATATAAGATCAAAGATTTATTAAATAATTTAACTTTTATTGATTTATTTCTAGTTCAGACTCGAAAGGGGAGGGCTACTTCTGTTTATTAGTTGACATTAAGTATTAGGATATGTTGCCATTTAATTTTTGGCTTAAAAAAGGAAACTATAGTGTTTAAGACGAAATCCATTAGAAAATCGAGTAATATTTATGGTCAGTGGACAAAAATCCTGTTCTACGACACCATAAGCTTTCACGCTTAAACTAGACATTCATGAGCCATACCTTAATGGTATTCACCAAATAACTTTACAATCCTTAAATTGCTTTCCGCCCTGAGTTTCCTCCCATAAATGGGTTGAGTCATGAGAGGTGGCAGCCATGTTGTTTCTTCGCAAAACATGGTAGCAATAAAAGCAGCTAAAACTCAGCTCATCTGAATCTGAAGCTCATAAAATCCATGCTGCATCAGCATGACATATACATGTAGTTGAACAGAACTGAACGTCTTAATATCATCATCGGTGGTCTTTCTGCTGTAAAATTGTACCATTTTTCTAATCACGTTTCGCTTACGTTTTGTTCCAAGGCTCAAGCTCAATGCATTATGGGATTTTTGTCCGGGTATTACCCAAGCCCCAGTGGATTTCGTCTTAATATTGTAATGCATGATGAAATAAGATTTTGGTAACAAAATGTGCCTTTAAAGAAGTAAGCCACACATGCCCACAAATTAATCCCCTCACCCCCCCCCCCCCCCCCCTCCAGAAAAAAAAGAACAATCCAACAAAATACAAAGTCAAAAGGATACCAACATTGCCCGCACTTACTAATGAAAGTTACTTCTAGTTTATTTATTTCTTTATTTGTTTGTTTGTTTATTTATTTAATTTATTTTGGCAGAGGGTGTGTCCACATGGATGAAAGGTGTCACAATGACCTCAACAAGAGCTCTCCTTATGACAGTGGCCCAGGTGAGCTTTATTACAGTACATGCATTTTCAAAATTTTGAAAGGGATGACATTTGCAAAGCATATTTTTTTTCAAACAGCCACAAATTATTTGTGTTGTGATGTGGTGTGCTCAGGGCTGTCATTAGTAGCTGGCAACCGGCTATTATGACCAGCAACTGCAGTAAAGATAGCCAGTTACTCAAAGTTGTGAAAATGACTAAAAGACAACATGCAGTCACAGGAGACCATCTTGAGTATTGCCCATTCCAAATTTACTCATTGTTCAAATTACGTCATAATTAAGAAATATATCCAATCACCTGAAAGATTGCTTGAAAGTGAGTAAGTTTACCAAGTTTGGTTACCGCTATGTTACACTGCATAGTAACCAGGCCGTGAGCTGTCAAAGGTCGCCCAAATTCCATACAAAATTTTAATGTCTCTATTTAGTAAATAATATTCAGAGATCAGGTGTCCCCCAAATCCATACAAAGTCTCTAATTTTTCTGATTTTTAAAAGCCTTCTGTATATTACATGGTTGCAATCTAACGAAACAGCCCCAAACTTGGTAAACTGACTAATTTTAATGCGATCTTTCTTATGATGGGCTCCAACTTTTAATTAAATTAAAATTTAAAAACTCTTCCTCTGTCTCCATTTGAACTTCGGAATGGGAAATTTGACCATCTAGCTACTTTCCTTGTGTAGCTGGCTGCTTTTCAAGTTAACGGCAGCCCTGGTGCTACAAAAGAGCACATGATAACTGTCAAATAAACAGTTCTAGCCAGGAAGCACACTTTGCACCTGAACTGATATGAAATTGGAAATTTAGATTATTTTTGTAGGTTTGTTTAAATATAAATTACATATTTGTTTTTCTCATTAGGTTGCTTGTTATGACCAAGCTAAGCAGGTGTTACTTGCATCAGGGTTAGTTATTAGTGCATTACCTTAAATTATCAATTAAATTGAATATCAGCTATGATACAGTGAAACCCCGATTTAACGAACCTCGATTTAACGAAGTCCCCGATTTAACGCACAAATTTATTCAGCCCGGCCAGAATTACAATAAAATGTATGGAAAAGAACCCTGATTTAACGAACCCGATTTAACGAAATCCTCGATATAACGAACACAATCTAGAAGCCCGAATGTAAAATCTACCCGATATAACGAATGAATGTCATCATTCCACAGAAGATGAATAATCGACTACAGTAAAATATTTTAATTCTCTAAGAAAGTTGTCAGCAGTCCATTACAGTCGTACATGTTGCTAAAAATAGTACTGTCGTGGCCATCTAATCGGCTTTATCTTCTTTGTCTTTAATCAGTTAACATTACGCCAAATTAATTATTAACTATACCCGATTTAACGAAGTTTTTGGTCAGTTTTTCAACAAATTCGTTATATCGGGGTTCTCGATTTAACGAAACCCCGATTTAACAAACCAATTTCCCCAGTCCCTGGCACTTCGTTAAATTGGGGTTCCACTGTAGTTGGATTAGGGCTTTGCCTCTCACCAATGGCAGTGATGCAAAGAAAAGTATGGCTTCATGCAGCCACTCATCTGTGAAATAGTGATTACATGTAGCTGTGACAGTGTTATAAAATGCAATGTTAATGTTTCAACAAATAAATATGCCAGAGGTTTAGCCATCATTAAATTATTGTCTTACTAGCTGATGTGCAGTAATCCTCATTTCCGACTTATTTTGTTCTAAAGAGGTAATATTTAAATACTGCAGCCTTTAACTGCAATTTCATGATTACCTTATTTATATATATATATATTTATTTATTTTTACTTGCAGATATTTCAAAGATAACATTATTACACACTTCACTGCAAGTTTTATAGCGGTAAGACAAGTTTGTTGTTTTTGTTTACTATTAGTATAAGCTATAATAATTATTAGTTAGTTAACTATTATAATATTATTTGAAGCATACATGTTCTTGTATTAATTGTTATATTGTAATGTTCATTTAGGGTACAATTGCCACTGGCATTACACAGCCTTTTGATGTAATGAAGACAAGACTTATGGAAGCAAAACCAGGGCAGTATAAGGTACACATGTACAGTGATTGCTACATGTACATACATGGACAACATGTTTCATTGTAAAATATTTATGTTGCTTCAAAACCGGCAGCTGCTTTTGCATGTATAGTCTAGCAAGTTGTACTTAATAATGGTATTTTCCTTTGCAGAGTGTGGCACAATGCATACTTTTCACAGCAAAGCTCGGACCCAAGGGATTTTACAAGGTGACTTAATTTCTTATTAGCCTTAATTTGTACCTGACTACTCATATGCACCACAAGCTTATTCTGTGAATGTTTTTTTAAATAATAAGTGTTCTATGATAAAGTATATTGAACATAATTATTATTGTCAAAAGATTTGTCAATAACAATGACGCTGCGGTGTATTTTTGTTGTTTTTGTAAAAACTCAAACACAAACACAACAAGAAATATATCACATAATTTACCTTCCATTATTTTAATTGGCAAATCTTGCTAATTTCTATCTCCCTGACCCAGAATACATTGTATATTTGATACTATCTCATACAAACCTACTTATACAATCATGTAATTTAACAAAAGCTTAGCTTGGGATGCCTGTGGAATACTCTGTTGTAAGCACTGTACATAATTCTACTGTTAGTAATACTTCACCATTGTCTCTTTCTTTGTTGTTAGGGGTTTATCCCAGCTTGGGTCCGTTTAGCACCTCACACAATTCTTACATGGATCTTCCTGGAGCAACTTAGAGTGTATCTTCCCTATAAAGCAGCCACAGTGATTTAATTAGCCTAGCTTACAGAGAATAATATATACATTGTATATTGGTGTTAAACTATTATGTTATTATGTCTAAATGAGTATATAATAGTACTAGTCCTATTTAGGTTGAATTAATTCAGGTTGTACAAATTGAAAAAATACATATAAATTATTTTTAGTGTTTTGACACTTGCCAATTTAAGCCATGTACATGTATGGGATAAAACTGATTTAAAAAAATTAAATTGTGAAACAATCATCTGAGAAATTAATATTCCTTTTAAGGTTTTTGTTACATTAAAGATTGTATTTCCCTAGAGGTTAGCCAGTTCTCTTGTTCCACAGATACGATTAAATATAGTACATATATATCTCTAATAGCAATAATGATGACCTACTTGTTTTTATATTTCTGCACTCAGTATTAGTGCAGACCTCCTGCATATATCAGTAGCTTCTTGCTGTAGTTTATGTATGCAGGAAGCCAATATTATTACTAGTCTAGAAATGTTATACTTGCTGTAATTAGCGCATATCCATTACATAAATCAAACGTGACATTAGACAGAGTGGGAGTCAAATTCTATTGGCCGAAATTACTTGTATACCTGTTGTTCTATATACATAGTAGTTTTCGATGTAGAATGTTATTTCAGTTTTCTAGCTGTAATTAGTGCATATCATTATATAATAGACTAGGAGTCAAATTCTATTAGATTTATAACAAGAATTGGAACTGACTAACTCCAGGGGAATAAAGATATCTTTTTGGTCTGGTCAAGTGGTTTGAGAGATGTATGATGGATGAACAAACAAACAAATTTGTGTACTTTCATAATTATACAGCATTTTTTGGTGGTTGTTGTAAAGTAGTAATACATGTACGCAACAAGACCCCAAAAATGGTTGCTGTGAATACCAATGGAATACAATAATATTTATCTTTAAAAAAATTAAATAATATTGATTAAAACAAGTATATGAAACAGAGTACATATTGATTCTTATTTTTATTTTCTTACTAAGGTATAAATACCTACCCACTTTCATACTGTGTGGGTTCTTTTCAGTTTTATACATGTAAGTGAAACTCATGGAAAATAATTTTAGAAACAGAAATCAAGAATATCTAAAGCGTCAAACGGTGAATAAACGTTGGAAGTCGGAAATGGACTCGTTTGTTATTTCTTGTGTTATATTTAACAAATAAAGAAGCCAAAACCATGTATTATACTGTCATAAAACACGACGGGAATTTGAGAACACGAGAGAAATTTAGAAAACACGAGCCGCAGGCGAGTGTTTTCTAAATTTCTCAAGTGTTCTCAAATTCCCGGAGTGTTTTATGACAGTATAATACATGGTTTTGGCTTCTTTATGTGCTTTAAAATATAGATTTAACGCGCGCGCGAAACGATAAAACACGGCTTTTCTATGATTTATACTCTGATAAAACATGGTTTTTAACCAATCAGAGCGCGCGCATTTTCCAGTCTATGTTACTACAACAGGGCTTTTACGGGTCAACAGATATATATATAGGCCAAATCATCAGAGTGTTTCATTAATTTGGAACACTGAAAGCCCATTTGAGTTGATATATACAGTTCACCCTCTCTACAACGGGGCCGTTAAGATACGAACGACGCCGTACCTTGAAGATTTCTTGCCGGCGACTTTGATGGCGCCCGTTGTCAACGGACGACAAAGCTAAAATTCTAGTTTACCCGTTTTTCCTTACACCTTGCCGAAAATATAACCGATGAAAATTATCCAGAAGGAAAAATGCATTGTAAAGTAAGCTTAAAAGGAATAAACCTCGAGTTGTTTAAAACAAGAGTATTTAAAAAAAAACGCTTTTAGACGGCTTAGCTTACCTGAAAACTCCATCTTTTCCGGCTCACGCCGGCGAGCTGTCAAAATGTAAGCTTACTTGCATTACCACAAAGTTGTACCGAGCGTGGATTCTGCATCCAATAACTCCAGTGGCAAGCTCAACTTAGCGCCCTTTCTGTCCCTGACAACTTGCGATGCAAACATATAACTAAGAACTCACGAATCCTTATAATATGAACATGCAAATAGTCGAAGATACTTCACTTTTTCATCGAACTTCGAGCCAAACTTCGGGCCTGCCGCGCCACGCATCGCGAAAGCGCGGGAAAATACGTGCTTTTGATTGGTTCTGTAAAGTTTCCCGGCATCGCCTACCGGCGACCTTCCCGCCAATTTACCTGTGAAAAACGTTTTGAGATTCTGTTGAGTTTTCTTGTGGTTAGAGCTGACTGTCGACTGCAAACCATGGGTAAAATGAAGACTGTATAAATATAAAGTGTGGAATCTGCCGTTTAAGGTTGGTATTCGCTGAACTGATAGTGAGCGGACAGCAGCGACTAAAGAACTTGATAACCTGCGATCAGGCCAATTTTTCGCGCTCCTTATTGCATAATAACATTCTCTTTTACGGATGTCGCGTAGAGCGACCACGTATAAAGACGAAGAGTAAACGAGAGCTCGGAAAAATTCGCCTGATCGCAGGTTAAGAACTTGAACGAACACACCACGCCAGTATAAAGCACAAGCATAGAACCGGTCAGCATAAAAGCACGGTTGGTGCGGCATCGCGCGACTTTATCAGGCTATGTAATTAAATTTGTATTACTGACAAAAACGAGGACCTTATCTTCGTTTTGCAAATGGCTATTCATGCTTCACATCTTAAATAAGTGGTAGTTTTACATTCATTACATCGCCGCATTTAATTGTTCGAGATCAGTGCACAACCCATCAGATTTATGCTGCCTTGTCCGGCACGCATGTTACGTTATTTCACACTTTTGTCTGCATTTTTATACCCCTAGAGCTGGTATTCCAGGTATTCAGTCTGCCCACAGCATTTTCAACCGACTAAGTGGTAAAACACTCTGGTTGTGCTTAAAAATGACCTATTATTATACAAGGAAACCAAAGCAACATCTTTCTGTAAGTTCTTTTTATTTAGACCAACGCACTCGCACAGTTGAAAAAAACTGGGCAACTACCTATATTATAGTCTGAATCGGCATGCTTTATAGCTATACCCCCAACTTTATATAGCTCTTATAGAGCTCTCTTTAATTATTACGAACATCATTTCTATATAATATTTATGTCCTTTTATATTTCATTTGTTTAACAAATTGAATTATTTGCCATCATTGTGTGTCTTTTAAACAGATACTTTATAGATAACAAGCTCCGGCCTCATTAACAGACTTCAGTATAACCTTTGACTATACGACGTATTTCAAGATAAGATTTCTTCTTGTTCCAACATTGATATCAACAACCAATTATGTATTCGCACGTTATATATTAATGGGTAGGCCAAACGAGGATGAGAGTTGTTGAGAGTTCAAACTCTCACTCTCACTTGGCCTCAACTCTCATGCGCTCTCAGGGACTCATCGAATTTGAACCTGCTCAAATTTTTCTTGAGAGTCGTTTGGCCCGGGCTTTAGAAAGAACCAGGCAACACTCAACCACGATCGACATTCAGCAATGAGTCCAGCTCGATGCCATATCCGATACGAACCAGTCGCATCAATTCAAAACGTTCACTAAAGAACTGACAACCATGATCATTTAGTTGAGCGTTACCTCAGTCCTACTTAACACTTCTGTTGCGACTCTATAAATATGCAAAACTTACTTTATAACTCTTAATATGGTTTAAAAAAATGTTCCATAGAACTACTTTAGTGATCGATTTGAATGAATTATAAGTTTTTGCATGCAACAATCTACAAGACTGTTTCCTTACTACGGCTACAAATAAACCTACACTGTACCTTAAAAAACATTTCAGCGGCAATCCATTTGTCAACAAATCTTCCTGTTATGTACTACACAGTAATGTTCCACACTGTCATAAACAGTTAAGTATCTAGACAAAGAATTCATCGGTGTGACGAGTTTCTTGCAAGCCAAATGTTTGAACATTTACATTTAAGCCTGTCACAGGTCCTGAATGTTCGCTACTATTTTGACTTCTCGAATTTTGAACGAAGTCTGTGTTCTCATAAATGTGTTCCTCTGTAAGTGCACTAGTGTTCTCAGGAGCACTTTTTGTATCAGGGACACTTTTTGCATCAGCGACATCTTCATCATTTCCTTGGGATATTATAAGATTAGTCTCGCCCATAGTGTCTATTGATTCAGTCTTCTCGTCTCCGTGAGTGGGGGAGTTGTCTGAAACCAAGGGAATATCCCCCTCTTCCTCAATAGAACAAGAATCGGATGCGGGACACTTTTCAAGAGTTGTACTGTTACTGTCAGTACTTTCTAAGGTAGCAGATCTCCCATTGGGGATTTCAAGATCGGTTAAACTTTTCCGGTTTTCATTATCCAAATCCTTGTTATCAGAAGTCTCTGGTTTACTTGAAATGATGTCTATTGGGCGTGCATAACCCGAGCTTGTCTCTGATATTACGCTGTCTCTGCCACTGTCAGGAAAGAGTTCTAGATAGGTGTGAGTACTAGAACGCTTTAAATCTTCACACTCTCTAAGATCCTTGCAAGTACCTATACTTGAACCAGAATCCTCTTTCTCAAAAACCTCCCCACTGTAGTTGCTGTCTTCACCCAATGAGGAGCGATACTGTGAAGTGACCAATCCTGGAATTTGACTGATTCTTACCGAGGCATAAGGTGAAGCAGGGTCGCTATCTGGCTCCAACATGCCAGAAGACACCCCACTATCTCTTACATCACTTTCACGGTTTGAGCCATTTAAGCTTCCTGTTTTTGACCTTTCCTCCTCGCTGACACTGGCATACGGGTGATCCCCGTCGCAATCATCTAAAGGTGTGTCACTATCAATGGGGCTCCCAGACAAAGTACTGGCCTTACTCTGAGAACTGGCTCGTCCACTGCTTTCGTGACTTGAGGGCTTTTCGTCACTGGTTACACTTGCATAGGATGGTTCCATGATATTATTATTCTCACCCAACCGGCTGCCGTGAACACTTTCGTATGAATGGTAGATGTCAACATCAAAGGCTGTCCAGTTGATTTCTCTCAGGAGAAGAAGAGTGTCAAGCGACTTGGAATGCCTGTGGCACAGGTTGGATCTCCTAACACCTCTTACATCAAAAGACGCCGCTTTGTCTTGGAACTCCATGGAACCTTTCCTCGGTGGTGGTACAGGAGGTTGTGATAGTGACCCACTAATGATCTTGTTGAATGTGCCTCCAAAGCTTGACGATTTCACCAACACCGGATGCGCACGTATGGGAGGTGGCTTTTGACGGGATGGGTACGTTTTACCTTTTCCCTTGTTGTGTGGTAAGGCTTCAAAAAACCGTAGACGATCAAGACTCTTTGAGAAGCGTTTACTGGGAGCAGGAGGCAGAGGTCTGTTCTGGAAACATATTTGATACACTCTTAGTTCGAGGGCCAAGAGTTAAGGATCTTATCTCCCTTTCAAATTCCTCTGGAGAAGATGATCTATTGATTGGTTTCATGGAGCCACTTTTGTCAAGGTTTTGACTGGATAATAGAACGACGGGCATGGCATGGCCATTAACATTCCTGCCTTCACAAAGATCCCCTGCAAAGTAAATTAAAATGGGCATCAGTGTTCAGTCCTTCATATTCCAAGAACGATCAATAGAGAATTTATCACTACCATATGGCATCATATGAACAAGAAATCCGACAGACACGCATACAATCTTGTCTGTTGACTGCAACAAGCCGCAAAGTCTGTATCACTGCATGTCTACTGCCTGTACTGCATGCTTGTTACTTACAGCATCCAGTCCGTTTTACACTGATCACAATCATAATCATGATCTGCAGCAGTAGCTAAAATGCCAACATCAGTTGACTATTCAAGCACTCATTACAATAATTTTTGAAAACATTACTGCTCTTGACTACCCAGTTATTCATTTTTTGACAGATATATTTTTGATAGAATTATTGCTTCCAAATGGTTACTTTTAACCACTCAGTTATCATTAGCAAAACACTTTCTTGTACCTTCACTCAAGGTGCAGCTCACTTCATCATTGACGGAGCTATAAATATGATCTCTTCTCCCAGTCCTGGGAAGGTGTTCCCTTGAAGTCCCTCCTTCTTTCTTGACTTTTATTTTTAGTAAACCTCACAGCTTCCTTGCGTTCATCAGTTTTGGGTGCAATGCGCTTTGTTCCTATGTACACCCGTTGATGTCCTAACGAGTCTAATGGAATCTCGTATATTTGAAGTTCTGGTGTTCCAGGCTCTTGGTTCGCTGTATGAACAAACAAAAGGTCACTGTAAGAGTCACTTTAAAGGGAAAGATAAAGAACAACTGTTCCAACCCAAGGATTAGACAAGCCACGAACCAGAAGGCTTATCAGTGCCGACACTTCACTCTGGTTTCAGAGTAGCATGAAGTGACTAGAGTATTGCCAGTGCCCCTGCATGGGATGCTAGTCCATCACAGGTTACCCTCCAGCATTTTGTCATGTTACCCTAACAATTTGGAAACATCGAGGCACAGTGTGAGAGCAAAGTGTATTGTACAAGAATGCAACTAAACAAGGGCCCTAGCTACTAATGATTATGCCACTGTACCTCACATGCATACATCTAACTGTGGTCACTTATTGCCTATTTTCACGTTTAGAGAGGGGGTGGCTATATATCCATACCATCCACTCCACCTGAATCCACCCCAGCATACCCCTGGGACTTTCACAGTAGTATCAATTTATTAAATGATATACTCGTACCAGAATTATGAAAATTTAATTATTTCACTAGCTCTTTACAATGTACTTACTTGCCAAATTATCAAGGAGAAACTCAGACTCTCTGTAATGGAAAAAGTTGCAAATAGTTACACTAAACACTAACTGTTCACAAACGTTTATTACACATATATACATAGTGGCACAGGGATTTTGTTGTCTTATTTACATTTCAAATTTACAATGTTGAAGACCTTTTCTTTTACATCACTGGGATTTTGAAAAGTGCTCTAATGAGTTCAATATATTTCAGGCATCATATAAATGATGTCCCTTTTCCAGTCTTTTATAGTAGTCACATTTTATGCTTCTTTATATTGTGTGGTTCCAGAAGATATCCATACCTCCCCCACGGAAGGTTTTTGGGTTTGAACTCCCCCTCCCCCCAGGAATTTCCAGTTTAGCTTCATTCTTTCCTTTAAATATTTTGGCTTTTGAGACCCCCCTCCCCCTCGGAATTTACAATGACCTTCCTTGGGGTGGGTATGGATATTTTCTGGAACCACACATTGGTGTCAAGTGGGTCAGAAAAATTCTTCACATGCATATTTCCTTGATTTAACCCCTAATCTCAATTTAGCACATGCTCAAGCCACACCCAGTTTGAGGAAGTATCATATTGAAGATAATTTCCTGTAATGTTTCTTTGATACATGTAACTGCAGATAATAATTTAAAATTGTTCACCTTGTGAAAGCAGGGCTTAGCTCTAGTTCATTGTCATCCCAAACCATATATGAGCCATGGTTTTTCCTACAAAAATAGAAAGAGCACAAAGAGAGAACTGAGGTTAATGAATGTGACACGTGCAATGTAATTGGAATGGAAAATAAATCTACAGTAGATGAGAGTAAACATTCATTTGAGGAATGATTTATAAGGATGAGCCAGTGAGTGAGTATAAAGTGAGCAGCTAGCTAGCTTAGCTGATGGCCTGCTTACAAAGATTCTTTCTTGATCTTTAATTGTATAAATGCAAACAGATAAGACACAACCACACCTACCATCTGTCCAGACGTGTATATATGACAACCACTAAAATGGTAATAATAAAGATCACTCCAACACCAATGAGGATGTAAACCCAGAATGGGATATCACCTGAAAAAACAAAAACATGATAAAAAAATAATGATTTCATGATTCATAACTTAATATCTAAAATATGACCCTAGTTGCAGTACCACCCTACTGTAATACAAGTCAAAGAGGAAAAAATAAGGAAAAGGAAAAATAAGATACAAACAGGAAGTATTCAATTTGGGTGGTGCTGGGTGTCAGTGCGTACTAACCTGGGTGGTGTTACAGTACTCAACCACAAATATTTTGTTGACTTACAGGATTTCACAGGTACCACTGAGATAAATTTTGAATATGCATGTGGTAGGTAAGGTGGCTATCTGAGCAATTTTCTGAAGTGTTTGACCAAAAATCAACAGAAAGTTAGGATGGCTGTTTCAGCTCACAAATACCTTACAGTTTATAAACATTTTTTTAGGATAATTCCAGCACACACCATAATCGTTTAACCCTTTAGGCCCCAAGAGCCGAGCAATATTAAACTCTTCCATAAAATCAAAGAGAATTAAGTTGACACACTTTGCCTTTTTATAAATGCCTGTTTGTCCCTTACCTCTACCTAATACAGTCGAACCTCCACTAATGGACACCTCCTGTAGGCAGATATGTCTCATAAGCGAGCACAGTCAATGTTCCCAGCTACATACAAACACTGACATTTTTAATCTTGCATAAGCGGACACCTCTCTCTTAAGCATGTAATTTTTTCTGGTCCCAAGGGTGTCCGCATAATTTAAGGCTCTGGGCAAAAACATCCCCTGGTTGGTTAATTGGTTCCTTGTGTTCCTTTTGTTTGGTTCTTTTGTTTCCAAAAAACCAAGGGGACATTTTTGCCCAGAGCCCTTAAATTTATGTCCCATTCCTATACATTACCATTTATATCGTCACTTTGGTTTGCAGGAGATGAAGCTATAACTTCAACTGGCTTGGTGCTGTTTGGCTTCCGCTTATCACTTTCATCCTCTGTTGGAGACTCAGCGGCTGTCGAGGGACTTATTCCACTCTTCCCTGGAATTACTCCAAGCTGTGTGGTATTGACTGTTGTTACCCCATGAGTCGAAGGTGCATGGGTAGATTTCAACACGACTGGACTAGTTGAGGTGTTGGTTATATTTGTGGGGGTCAACTGATTACCAACTCCATTGCTTGATGTAGGATTTGATGCATTGCTGAACAATGCTGATGAATTACTGCCTGCAATTAAAATAAATTCCCAGTCATAACATATTAGCAGGTAATATTTCTCCAATTCAAGTGCATGTGTATACAGTACTGTAGTGCAAGTTGGCACTGAAAACAAATGTGTAACATTGTTTTATTGCTATTGGTGGAGAATATTTCCGGTCAACCCACCAAACTCTTTCCTATTAGTCTGTGGTGATTAGATTCTTATCTGTTCAACATTTGATCAGCATGTACTGCAGATATTGTTGTGACATACAGCATGTTCCTTTTCTCGACTGGAAAGAGGCGGGGGAGGCGGGGCAAAGATGGGCCTTTCCTTGCTCATCTGAATAAGGGGGACAGGTGAAGGTGGACCTTTTCTTGCTTCACTAATAAGGGGGGAAAATTTTTCGGCCCCTGAGCCTTTTAAATTTCAACAATAAGGGTAGACTGCAAGCAGTCCCTCTTCGGATAGTAGAGCGAGCGTGAAGCGCGAGTGAGCAGTAATTGAGCGCGGAGTGCGAGAGAGCAGAAATTGAGCACAAGCTGAAATAGGGACTGCCGGCTTTTCTGTCTGCAACACGTGCAGAATTTCCCATTGCACAGACAATAGAAAATTCCAATTGGTTCATTAGACAATAGACGCTGTCAGATGATATTGATTAGTATTAACTCTTTGACCACTTTTTGACAACTTGTTGACACTATCGAGACTTAGATTTCATAGCGCACTATGTCAACAGCGGCAACTTCGATTCGAGTGGCGAGAATGCAGTTCAATGTTTGTCTCTTCATTAATTTGAACAAAGTAGTTTTAAAGGAAGAGCAGAAGCAAACAATCGAAGCTTTGCTGATGGGAAAGGATGTAATGGCCGTTCTTCCCACGGCCTTCTGGAAGAGGATGATTTATCAGTTGAGAGTTTTGTTAACGCGAAAGATTCGAGCGACTCCGCATTAGAGTCGGAAGTACACGGCTACTCCGCATCTGATCGTTGTTCGCCGGAAGAGCATTATCGAGTGATTTTGGCTTGAGGTTGCTTACGAGGATAAAGACAGTCTTTGGACTTTCAGACATTGGTGACAACAAATGCTGATGGTCACTTTGCATGACTTTGTGTCTACAGCTTTTTTCCACATAGCGCTGAGGCCGCTTCTTCTGTTCTTTGGAGTTTTGTTGATTGATCTAAGTTATAAACTACATCATCGTACTCAACACAAAACAAGTAGTCTTCTTTGGCAGTGTTATTTTTTCGTCCAATTTATCTCGCAAAAACTCATGAGTCGCGTGTGTTATAAGAATCCTTTCTTCACACCCGGCCGGTTTCAGTTTTTGGCCGTATGTGACCTAAAGGGCAGAGTTTGTTATTAAAAAGTTAATTTACCGGCTTGGTGGGCGGAGTTATCAGCACACGTCACAAACAGAAAAACCGCAGTCCCTCTTTCCGCTCTCTCTCGCGTGCTCCGGGCTCAAATACTGCTCACTAGCGCTCGCTAAGCAATCCGAAAGAGGGACTGCTTGCAGTCTACAATAATTAAAGGGGGTCCGTCTCCCTTAAATCTGTCGCTGCCTATACTGCTTCTAATCAACTAACACAACTTACTACTAGCTAGATTGTCTCAACTAAAACATTGTTGTGCCTTAATATTGGAGCACCTTGGTCAACGAGAGAAAATTCACATGGGAAAATCCAGAGGGTAGAACCATATGTTTTTGGTGTGGATACCATGGCAACCCACTCAAATTATTCACAACCAACTGACTTTGGTAAGCACCACAACTAACCCAACCAGTTGTAATTAAAAAGAAGTTAAACTTCTAGTTGTCTATAATGTCCACAAATAAAATGTCCTCAAAATGTGATGACAAACAAATTTAAGTTGGTTCATTAATTCAGGAAGCTAGTGAAAGGTCCAATATTCAAACATAATTCTCTAATTACTTCATCAAACTTGTGGTTCACAAAAGCTTCCGTAATTAATGCACTACTAACAGTATTTTGCTGAGCAAAGCACATAATTTTGAAACAAAATATTCCAAGACATTGAAAATCAAGAGATATCTTAATTTTAATATCGTTCATTGTACAAGGGTCGTGTCGAACGTGACAAGGAAACTTAGAGACCGGAAAAGTGGGCTACAAAACATATCAATGGAAAAGTTGGAAGGTTGCCAGATGACACACATCAGGCTATCCAAAATAAAATAATGAAAACCTTGAGTATTCAAAAATAGATAGCTACACAGTATCTAATCAGCGACTTTCGACCATAATTTAGATGCATGCTGGCAGAAATCACCTCCGACTTGTTACATAAAACAGATCGATAATAAGCAACATCCGCAAATTATGTAAACAACCCTATTTTCAAATGAATGTACAAGTTGTATTTTCGCCTCGAGAATGAACAAGCTTGCTGCACTTAAAATATTAAACTTTCCTTTTACGTTTTCATTGATCACGAAAGATTGGCGTCTTCGAATCGCTGAAAGGAAGGAAAGGAAATCTTCAAGACACTTTAATCCGATCGGTAGGATTAGAAAATTCGGCCGTGTCCTCAAATGAACTTCGTATCGTATCTTAAGGATATCTAAATAGAATTTGTAGAAGCGTTGCTTCGGTGAAATGTTCTTTAGATAGCACTAGGACCTCAAATTATAATATTTCCTTCCCCTTTATAATGTGTCAAGTATGAGGCGAAATAGTATATCAACAGCTCGCGCGATCGCCTCTTGTCGGCCACTCTTTCTTCGATAATGTTGTTTTTCTTCACAGTTGATAAGCCTTGGAAACTGTTTTCTGCTTAAATACGCCAAAACAACTGCTTACCTTCAACGATTAACGACTTCCACAGAACCAACAGCTGAAAAACAGCCATGTGAAGAAACAGTGTCGCCATAACAATTCAATTTCGAAGGTTTATAAAAACCGCAGTTTCCTCGGGCTAAAAATTGGAACTTTCCACGTGAGCAAGGTTTCATCCATTAACCGTAAAAGCCTCGCTATCAAATATGGCTGAAGGAAATCTCTTTGGTAATCTACGATGAAAAATCCAATGAAATCGTTACGATAGAGACAAATGACTTTTCATGCCCGTCATCTGGAGAGGAATCTTACTCTTTGGGGAGGTATGCGAAACAAATTTTAGCGCCTTCTAATGTAAATAATTACCAGGAAGACTTTAAAATTTAAAGTTTCTGCTGCTTCCATCATGCTGGCTGCTTCATCCCAAGTGAAGAAAAGGTGATATTGCTTACACCCGTTGGCAAAGAATGCTTGGAAACTTGCTTCCTAAGCAAACGCCGACGGATAACAGAACAACATCCTCAAAATACTTTGACCGGAAGTGGTGCAAAACTTTCCCAGCAAGGGCCTTCTGGGCTCGGATAGACAAAAATGTGACGTATTTCCGGGGCAGTTGTCACCGGGGAAACTCTGGCAACGAGATTGATATTTTCAAGAAATAACCAGGTGAAAAAATAGATCGTGAAGTATTTGACAGAGTTTATTTTGTTCTGATTATGCATATCGAATGATTTATTCCGATAAATATTGAAGATTTTTTGACACTTCCAGATTATTTTATGAAGTCAAGCACTCCGCTGACCGAAACGCGTGCACACCCACTTTGTAAATACCAACATGGCGGAAATTTCGTGATATGTTCGAGGAAAGAGTACTTGATACTCTCTGCTTTGTTCAGTGTTTCTCAGTTGAAAACAAACGATAAATGCTTCCTTCATAATGAAGAAACAGTTTTATCGCGTGAAGCAGCTAGCAGACCAGAGAGTTGGAAGGTAAAATGGCTCACATTCATAAACATACTGAACGGAAGTTAAGCTTTTAATCTCAATTTTAATATTTATTTATTAATGATTGAGTTATAACCTTTCGCTTGAACCATTTCAGCTTATTTCAATATTTAAATGAATATAAATTCACGTCTATTTTTTGAATCATTGCTTCATATTCTAGAGCGGAGAAGACTGAAATCTTAACAGAAGACCTTCAGCATGTGAGTACAGCAATAAAATCTGCCTTTAAATCTGCTATACAGAAAGCATGCCTTAAAAACGAAATTGCATTAAATATAATATTTTTGTTTCGTAGTGTATTAGTGCAAACTGTATGAAAGTATTTATTTCAAGGTCGAGTAAAAGGAAAGCTTGAAGCTAAAACTATCCTTCATTTCGCTATTATCCTGCCTTGTTAGAATAATTTCCTTTCCATTGCTCCTATGGAATGAGTAATAATTATTTTTTAAACCATGCCAAACAGTAAGGTGATATTCTTTAATCAGGAAATGAATACAGTTGAATAAAGGGATTGGCTCCTATCATGTATGCATACATGTATAAGTGGACATGGATGAAGGGGGAGGGGTGCACTCGGTGGCATATCTAGAAGAGGGACTTGACCGAGGCCCCCTTATTTGAGCAAGAAAAGGACAATAATCACTTCCCATCCCCTCTCTCCCTCCCCACCGGCACTGTGAGTGCCACATATGCGAGCAAACATGAACTTGAATGACCAAGCAATTCAATCTTGTGATAAACGTGTAGGGTGGGACCGCCAACAGAACATACATGTACTGGGATCCAAGCCGCCAGTGCCACTTCCTTGCTGCTTTAACCGTAGTTGATATTTTTAACCACCATAAAATCCACACACCAAACAAAGTCCACTTTAGGTACTCAAGAGTCAATAAAAACAGCCTTTTACCACAGTGGAGTGTATGTAGTTTCAAGAGAGTCGTACTGCATGTGATGCTTGCCAGTAAAAATGCCTCTGCACACACGCAATCTTGTTGAGTTCTGCCACAATCTTCAGACTGGGCCAGTTTCGGAGGTGTCGGAGGTGAACTCATTATATCCAAGTTTGTTACCAAGGTTACACTGTATTGTTTATAATCAAGGTTTTACTAAATTCACGACAATTTGAATGAAATGTGTACAGGTTGAGAAGACAGTGGATAAGATCAGGCAAGCATGTCAAACAACAAATAAGAGGCTAGCTGCTTCAATGCAGGGTACTGGAATGGATTTAGATAAAAGACTGGTAAGGACATCAACAATGATCTGTCACTAATTTATTTATTTTTATTTATATGTTTGGTGATTTAAACAGTGGGACCCACCATCTCATAATGCTTAGGGCTGGTTGCGGTATTAATATATTGCCAGCAACCACACTACAATCCATTTGTCAATCTAAGTAGTGGATAGAGAGAATACTTACATGTGCTTGGAACTATTGAGAGGGATCTCATCATGAGGAGACCAAGCAATGTGTACAGTAGTTCCAGAAAATATCTATACCCCCACGAAAGGTTTTTGGTTATAATATATATTTATATATTATAATATAAGAAATAATTTTCTTGACGACCGGTAGTTTCAAGGTCGCTTTGTTCCCAGGTTTGTTTACCTGAAAATAGCCAGCAAAATATTTTCGCAATAGAAGAATAATTCTCAACTCAGCAATTGTATTTCCAAGAACAAGCATCAACGGAATCTAAAATAATAGTTTGGGCACATTTAACGGTAAATTAAGCCACAGTCACCCCTTCCCCCCACCAAAGGGGGTCCTCCTGATTTAAAGTGATGGGGTGGTGCTAATAGGAACATCAATTAAAACCTAAAAAAATCCCTAGGGTTGAAGCGAAACCCAAAAAAATCCCCTGAACCAAATTAAACCCCCAAAAAATCCCATGCGGAATTTTTGAACCTTTAAACATTTACCGCTTTAACAACAAGTCTGAGTGTACTACATATCTGTAGCACCATAGTTAATAAAGGGAAATGGTTATGAAGCCCGGCAAAGTTCTTTGTTATATGTTTTTGTTCGCTATTTTGGGAGTTGACCGTGCACAAAACCTGACAAAATACAATAGGTGGTTACGTGTGTTCAAGAAACTAACCAATAGAAACGTTGCGATTACGTAATTCATGCATAGTGTATGAGCTCAAAACAAAAGATGTGCACGGTCATGAACCTTCCAACATAAATCTTGGCCTCTTTGTTTGCTCCTTTGAAGTTTGCTGGGCTTCATAACCATTTCCCTCTATAACTATGGTAGCACTAAATACGGTACCTAACATTTTTTTTTTACTGTGAACTGTTTACCCAAAAAATCCCTACTAAAATCAAACTACCCCAAAAAATACTTGCCAAGAGTTTCTTACCCAAAAAATCCCAAAATCGTGCATTTCCAACCCCAAAAAATCCTTCGCACCTCCCTGTCACTTTAAATCCAGAGTACCCCCCTGGGCCCAGCCACCATCGCCACCTCCACAACCCTCCTCCCCCCCCCCCCCCCCCTCCCCCCCGCCTTTCCAAATCAAAATTCACATTGTCACTAAGACATTATAACAGTATACTGTTGTCATACCCCTTGTAATTAAATATAACAGTATATTTATGGGACATGTAATTAGTTACGTCACTCAGGGAATTGCTATCTGTTGTAGGCTGTAATATTCCTCAAGTCATTACGTGGGTCGGAAGATATTGCTATGCTGTGGCCTCAGATGAGATCTGAACTCATGGTAATCACCTACCATTTCCATCATCCATCGTGCACCCATCCTTCTATCAGTCACAATAGTTTATTGATGGTTAAAGGGACACTGTCCTGATTTTAGCATGATTTTGGGAAGCTCAGAAACATATCTAGATCATAGGAAGTTGAACAATAATGGTTTTATTCTGTAGAATAGCACTTGACAAATGACAGGAACCCATTAGGAAGTGAGGATGACAAACGATAGCGAGGATGGAAATGGATTGCAATATGGATTTTTGAAAAACGTCAGGATGTCAGTTTTTCAAAGTTTCAAGTTTGGCTCGGAAATCTTTGAAATTTTGCAAACATTTTGTTGCAGTATAGAATTTCTTGAAGAAATTGCTTTTTATCATTTAGTTAGAGTTTATTACGTTCTTAGTTCATAGATTTAGGACCATTTCGTGCATTTATAACTGTTTTGAGCAAATACGCCGGGACAGTGTCCCTTTAATTTGCAAATTGACACATTTTTTCATGCCCATGCTTCTCGCGGTTTGCCACTCGCCACTCAATCATTGCATCTTGCACTCAAGAAAGATTAGGAAAAGAAAGAGACTTCTTGTAGTCTAATTTTTACCCAAAATGTGCATCCTTAAAAAAGGAAACATTGTAACTTGAGGAACATGCAAGCATCTTAATGACATGTCTAAAAAAGTTGAAAGGACTTCTGTTTGACAATGACACTCAGTTCAGACTTGTTGCATTGGGCACTTTTTACATGTGACTTCCTTATAAACAATATACTAAGAATAACCATGCAGTAACCCATTTGTAGCTACAGTACATGAACTAACAAAACAGATCAGCTCTTGATTGCTTTAATTGTATTAATGGGGCAAACATGGCTTATTAACATTTTGCTGCATAATAATAATTAAAAATCACACACTGATCGATCAGACTCATTCATCTGTTGTCCACAGCATAGCAATTATACAACCATCAGCATCTTAATGTTAACATGGTGCATTAATTATGTGGGTAATTAAAACATCTCTTTCATTAAAGGAAACTGCTCAATCAAGTCAACACCGAGAAATTTAACACTATACACCGTATGACATCTCACAAACAGTTTTTCACTAACTCTCAGATGATGTCAGTCACCAACAACAATCTTAAAATCTCCTGACTACTTTCACCCAGATGATGACACTCAACAAATTCCCGAGAGTGTTAGTTATGGTAACCCCAGTAACCAAAAGATTGGGCAACTATTCCACACTCTGGAATTGACCCTTTTCACTCCCAAGAGTGTCAAAGCTCAAAAATTACATATAGCTTTAATTTATTGAAATATTTTCAATTAAATGCTGGGAAATACACAAAATGGTCCGCAGAAAGTTCAGTGTTGTTTTATTCAAAAACCGCCATACGGATTTTCATCAAATTTCGTTTGCAGGTGGTCAAACTACCATACTTCAAAATATTATAAAATGGATGCAATGTTTCTGACTAGATTTTGAGAAAATCAGCCTTGTTTAAAACCAATAGGATGCCGAAATCATTGCTATGGTAACCTCTGTTGCTTGGAAAACAGTGGAAAATAAAACTATCATCATATGTCATCATTATGGTGTAGTATGGCAAAGATCGAAGATTGCCTTCTGGTTGAATTTTTGTTTTCAAAACTCTCACCCCATCACTAAAAAAACTACATCGAGCCACCTTAACCTAACATTAAAGCATTGGGGTTGAGAATTTCTCTGTGTTTGGTCTCTGGGTACATTAGAAAAAATTAGTCAGGACTGATTTTGGATGTAGTTGTACAAATTATGTAATTCTGATCTCACTTGTGCTTTTTATTTTCTTTTCTTAGAGAAAACTTCACCAGACTGCTTTAGCACAAAGCATGTTAGAATCAGGCCAGCAGTTGGGAGAAGGGTCACTGTTGGGGTAAGGAAGGTCAAAGGTCATGTACAGTAACTGAATACAGTTGAACCCCTATTAAGCAGCCACCCTTGGCTTAAGGTGACTCCCTATAGTTTTATGACCGAGCGCGCGCTGTTGACGAAAGCTTTAGTAATCTGCGCGCGCTCAAAGGAAAATCCTCGAACCGCGCGTGTTTTTCTGATTTTTATGACGTCAGCATGGCCAAAAAGTCAATATTAACCGTGGATTTTCTCGCATTTCCTTCGGTAAATTTTTTGAAAACTCGCACAATTCAAGACAGAAACGCTACCTATCACATGACCGTTTCTTGAAGAAATTTGTCAGAGCAAGTAAGTTTTATTGTTTAAAATAACAAATGAGGTAATATTGGCAAAATCGTCTGAAAAACCACACGGTTTTCCCCCTTCAAATGCCAGGCAAACTCAGTTTCATAAGATGGCAAAATTTAAGGACATTTCACCGAAGGAAACTAAAAAAAATAATGAATAAAGATAAAATATAGCAAAAATGTGCCATTCTTTAGATGCTATGTTGGCATGGCAACGGCCTCCACGAAAAAAGTAACAACCTATAAATAACTGTAATTATATCAGTTTCCTTACTGGTAAATATCGGGAACGAAAAATCAAAGACAAAATAACTGGGGTTTCCTTTCTAACTCATGTCAGTTAGTGTAGGTCATTGGTAAATATTCTAGGGAGTCACCTTAATAGGGGTTGGCCGCTTAACCCATTGACTACTAGAGACTTTAAGCATGTGCCACCCCTGAATTCCTGGAGCTTTTTCGGCATTTGTGCGAAATGTGCAAGTTTGAAAAATAAACCATATGCGCAGTAAATACAGACAGATGACTAGCTTCTTTAGTACACTTTTAATAAATAAAGGAGAAACGCCAATTATTGGCGTTTCTTCTTTTCATTTCCAGCTTCAAAGAGATAATTTTCGTGTTAAAAAATGAAAACAAGGCCCTGAATGTTTGTACATTCGTGCCGAGACGTACAAGACACACTATACTTTTCTTGTTAATTTGATCCGCGTGACATCAAGATAAAAAACTTCTTTCTAGTACCCCTAGAGTTCTCTAAAAATATACGCAAAAGACGGATTTTGATTGTTTTTTTTGTCCTCTAAAACTGTTACAATAGAACAATTGGGGAACAAAAAATTCTCCAGGGAGGGAGGGTAAGTGCAAATCTAGACGCCATTTTTTTATGGGCGGTTACGGGCGTTTCAGGGAAATTTGGGGTTGTGGCGCATGGGCGGTTACGAACGTTTCAGGTGTTAATGGGTTAATAAGGGTTTTATTTACAGTATACTGATATTGGGACTTTGATAGCTGCCTGCTTACTAGGTGGCCGCTTAAACAAGAAGTTCCACTATAAAAGGGGTAGCACCTCCCACATTTCACACCTTTCGGGTGCGAAATGCAAATTTGTACTCTTGCAGTTGTGGCACGTTGCTGAGTCAAGCGTCCTACAAACTAAACATGCTTCAAAATATCATGAAACAAAAATATATCATTAACAAAAATAAGATATAACTTGCTAACGTTTTACAGAACATTCTTCGAAAAAATGAAACAAATTTTATCAGTAACGGTCGTACAAAAAGCGCAGGTTGTTTGTCAGCTGTTTAAGCTTTGATAGTTGATTGACAACTAGGTGTGAGAATGGCCAGGCCAGGCCCCTTTTATACCGGAACTTCTTGTTTAATACTAATAGGGGTTCCACTGTAGTTATATTTATTGCATTGTGGCTGGTCTCTATTCTGCCTGGATACTGTAGCTGGAGTGTACCTGGTTTATCACCCCCCCAATTCTCCTCCCTCCTTCCCTCTCATACAAAGGCACTGCGTGAGTGAGTAGTGTCCAAGGGACTGAGACTGAGCAACCAGCAGGCTGGAACAGTCAATCTCTGGATCTTGAGTTAACACAATAATTATCCCCAAACCCACCCACCCAACCCCCTCCCCTTTCCACAAAGCAGAGTCAGGTAACAGTGCTAGTTTTTCTTCCCAGTGAAGTGATGCAGAAAGCAGGGGATGTACAGTCATCACTGGCCAGGGAATTAGCAGAGTATGAAATGCAAGTAGAGAACAATGTTTTGGCACCCATGACATCCCTTCTTGAGGTACTGTAATACAACTACATACATAGTTTTATACTTTTACATATATTTTAATATTATTTTCATTATCATAATGACAATTTTGTAATTAATTACTGAAAAGCCTTTTGGAGTGATTAATAAAGTATATTATAAAACTAAACTGTGTAGTAACACTGAACACATCTCATCAGCTATTTGTAGACAGCTAATAATTTTGTTTAAATTTTTACTGCATACCCGGTACCAGTAACTTGTATATGGGTAGAAGGTGTTTGAGACCGGAGGGTGTAAACTGCAGGTTGTAGATTGCAAGAAAAAATTTTTTTAAAATAATAAATAGATTTAAAAAATTAATAAAAATTACATAGAGGATATTACACGGCGGCGCGAAGATATTAATTTTATTTTCGAGTGGTAAAAACAATATTTTACGAACGAGCGCAGCGAGTGAGTAAAATATTGTTTTTACCACAAGAAAATAAAATTCATATCTTCAAGTCACCGTGTAATTTTATTTTTATTATATAGACAAAAGCACAAACTTTATCGCGAACTCTTGCAGCTCGGTGGCTGGACTTTCCGAAATTCTCTCCTTTCGTCTTCACTTGCAAGGAACTCCTTGAATAATTTTAAGTCGTATGAAGTTTTCTTCTTCGTGTTAACATTTTCCTACTCCTCAGTGAACGATTTCATGTCGGCTTCAGTGAATTTCACGAATCTATCACTCGCCATTTTTCAACCGGAGTTTGGCAGCTCTGCACAAAAAGCCATGCAAAAGCGGGAAATTACGTCATCGATATCCTCACTAGTGAAGATATGGAAAATACGCCACTCGGGTCTATTTTCCAGTAAAACACTCGTGTCTATATAATAAAAAATAATAATAATAAAAATTAATACATTTTTTTTAATAGTCCTTTTTGTGTAAAATGAAAAAACCCTCAGATTACCTTGGAAGATTTAATACTGGACTGGACTCTTAGTATGAGAATTTGCGGAACTGTTTCAGGTGTTATTATTATTCTCACATATGCCACACCCCCAATTTTTCACCTGATAACATAGAGGGTAAAATTACTGAATTCAGAGGGCATTTTTTCGTTAATTAGTAATAGCCCTGGGGAAAATTATTCCAAAGATTTCCAAAGATCACCTAAGGACCTCCGAAGATTCCAAAGTTGACCAGAAGACTTCTGAAGTTTTCCAAAGATGACTTGAAGACTTCCGAAGATGTCCCGAGGACTTCCGAGGATAACCGAAGATGTCCTTAAGATTTCCAAAGATTTCTGAAGTTGACTCGAAGACCTCCAAAGATTTCCACAGAAGACCTGAAGATTGCCAAAGATGTCCCGAAGATTTAAGAAGAGTTCCAAATATTTCCGATGATCACCTGAGGACTTCATCCCACGTATCTGCAAAAACACCTGAAACGGTTCCGCAAATTCTCATACTAAGAGTCCAGTCCAGTTCTAAATCTTCCAACATAATCTTCTGAGGATTTTTCTTTTCTTTTTTTTAAGCGGCCGATGCATCATTGGCATCGAGCCGCTTCAAGAAATGCACTTTTTTTTTCATGTCGCTAGCCTTAGTCCTCTTCACGGTTGACATGATGTTATCGCATCTCGGTCTAAAATTAGCCAGTAGAGAATTTCTCTTCCACATTCTTTCTGTAGTGTCGTGTAAGTGCGTAGATGTATTTAGTTTATTACAGTAATCGCATTGGAAAAAACAAAGACAAATGTCCCACAGCAGTGAACAGCAGTGTTGTTGCAAAATGTGCTAAATTTTGTTGTGACCTTTTCTCGTTATTCGATCCCACGGTTGACATGACGCAATCTCTGGTCATGTAAAGATGATGCAATAGAGGTATTGTGCTATGAGCATGAAGCAATCCGCATTGGGATTTCTCTTCCTGATCGCAGTTACGATACCCGTGGTATATGTTTTTGTAAACGTGATTAGTGTCCTTGGATTAGTGGTATTAAGATAAATTAAGGTATGTTTTCAAATGACTATTTGTCATTAGTTGATGGCATTTAGATATATATTTCAGTTTCTACACAGTAATCTTAAAGTTAACCTATGAAGTCTGGAATAAGCTTATTAATCGTTTGTCGTGAAAGGTTTTAACATTCACACTTTTCCTACAAGAGATGAATAATTCAAATACTTTCTGTCTAGAAATCAAAAATGTGTGCATAAGAAAAGTGATTATTTTTAATACTAATCTGTGAAGCTGAGCACTTAAAGTTAACCTATGAAGTCAGGAATAAGCTTATTAATCGTCTTTTCCTACAAGAGATGAATAATTCAAATACTTGCGGTGGAGAAATCAAAAATGTGTGCATAAGAACAGTGATTCTTTTTAATACTAATCTGTGAAGCTGATCATGTATGTGCTGATGCAGAGTTTCAGAATGTAGTTGGATAACAAACAAAAAGTCGTCTTTCTTACTTCAGCAGAAATGAAACTTGATGACTTGAAATGACACAGGGAGCAGAGGAGTCGAATTGCGTTACTGCGTTATTCGATCTTGTTTTCATGTCGCTAGCCCTAGCCCTCTACACGGTTGACATGATGTTATCGCATCTCGGTCTAAAATTAGCCAGTGGAGAATTTCTCTTCCACAGGCTTTCTGTAGTGTCGTGTAAGTGCGTACATGTATTGAGTTTATTACAGGAATCGCATTGAAAAAAGCAATCGGCTTCCGGTTTCACGCAAACTGCGGACTTTAGCGAGACTGGCGTGACTACTTGTTTTTTTCACTGCACTTTCCCCAGTTGACATTGCATTGCATTGTGAGGGTTTTCCATTACATTGTAAACATAGCCAGGAGACATGCAAATAAATAGCCACTAGTTAATTTCTGTTCTGTTTAATACATGCACCTCATTAAACGAACGATAAAACTCGGTCCCCAAAAAACAGTTTTTCTTACACAATTCCACAGCATATATGTCATTCACAATTTATTTTCACGTTGAGCAAAAACACATCTGTTCTGTTTAATACATGCACCTCATTAAACGAACGATAAAACTCGGTCCCAAAAACAGTTTTTCTTACACAATTCCACAGCATATATGTCATTCACAATTTATTTTCACGTTGAGCGAAAACACATCTGTGCCCTTGTTGATTATGATGCAATTGACATTAGCTAAAATTTTTCTACACAGTAAACTTGACCTAAGCTCAAACTTACGCTAGCCAAAAATATTGCATCACCCAGTCACGTTTTTCGTCACGCAGGTTCGAAGTTGACTCTTAGATTTGGCGGGAGAACCTCAGAGTAAACTGACCGAGGGGGTGGAGGGGTGCATTGTTCTTTCTCCCCTCAAGGTGAAATTGGCCCGCGGGGTTCTCCCAAAAAATTTGGGTGGGGGTGTGCCGCTGGGCTATAACAACCCTAATTTTGCGAACCTGTTCCAGACTAAGGGCCTGTTTACATAGCCTGCAAGTGCAGACGTATTTCCGGCGGGGAAACTCGAGCCGGAAATACGTCTGCGCTCGCAGGCTACTGTTTAAAAAAAAAGATACCCTATTCCGGACGATTCTTAACGATTTTCTTTCTAACCCAAAAGGCTAAACTACTAAGCAGCACTGCGAGTTGTAGTTGTAAAGCTTTTTAAAACACTCCTACGCGTTTCCTTTCGTCTGACTACTTCATCTACCCTATGCCAGAGTATCAATTACCGATCTTCGTGCCAACTCCTGGGAAACTGATACCCTGATACCCAAAAAATGCCTTTTGGTATACCCTGTTCCAGACCAAAATGCTCAAAAACCATACCCTGTCCAGCTGCACGTTCCTATATATAGCGAAAATAAGGGAGTTCCCCCCCCCCCCCCCCCCCGGAAATCGCCGCTTGTAATCCCTTCAGGGGTTCTTGTTTTACACAAAAAGGACAATTTTTACACATTAATTATTATTTTTATTCGTTTTTTTAATGTTTATAATTTTTAATTTTTATTATTAATAAATTTATTATTAATTTTTATTAGTAGTATTTTTTTTTTTGCAACCTGCAGTTTATACCCTCCAGTTTGAGACAACTGTTTTACACATTTTAGGGCTAAAAATGAACTTGAGCTATACTTGCAAAGTGATTGTCTGAGTTCTTATTCAGTCTCTGAAATTGTTTCTTTCACAGAATGATATCCCAAATATCACCCAAACAAAGAAGAAATTAACAAAGACCAGGCTTGACATGGATACTGTTAAATCAAGGTAGTTCCAGAAATGCATGCACTTATGAATACTGTATTGCCTCAATTAAGCGCCCACCCTTGACTAAGGTGCCTCTCCTCAAATAAGTGCCCCATATAATGTGCCTCTCGTCAAATAAGTGCCCCGATAATATATGTATGAAGTAAGAGAAGGTGGAATTACTCATTCATACCAAAAATAAAATGGTACAAAAATAAATCTAATTTAATCATGGAGATTGACAAGGGATATCCTGAAATTTGACAGTTTAAAAGCTCCCCAGGTACTAAATCAAGGAAAGATGGTGATTAATTGCAAGATTTTTAAGGCTAAAAAGTACAACTACATGTACATGTAGCATGACTTATTTTGACCACTTGTACATTAATAATGGCTGTGTTAGATAGCCTAGGTGATGAAGGTTAAGACAATAAGTGGCCATTTATGAATTTTAGCACAGAGTAACTCTGAAAGAGTAACTCTGTGGTATACGAATGGTAGGCAGATTGATTCACTATGGCTATATTTCTGTAAGGTTCTATGGGGCTACATGTAACTAATCGATAATCAATCGAACAGTCGTGACAGATAACGCAACCTCGCATGCTGTGCTCCAGTGTTCCTGATTTTAGTACATACATACACATATGCCAAGAGTAAATACTGGTCAGGAATCTTTTGAATCAAAACCTTAAGTTTGCCTGGTGCGTTCCTGTTTATATACACCGTAACATAACTGTGAGAGCGAATGGCTTTTTGGCTCCTGTTTGATGCGCCGAGAATGGTTGTCAAATACATTTTCATGTATGTAGCATAAATGCTGGAATCTTTTGAATCGGAATTAAACCTCGAAACAACTAGTCTTGAAATCAAAATCGCATTACATTTGCAGCAAAGGAAAAGGAATCAAGGGAATTGAACGTAGCCTGCAAGAGCGAACAGCTTTTTCAACTCCTGTTTATTATTTATGTATTTGGCAACAAAGTCTAAATCCGCTAGTGTGTTTGTAGGTGGCTGGCTGCTGTCAAAGTCTCCCATGGAGCCAATAAAGACATGTATGCTGCTGCAGCAAAGGCAGAATCACTGAAGGAGGACTATGAGGAACAAACTACTAAGTTTGAAGCATGTCAAGTGAGCACTACAGCTGTACATGTAGTTTAAAATTTACCTTGTTATACTGACTGTGGAGGGTAGGAATGGGGTACTCATGGATGTAGACTTGTGGGCATGGTGACATAATATGGCTAGTACAGTAATGTATGTCTCTGGATTGAGAGAGGTGCAGGTTCAAGCCCTGACCAGGATTATCGTGTTGCATTCTTGGGCAAGACATTGCCTCTTGCAGTGCCTCTCTCCACCCAGGAGCATATGATTTGTAGTTATTGGCAAATTGTTAGCCTAAGGGTGACTGCAGGCTGACAAATTGCTAGGGGGTAACCTGCAATGGACTAGCATCCCACCCAGGGGGGAGTAGCAATACTCCTATAGCATTGTTAAACCTGTGTTTCATGATTCCTTTTTATATGTCTCTCACCTTCAGTATTATATGACTAATGAGATGTGTTAATTTTTTTTTCAGGACACTCTTACTACAGAGCTTTTAAAGTTTGTTGCAAGAGAAGGAGAATACTCCAACTGGATAATCAAGGTGTTTTTAAAATTCTGTTTCAAAGTTTTCTCCTGGTGCCTGTCTTTTATTTACATTTTATAAAGCAAAAAAAACCCCAGAACGTTGCAGGCTAAATCTTTCATCTCCTGTACTCATGTTTCAGTTTATTGAAGCGCAGATGGAATACCACAAGAGATCAGTAATGGCTCTTGACAACATCTTGCCCACTCTAAAGTCGCTATTGGGTAAGCTGGCTCTTTCTCTTCAAATTACTGTCTTAGCTTACAACTGCCTAGGAAGTAATATTTAGAGCAGTCAAGTGGTATTAAGGTTGCCATTACTAAGCCAATATCTTATCTATCTGATATTTCCTGTGGATTGGAACAGTGTTAACCCGGGGGGAGGACTCCCACATAAAAGTGACAGGGGTAATTGTCGGAAATTTTGAAAGGACCCCTTTTGCGGGTGTGGCTCGAATTCATTTTCACCCCTCAGAGTTGCCAATTCTACAACAACAAGTAGTTCCGGACATACATTTTCCCGGCTTATTATATACCCTGAAAGGTACCCAGCGGCATAACTCTAATGGTGGTCATTTGATATTTGAACACCCTAAGCAGTACCAAAGGACAAATTTTGACCCCTAAAAGGTATGACGATCACCCTGTCACTTTTATATGATAGTCTTCCCCCCATCCAGAAAGGTTGCAATGAACTAGTAAGAGTTCATTATTCCTCTTATAGAAACTACATTATTTTTACAATCCAATTAGATGAATCAGAACTTCAACCAGTATATGGCTGCCCACTGGAGGACCACCTAAGAATTCAGGAAAGAGAAATAGCATTTGTGATTGAAGAATGTGTCACGCTTCTGTACAAAGAAGCTATGGATGAACAAGTAAGCCTGTTCTCTTCTACAGTCACTTTGCGCTAACATGTCATAGGCTCATCTCCTACAACTTCTGTAATCTTGGGTACCATGAGATAGAGTTTTATCTCCAAACTTTGAAATTTATATTCTTTGTAACTGCATGGATGATAGCCTCCTCGCAGACTTTCTTTGGGCTCGTCACGCAATCTCTCCTCCCCCAGTGACAAGCCCAAAGAAAGTCTGCGAGGAGGCTACATGGATGAAGGAATCAAGAAAACCTGTTTCTCTTTTCTTTTACCATTAGGGTTTATTTAGACTGGCTGGCAGTGCTGTCAAGATCAGAAAACTTACGGTAAGCTGTTTTATTTACAAAAAATTGTTTGTTGCTGCGTAGCACTCAATCAGATAGGTATATATAAAAAATTGTTTTGAGTGCTAATACTGTAACTGATCTGATATAGATATAGATATTTATCAGATCAGTTATGAGCACTCCAAACTAGCTGTTTTATTTATACTGTGTGGCATGAAATATTTGTGGGTTCTATTACTGTGCGAATCAGAAAAGCGTGAACACTTTGTTAATGCTTGAATTTTCCTTTTCCAAAAAGTGGTCTGACTATTTTTTCCCCTGTATTGAGTTTCCTGGCAATTCTTCTTGCGGTTTGATCAAAGTGTTCACGCTGTTTTGATTCGCACAGTAAATTTTGCGATTTTTGTGGGTTTTTTCATGATCTGCAAAAAAGAAGTTCCAACAAAAACAATTTACACAAAATATTATTTTTCTTTAGGCCAAGTATGATACATTATGTTCAATTTGCAATATTTGTTTCTTCATTTACAGTGTCCACAATTAGTACTACTAACAGTGCTAAAAAAACATTTTCATCTGTTTTGTAATTTCAGGCTGAATTTGATGCTGGCTTAGTTGACTTATCAGAGTTTGAATTTGATGTGCATGTTGTCACAGGTATGTCAAACAAATTGATTTTTGTGCTCTCATTGGCAAATATGGATGGTGTGGTAAAAACTTCCAGGACAGATCTCAGCTAATACATCTAAAATAAAAGGAAATAAAACCTTTTCGCTCAGATGTCTCAAAATTTTGACTTTTTAATTGATGTTTACAGTCATACCACGCTTTACAGACACCCACTTAATATGAAAATTTATTATGGACAACGTTTTTGTTCTCGGCATGCTGAAAGCCTTGTTAATACCTTCTGTGATCCCTACAGTGTCCATACAAACGGGGTTACTTATACAATCATGTAGTTACCACTAAGTCTTAGACTATGATGATCGTTGAACCGATTCTGTGAAAAACATTGTCAACGGAATAAATTGCGGAATTGCTTTGGTTTTACTTTACTACACTCTGTGATTGGTTTAAACATCTCGCGCCACCTGCCCAACCAATCAGATGCAAAACCAAAACCAATCGCGACTTGGTCACCGCGCTTGACGTCGGTTATTTGTATTTGCTTTAAACTCTCATTGGTTCATTTTGTTGTTTACGTTTGTTGTGACTGGCCTTTGTGTTTGGTTTTGTTTTACGACACTCAATTGAAAACCGCTTTATTCTTCAGTTAAACATATGAGATTTAGAGATGTCTTCGATGCACAATTTTTCTTCACAGGAGCACTAAAGCAGTATCTCAGAGAGCTTCCTGAACCTCTTATGACTTCTAAACTTTACAATGAATGGATACAGGCTTCAACGTAGGTTCATTGTCACATGTTTTGTCAGCTTTATCAGTGATTACTGTTCTTTGTATACATGTCATCCGCATCTGTAGTTCATGTTTTGCTGAGGTTTGGATAAGCTTTGTCTTTACTCAACAGTACTCAAGATAATGGCGCTAAGTTACAAGCCTACTGGACTATTGTAGAAAAAATGCCTCCACTGTACAAAGCCAATCTCAGGTAAAGATTGAACACCACTTTTTCCAATGATTTTTAATTATCGTATTGTAAAACACATTATGTTATTTTCATTTCAGTCATGCCCTAGGTATCTCTACCCGCAAGGAATTTCAACACGAGCGGGAATTGTTTGGTATAACTTAGACTGCTCAAACAAGCGCGAACATTTCGATTTTTGACAATTTGCGCTTCTCCCAAATTCGCACATCACACATCGATATTTCGATCGAAAAATAGAGACTGTTACAAGTGATGACAGTTGTAATGCCAATAACCATTAATTTGGTATTCTCTGTCCTAGGTACTTGATAACATTTCTAGGGAAACTGTCTGAAAATAGCGAAGTAAATAAAATGAGTGCAAGTAATATTGCTATTGTCATAGCACCAAATATCATATGGTCATCAGATGATGAAGGGTAAGTCGGCATTTCTTGTAGTTCATTATACGGTTATGGGCACTTTAAGGTAACGAATCCCATCCCATCATTGCGTCGGCCAACGCGTCAGCCGACACGTTGTTAGTGTGTCGGCCGACACGTCGTTACGGTAGTGTGTCAGTGGTGTGTCAGCCGACATGTTGGCCGACGCGTTGATGGGATCTGATTCATTACCTTACCCCATTGTAATGTCACAAGGGTGTTTCAACAGAAATTCTCAAACTCATTCATAATTCATCAAGTTAAAACAAAGGAAATCATAACCGTAACGGTGGTTTGGATATCATAGATACTTAAATTTTATTTCTTCCATTTACTCCTTAGTTTCTGTTTCGATTGAGAAGATATATCAAACACTCGAGACAGTGTTTCATCAGGATATCCAAACACCTCGAATTTCGTCAAAAATACTCCTCTAGGCGTCGTGTTGTCAACTCTCTTCTCAGTGTTTGGAAATCAGATGAAACACTGTCTTGAGTGTTTGATATGTTACGTAGTGACAAGCAAATGAGTTCTGTAAAAACTGATTCAAGCCTTGTAGTTGCATGTGCGCTAAGGCTCCTTTTGAACATTGTTTCTGGTATGTGGCCTTTTTGGATATGGGCATAACAAGTTATATTGTTATTGGTCCCTACTATTTATCCATGATTCCTTGTACCTTATAATTGGTCGCGCTTGAAATTGAAACATTAGAAGAGTAATAATAGGAGGGCTCCTTGATATGGACAAAACAGATTATAGTAATTGTGTTCCCTTTCGTTGATCCCTGATTCAATGCACATTATTATGGGCCCTTTTCCAAGACAAAGTGCTCCTGAAACCTTAGAAGACTGAGTAAGAGTAGTAATTGTTTATTAACAAAGCTATTTTATTGTAGCTTTCATGACATGTAATAAGTTGATACTTTGTTTGTTTTCAGTGGTGTAAATGTCCAACACACTGGTGTCCAGTCGTCTATTGTAGAAGCATTCATTCAACATTACCAGTGGTTCTTTCCTGGAGGTAGGTGCAGCCATTTCCTGCAAAGTAATCTCACAATTTATTTGCGTGCAGAGGAACAAGGAGAGCCGGGTAGAGTCAAACATTTAACGCAAGGACTGGTTTTGAAACAGAGGCAAAAGGCAACTCGGACATGGCGTATTCTCCTGAATCCTTTAACACTTGTTATGATTGTATTTAGCGATCGCTTGCCAAAAAAATGTTTGATACTGCAGGCTCTTTTCTCATTTGAACCCTTTCAATCGTAAAAATATCTGCGTGTAATTTTCCCAAAAAATATCAGTCTCTCTCTCTCTTCGTGCTCAAAATTCCATACTGATGACGTAGCTCTAAAGTCATCATCAGTCTGATTGGTTGTTATTTGCGCACGGAAATTCATAACCGAGCAACATCCAGCCGATGAAATTTCGAGGAGGGACGTACACCGATTTGATTTGTCAACAACATCTACTACTTTTCTACCATTCTTATGAGGTTACTTGTTTCTTTCCGAACAGAAATCGACTTCTCTCGTAAAACGACTTCAGAGGCAAATGGTGTGAATCAAGCCTCGTGTGACAAGAGCTCTCAACAGAAGAAAGGCCCTGGAGAGTATACGAGTGTTACAGGTGACTTCTTAGAGGAAGTAGTCAGTCTTATCAATCTCAAGGGTGTCGACGGCTGCACCTCGCCCGCAGACAAGTAAGTTTTTTTGGTTTGGTTACGTGTTTAGTGTTACTGTAGTGAACGATGACCACCAGATGATGACAACTGGAAAGTTATGGAAGGGCTTTATTTGACTGACTGACTGACTGACAGACAGACAGACAGACAGACAGACAGACAGACAGACAGACAGACAGACAGACAGACAGACAGACAGACAGACAGACGACAGAACTGAACAATACGCAAGTGAACAAATAAGGCGATTTGCAGTACTGAATTTTGTCCTGTCTGGAATTCATTTTAGTCTCCAAGAATCAGATACAACCAAACCAGCAATTATTGATGTAGAGCAAATCCCCGCGTTAACTGCTGGCACTCCTCCAGGCAAGAAAAAGGGCGCTCCTCCAGCCTTGGTGAAATTCATGGGTTCCTCGAGTCCAGGATTTGCTGCTGCCGCTCCCCCTCTACCCGGTCCCAAGCCCACCGCGACATCTGTTGGACCATCGAGACCTGTGAACGCGCCTCCTCCTCCTCCATCAAAACCTACAAAGAAAGAAAACAGATAATCGTGTTTTTAGGAAATAATATTTTACAATGATATGAACAACTGAACCAACTCAGAGTATCCTGAGAGACAAGATTGGCGTTACGAATGCCTTTAAAGACTTTGAGCGATGAAAGGAGGAATATATCTTGCAAAATAAATCAGTATTCTCCTTGGGTCGTCACGCAACGCTTCTCGCCACTAGTTAGTGGATAGAAGCGTTGCGTGACGGTGAGCTGGTTTTCGGAACTTTCGAGCCAATTTGTAACCAAGCTTCCCAACGTTTCTGGAGTGGAAGAATTTCGTGACAAATCTGTTGGAGTCAGTCGGCAAGAGTCTTCATTTTGGTTTTTTTTTTTTTAATAGGAATAGTTTTTTTTTTAACTTTTAAAGCATCAGTAATTAATCTCATGGCTCTCACGTTATTAGCATGCAATTTCTCCACACATTATGAATAAAAAGCAAGGCATGCAGGCGAGGAGAGTAAAGGATCTAATCAGCAATTGCATATGAATCTAAATTCTCCCCACTCAACTACATTGTTAGTAATATAAGAATTGTATGGAGTCCAGTAAGGAGAATTTGTATGTTGACATCAGGGCCTAAAGGACTATAACAAGTGACGTTCACGCTGCCTGTTGACTGTTTCATTTTCAACAAATCATCCTCTAATTTTATTATCCTTGGTTATATTACTATACTGCGTTTCAAAATGACACGATGTTGCCACAAAGTTAATATTTTCAATAAATAAAACTACCTGTTCGGTGATATTAGGACACAACTTTGTCGCATGCGACATACTTATGACAAGTCTACGACACAAATTGTTTCATGTAAATCAAACCTACGATTATCGTGTACGACACGAAAAATGTCGTAGGATTTTGAAACATCATGTTCGCAGCCACAGAAAATGTTAGAGTTGAATACGATTTTTGCCATGACGCGAGCAGCGTGAGCTACAAAAGTCGCATGTGACAAAGTTGTACCGTCTAAATCGGCCCTTACATTTAATTTTAGAATTGGATTATAAACATATTTAGTTACTCTATGATGTAATGAAGCGGTTTTCAATCGACTGTCGAAAGTAATTATGAGTTTGCTTTTTTGTTCAACTCTCTTTCTTTTTAAATTGCTTAATGTCGTGCTCTAACCAATCACAGCAAACATGGTGTTTTTTCAACCAATCAGAAGTAAGACCGTCTTGACCTACGCGGGTTTTCCCGCGCTTGGCGCGGGTTGCATGTTTTCGCTTCGAGTTCTAATTGGTTCATCGGATGATGTACTATTGTGATTGGCTAGATCCTCGCAGTTGTATATTTGCAATGTTTTTGTCTTTACCAAGACAGCTGTGTTTAGTTTGAAAAACTTTAGGCTGCAAGGAGGCCCTCTTTTCCGTTTCATTTCTTCCTCTATGAGAGAGAACATTTGCAGCATAACAAGTATGCAGGCTATCTCAGGTTTTTTTAAATGATTTTTTGTGCAATTTTAATTCAACGAGAGAGCGTTGGGTTATTTTATGTTTGATATAAGATATATATTTTATATTTTTGAACTGAATTATGTTAGTTACGAATGATATTAACTTAATCAACACAAGTATCCTCATGGTAAAATAATAAAATAGTAGTTTTATGATAAAATATAATTTTTAATGAAATCAACTTTTAAAATAACGAAGATATAACAATTTTGCATTTAGAACGTGGCTTGTTACTTGTTAGACGTTTTTAACAAGCAAGAATCGTTCACGTTTGCTCCTAATGAAGCAGAAGAAAATAGTTTGCAGCTTATTGGTAACTCGAGACATTCTATAAAATTATATAATGCTACGTTTC
Source organism: Desmophyllum pertusum (assembly GCA_029204205.1). NCBI lineage: Eukaryota > Metazoa > Cnidaria > Anthozoa > Scleractinia > Caryophylliidae > Desmophyllum > Desmophyllum pertusum. The sequence continues at coordinate 6,987,748 of MU827778.1, read as the reverse complement.
AGCTTCATATTAGTGTGAAATAAATTTCAAATATCTTATATTTTGTTGCTGTTTCTTTGGTGCACTTGTATGCAGTTTGGCCTAATAGTTGGCGCGCAGCCCGGGGGGAGGGAGGTACTCCCTATAATGGACTATACCGGGGAGGCTCCGCCCGAAAGGGGTAGCTCTTTCAGGCTTTCAGGGTAGGGATTTCACGAGATGAAGTATAGAAAAGGGTAGGGAAAACTGTCATTTAGGTGTTTTTAAAAAGGGCCTTTCAAAATATCTCGAACAGAGGCACCTAACGGCTGATTCATCCATTCAAGCGAAAAGTTTAGTAAAAGTCGTAAAAGGGATGCAGTGTTTCAACTGTAGGTATATGAAAGGGTTACCTTTTCTGTCAAAAATGGTATATAAAAGGGTAAGGGTTTGGACCTTGGGGCTCAGTCTTACTGGCCGGGGTCATTGCATTGTGATGCATTTTCTTGGGCAAGACACTTTACTCCCACAGTGCCTCTAGGTCCAGAAGTATAAATGGGTCCCGGTCAACTGTTAGGGCAAAAATATAAAAAATAGTAGGGGAAGATAACCTGCGATGGACTAGCGGGCATTTCAGATGGAGTAGCAATACGTCCTAGTCGAGTTACCTTAACTTTACTTATAAAGAAGACTGAAGCAATACCCGAGCAACTGGCAGCCGCGGACAGCTGTTTCAACCTTCTTGGGTCTCGTCAGTATACGGCGTAGCTATATAGCTAGGCGGGTTTAATACCTCACATTTCAAAGAATTCCCATTTAGCTGTGTGCATATTTCCTTGGGAATCAAAAGGGGGAGTTTTCAACGAGCTCGCGCGAAGAGGAGTGTAAAGATGTACCCATCATGTCTCTGGCGGAAGCTTTGCCAGTCACATTCCGCATATGTTCCATTCATGTCAAGTTTATCCTATTTTTGTGGTACCTTCGCGTATGCGTCATGGTTACATTACTGTAGCGGAATTCTTAGGAGCCCATCAATGATCATCATCATCATCCTGCTGGCCGGGGTCATTGTACTTTTGGCTCTCACAGTGCCTCTCTCTACCCAAGAAATTTAAATGAGCACGGATGTATCGTTGGGGAATGGCTCAACAAAATGCTGGCTGGGTGGTGGTTGTCATCTTTCTTTTCCTAATCTTTCTGGATTGCATTTCCGCTTGCGCCAAGGACCTGAGGAAAAACGCTCGCAGTCTATGGGGGTGGGGGATGGGGGATCGCTTCTATGAAAACTGGAGTTCAGCACGAGGCGCTGGAATAATGCGTGAGTTGGAGGGGCGCACGCGAGGAAGGGACACGCGAGGCTTTTTCTCGCCTCGCGTGCCGGGTGCTCCAACTCGCGCTCTATCGCAGTGCCTGGTACGCAGGCTAGACACCGATGACCGTTCTGGATCAGGATGGGACGGACTTATACCTTGCCTAGAATACCCAAAGACCTATAGCCGAAGTATATTTGGGGCCATTTCCACTTGCAATTCCTGTCTGGCTCAGCGCTAACGAAGCCTGGACACTAGATCGGAAGATTTGACGACACTTACTGACGCTTACATAACGTATTTCTTATAGCAAGTGCTCTGCACGTGATGTTGATGAAAGTGTTCCTCCTCAGAGCAGTGGCTCGTAGATAGTTTAGTGAATATTTGGACGAGTAAATGTCACATGCTCCTTCGTTTGGTAAACAACGTGAAGTAGAGTTACCGGAATTTCCACAAGTTAAGATGCTCAAGCCGAAAGTTCTCACTGAAATACTTGGGCAGGCCATAAGTGGAGGAGTTGTGAGTTCACTGTGAGTATCAAGCTTACTCCGTAAAAACTAAAATCTTAAATTAAGACGTTTTTTCTGGTTCTGAGGTAAGACGACTCTTTTATCTTAATGTAAGTTTCTTACATCTTACATTAAGATACATTTTCGTCTTAATTAAGATGTTTTAACTCTTAAATTAAGATGAAAAAGTATCTTACCTCAGAACTTCCAATTTAAGACGTTTGAAAACTTAATTTAAGATGTTAAACATCTTAGTTGGGCTTGACGGGTTATTTGAAAAATAACGGTCATCAAAATGGCGTCAATGCGATAACGACACTAATGTACCGACTTGTACTTGTACAAAGTAACGCAAACACTACAAATATCAGGAAAAACACTTTATTACACTAATAAATCCAACGAAAAAATACACAGAGACAAAGATAAATGAAAACATTTACGTCTTAGCTGTTTTATCCACTGCTTGCGTTGTGTTTAATCCGCTGCTTCGGTTGAATGTTCGTTAGTTCCATGCGGTCTCAGGTTTGAAACTATAAATGATCTCAGTTGCAGCTCCAGACGTTTTCTTGCAGCCCAAACTCCTGTCAACTTTGAAGGTTACATCGTTATAACCGATACCACGCAAAAAATTGCAAACAGAATGATATTCTAGTCAGACTTGAGTTTAAAACCGGAGAAGCGCGAATAAACATGCAGCCTATTCACTCTTGAACTGAAAATGAAGAACGCAACGCTACGCAACGTAATTTTGGATCGAAAGTAACCAATCACGAACTAGGTATGTGATTGGCAGTTAATTATCTTAATTTAAGATGCATTGCAACTTAGTTAAGATGGAAGTATCTTATCAATTTCAAAATCATCTTAAAATTTATTTAAGATGAGAAACTATCTCAATTTAAGATGCTCCTCGTCTAAAATAAGAAAATTAAGAATCCCCAATCTTAAAGTAAGAAGTCTTTCTCTTATATAAGAGGGAAGCGTCTTACTATAAAATCAATACGTCTTATTTTAAGACACATTTCAAATCTTAAATTAAGACGGATTTACATCTTATAAAGAACTAAGAGGGTGCTCGTCTTAAGTTAAGATGTCGTTGCCTTACTTAAGGGGTTATTATCTTAAAATAAGATGATCTTAGTCTGAGTTTAAGATGGTGTCTATCTTATGTGTACTTATGTAAGATGCTGAATATCTTAATTTAAGATTTTAGTTTTTACGGAGTATATAGCTAAATAGTGGGAAGCAGTTAGCTGTTTAACTGCTAAAGATGTTTAATATCCATGTAGAGGAATGGAAGACTGTTAGGTTGACGAAGGATTGCTGGGTAAAATTGTTGACCAGTATGATCACATTTTTTGGCCAACTACAGAATAAATATTGTACTATTGGTATCTTGACACCATCTTGCCAAAATGATGATGATGATGATGACGGAATAAATACAAGGCCACTTCTCAAGTGGCTTGTGGTAGTTGAAGCAGTATAACTCTTGTAGTCAAATTGTTATTCTTGTTTGCTTACAGGGGCGTAGCCAGCCCTTTTATCCTTTTAAGCCCGAGATCATCATGATGGATCGGAGGGGCTCGAAATCTAGAGACTCGGAAATGCTATTTTCAGCATTCTCCAGGAGATATTTCTTCAAAAAATTGATCTCAATCCAATGTAAAATGACAGGTATTTTTAGTGCTTACAGTAATATTAGATATAAACTAGATTTGCGTGAACAAAACTATTTCAAGTTTTAGACCACCGTGGTTTGCTTTCGTTAGAGCACAACCTTTGAGCATTTTTTCATACATATTGTTTCGAAAGTCATGATTTTATTTTTCAAAATCAAAACGTTGATAAAGGTGGGGATTCACTATTGAATAGTGAGCAAAGAAAGAGTAGAAGAACTTTAAATGGCCTTTCGGCTACTGAAAAAAAAAAATCACGGAAATTCCTGTTAAGCCCGCGCTTAATGGCTTAAAGGCTGGCTACGCCCCTGACTTATACTGAACTGTTCAATTACTTACGCCGACCGGTTACTGTGGGACTACTATAACTGGGACTGCTCAGACAATGAAAACCAATCACAGGGCAGAACAGAACAGTAATGATTAATACATGTACATTCCAACATTTGCAATAATTATAAGCAAATCAAATGTTGAGTGCAAAACAATAAAATATAAACTTGTTCACTTGTATCCATTTTCTTTGATACACCTGCAGTTAACTCAGCATCTCATCCAACAGGGGGTTGCACTCCTAGTTGCTTCGCAAACAGGATTAGAACATATGTACTTTACCCAAAATTATATAATTATCATACATGTGTAGCTTTATGCTTTATCTCAAAATGTTTTTTCAGGCTAATTAACCAAGAGGGGTCATTGTTATCATACGCTGGATCAGGAGACAAAGATGCCAAAGTAACGGCAGCTATAGCATCTAGTATATGGGCAGCTTATGAAAAGAATGGCAAAATGGCTTTCCACAATGACGAGCTAAAAATGATCTTCATGGACTGTGAGGTAAATGTACAATGTATCTGGTAACGCCACCCTAAAATGAAATCTTCACATTTTGATTCCATTGTTGATTTGCCTGACATACATAAAAATCATACATTTATTTTAACACTTTCAGATATTTGTCCTTGGACATTATTTGTTCCTTGAAGCTCACAGTTTTCCTTGAGCTTTGCCTTCGGAAAACTGTTCACTTCTTAGATATTTTCATGCCAAATGGAAGGGGTGGCGAATGGTAAATTCAATACTTTGCGAGACAAGCGTTTTTCTCTTCGAGCCTGATACTTTTTGACTTTTTAGATTGAGAGACGAAGATCATGACTCCGAGAGGGCTTTGCTAAAAAATCGAGACTGCAAGACATACAGAACTGCTAAAAAAACGAGACTGCAAAACCCGTGAAATTCGACTTCAATTTTGCACCACCCCTAATGGAGGTTATTGTTTATACATGTACATGTAATCGCACAGCTCCAAACTAGCATGCTCTTGTAACAAAGCTTCTAGTTCAAAGATCGTTTGCTTGTGTGTGCTGGTAGCAAATACATGTACACCATGACAATATAATTTTTCTTTTTCTTTTTCCAGGATGGAAAAGTTGCCATCACAAGAGTGGCTAACTTAATCCTATGTCTGTATGCACAACAATCTGTAGGACTTGGAATGCTCAAGGCCAAGGTATATTTGAAGATGCTAAACAAATTCTACTGAGATAATTTCCCTTCCCTTTACAAGTACTACAATGTATGTATAATTATTTATTATGTAGCATGGTAGTGATGCGCGGTGGCTTATTTGTTAGCAGGGCTGCAAATAATATTTTTTTTCTTGAAAGGACATGTGTCCGACTAAATCACCATTTTGGTCGGACAAACCAAAAACAAGGTAGTAGTAGTAGTAAATCAGACATCATATTACAGTACCACTTGATAAGTGAACCCGCTTATCTAACGTTTTGTCAATGCAGAGTAAACTATCATTGTGTAGTTTGCATTTAGAACAAAGCGCATTACAACGCTATAACACGTTAGTGTTTGCGTTGGAAGGCAAAAAAATTGTCCGGACATTATGTCCGACCACAGTTGGGATTTCATCAGACATTGGCAAATTTTGGTCGGCCATTGTCCGATGACCAACTGTTATTTGCAGCCCTGGTTATTGCATTGGACTCTGGATCGAGTGGTCTGGGTTGTCAGACTGGCCGCAGGTGACCCCCAGCCACAATACCTACATGTATTCAGGAGCCATTGTTCAGTTGGGGGAATGGGTGCCAGTTGACGGCAAAATGACGTATCTAATAAGTCACCAAAGTTGCCAACCAACCAATGTGACATAGCCTCATTGCACCATCCCCAATATGGACGGACTTATACAATTTATTATTTTTTCATCTTTCACTTTAAATATCAATGCTAAACTAAATAATAATTATTGTTACCAACTAGTGTGCTGGTAAACAGATTATCGTACTGAATCTTTTTTTTTAATCAACAGGCAGAGGCCCTAGCTGCATACCTTGAACAACCACTCAAACAAGTTGCAACATCATGACCAGTTGACGAAGTTTACTAATTTAACATTAGTTAGTAATAGTATTATATGACTAACAAATTGTGATTTGGCATGAGTGACAGACATAGAGTGATTTTACTTAACACATGAAATACATGTAGTTACTACACTATTAGATACTCCATTGTTTTCTTTTGTTTAGTTTTGACTATTTAGCACTAGCTGTTAGATGTGGTTTCACGGGTTAAATAAAATCGCTCTATGTATGATTTAAGCAACTTGTAGCTTGAGAACACATACACTCTTTCATGTAACAGAGAGTTTCATCAGATTTCCAAACACTGGGAAGATACATGTAGTTGAAAATTTGACACAGAGGTGTATTTTTGATGAAATTCAAGGTGTTAGGAAATCGTATGAAACACACAAGTGCTTGATATAATATTATTATCTTCTCGTTCAAAACAAAACTAAGGAGTAAAATGGAGAACTATAAAATAATTTAAAATCTATGGTAATGAAGACCAGGTATCCAAACTTTCATTACGTTTCTTTATACATGTACATGTAACTGGATAATAAGTTTCAGAAGTTCCCTGCAAAATGAGCAACAAGCTGTGGAATTCCATACTGATCAACATGTAGCAAAACCCAGCTGGATAATGCTTCTCGCCGATAATGCTATTAGCTAGTTAAGTTGAAACATTTATTGTACTACATGTACATGTATAAAAGAACTACTGAGATGAGTTAAGTCATGGAATTTCTCAGCTCATTGCTTAGATACAGGACTTGTATATTGTCTTTAGTGGGAACAGCAGTGTGGATGTGTTCCTTTTTCAGGCGAATAAAACAGAGTTACAAGCATCACAAACACTAAGAAGCCATATAATTCATTTCAAAAGACAACCACTCGTTGTCTTGATGATCCACTACCGTAAAGTTCTGAAACGTTTCTTTTGGATTTAGCAGCCTTTTCCTGTCACTACTTTCGGAGGGTCGTTACTTTTGGGTAGCTAAAACGTGTACCGTATATATGGACCCAGTGATCCATCTTACTATAATCGTGAACATTCTGCTGGTGATTTAGAGACGAAAATGATCAACCTTGTTGAAAATAATTTACATCAGAACAGAGTAATGTCCTCAGAAAATCCAATTACGTATGAGGCCGCCAGCTACAGTGTACTTGTACTTTCAGGATCTAAATATAAATAAATAATGTGACCCTATTTTGGAAAAGGTGGTCAAAGGTGAATTACCAAAATGGCGTTTAAACGCGTTAAAACGCGTTAAAACGAAAGTGTTTAAACACGTTTAAACCCTTTTTCTACGCGTTTAAACACTTTTTCTACACGTTTAAACACCAGTCCAAAATGTCCTGTGTTTAATACTACAATTAATTATGTTGTAGTTAGTTTCCTTAGGTTTTTATTTGAATAAGTGTGCGCATAAATTAGTATCGTTGTGGTTGGGAAACAACGTCGTCATGATTAGGGAGTAGGATTAAATTTTCCTCGATTATGGTAGTTAGTGAATTAAATGGCAACTGTGAACTGTGTATATGGTCCGTGATTGTGTTAAACAAAATTAATTTGTATTCGAAAGGTTGGTCTCAGTTGCAATAGACATTAATTTTACTAGCTCATCTGTTGAACGAAGGGAAATTAAGCTGAAGAACAAGAAGCAACTTCAAGGCTGTGTTAAGCTTAAGGTCTTACAATGTAAGTAAATTGATTCTATAAGTAAACATACCACTGACGTTTTTTTTCCTTTTGATCAGTAATCCGAAATCTGAAAGGTATCTGCAGCAAACATTTGATTTCTTAACGGGTAGAGTCTTCGCTTTCACCACGTACACCGACCGGAAACAAGACACGAGAGAAGTCGATCGATCAGGAACAAAATTTATGTCTCAGCTACTGCGTGTTTCCTGAGGAACAAGCAATTTTCCTCCTTCACGCTGAAGCAATTTACACTTCTTTTGAGGAATCCAACCAGAATTAAAATTGTTCGTGAAAAGCATATTGGCGAGTGATCGCTAAAATCGCTCGTGTGGAGGAACGAGGAGAATTGCGGCGGGGCTAAAACACAGGTCACGGATCACAGGTCACGGGTCACAGGTAACGGGTCACAGGTCACGGGTCACAGGTCACAGGTAACGGGTCACAGGTCACGGGTCACAGATAACGGGTCACAGGTCACGGGTCACAGATAACGGGTCACAGATAACGGGTCACAGAAAAAGAAGTAAAAAGAAAATAGCAACGTATGGCGTCAGATAGGGGACATAATCGGCACTCAGATTTCGTGGCGTCGGAACGGCTTACTTGCGTCGAAAATTGTTTTTCGTGTCGTTTGTTTTTCTTTCTTCGTGGCATCGTGTCAGTCTCTTCGTGCCGTTGTGTAGTCGTCGTACCAGTGTTGTCTTCGTCGCGTCGCTCCTGTCTCTTCGTGTCGTCAAGTTGTTCGTGTATTGCTTACTTCGTTGCGTTATTCATCTCTTCGCGTCGTCGTGTTCTTCGTCTCGTCGACGACGTAACGGCAACCTCATTTCCAGGGTCTACTCCGCTTTCAAGATGGCGGCTCGGCGCGGCGAAGACCCTGGGACACGCTGGTGAAATACTCCACTAATCGTGGAGTATTTTGTCACGAAACACACGATCGATCGTCTTAGCTACACTTGACCAACGGTTATAGGATCTAATATCATCATATTTTGTCATTTTTACATTCAGCCGCCTGGAAAATTCACATCTGATCACTCAGCTCAGAAAATCGGCTAAATATGGTTGATTATTCTTTCCACCTGTTCACGTTATAAATGGGAAGTCAATAGTTATGATGAGTTGGTGGAAAAATTTAGCATCTATATGCCATCGCTATTGTTATTAACTGCGTTCGTACTCGGGTAAAAAAGCGAATGCCGGGTGTTTCAGTGTTAGTGTTTGTTGCGTTGCAAACAAATGCGACCGCTTAGCAGTACATGTAGTGTAAGCAGTGAAATGTTCAAAAATAGTTTTACAACGGTGTTGGACTAAGTGTTCAACCCATGTGCGACCGCCGCCTCTGTTATATCGTTGTTGTTGTTTTATAAGAAAAAAGGTTCTGTTATATCGCTATTGTTATGTTTTCTGACGTGATTTACTTTACTTACTTTACTTTCTTTTTACCTCTTTTTCTGTGACCTGTTACCTGTGACCCGTGACCTGTGACCCGTGACCCGTTACCTGTGACCCATTACCTGTGACCCGTGACCCGTTACCTGTGACCCGTTACCTGTGACCTGTGACCCGTTACCTGTGACCCGTGACCTGTGATCCGTGACCTGTGTTTTAGCCCCGCCGGGAGAATTGGGGCGAGTTATTCAAGGAGTAAACAAATGGGCTTTGTAACTGTATCATGTTTATTCAATCAAATACATCTACAGCTCGATACTACCGGTAAAGTCAAAAGCCTGATTTAGTCTACAACTTAGAAAACATACAAAATATTGCTTTTTAGGCTCGACTGCATACATCATTTAGCGTTACATGTACATTTTAGTATTCAGAACGTCTTTGTTCAAGCGCGTGACATCTGCTTCGAATCTGCTCACTTGAAGAATCTGTGATCTAAAACTTTGTTGTGAGTTATCATCTGTTCCATAGCCTCTATGGATACCTCGAGTACTAAAACAAAATACAAGTGAAATGTTTGACTTCATTCAAACCATAGCTTGAGGTTTTAGGATGTGTAGCAGAAGTTCAAACGCACACGTGCTTGCAAAACAAATCGCGATGCAGATCACATGTTGTGTGCCTTCGTGTTCATAAGAATTAAACGTCGTATATTATTCCTTCAAGTACTACAAATAAACTACTCTATAAAACATGATAAAACGGACTGAAGTAGCATCAGTGAACAGATGCCTCTTGTCGCGAGCTCAATTCGTCCCCTGTGACTGAAGAGGTCCATGTGACATTTTTCCAATGGGATCGGAATTGATAATATAAATGTTGTTCTTCGGTTATGCATTCGTTTACTCAGGATCCATAGGACCGGACTTCTTTAAAATACTTCTAAAGTCCTTAGATCAACGTAACATTCGCCTTCAAGAGAATGAGAAATTACCGAGATAGATTTGTTGTGCATTCATGAAATGAAACATCAAAGATCAATAACTCTGGACACTGACACTAACCAGCTTAAATATATTTTATAAAAATCTGTTTCAATCAAGTCCAATTTTGATCAGTCTAGTATTTATGTTTGTTTTTGGCTTCTTATCTCACGCCTAAACTGTAAATTATTTCAAACCAAAATTAACACGTGTCTGAACTGGCGTACTCAAAAATCAAAATAACTCTTCCAAGGTTAAATACCAATGGAACAAATCAAAACTCGATAACACTTACCCTTACGTTGTTTTTCCCATGGTGATACCACAAATGCATTGTACCAGCGGGAAGAAAACTTCACTCTAACTTTTTGTCCTACCGCCAGGCTTTCAGGACTTGGAGGGTCAATTGTATTTCTCACCACGGGTTGTTCCTGACCATTCCACGCACATTTAGTGTCCCAGCGTATCATTACCTTCTTGGTTGTCATCGTGTAAACTAACTATTAAGATGTACTTTCCACACTACACGTTAAGGACTGAGGACATCGCATGGGTTGTAAAGTATTTTATGTCATTGCGAGTATCTCGACCTTTCTCAAATATCATGTCATCTTCAATGTGCATTGCCATCACGCTATACATAAGTCACAGTGTCATATTAGGTTACCGAACTTTGCTGCACGAAACGTTTCAACGCACGCAAACAAAAGTCTCCCACTACAGGAATAAAGCAATTTAATTTCCACTAATACAGGGGCACCCAACGGATCGTTTCGGTGGAATATCTGTTCGGAAGGCCTATAATCGCCTCAGATATTCGGTTAGGGAAATGTCATCTCAAACTTTCGTAATATGGGAAAATTAATGCCTTTCGTTTTCGGAGAGATAAAAATGTCGTTTTGGGTACAAAAAAATGTCAGCTAAGATTTTCGGAAAGGCAAATTCAGCTCGTAAATTCGGGTAATAAGAGTTCAATCCCTAAAATTTTCTGATGTTTGAAAGTTCAGCTAACGTATCCGAAAAGAAACATTTTTCTTAGCGATTAAAATAAGCCATTAAACTGCACAAAAAGCACAATAATAACGTAAAAACAACGTTCCGACGCCTACAAGAAAATGTTGTCGTTGGGTGCCCCTGACTAATAGTGCCAAATAGTTATCACAGCCATGATACTATACGAGCTACATCTACGGCAATCCCAACCACCTTATTTTGTTATTTTGTTGGCGTTTTTCTACCTCAATAATTAGAAACTACTTCGATTTGAAGGCAATTTACATCGTGATACATCTGAGTCAATATTGCGTGCCACATGAAATATGTTCTCACGCAAAGTGGTCAATTCACAAACAAGAAAACATTGTTTCCATTGTAGCGGCTCTCAAAACTATGCTTGATATCTGGCGTAAAGTCTAAAGAAAGGCTCTTTTTGCTCAGTCTTCTTCTACTGTGTAATTGTTACCGATACTGCAATGCACGAAATTTTTAACAACGTACGCAAACAGAAGCAAATTGTCTAGCACCGGAACTGACATCAACGGAATTTCTTTATTGCACTACAGTTTGAGCAGGTGATTAAAAAGGTTGAACGTTTGTAACCGAATGTAGCGTAAGACTGTTTCCATATACAGTACATGTAGGCAAGAATACTTTAATTGTAGTCTATCTATTACTATTACTAATTACTATTACAGTCAAGCCTGTATTTTGTCATCCTCTGTTGGCAGTCAGTTGTCAAAGTCCCGGAATGAAATTGCACCAGTTTTACTTAAAACTTTACCTTTATTCGATGGTCACTTAAAAAAGGCCCAACCAGCGTACACTATTGTCTGTGGGCTGCATTTGAGGAGCCAAAAACACTTGAGCAAACTGACTGCATGTTATCTGATTTCAACGGAATTTCTTTATTGCACTACAGTTTGAGCAGGTGATTAAAAAGGTTGAACGTTTAACACAGGTTTACCCACCAAACTCCGCCGGGGGCAAACTGGTTCGCAGAAAAGTTCATTCAAGAGGACTTTGGCGATCATGGGCGAACTTCCAAACTTTTATTAATTTTAGAGATTTTTCGTGAAATCAGATAACATGCAGTCAGTTTGCTCAAGTGTTTTTGGCTCCTCAAATGCAGCCCACAGACAATAGTGTACGCTGGTTGGGCCTTTTTTAAGTGACCATCGAATAAAGGTAAAGTTTTAAGTAAAACTGGTGCAATTTCATTCCGGGACTTTGACAACTGACTGCCAACAGAGGATGACAAAATACAGGCTTGACTGTAATAGTAATTAGTAATAGTAATAGATAGACTACAATTAAAGTATTCTTGCCGACAAGGCGAAAAACCGCTGATTGGCTAAATAGCCCTTGTCTCAGAGCATGCTCAAGCGCTCTCCTCTGACCATGTGCGGGCGCAGTTGTGTTGGTTTTGAAATGAAGCGAGCAACGAAAATGAATTTTCGTGTGAGTGTGACAAGTGGATTTTTGCCCATCAGGAACATCTTCTCGTCGCAAAGAATACAGTTAAAGTACAAGCAGAAGCTTAGGCACAAGTAAGTATGTTTTTAAATTAATCGAGCTTTGAACGTTGTTCTTGTGCTTCGACTTGTGTTATGATTTTCGAATTTGACCGCTCAAATGGAGCTGTTGTTTATACATAACCACGCGCTTTATTTCTTCTCCACAGATGTTGATGTATAAAATATGACTTTACATAACAGGGTTAAACGGTAAGCAAGTTTAACTTCTACTTAAAAAAACAAGCTTGGTCGAAGAATAATGTTGAAAATAATGTTTTTCCAGTGAGTGGCGCCAATTTAAACTTAACACATGTACTGGTGAATTCTTTCACCTCCGATTTTAAAATAACTCCCAATAACTACTATTAAATACCTAATGCCTCAGGGTGTTTTTACTTTCTTTTTACTGATTTTTCCCTTATCCCCATTACGAGTACACTATTTTGTTTGTCTTTTCGGCCATTTTTTTCCCGATCCCGTATCCGATCATGATAATTTAGCCTGACAAAATTTCGGTTAATTCCTTCCTGCGAAAACCTGTTGCAATTAAAGTTCATTGTGCAAACTCTGCTGTGTGGTTGTAGATGCCATGTGATTAATATTTAATACTGGGACAACAGCTTAACAAATGTACATGTACATGTCTATAGCCGTATATAGCTATTTAGTGTGTTCAAATTGACAGTAGTATAAGCCTTGCTGCTTTTAATCCAGATCCTCACTAGCAATGCTGGTGTAAGCACAAGAACACTGAACCTTAATCAAGGACAGCATGTAGCGCTGAAACTTGAAAAAATGAACCCACTTATTTTTCTAATGTTGTCCTCAGTTGAAGTTAGTGCGTTTCAAGTATGTGTTACACATGTTATAGTTTGCTACGTGTTCATCATGCTTGCATCATTTTTTTTTTTTTATTGAAATGTATATTTTTGAGAACTGATGTAATATGTTTTGATGTAGATTTAATCTGCATACCGTATTTCCTCGAATAATAGCCAAGGGCGATTATTATTATTTTCGCTACAAAAGGGGCAATTATTCAAGGGGAGGCGAATAATCGAGGGGGCGATTATTTCAAATATTGCTCGCTGAAGTGCTAATGTGCTTATGTGCTAATTATAGAGCTCCAAGAAATAAAGGAAAGATTCAAATACATGAACATCACTACAGAAATACTGTAATGAGAACTGAAAACTGAGCTTTTGTAACTTGTAGCTTGTTTCCTATCCAAGGTGTAAATTTTTAACTTGACTGGGAAGGGATGAAATAAAGGGGAGGGAGTGGGGGAGTTGGAGGGAGGGGGGCGATTATTCGAGGGGGGCGATTAATTGAGGGAGGCTATTATTCGAGGAAACACGGCATTAGTGAAGAACCAAATTAATTAATTAATTTATAAACAGTGCGAGTGGAAAAGGGGATGGTTTTTTTTTTTTAGATTTAAGTATATAGGTAAATGTTTTGCTATTTTCTTTCCTTTCAGAAAACGTACATGTATGTCGCCCGTTTCTAACTGATTTGAAGACGAGATGTACAGGATTGCAGTATTGTAGTCTAAAGGAAAAATAATATGTTTGAAAAAGAACAAAGATAATTTGATTCCAGAGGAAGTCTTGGGCCCAGTTGTTCAAAGGGTGGATAACGCTATCCACCGGATAAATTGCTATCCAGTGGATAATTATAAGTGCTAACAAAACAAACTATGCTATCCGTTGGATAGTGATTTATCCGGTGGATCACGTTATCCATCTTTTGAACAACCGGGCCCTGATTGTTAGGGTTATTTTCCACTCCTTTTTGACAGCTTACAAGTAAATTAGTCTTATTTTTCTGTCAAAACTCCAAAAAGCCAGGTGACACAGCTGCGCCAAATATAAGACAATGACACTAAGCCATAAAGCCCCTTCCATACGAGCAAGTTTTCCTTGACAAGGGACATTGACAATTTTTTATTTGCTCATGTGGATAAACAACAAATTTAATTTGACAAGTTTTTCCTTGACAAATTTTATTTGTTCGTGTGGACGATAAACAATTTTTCTTTGACAATTTTCTTTGTAACAACAATAATATTGTACAGCGGATTATCATCTTTAATAGGACCCAGGTAGCGAGCAACAAGATAAGGCCGCTGGGCACCAGGGATTCCTTGTAATATTTTCCTTGTTGCTCGTCCACACGAACAAGTTTCACAATTTGGCATTTTTTCCTTGACAAGTGTCCTTGTTCAAAAACTGGCATGCCAGTTTTTGAAGAAGGAGACTTGTTCCACACGAGCAAGGAAAAATTGTCAAGTGAAAACTTGTCAAGGAAAACTTGCTCATGTGGAAGGGACTTAACTAATCAACGGTTATCAAAATAGAATATGGAGCTAACAATTAATCAAAACTATAACAAAATTCTCGAATCTGATTGGTTATCAGCAGGCGCGATTTGAGCACTAATAGGACAGTGTACGCGTCATGCTTGTAATTGGACGATGTAATAGGACAGTTTACACGTCATGCTTGTAATTGGACAGTGTAATTGGACATTACGCGTCATTTGCGCGCGCTGTCCTTTGCTCGTGCATGCATCTCGGTCAAAAACAAACTTGATTATTATGTTTTTATTCACGTTTAACGTCTTTTCCTCAAATTTTGTTATAGTTATGATTAATTGGTAACAGGACTTTGTGTCGTCCAATTCTGTCTGTAATCATACTCGTGATTAACAAATCGGACTCCCGCGAAGCGCGGTCGTCCGATTTTGTTAATCACTCGTATGATTACAGACCGAATTGGACTCCACTCAGTCCTATTACCATTATAAATTGGAGTTATAATTCATAAATATATAGTGTTACAGACTCAATTCCAATAAGAATAAAAAATGTATTTGCATATATCTTTGATGGCTTTGATTGTTGTCTTGAATTCTTTGGATATTAGGAGCATTTTTGCTCTTTATTAGTTTTGCAGTAAGCTATTTCTTTCTTCTTTCATTTCTTTCTTCCTTGTTTTTCATGCCATTCAATGCTTCAATAAAATTCCAGATTTCTCCCTGTGTTACATTGACCTAACATCGAAAAGGTCTGCATTTAGGAATTCATATAAATAACTCAACAAAATAAACCTTGATTTAGTGAGCTCATTAATATTTAAACATCACTTGATAGTTTGAAACATTGCAGTGGCTCTTCAGTGGAAATAAAGTATGAAATCATTGGTTGTGTTAGTGTTCATGTTGCAGCTTTAGTGATTTAGGGTTATGGGTTTTCATATGGTTAATTAGACCTTGTTTAGAGCTAAACCTTTGCCAAAATATTGGGACCACTCTGCATACTTCCATGTAAGTAGAAAATTCAATCAATTTCAGGGTAGTTTCCAGAAAATAAACTTGAGGTTACAGTCAAATTTTCACTCATCAAAGTCAAATTGTGCACAACAAACCAAAGGAAATAAATATCGAACAATTGAACAAACAAACAAAACTATTGTGAGAAGTAAAGGTGGAAATTGCTCAGAAAATTGCCCACCCCTCACCCTCAAAAATATAATTAATTCGTTAAAAAACAAAAAGAGAAAACCATTTATTTGGAAAACCCTTTAAAAGCCGGTGGAATGCAATTTTGATAACACACCTTTCATATAGGTAAGAATTATTTTCTTTCAAGTCTTTGTTTTCCTGTTCGAGAGCCTCCAACTTCTTCGATCAGTTCACTCCAATTTGGAGGATGCCTTGGGGGACTTTTATATCTTTGTGTGCTTCGTTTTCGCTGACAGAAAGTTGTCGCTAATGGAGAAAATTATACTTATCTTACATGCAATGACATTCTTGTAAAATAACAAAATACAAAGCGGAAATACTTGTTGCCAGTAATATTCTCATCGTTTTCAAACCTGGATTTGAATCCAGGTCTGATTGGCAAATTCTACCAGAACAATGTTAACCGAAGCAACTGAGGCAAACACTGTGAGAGCATCTGACGCGACGTCCGCTGAAGTTTTTGGAAACAGCAAGAGGAAGAAGACTGTATCTTTTCACACTTCGTTTAAAACCATACTTTTCAGAATCTGTTTAGCTATGACGTGAAGTTTTTCCCCAACAGTTACATGTAACGGGACTAGCAAAACAGTTTTCTCACGCCTTGGCACAAAACATTTTGTAAACTACTGAAACTACATGCATTGTGTGCGGTCCTTGGTACAAAACCGCGCAACGAATTAAGAACGACGACAACAACAAATAGATCAGAAAGTTTATTAATCAAACTGATATAACTACAGTACATTCAACAAGTTAAAAGAGCGGTATCTGATCAACATACGAGGGTTAGGTTTAACTGACATTGAATACACTATAACTTAAATACATGATCGAGTCAAACTGAACACAAACAAGTCGAACTGCTTACCGTTCGCTTGACAGCACGAGCGAAGGGAAGACGCTACTGGAAGTACGGATGACTCCTTTGCCAATATTTCGGATATCCATCTTTAAACAGCATTTTCAAAAATTCATTGGCTCGAAAAAAAGTCATATTTGATATTTTCTTTAAAAATTATCAAACTTTCTATCACGGAAATTCTGACCTTAACAATTCATATACGGCCTTAACAAACGGGAAAAACGAAGGTCCTTTGAATTCTTGTCATCAAGTATAGTTGTCCTTGTAGAGAACAGAACAATGGGCAAAACATTTTGCAACAAATGACTGATTACCGTCTGAAGTAGGCTCCCTGATAGTAAAGGAATTGCGCTGAAAGTTCGACAAGAATGAACACGATCAACTCGTATGAACGGTCGTAAACTGGACCCTAATTACGTGGCAAAATCTGATTTGTCGTCCACCATTTTGAATTTGTAACGGTCTGGATTTTTTCGCGCATGCGCAGCGGTTTTTCCGCCTTGTCATTCTTGCCTACATGTACTGTATATGGAAACAGTCTTACGCTACATTCGGTAAGATTGCTTTGTAAAAACAGTGATATGCCCTGCAGAAATTGATTTGCTGAATTTCCGTGACGTTTTTCGCAGTCAAATGCCTGAGGTGAGTCCAACCAACATTTTTACCAAAATACCGGAAGCGGAAATAGCCCTGCACATTTTCTAGTCCCAGTCCCAGTCCCACGAACAATCAGCAATCAACGCGACGACCAAAGTCAAACTCCGTGTAGTATTTTTTCCTTTCAAAATCGCAGAATTTTCGACAAGAAAGCGTGATTACGAACTACAGTGGAATCCCAATGTCTCGAACCTCCAAGGGAAACTAAAATTGGTTCGAGAAATTCGGGGGTAAAATTACAATGAAACGAATCCAAGAGGAACGACTTTTGGTTCGAGTTAATATCGGGATCAATGTTTGAGAAATCGAGGGTTCGATTCCACGGTTTGTACTTCTGTTTTCTTTTCTTAAATTGGATGAAGTTTACATATTTCTTGAAAATGGATCATTCGAGGTTCTACACAAGCTCAAAATTGATCCGTTAGCATGTGATGGAGCGAGGTGAATTGAGACTCGGGCGTGCATTATGCGTGAGAGTTAATTGGTAGGTAACAGTATTGATTTTAGATTATAGGCCATGCCTTACATTATCTTACAACGGAACTTTGAGGATTTCATTGAAAAGTTGCTGAAGGAAAGTTTCAATTTAATCTAGTTAATTTGCCTTTCGTATTTTTGCTATAACGATTAAGTTTCCACAATGAATGAAGAAGGAGAAAAAAATATAAGCTTAAACATACCAGTATAAAGCTTTAATAATAATTTATATAACTATTATAATCTCCTTTCGCTTAGTACATGTACATGTACTTCCAGTGCTATAACCATTTTTACTCTTGAATGGAATGAATCTGTCATAACTTAAATAAATTAATGCGTTTAAACGCTCCATTGGAGGTGACATTCACCTTATCAAAAACGCATTTAAACGTTTTTTTAACGCGTTTTAACGTTTTAAAAACGCGTTTAAACGGTGTTTAAACGCGTTTTTGTTTAAAACGCGTAAAAACGCGTTTCCGTTTTTTCATCTTTAACTACCTTTTCCAAAATAGGGTCACTTTATACATGTAAATCGCTACTTTTGGGGGGTCATCACTTTCGGAACTTTATGGTAGTTTTATGATGCATTTATAAATCTGAAATAAAAATGTGTAAGAACTTTTACATGTAGAAATTAAATAGTAAAAGCGTTTAAATTTAATAGTGATGTTAAAAACATCAAGAACATTTTTCCCTTAGCTTAATAACATTAACAATCAGGTCCAGATAGTTGTCAATGATGTCACCATCATATTTGCCCATCACTTTAAACTCTCTCTTACTTGAAGCAGACACAAGAATATGGAAGATCTGTACATTAGTAGACAGAGTCAGGGTTTTTGAATACAGGTTTTTTAATAAAACATATTTTCACACAGTGGTTACCAGTCTTTCATTTTGATGTATATGTGCTATTTGCATTTGTAGTAAACAGCTACATTGTGTACAGTTGTAGCCTCCTACGCAGACTTTCAGGAGGAGGAAAGATTGCGCGACGAGCCCAAAAAAATTCTGCGTAGGAGGCTAGTACAGTTGCTGATGGTCCAAACTTTTCTGCACAAAGACAAGGAAGTCAAAAAAGTGAAGTGTTGAAAAGTTTCAGTCAGGCTGATTCATAGCCTGCGAGTGTTTAGGGGGGCATGCGAGAAGACATGCGAGGAAGGCACGTTTTCTTCTTCTCCCACATGCCCCTTCAACTCGCGCTTCATTTACTCCAGCATCTAGGCTAGCTGATTCAGTAACCTCAATCCCAGGCTCTCTCAAGAGAGGAAAAGGAGAGAGACTGGGATCAAGGTACACAGACCTATTTGAGTGCGAGCGAAATAACAGCCACTGGAGGTTTAGTGAACGCAAGGGGGTGGGTTATGTCATTTTTCATCTTGATGTGGTAGTTGATGAGGCCGTAGGCCGAATCAACTAACACATAGAAATTGAGAGTGAATAATCTAATAATATTGTTTTAGTAAAAATCATAACAATTATTGTCTAGTAACTCTAAATCCTCTTCCAAACGAGAAGAAACCGCAATTTTGTAGACACCTCCAGCCACTGCACACTAATGGCTGATAGTATACGAGTACATGTAGCTCAGCCAATCAGATTGTCTCATTTGCATTAGTATACACTGCACGAAAAGTTGCCTTTGACCTACACCTGTGACCCTAGTCAAAGGCCGTCTTTTCCATACCATTGATGCAGGTCACAGATGGGCAAAGGCCGTCTTTGAATTTGGTCAAAGATGGTACGCCTTTGACCTTAGTCAAAGGTGGAACAAGGGTATTGCAAAATTTGACTTTGACTGGGTCAAAGGTACTTTTGACTGCGGTCAAAGTTGTTACTAACTTTGACGCGCGTCAAAGCTTGTCAAAGGCGATATCAAAGGTGTTGTTTACCTTTGACCACTGTGGCAAAGATAGTCGTCCATCTTTGACTCACCTTTGATGCGAATCAAAGATGAGACAAATCCAACTTTTCGTGCAGTGATACTAGTAGATTTTTACTAAATCTGGTTAGACATTTCAGCATTATATGTATAAAATTTTGATCATATTTTCGCATAAGGCTACAGCTGTATATTGCTTTGATTGCAGTTTGGTTTTATTTTAAAAGAAATAGAAAATGTTTGGTTCTTTATAACGTAGCCTGATGCAATATATGCAATAATAGGCCATTTCCGAATTGTCTTTTGCCTCTGTTTCAAAACGAAACCATTCAAATGAAAATGAGTGATTTGCATGAAAATGAACCTGCGAGTAAAATTAATTTCCATATGAAAGGTTTTGCACCAGGACTTGTTTTGAAACAGAGACAAAACAAACTCGGAAATTGCTTATTAATAAGTGCTTGATGTTCACCGAGGTGGTAGTTAATGCACACAAGTCAAGCATTTACAGTGGCACAGTACACTGTAATGCGCACCATCAAGAGTATGTAGCAGTTATTTGCAGGTGATACAGTGGTCCCTCAACCAATCAAAAGAAGGGAAATATGCATGAAGCAAAATAATGTTTGATCTTTGTGCTTCAAGGAATAAACCTTTCTCCAAAATCATATTATATTTTTAAGCTGAGCGGAAAATCAATACCAGCACCAGAAAGACCACCTCTTGTTTGGTAATCATACAAAGTTTGGTTAGGTTCTACCTGAGTTGAGAAAACACAAGTTGAAAACTGGGAAATTTAGAGACGCCAGACGTTTGTATGACTGGGGATTTGGAGTAATTTGCAGCGGCCATTTTGTTGAAAGGTCTATTATGAGTGTTTATGTATTGTTATTGTGGAATCAATTTATTTTCATAAAGGAGAGTCGTGTTAACTCAGTCTAAAAATTGCACATCACTCACTGCACAGATGTAAATCACAAGAAAAGATCAAACTTAACATTTTATTTAAAAACCACAACACTAATACAACTTTCTAGTAATTTATATGACTAAACTCCATAAATTACATACATGTGGGTAGAACAATCCATACATAACTAACACTTCTGGATCTAATTGAAGGGTTACATGTAGGTCAAAAACTATGCTAAGTGGGCAATTTTCCTTCATTCTATTAGTTATGATCGACTTGACAATAAAACGCAAATAAAATGACAATAGTACAGGGTTCCTAGACATCTGCTACACAAGCAAATTTCAATACTTATTCCATAAAAAGAGAAAAAATTGATTGTAAACTATAACCAAAAAGTTTGCCTAAAATGAAACTTCTAATATTACTGACATTTTCCAGATTACAACGGTTCTAGACATTTGGAACTCTGCATGAACCCTGTACAACTAAAGATACTTGTAACAATTGAGCATACAAAAGGAAAAATACATGCTATAACTACATATGCTTCATGACAGTGGTACAATGCACATTGTTCTGTACGATGTGCTTTGCACAAACAAACACTATAAAAGTAACGAGTTGGTTGTCAAGAAAAGTCACTAATCATTCATCGCTTTCATCACGCTTGTCGCCAGGTGATGCAGCCCGTGCTGGTGGCTCAGGAGATTTTGAAGGTGTACGGGAACGCTTCTGTCGTACAGGTGACCTGGAAGGGGAACCAGGGGAACGACTCTTGGAACGAGAGTAAGACCTGCAAGTCAGAAAGAATAATGAAATGAAGTTTACTGGGAAACATCTTGAGAAAGAGTCACGTTATCAGTCAGTGACACAAGCTACTTAGAAAAGAAAATTTCCGACTTCTCCCAAAAGGAGTGGAACTCACAATACGACCTTCCGCACACCAGTCACACGCTCTATCACTAAGCTACAGGAGACTCATGGAAACTACTCCATATAACTACTGTAGATTGCGACAAACATCCCACATACTGCTACAGTACCGCTCAAAAGTAAGTTACCACCTACGCGCGAGACGCGTCTCGTTTCTCGCGAGACACGTCTCGTTTCCTGCGAGGCGAGTCTCGTTTCCTGCGAGGCGAGTCTCGTTTCTCGCGAGAGGCCGTCAGAAAACTGTAAGTTTTTGTGTATCTTATCGAAGACTCCCGAAGACTTGATTCTTTGCGTAACTTATCGAAGACTTGATTCTTTGCGTATCTTATCGAAGACGTGATTCTTTGCGTATCTTATCGAAGACTTGATTCTTTGCGTATCTTATCGAAGACTTGATTCTTTGCGTATCTTATCGAACGCTTGATTATTTCGAACGCTTGATTCTTTGCGTATCGATAGAAGGTTTGATTTATTGCGTATCTTATCGAACGCTTGATTCTTTGCGTATCGATCGAAGACTTGATTCTTTGTGTATCTTGTCGAACGCTTGATTCTTTGCGTAACTTATCGAAGACTTGATTCTTTGCGTATCTTATCGAAGACTTGATTCTTTGTGTATCTTATCGAAGACATGATTCTTTGCGTATTTTATCGAACGCCTGATTCTTTGCGTATCTTATCGAATACTTGATTCTTTGCGTATCTTATCGAACGCTCGAACGCTTGATTCTTTCGAACGCTTGATTCTTTCGAACGCTTGATTCTTTCGAACGCTTGATTCTTTGCGTATCGATAGAAGGTTTGATTTATTGCGTATCTTATCGAACGCTTGATTCTTAATTGCGTATCGATCAAAGGTTTGATTTATATTGAGGTTTTATCTTTGTATCTTATCGATGGCGGCGGAAAGCTGACGTTTCGGCGTTTTGTTTGATTATAGTGACAGTGTATTTCTGTCACGTTGTTTGTCGTCTACTCGTCTGGCCGCAATGTAAATAAATACTTTCGCTTGAGAAATCGCAAGTAAACTAGAACTCGTTACGCATTTAAGCTGAAGTTTTCGATTATTCTGTGAATGAAAACGATACTATTCTATTCCAATCTTGTTGTAAAGCGACGGCCGGGTCGCCGAATCAAGCGAGGGCTTTTTCAGGCATTTGAGATGACGCCACTCGACTGTGTTTTTAAAATAATTTGGCGCTTCGATCTCTACATGTACTTTTCCCGCCGTAAATAGCCTGATCGCAGGTTTCACTGCAATGAAAAGGAAGTATTTCAAACTTTAACCATTTCGCTGTTCGTTTTCTATTCCTTGTTTCATTCTCTTCGTGTTTTTAAACTTTTATGTAGCTGTAGTTGAATTGGCGTTACGTTTCGCATTTCGTTGTCTCGCCTAGAAATCTTCGAACGAACGAAAACCATCGAGTGAGTTGTCTTCTCTTGGAGTATCTTATCAGTAAACTTTCCCCTGTACTGGCAACATATTAAACTTTATAAATTGCACAAGAACATGTCGATACATTTGGTTTGATTTCGGCAACCGATAGCAGATTAGAGCGTACCGTTTTGCGGGAGTTTTATTTTACGCGGTCAGAGCGACTTCGATTTCTTGCGCGTAATATATTCCATACTAGCCGGTTCAGTGATTTTCGCGAGAAACGAGACTCGTCTCGCAGGAAACGAGACTCGTCTCGCGAGAAACGAGACTCGTCTCGCGAGTAACGAGACGCGTCTCGCGAGTAACGAGGCGAGGGGTGCGAGGGGTGGTAACTTACTTTTGAGCGGTACTGTACATGTACTGTAGGATTGTCTTTGTCGATGAGTGAGAATGTGTGGTAGAAATACATTGTATGAAAAATATGTTATTACATGTAGAATGTCTTTCAAGCTCACTGATGACATGTACATGCACTAGATTGTTCTGCTGATAATGTAGCTGCCAGACTAAAACACGCAGATAGAAAAATAATATCAATGGCTCAGGTCCTCGATTCTCATGTACATGTACACTGTACATGTACTGCCTACCTGAATAAGAATTTGTTACACAAATCAGGCACTATTTGGTGCTACAAATGTAACCAACAAAAATTAATGCATACTTACTTTGAATGCTTTCTTGGTGAACGAGAGCGAGAACGCGACCTGGAGCGGGGCGATCGAGATCTTGAACGAGGAGACCTGGAACGCGAACTCCTCCTGTAGCTGCTGTGTCGAGCAGGAGGGGAACTATGATGGCCTTTATCCTGCAAGAAAGACGCATGTTTAGTCACATGTACATCCCCACTCGATCATCTTTACTGCATGCCCATTTGGAACATACTACAGTGATCTGTTCATTATCAGAGAGGTTAAACTCTGACTATGCAAAGAGCAAAGGAAAAACAGGAAATAGAAAAAAACCAATTCCCCTGAGCAGGAATGTAACCCACACTACGTACCCCAGTCTCATAACAGATGCACTAATCACTGAGCTGCTGAGGCAACACAATGCCAGATACAGTGTACATGTAGCAATTTGGAGAATCCCAAATAGTCCGGCGGATAAGGGGCTAGATTGTTCAAAATTGTGATAAAAGCACCAAAATTTCAGTAAAGATACCTTTTATCATGTAGATTAATATACGATTAAGACCCAATTAGGATCTCGATCATAAAGTCGATAAATTAAAGGGCGAAAAATGCGGTCAGCGGTAGGCATCGCGGGCTCATATCGCAATGTTCAAATTGCTCAAAACGCAATGATTTCTAAGTCAAAGTCAAAAACGTTTATCAGGTAAGTTGTAAAACTTAAATTTTGATCAGTTTTTCTGCGAAATAATCACGAATTAATTTGTTTTTGCGCCCAAACTCAGCAATGATGAGCCCGCAATCTGCGATTCCGTGCCTGTGGTTATGATAATAATGTGTTTCCGTAAGCACTTACATTCATTCTTGGAAGCAATTTCCAGCACAGAAACACAGCGCGGTGCAAGGTAGATTGGCCTTTGTACACTTACACAGACCTCGACAAGCTCTTTTGCAGCCACAGCTTATCAGTTCACTGCATGCCTTTGCTGCTTCTTGTAAAGTCGTCCAGATTGGGCTCGAGACGCCTTCAGATTGCTGCCATCCGGCCCATTCCAATGGACTCGGTAGTTCCTGGACTGGTTCAAGTGTCTGTCCCCATACCTGACATGCTTGATAAGCTGCTCTTTTGATGTGTTGCACAAGAGCGGCCTGCGTCGGCGGAATATTGTCAATGGTTCTCGTTCCTTGCGCAAAAATCGATTGGCGAGCTTCGTTAACAGATGTGAGAGGGCATGTCCGACTATACAGGATTACCACAAATCGCTCCAGGGCTTTGATGTCTTCCTCAGAGACCATGCTTTGCGGAGTTGACAAGTGGAGGAAGGTTTCTGTTATTTCTGGCATTGACTTCCAAGCATTCCAAGCTGTCTTCTTTCCTCTTCCGGACATGTAGGAAACAGTGTCACACCCTGTGACTGCATGGAAAAACGTCAGGGCTTCGCATTTCTCATCTGGCAGAGCACTTGCAATGGAGTGTACGGGCAGGTATCTCAAGTGTTTTCCTACTCCAAACGCTAACCATAGCTCCTCTGCGCGTAGCTTTCTGACGTTTGCAACGGCTAACACCACGACATCCGTATCCACTGTTCTTATCATAATCCTGCGGTAGCCTCGAGCGACTGCGTGCTTCACATGTACAAAGATCCTACTGTCTGCCTCCTCGTGATTGCATGGCGCAATACCTTCCTTGTCTATAGGGACAGAGCTAATCACATCGTCATCGTAGGTACTTACTACTTCAACAGTCCTCCAGGTGGATATTTGAGACGCTCGCTGCAAGGAAATGAAACAGCTCAGTTTTATTCTCATCGGATCGAAGGAACGACTGCCAATTTGTAGGGAGAGTTGTTTTGGCACTCACTCGCCTACGAAGACCTGCGCCTCGTGCCTGCCGGGTGCCCTTCTTTAAACTGTTCTCGATGTACCTGTCCCATACGAGATCAATTCGCTTGACACGCTGTGCCTGTTGAATGATGTATGGAAGGAACACACACGTTGCGTAGTCTTGAAATGTTTTCGACTTTCCAGGCGGCAACATGTTGACAACAACTGCGGCATCTATGACTTTCACCTCAACATTGGGAAAATTTACCGTCGTATCAACTTCGATACACTGGACTAGTTCTGACTTCTGTCCGGCGCGCATTCTTCCTTCAGTGGATAGTGACGGCGGGCTTGCATGATTCTCATGCCTAAAGACGTCTTCCAGATTTCCTTCTCTTGCTTGACAGGCAATATAAAGTCAAGCAAAGAGATTGCAGTCGTTCTTGAGCGCTGCAATCTGTGTGCGAGCTATTGGATTCGTATTCTCTGTCGTTCCAAATAACGGTAGCTTATTTCGTTTAATGGTATCTGTTAGTGCTTTCGAGCACTTGTTCAGCCTTTCTTCTACGTATGTTGCATATTGAGATTCTCCATTCATCTTGGCAGTTTTCACAGCCTCTACAACACGTTCGGGCATCACGTCCTTAGCATCCAGTACAATGAGGTCTGCAGTGTCCTCTGTAAAAGGGTTGCCCATCGTGTTGTGATCGATGTTATCGACGTTTCCCGTAGTAAATAAAGACTGTCTGAGTTTGGGCGGGCAGACCACACCTTCTTCTTCGAACTGCGCACATACGCTGTTACCCAGGTTTGTTGAAATTTGCATTACTCTGTCGTAGGAAACCGATAGTCCCAGTCTAAAATTGATCCACCAGATTTTTCTTTCGGGTCTCGGCGTGGATCACCAGCCCTAAGTACATTGGCAACGGCGTCTCTCTCGTTAGGCTGTGTCGCGTTGCTTTGCTTTCTGAGTTCTGGTCTCTTCGACGATTGACGGTATTGAAAATCAACAGCTGGGATATCGCTAGAGCAGCAGTGCTGGCGTTCCTTTCTGTCTCGTCGCGTTTGTCTTGCTTGATGCTAGCGCCCTCCAATATCATTTTCACTAATGCCAGAAGGCTAGCAGGAACTGCCTGATGTTGACAGTCCAGTTCGAAGGATCCATTAAATTGCGGCTGATCTCGTAAAAGTTCTCCCCTGATGAATGTAGCTGTCTTAGCAAGGTGGACAGCCTCAGCATCAAAGTCACGGCGTTGCGCGAGCTGCAATACTGCACTGATATTACGCGAGAAGGCAAGTCTCACCTCTTTTCCCTCGTTGTACGACTTCAGATCTGGTATTACCGATTCAAGACGCTCTTTTAGTCGAGTAGAATTTATGCGCTCTGGTACATGAGCTCCAAGCTCCTCAATCCGCGCAGAGTAAAGCTTTACTAGATCTGATAGCATAAATGTTGTTGGTTCTGTGTTCTCTTCAATATAAGAGACTAACTCTGCTAATGCAATTGCCTCTAGGGAGAGTGAACCGTGTTCATCTGAAACCGTCGTTTGTTGAATTTTCTTAACACGGTTGTAGAGAGTTGCTAGACATGATGCATGGTAAACAGCATCAACGGCATGCATATCACCATTGGCGAGTTTGGTAAGCAGCTTTCTGTCCCGCAACTGGGTTGCTGCAGATCGTACCCTGTTGTCTATCCCAAGGGTTGCTGCTTTGTGCAGCGTTCCTCCTCCCTCCTCACAGAAAAAAACAAACATTAGACTCTCCTGGCTCTTGATACGCAATGGACCCTACCCTAGCACGTGTCTTTACTGGACTAGTATCTGTCGAATTGTTGTCCTCTAACTTTCGCTTCCTGGCCCTCTCATACTTAAGGGTACTACAGCTAATGAAGCACGACTTATGCCATTTTGCGTTGTTGTTTCTAAGAGTTTTTTCAACTCCGCATCCTTCGTCAAGTCTTGAATAGATCCGATTTCGTGGAATCGTTCCAAGTTTTCGGCGAGGGTTTTGTAATTGACCCGAGCTATAACCTGTACTCTTGGCCCTTTTGCTGTTTAAAGGATTGGTAAGTTTCTTACCTGTACTTTTCTCACATAAAGCACACAAGTTCCAGTCCTTAAATACCACTTATTGGGGATTATTATCACTCATTTCGCTCAGTAATCCGAAACTACAGCATCTGTATATTTTTGTGTACGAAAACTACAAGGCATTCCTTGTAACCAGAGGCATGGCACTAATATGGAATCGCAGATTGCGGGCTCATCATTGCTGAGTTTGGGCGCAAAAACAAATTAATTCGTGATTATTTCGCAGAAAAACTGATCAAAATACAAGTTTTACAACTTACCTGATAAACGTTTTTTACTTTGACTTCGAAATCATTGCGTTTTGAGCAATTTGAACATTGCGATATGAGCCCGCGATGCCTACCGCTGACCGCATTTTTCGCCCTTTAATTTATCGATTTTATGATCGAGATCCTAATTGGGTCTTAATCGTATATTAGTCTACATGATAAAAGGTATCTTTACTGAAATTTTGGTGCTTTTATCACAATTTTGAACAATCTAGCCATTTTCGGTCGCTTATCCGCCGGACTAAAACAGCCATCCCTACTAATATAAAATGGCGCGCGTGTTTACATAGCCTGATGCTAACTCAAGAGAAAGTTGGGGAGAATTCAAAAGTTTGTGGCTCACATTTACATTCAAATTGAAAGGCTACATGTACACTGTATGTACTGTACATGTAAACAAGAAGTGTACATTTTCCATTTCTTTTATAAAACAATAGCCAACATAATGTAATGATACATGTACATCATAATTGTGTTTACATGTACATAACCTATCAGAGTGCGCATTAGAGTGATTTCACTAAACCCGTGAAATAGTTACTACACTATTACAGTAGATACTATTAGACACTAATTCCATTGTTTTCTTTTGTTTAGTTTTGACTATTACGCACTACATGTAACTGTTAGATATTGTTTCACGGGTTACATGTAAATGAAATCACTCTATATCATCAACATTTTATACAACACTACGCAACCTTCCAACAGTGATTTTTTTGTAAGCGGATACTTACTTCAGTCAGTCCTTATCTTCTTGCCCCAAGCTCTGTGTTGTCAGCTTTCCTGATGCAGTCTGCCATGTCATCACGAGTCTCAAACTCCACAGATCTAACAGAAAAAAAAGTTACAAAGTTACAGTATACATGTACCTACAGTAGAGCCAGATACATGTAATGGACAATAATGTTATCATTAGTTTGGAATTGTTTATCCTGACTTGTTCCCTATGCATCCAATATAAAATAATTATCTGATAATCAGGTTTCTAAATCTCACCCTTCTCCAACTCGCTTTTTATGTGCATCAGCATAAGTCAATTTTGCATTGCTGACCTGACGAAGGTGGTCTTTGAGATCCTGTAGAAAATAAAAGAGAATGGGAAATTACTTAGGTAAATAAGTACATGTATTGGTTATAAAATTTAAATAAACCGAGAATCAAAGCTTTATAAAGACTCAAAATATTATTTTATTGTTGGACTATTAATTTGTAAATGAAACAAAAACAACACTGCACATTGCTTGCCCGTTTCAATATGTTGTTGAAGTTGAAAATCATTTAAAAATAAAATTCAAATTCAAACTGGTAAATTTCAAAACAACATTATTTTTAAGTTTACCATCTCGAGAAAATCGGCAGAGATGCATTATGAAAATAATAGTACATGTAGCTAACTCCCATACTGTTACAAATGTTAAATTGAACAAGCTATGAAATACTTTGAAGGCAGAGGATTTGTTGTTTACTTTTTGGATGATCTCAAACCCCAGAAAGGGAAGGCAATTGTCTTCTCTCTTTCTTACCTGACTGTAAAATACCTCTCTTCAAATTCTCACAAATCACAGATTTAGCTTAGTAGCCTCAGAGATGACAAGCAGACCTCAGTCTCATCAATCACTGTACCCATATCACATTTAGTCACTTCACATCGTTAATTTGCAAGCTTTCTGACAACAACCATCGCAAGGTAGTGACACGCATTAGGAACCTCTCTCAGTTTAGGAAAAGATCCAACATCATTTGTACCCTTTGCCTAAGTGAATATCAAGCGCTTATTCCTTAATGCCCTGTCGACAAACAAAGGGAAAGTAAGGAATGGAAAATTGTCCCTTTGTAAGCGGTTTGCCTGCTGTCAATCTCTGCTGACATACATGTACATGTACATTAGCTTCTAAGGAAATTAAAAACAAAACACAGCTCTTGTACGAATCTTCAGTTTTAGTTAGTGTTTTAGCATAACCAAGTGGCTGATACTTTATGGAAATCATGAAAAAGCGAGCGCATGCCTTCTACCGATCGACAGTTACCTGCATAGCCAATCAGATTGTGAGTTTTGCAATAGTCAGCCACTGGGTTATGCTAATAATGGTTATACCTTCTTCCTCCTATAGACATCCTTGGTGGACATATAAATCTTCATAGTTAATTTACTCCATACATGTACATGTACTACTGATCAAGGACATAGGTTCAATTTTAACTCATACTTTACATAACAAGAGTACAAATCCACAAGGGTCTGCTGGTACATTGACTAATACTTGTTTATTTGGTAATTACTGTTCTACTATAATATAACTACAGGCTGTACAGCTGTGTAATTACCTGCCAGCTCGTGCGACTGGATAAGTTTTCCACAACGACGCGGTACTGAGTTCTTACTGGAGGCCCATACCTTGACCCCCAGTGGGGAAAACAAACACAAAGCAATATGTATAAATACAAACATCCCTAAACAAAATTAAAAATGTTTTCTATAACATGGAAACTACATGTACATACGCACACAACCAGCATAAAAAATTTCCCCTTCCCCACCGCGAAGCCTATTCATAGGCTAAAACAATTAGACCCACATTTACCAAGAATGCAAGACAAGACTGTATTTTGCATTAAGCACATGGTGAACATATACAGTGTACATGTAACATAAATTTCATGGTACAAGAGAAGTTACAAAATGTCCATATTATTACTTGTCAAGCCATGGCCTTCGGCCGTAACCACCCCTTCCTCCTCGATCTCCTCCACGATATCCTCCACCATCACGACCACCGTCACGACCACCACCACCAAGCCTTTTACCTCTAGCCAGCTCTAAAGCAACCCTGAAAGATAAAGATAAGACACAAACTTGATTAGTTGACAATGCAGCAACAGTGATTGGTCACAAAAACATCAATATCCTTACATTCTCAAATAATCTAAATCTAATTTATCTTTCTAATTTCTCACTCGCCTACAGGTTTAACTCATTGACAAGAGTTTGAACTCTCGCCCTTACAATAATATTGTTTGGCTTGAAACTCGCATGTGCTATCAGTGACTCTTGTCGACCCTCGTGTTCTCTCATTTGTCTTCAGAGTTGTCGAGAGTTTGTTTGTCCTAGGCTGATGAGAGTTGTTCTGTTTGGCCAGGGCTTACATGTACTAAAGAAGTCTAAAAACACTTGATAAATCAATCCTTGTTCTAAAAGCATGTTGTGCAAAAGATAACAGAAATACACTGTACATGTGTATTCCTCATTCTAAAAAACAATTGTGTGGGCAAGGTGATTTCAGTGTGTGAGTTACAGTAACTTCTACATCTACATATTTAACTCGCAAAATCCTATCCAGGACAGTTCGCAAGTGCAATAAAAATAAAAAGTGTTACAAAAGTGAAATAATTACATGTACATGTAAGTGCAGAAGTGTGTGTAGTGCAAACTGAAACTACAGTGTAGTGGGCAAAGTGACTGACATTCTACAGAATCAATGCACTGTGAGCCAGTCAAGTGATGAGAAAAAAGAAAATCATCAACTACACTGTATAATTTGTGAATACAGGTCTTGATAATTCTCAGGACTATAAATAAATTTATACAAAATGCACAGTAATCAGTACATAATTTTCAAGATTAGGATCTGAAGTGTATTGACAAAGTTTCCGTAGATTTTCTTTCTTTTACGTGGATTCTAAAATTCAACTCAATGATATTTGTTAGCTGGTTGTTGGAACAGTGCCAAATCAAAGACTGAGTGAAATACACGGAAACACTGTAGTGTTCTGTGACTGTATTCCATTGAATAGACAGCTAAATGTACTAAAAAAACAGAACATGACTACTACAAGAAGCTACGAACATAATCATCAACTTTAGGCATTGTGTCAGTTCATACTCAGATTATGAATAATTTAGCATCATTTCAAATTGATATTTTACATGCAAATACATGTGTTACTTCGATTGCACACCTTTCGCCCAGTAGTTCTTTGCCGTTCAAATCGTGAATAGCGTCGTCCGCATCTCGATAATCATCAAACTCCTGCAGAGGAAAATGGAGTTACAAACATTCACATAAAGAAAGACCACATGGTAGAGTTTCATAAGAAACAGCGCGGAACAATGGTGAACAATGATTTTCTACTTACCACAAATCCGTAACCTCTCTTCAAGCTCACGTCTCTTATTTTGCCATAACTTTTAAGGAAATTCTCCACATCACTTTCTCTAGCATTCATTGCTAACCTTCCTATGAAAACACGAGTCATTTTGCACGGTGAAAGCGAAGTTTTTCAAACGAATCCCTACTCTTCGTAAACTCGTGCGTAAAGATGGCGGCCTGTTGTAGCGATATCACGTGATAGTCACGTGACAACTCTTCTTTCAGGTTAGTTTCCAGGCCTCGGGTTAGTTTCCAGGCCTCGGGTACCTCACGGTTAGAGTTTCCTATTCTTACTAAAAGACTAGCCAAAAAAATAAACTTTTCTCTAGACAAAATTGTAGCTAACACAAGCGTAACCTGCTATCAAGCGTCCTTTTCCTCAAGAAAAACGAGGAAAAAAAACGATCATCAGGCCCTGATCACAGCGCGCGATATTCCAGATATTTGTGGGGTCATAAAGCTCGCCGGCGCATTCTGACAGGAACTCTCCCACAATTTCACGCAAAATAGGAACTGTTTCGCAGTCTAAAATAAACGAAGGATCCCTTTAAAAATTCACAAAAATATAGAAAAACAAAGCATACATTGGGTGACATACACTGAAAAAACAATTCATTGGACAGCGCTAGCCTTCACTCTCCGAGATCCTGGGACAATGAAACAGCTTTAATTCTGAAGGAATTTTATTTTTTTTGAGCCTATTTTGGATCGAGGCAAGAAATGCTACATCACTTCACCTGTTCTCTGAACGGTATTATATTGAGCAAACGAGCACATGTCTGCATGCGGCGTAAAATCACTCCGTCAGTTATTTTAGACATTTTATTATCAGGAAAAAATGATCAAATTACTGTTGTCAAAAAAGCATGGAGTTTGTTATAAATATATATTTCTTCTATTTCAGTTTGTTATAAGTACATATTGCTTCTATTTCAGTTTGTTGTAAGTACAATCACCCTGCTCTGGAAATAGCCAACTGACCGCTTAATAGAGGTGACTGCTTAATAGAGGTGTTCTAAAATTTAAAATTTAAAGTTAAAAATTTACCTACACATACCCTGGGTACCAGAGGTTTATTTCTCGCGTCGGGATCGGCCGGAGGCCGACGCCCCGAGCGGCGTAAGAAACCAGAAACCGAGCAAGGAAAGCCTCTGGCACCCAGGGTAACCCACACAAGCCTGTTACCCAAAAAATAACATTATAAAGTTATAATCTGAGCTCCGCATTTGAACTGCTAAAGGCCTGTATAAATTTCTAGTGTGACGGGTAGCGTTACAGTTTCATGCAATTACTGACAGGACTCTGACAGCTTTTCTTTGCCACTGTTTTACGTTTTCAAGTGTTTTAATGGAAAGAAAATAACGAAAGCAACATGATAGTGTCGTCATTCGTATAAATATACATTTATACACATTTTTGTTCTAGTCGAATCAAGGTAAAATCCCATGCGATGAATCAGTAAGTTTTTAATGAATAATTAACCGCTTTATACATCCATTCACAACTCTAAAGATATAAAAAGCATTTTCTTGGTGTAATCGCTGAATACGCGAGAGAAGGAAATCGGATTTGTGATGGGTTATCTGCTACCCTGGGTACCAGAGGTTTATTTCTCCGTCGCGTCGAGATCCGAAGTCGGCCGACGACGCCCCGGCGAGCGGCGGAGCCATAAGAGAGATTTGAAAACCGGAAACCGCGCAAGAAAAGCCTCTGGCACCCAGGGTAGTTATCTGCCCGTACCAATACTACTAACTGTGTCGTGACAGTGTCAAAAATGTCCATTGAATGACACTTGAAAAAACTTCGGGTCACCTGTTGTGTTTTCACTTGATAATTTTTCAATACATGGTGAATGCCTGGGGGTGAATGAAGTTCGTGTATTCGTTCACGCCGAACTGAAAAAGCTTTACACTTAGATAAGAGAGAAATATTGCAAACAAACTCCTATTCGATTGATAGTCCTTTTTCGTTTGTTTTTAACAGGTAGGAGTCGAGCAATTTTTTAAAATACAAATCAATTATATCAGCGTTTTTGCTTCGTCATCAAATTTTGTAAACAATGTGCTGTTGATATAATTTATCACTAGCTTTGAGCGCATAGCAACAAAATTATGATTAATTCTACAGCCTGAAAAACCGCTTAAGAACTAATCTATTTTGATGTACACTGCCACCGTTTGTAACATTCAAATATAATGACAGCCGGACAAAGAAATAAACACTTGAGTGTCACAGCTCAATTCAATGTGACATAATGGAAACACACACAGCACGCGAACATATTGTCAAGATGGCGCCGGACAATGCACGAGAAAGGAAACCACACGACACACAACCTAACCTTAAAAAAAAGGTTGGTTGCGAATCAAATTAATAATGTTGCTAATGTAATACACACACATGACAGCTAATTTTCCAAAAAGCCGGTAGACTCGGAGAAGTCCGCAAACTTAGTTCGTGTCTCGATTCGTGGAACTTTTGAGCTGTTTCGACTGTTTCGTTCTGCCTCGCGCGAAACATGACAAATAACATGTAAATATTTTAAAAAGCTAGCCAGACGAGCCATGGCAAATCTTTAGGGATTAACGCGTAAAATTGTTTCGTGAGTGTTTTTATTTCTCAAGTGGGATACATGGAGTGTTTACAAAATATCGGCGACTCTATGTCGCCTGGCATGTATTTTCTGCTATAAAATTGAATGCAAAGCTGACTGCTTTGTTATTTTCCCAACACGTTCGGCGCCAAAGAAACAATAGCCTTGGCAATAAATTAAAGCTGAAAAAAGTTCGACGTCGTGTGAAGGTCACTAATATTGGAAGAAGTGTCAGTTCTCCAGGCCAAGCGAGGAAAACAATTTGAACTACCAGCATAATACACAGTGAACACCGTTTGACAGCCAGAGCAGTCATCAACAGGTGCGTGCGTTTTTTTATTATTATTTTTTTCAAGAAGGAGAACGGTACACATTCGCTTCTGTGCTGATACTTAGAGAAACACTGCCTTCGAAATATCACCGCCCCAATATTTCTTTTTAAATTTGTTTCTTTCGTATTGCCTCGCGAACAGTTCAACTGACAACTGTGAAAAGAGGCCGTTGTTTAAGTTTTACGTCCATGAGAATTTGAGTGTGTTTTTTTTTATCACCACGTTATGGTGGCAACATTATAAGAATGCCTTTATATCGTAATTAGCCTGCGTAGCAAGCTCTTTGAGAAATTACGGTAAAAAGGAAAAAACACTTTGTCAAGTTTTTCCAATGTTATAAGTAGCCCACAGCCGTGACAATTACCTAACAAAAAACAAAACAAAGAAATAAAGTCGATTGCTGGATAACGTGACCTTGGTTTTATGAAGGCGTGTTATTTCGTTATGTTTATGATTATCCAACAACCTGCTCACGGAACGGCAACTGCTGATAATTAAATTATATTTATTTCACGCACAACTAGGCAATGTTCACGCGATGTTTTCTGTGACCATGCCAGTTATAGCCATGATACCTCAGTAATACCAAAATAATATACAAATAAACTAAATTTCCCAACGGGACGGAAATGGCATTTTCTAACTGCCTTGAGCAATATTTTTTAAACTGACGAAATTAGTCTTAAGTGTTATTTTTTCCTGAATCTTTAGAGTTGCATCGTTTAAAATGTACTTTCTAGTTTCCTATAGCAACGGCCAATAAAAATTTCATGGATTATATTTTATCTTGTACGTACGTGCGAGTAGTGAGGTAAACCGGTAGACTCGACTTCCGCTTAGAAGTACATATAAGTAACTTGTTCGCACAACTTATACTATTTTTCTCATTTATTAGAAGCGGAAAGAGTTAAAACGTGGTACAAACGGATGATCATTTCATCCATAAATCGCCAAGAACGCGAATGGAAGGACAAGCAAATGAATCTGGCGGACATTCTCAATCTGATCAGCCCCATATTGGAACTAGGACAAGAGCTAGGGAAGTTGGCAGAACACTCGCTCACATAGGAGACAATCTGAATCAAGAAATGCGAGCCAGACAAACTGTGCGGGAAAGTTCGACAACGGTATTCGTTTTCCAGTTGGCTAATTTAAGAGGCGTTTCAATGTCTTTTTTCATCCCGATACGGGTCTCATTCCACTACGAAGCAGACATTTCATTGCTTGTTTATATAATCAGTTTTTACACCGGGATGACTTTCATTCCGGTGCGAGATGGTTAGAAATTGAAACAAGAATAGTGGACTTTCTTTCTCTACAAAACGTTATTCATTTTGAGGGCGCAAGACAAAAACTATTGGCGCGAATTTTGTCGAGCGCACGCAAGAAGATTTATAACTTAATGACTTTTCCTATTGAGAATTTCGATCTGGTTTGAATTCATACCGCTCGTACTGGTGTGAAATATTGTAAGGATATCATGTAAATAAATACCGCAAGAGACATCAGTAGAGTGATACCGCTGACTATCGTGTTATCACCCTCTTATTTCAATGGCATTGCTTGATTCGTCGTCATTCATGAGTCAATTAACAAACTTTAAGAGTGAGGAACCCGCAATGGAACCGAGAGTTGGAAAACGCCGCTTGATTGCAAAGTAACCCATTCAATGGTCACAGTTGGACATTTCAAGAACATCTGATGATACGGTTCCTCGCAGTCTATTGGCTTTTTCAAAGATCTTGCAGAAAATATAGAGAAGACTTGTGAATGGTTAAAGTTAAGCACCGGCTGAAGATACTACAAATACACTTTTCATTATTAAAATGAGGAAGATAACAGGAGATAATTGCAACGACCACATCATAGATATGAGTCGCCCTTATCGGAAATAACATTAATGAAGACAGCGTAAAGAGCAATCAGTTATAATTTTTATATTATAAACAGCAGCAATTAAATCACGTTAGATCGCTTTTTCGTTATTAAGTTATTTTAGCCGAATTCACGAGAGATGAAAAAGCGTGTTTGAATAAAAGCGTTCTTTTTCGCAACAATGTATATACTGAACAAGATTAAAAACTACCTAAATTTAGCCATGATGTTTAGTTGAATTAAATATCGTAGAAGTTTATATTGTGCATTCCTGACCATGACGTTCATTTCCCGGCAGCCGAAGGTTGATGCTCAATATTTTTAATCCATATTAATCTAACCGGGTATTGCAATATTTTTAAAACCCAATCTACGTGAGTCTGGAGGCGGGCAAGTGAAGAAGGAAGCGGATTAAAATCGTTTCGAAATGGCTTCTTTGTAAATAAATTTGAAATACAGTATCATTTTTCTTGTCCTAAGCCTATAAAATATCTCCGAATTTCCACTATGACTTGTAAATTTTCAAAAACCTTTTAATATATACCTAAACGGCCAAGTTCGCGTCTATTTACCCAGTCTATTTGCTAAATTGGGAGTAAATCAATGTTGGTTTTAGCTCTGCGGCGACCGAGAAAATTATCATTCAAAAAGCGTCAATACAGCTTGTCTTTGGCAGGAAAACTGGCTCCGATAGCCTCTCAAAGGATAAATAATTAAAGTTTGTTAGCAAGATATTCTCAAGTTTTATTTATAGTTTGATGAAATATCACTCTGATTCAAGCTACCGCCGGACATGCATCTAAATATACGCTCGAGGCTGTCGCGCGTGGAACACTCGAAGTGAGACATGACTGCATTCGTTGGACTGAAGGCTAGATCATAGATTTCGTCCGCGCTCGATAAATTAAGTCAAGAAAAAAATAAAATAAAATAAAAGTAAAGCACTTTCACTTACTATCCCGACTGTAATCATAGCTAAGAGAGGTTTTACCGTAGTAATCAATTCGTTTAGACTGGTTTCCGTGAAATTTTAAAGACGTTAGCAGTATCATGCAAAATATGTTTAAAGCAAAATATAAAACAGCTGTAGTGTAATACCAATACCTTGATTTAAGTAATTGGGCTAAAATTAAGCAGAATTTCCTAAGAAATCATTTCGGCTAAAGCGGTTTAACAGCATCACGCACGTTTGCCTTTTAAAACCCTGTATGCCTTTATTTTATGAGAGCTCTGCCTATTCTTGCTAAAAAGCAGATTCCATAATTTTCTGCTGACTGAGACACTAACAAATGCCAAGACAGATAATATATTTGATAAATTGTAACTCAACTTTTTCTTTCTTTTTTTATGTGAAGTTATGAAGGATTTATAGCCGTTTTCTAAGATTTCCGCAATTGTCCTTCGATGTATTTAACAAATAAAGAAGCCAAAACCATGTATTATACTGTCATAAAACACGACGGAAATTTGAGAACACGAGAGAAATTTAGAAAACACGAGCCGCAGGCGAGTGTTTTCTAAATTTCTCAAGTGTTCTCAAATTCCCGGAGTGTTTTATGACAGTATAATACATGGTTTTGGCTTCTTTATGTGCTTTAAAATATAGATTTATGCGCGCGAAACGATAAAACACGCTTTTCTATGTTATATACTCTGAAAACATGGTTTTTAACCAATCAGAGCGCGCGTAGTTTCAGGTCTATATTTTAATGTAATATATCAAACACTCGAGATAGTGTTTCATCGGGATATCCAAACACCGAGAAGAGAGTGGAACTGAAATACAACGCGCAGCGGAGTATTTTTGACGAAATTCGAGGTGTTTGGATAGCCAATGAAACACTGTCTCGAGTGTTTGATATATCTTCTCAATCGAAACAAAAACAGGAGTAAACGGAGAAATATAATCGTCAAAAAAGTTATGCTAATTAAGAGCAGTCTCTGTAAAAGCGGTCCACTGCATTTCGGGTCGGAAAAAATTTTCCCCTCAAACTTTGTCCAGTAAACTACCTTGGGTCATAAGTAAATGCAACGACATTAGTTTTTGGAAATATGTTAAAATAATTTTTTTTAGAGCGCAAAACAGTCAAAGCAGCAAAAGGCCTAAATTTGAGCGTGGCCAGAATCGAAAATTGCCTAAGTTGACGAGCTCACTGCTCCAAAACTACCAAGCGCAACAAAAAATCATTATTATTTCTAGGTTAAGGGGTCCTTTAAAGGTGTGAAACGCTTATTAATTTTGAAATGTTTTGATTTAGTGGTTCTTGAAAATTGACGTATTAGTACACGTTTGATCGCTTTCTGAAAACATGCGAAAGTACCTTGTCTTCGCTGGCCTTTATTTCACAAGTCCAGAGCGGGCCACTCTAAATTCCTACTGAATTCTGTTAAACGGATGTTAGGAAGCATAGAAATATAAAAAAACCTTGCGCTTTTTATCTTCCTTTCCCACAGCGACTTCGAACTTTTGGTGGTTCTGCGAGTATGTCACACAAATTATGCAAATGAGGTCGTTGAGCAAATTCAAATTGTTTTAAATGAAAACGTTCTTAATTGTTAGATTTCACCATTCTAAACCAAAAATACAGAAAAGCACACACAAAGAAAACTTGTAAGCGGTTGAAATGGCAAAAATTGGCGAATTATTGAGTCCGATCTTTGTATGCTTTGGGCAAAAATGTGGCGAATATTATGCAAATTGTGTTGTCTGTCAAACCTAATCCCGTTTTAAGAAATCATTCGAATTTTTTTTATCTAGCTGTTTTCTATTGACGATTTTAAAAACAAGAATGTTCCATTGAAAATGTGTAGGTGTTTTGGGTTTAATTCAGCTTTAACGGGATGCTTTGATGTACATTGAAATCGACAATTCGTGACCTTGTAATTCAATTGAGTTACATTCTGAAATTAAATTAAATAGATAATATATAATGCAAAATTGCGCATTTCGAAACAAGATGTCGTGCTTTCAGGTTTCTTTAGCTTATCGCAATGCATTGACTCAATAGAAAGCCACCTCGCGTCAATCCATTTGTCGCGAGAGATCATAACGGAAGGAGAGCTTATATTGGCCAGGGCTGGCCTTTTTTATTTGGACGAGTCTGTCGTCGAACAAATGTCGGTATGCGCCAAGCATAGGCACACCTGTGGGAAGTTCTGGCGTCCAAGAACACCATGCCAGTATCCTGCGCACCAAGGACGGCCTGGTAGGAGCCAGAAGAGCCGATATATATGTACTGGGCATCGCGTTTGCAATTTTTCCAATTAGGAAGTCAGCGTAGAGAGGTTATATTCACTTACAGATCTGGACCGTCAATGTTGTGTACCACAAGTATTATGAGCCTGGTGATCCGTTCTACGTGAAAGTTTGGTAGTTCATACCGTCCAAAGAAGCTGAAATTTACAAAAAGGCAACGAACAAAATAATAATCTAAGGGCCTTTTCCATTTAAATAACATGAAACCGGCGACCGATCGCGAATGAATGGATGGACGCTTAAGAGAGTTACGATGGAAACGTGAGCGAGCAAGCGAGTTAGGGCCCGATTACATGGCGAATTTCAGCCTTGGCTGAAATGTTTTGTTGCGAGTTCCATTTGTATACAGGGAAACTAAAATTCTAACTACCCAGACAAAACTTGCTGATTTTGCACTAGTTCAAAAAAAGATTATGTTTCGCCATGCTGGATATTACTGTCAAATACTGGAGTCACGCGCACACAACTTGATGCAAACGAGAATTGAGTTACTTCATTACGGATTTTGCTTAAATCATGGTGCAGCTCTGGCCTAAAGATAACGATATATATTTTTGGAAAGAAAATACAACAGAGGAAGCCATAAGCAGTCAATAGTGCTGAGCGTAAAAAAAACCCTAATAGAGCCAACAACAAAAGATCACTGGTGGCTGCATGGTACGTCCTCGACGACCTGAAAATCATCAGTCAAAGGATGACAAGCATATCATATTGGTTGTTAAAAACTCAATAGGAAAATGTTCTAAAAAATCCTAATTCTGATACCATCACCGTATTATCATACCTTTTTACAGCGACAGGCAATGAATCCTTGCCTGATTCTATTAACGCTTGTTTTCGCAACAATCTTGGATTTGGGATCCGGACAAGGTGGGTTGGGTTCTCAATTTTACCACTTTTTTCCCTCTATTCTCTTGATATCTGTAGATTTTTGGATCGATAGAGCCAACAGCGAGATAAAAAGAAAGCATACCAGTGAAACAACGAGTTAGAAAATAGTTTAGGACTCTTGACCGCAATTATGTGTGAGATAATTAAATGTAACAGCACAGCTAACAGCTAACAATCATTGAGATACACTCTCGTGTAGCTCACAAGAAAAGAATTAGATGAGTTCGGTGTTTGCTTGGTTTATTTGTTAGTTTTTCCTATGTGTACTGCTAGTATTTGCAGTGGATTTATGAATAGAGCTTATCGAGATTTTAAACACAAATATTTATATACCCGGCTTAACAACGAGTTAGAATTGAAAGAGATTCATTTTAAACAAAGTTGTATGTGGGCTTACAAAATAAACTAAAACAGATTATAGGCAAATGCAACAGTTGGGAGGTTGCAGCTAACAACACTAGATATATTTGAATTTATTAAAAAAATGGCTAATTTAAATATTATAAATGAAGAAATGTTCTCAAGTCGAAATTCTCAGAAAAACTTTCTGAGCTCCCCAACGGGAATCGAACCC
Source organism: Desmophyllum pertusum (assembly GCA_029204205.1). Lineage (NCBI taxonomy): Eukaryota > Metazoa > Cnidaria > Anthozoa > Scleractinia > Caryophylliidae > Desmophyllum > Desmophyllum pertusum. The sequence goes on along the minus strand of MU827778.1, from coordinate 6,946,144 downwards.
ATGATCTTCCAGGTACCACGCTTTAACCACGCACTGAGCTATGGAGGACTCATGGTGAGCAAGGACATACATCTAGACCCTTGCTGGATGGCAGTACATGTGTCAAATAAGAACCTATTTTTCTGGGTTAAAATTTCGACTTGAGAGCATTGTGAAAGTAATGTACATTTAGAAAAATAAAAACAGTAAAATCATTAGAAAATCTAAGCGTTTAAAGAAACTAATAGAGCACCACAACAAAAGATCACTGGTGGCTGCATGGTACGTCCTCGAAGACCTGACAATGATTTGTGAAAAGATGACAAGCATATCATATTGGTTGTTAAAAACTCAATAGGAAAATGTTCTAAACAATCCCAGCTCTTTCATGTCATGTGATAATTCTGCCACCATCACTGTATTATCACAGTAAGACACCACATTAACCTAAAAGAGATAGATGGCGTTGTGATAGTTGTGACAGACTATATTTCACTGCACTTTCTCCCGTTAAAAAATAACACCTTTTTACAGCTCAAGTGTTTGGCGACAGGAAATGAATCCTTGCCTGATTCTATTAACGCTTGTTTTCGCAACAATCTTGAATTTGGGATCCGGAGGGTTCTCTATTTATTTTACCACTTTTCCCCTCTGTTCCCTTGATATCTGTAGACTTTTGGATCGATAGAGGTAACTGAGATAAAAATTAAAAAAAACATGTACCCAGTGAAACAACTAGTTAGAACTGAAATAGATTTCGATTTGGAAATCGCCGCGATAAATCGCATCAAAAATCGCATGAGTAAACGGGCCTTAAGGACGGTGCCTCCTAATACCGAAGTATTTTTGCACGGTTCATGACTATGCGGGAAAAGCAGATCTTAGCAAGGGCTATTGAAATCCAAAAAGAAAATTGGGGGTAACCACGCATTTTTCAGAGATAATCAAGCTTCAATCTGGAAAAAAATGCTGAAATAGCGTTTTTTCGGGGGGAAAAAGAAAACTATTTTTTTCGCAGATTCCCTTTGAATTTGCCTTGACATACACAAAAGCAAGAATAAATATAAAAAGCTTTAAAATACTTAACAAATGGTAATATTACAACTACTGTTTATGTGCTTTTTAATTAAAAATCATCGCAACGTAGCCATTGTCAACCCTGACAGCTCTCCTCTGGTTTACCAAAAATACAGTCTAAATAACTTTTGCACACATCAAAAAATTAATCATATATAGGCTTACCGATTCCATTTTATAACATAAAAAGTAGGGGTCACCACGCGTTTTTGTAAGTTATATGAAGAAAACGACCATATATTTCCCTGCCGAGCTTAGCCTGAAAGAGATTCCGCAATGTTCTGTATGTGCGCGCGCTCGAGCGCGCGCTAATGACGCGAGAAATTATGCGCAGAACGTATGCGCAGTAACAAAAGGAGGCACCGTCCTTAACAGCAAAAAAAAAAAAAAAAAAAAAATTACACGTAACAGCACAGCTAACAATTGAGATACACTCTCAGGTAGCTCACAAGAAGCTGAAAGGATTAGGTGAGTTCGGTTTTTTACTTGGTTTATTTGTTAGTTTTCCTATATTTACTTGTTTTTGGATATAGAACTAATCGAGATTAAACTGAACAAAAATATTTATATACCGCTTCAACAACGAGTTAGACAAATAGATTCCGACTCTCTACACAATTAAAAAATAATTAAATTAACAATCATTAGGGTAGCTTCGGTTTTTTGTTTGCTTCTTTTCTTACTTTTCCCAAGTTTACTAGTTGTTTAAAATGGATTTATAGATCTGATTGAGATTTATTTTTGGAGCCTTTGACGTCACTTTCTCTAATTCGTAACCAAGCCTTGGAACAAGGTGAAGTAATGGCGGCCGTAAATTCTTGGAAATAAAAGTAAAAAAAATAGACTTATAATGTTCGTAATGGATTGAAATTTGGCAAGGTGAGTAAGAAAGTCGTATTGTACTCGAAAATGAATATCAACAATTTGATCGTAGGGGCACTTTAAACAAAACATATTTAACAACGAGATTTATTTTAAACAAAGTTGCATGCAGGCTTACAAAATAAATAAATTATATAAATTATTTGATAAACAGATTCTCAAAAATCTCTTATCACAGGCAACCATGCAAAGTGCACGTGGGAAAGGAAGATAAAAAGCGCAAGGTTTTTTTTATATTTCTATGCTTCCTAACATCCGTTTAACAGAATTCAGTAGGAATTTAGAGTGGCCCGCTCTGGACTTGTGAAATAAAGGCCAGCGAAGACAAGGTACTTTCGCATGTTTTCAGAAAGCGATCAAACGTGTACTAGTACGTCAATTTTCAAGAACCACTAAATCAAAACATTTCAAAATTAATAAGCGTTTCACACCTTTAAAGGACCCCTTAACCTAGAAATAATAATGATTTTTTGTTGCGCTTGGAAGTTTTGGAGCAGTGAGCTCGTCAACTTAGGCAATTTTCGATTCTGGCCACGCTCAAATTTAGGCCTTTTGCTGCTTTGACTGTTTTGCGCTCTAAAAAAATCATTTTAACATATTTCCAAAAACTAATGTCGTTGCATTTACTTATGACCCAAGGTAGTTTACTGGACAAAGTTTGAGGGGAAAATTTTTTCCGACCCGAAATGCAGTGGACCGCTTTTACAGAGACTGCCTCTTAAGACCAGCTAAGACCGGGTTAAGATTTCCTTTGTTTTAACTTGATGAATTATTAATGAGTTTGGGAAGTTTAATCCGAACACCACACCAAGCCCATTTTCCCCAATGGGGATAAGGAAATCACCACCAAGCGCAAACGGGATGCGTGCTGCCACGGCGGTTACAATCTCGTTCCCAGAGTCCTCGTTACCCTTGTCCAGCAGCGTTACCCTTTTGAGGAGCGGCCAACAAGGACCTCGACAGAGCGGACACAGCGGCAAAATGAGTGCGCGTGCGCCAACCTGCTCGCTCATTTCCATACAAACATAATGGCGGCAATTCAAAATTCGCGGTATTTGTTTTCATTTCGCGTGGATAAGGCCGTCACGGAACAGATAAGGTTTTTACCTTGAAAACAATTCCGAGAGAGACTCTTCTTTCACATATCTTTTTTAGCAAACTAATTATCTTTGCAACAATAGTGAATTTTTCGCTCGAAGTCGAGCGATCGTAAGTGAAACACGAAAACATAGCTCAAAGAGTTCATGTTTCACTTACGATCGCTCGACTAAAAAATAGGCCCGCGAGGCGTGCTCATGGCTACTGCATTTTTTACTCAGAGAATGCGCATACATGTAGCCCATGAGCCGATTAAACGAAATGGGTTAGGGACTCTCACGATTTCAATCAGTAAGTTATATTTTTCTCTACCCAGCAATCATGAATCCACATCATCCCTTTATAACATGTATACTAGACATACTAGATATAAACATTTCCACGCCAATGGCTTTCGTTAACTCTCACCAGACCTCTCAATTGATAATATAGGTCAAGACTTCGTTCTCCGAGTTGTCGCCGTTGAGGATAGTGCAGCAACTTTGTTGGTTTTGTTATTTTTTTCTTTGGTGTATTGCATTTGATAACCCTAGCCCTAAGGCAACATCTCTTGCTTTGGCTAACCACACTAAAATAATCAGGCCCGTAGGGCGAGGGATGCGACAGGTGCGTCCGTGGACCGATGGCTGAAAATAAAGTGAATGAAAAGCTCTAATTCGCTAACTGGTGTAGTCTGGAAATGAAGCCTGAATCAACGAAGATAACATCGAAGGTCCGCCATTTGTAGATTTGCTGGGTGACATATTAAATTTTGGACCAGATCTTGAGATTCTATAAGCTGAATTTAACGTTAACGATAAATTCGACCTAAAACCCTCATACGGAATTTTAATCCCCAGGCTCTATCAAAATGAGAGAAGACTGGGTACCCCAATAATGAACTGCAAAAGGGCTCAGCATGTGTGTCAATATTGGATAAAATGGACCGAACAGAGCCAGAGGTCACAGAAGAGCGAAATAGAAAGGCCGCAGCAAAATCCTGTCAATCGATAGATACATTTGTCCGTAAATTGTAAATTACATGTCACATAAAGTTTCTTGCAATTGTTTGTCATTAATCCATTTTGAATTTAAAAAGTGCAAGAAATTTTTATGTTTATACGTTCGCTTTTTGCTGCCTGGTTTCATATCAAAACGCACGAAATGCGAAATACAGTCGAACCTCTCCACAACGGCCACCTTGGGGACAGAGGTAAGTGGCCGTTGTAGAGAGGTGGCCGTTATGGGGAGGTAGGGGTGTAATATGACACCATTTGTTTTTTTGGGTGGGACAACATTTTTATTTAAAAATGCTTATTATAGCATATGAATACGTAACACAATCAAAATGTATCAATAAAACAGAAACCAAAATGATGTTCAGAACAGGAATGTTAACAAAACAAAGCTAGTAAGGTACAGTGAGTACATCAGTTTGTACATCGTTTACTTTCTCTTTCGTGAAATTAAGTTGTCAAGGGTTGTTTGCTTGAGTGAGTGGCTGCGAGGTTCTATTTTAATGTGACTTACTGTGCCACAAGGCATTTTTTTTTTCAATTTCGCAATGCAATTTAAACACAGAGCCTTATCAGCTGTACTCGATTTACGACTGAAATAAAAATACAGTACTGTAAAAGCGTAAAAAAAATGGAAAATAGAAAAAAATGGGGGCCTTGTACTTTCTAGTATTGTGTGATTCTTCCATCAGTGGCTACACACGTGCCGCAATATAAGATACTGTATTGCCCGACGATGCGTGGTACAGATGAGGTTGCGTGACCTTTTATTACTGTACGCCAAAAAAGATAGGGTTTTAATGGCCGTTGCCGTTGTGGAGAGGTGGCCGTTGTAGAGAGGTAAATGCTTCAAGTCTATCGTCTCCATGTCCTCCAAACAGACATTTCAGCCTGCGTAGCTGGCAGTTCGTTCGTGGCTTCGGCACGCGCGTATTTTGCCATCGTGCGCCAACGAAATCGCCAGCTACGCAGCCATGCTGGTCGCTTCTTCTCGCGGCTTCGCTCCCGGGGGGGGGGGGGGGGGCACTCTCTTATATACGCTATATAGGTACGTGCCGCTGGACGGGGTTTTTAAGCAGTTTGGTCTGGAACAGGGTATAACAAACGACATTTTTTGGTGTGGAACAGGGTACCAGTTTCCCAGAAGTTGGCACAAATATCGTTAATTGATACTCTGGATTATGTTAGTCAGACGAATCGAAACGCGTAGGAAAGAAGCTTTACAACTGCTGCTTACTAGTTTAGCCTTTTGGGTTAGAAAAAAATCGTTAAAAATCGTCTGGAACAGGGTATCTTTTTTAACATTTAGTCTGGAACAGGGTCGCAAAATTAGCGTTTTGTAGTCGGTACAGGTTAAGGGGTCCAGCGGCACACCCTACCCAAAATTTTTTTGGGAGTACCGCCCCCCCCCCCCCCCCCCCCCCCTCCCCGGGCTTCGCTCCTCGCGCGTGACGTGACTCTGCTCATATCCTAGCTAACTGAACTGGGTAATTACAGTACACTGCACGATTCACGTTTAACGTAACAAATTTATTAGGTCACTTTTAGCAACACTCTGCTCTCGTAAACTAGCTCGCCGACTTCTCAGTTGCGGACAACAAACTCTGTTCAGTTTATTTACCTTCATGTCATTTTGATCAGTACATCTAACAAGACTTGAAACCCAAGCTAATTTGAATACAATCACCCACTGTTTTCTTAAAACAACGGAAACTGTGCTCAAATGAGATGATCTTATCTTTCGTCTACAAACCAAGCAGATAAGTTCGTCTTTAATTTTAGAAGATATTTTCATATTAAAATCATTCCTCGTTTCGAAAAAAATTTAACACACTTAACAATAGTAGATCTAAAATCCATTTTCTAATATCATTTTGTCACGATGTCCAACGTCAGACTCCCGAAAGCGCGGTGAATTAATTTTCTGCAATCCAGCACGCGGCTTTGATCTTTGTCACAACAGCATTCGCAGCATTCATGCTGACATAACAAAATTCTCAAATCACTCATCACTCATACTCTTCTGATTGTCGTCATACTGTAATATCTTTGTTTACACAGCAGCATTCCGCTGACATAACAGAATCTAAAAATAAATTGCACATCAGCCTTTCAACAACTGAAGCTCTGAAAGATTTTCAAAGAGTTGTAAATTCACGCTAGCATAACAAAATTATTTGGTCCCTCAGCAATACTTTCTTCTCTGACTTCACCCCTCGCGCGCGCGTGTGACTAAATGAGTAAATAATAAATAAATAAATGTAACTGTGACCCTCCATAGGAAAAGGGGGCTTAAGGTGATTTTTTACAAACGCATTTAAACGCAGCGTTTGAAATGCTTTTCAAACGCATTTCAAATTATTTCAAATGCATTTCAAATGTGTTTCAAACGGTTTCAAACTGAAGGCGTTTCAAACAGAAGAAACGCGTTTCATTGCGTTTGAAACACAAAAATAATTAATTAAGATGTGCATAATTATTTCCATTACAGAGGTTAACGGCCATACGCCGGCCAAATTTATAACAGAGCCGGACAACTAGGGTCTTTTTTGTAGGGAAGCTCGCGCACGAACTATTAGACGAATGAATAGAAAAAGTTTTGCAGAACCGGTTCAAGCGTGATGGAAACAAGTCCTATTAATAAATGCTAAAAGCGGGAACTTTATAGCTTTAGCTCAAAAATAGTATCCGATATACGGATTGCTTTGAAGGGGCAGCTCATAATCATGGATTAAACGTAAACAAAATATTAAGAATCGATGACGTGTAAAGTTTCTAAAATTATAAAGTTCATTCGTAAATCTTGTATGCATCATCGACGGTCGTAGCCTAATTTACATTCCGTAGATTATTATCTGTTCTCTGGATCATGCTGGATACATGACGCACGCAATAAAAAAAACTGCTAACAGCTAGTAGAATTAACACAAAAAAATCCATAGAGTGCATTAACTGAAAATTGAAACAGAACTACAAACGTATGTAAAAATCGACCGCCATTTCCTTCATTCAAGATACAAAAGAATGTCGCGCTTTTGTGAACAGATGATCGGCGGACTGATTAAACTAAAGATAACACTGACGTCTTCGACCCGCAAGAGTTACAAGTATGTTACAGAGGAGTTAATACATTGAGGTAAATTGTTGTAACATTACAGGAAAGAAAACGAGGAGTTATCGTACTGTGTTGGTTTCACTTGGAATCGAGGCATAGAACTGATGGGCCTCCGTGACAAACGTCAGTGTTGCGTGCGTTATGCTCGATCTGCGGTTAGAAGTCTTGTCTGCTGTCGATGTCATGTCAAGCCTTGTCCGAGCGTTTCTGTTTTAGGTGCACGCTCAATGCATTGCGAAGTGTTTGAAAAACGTTGCAAGATCGTCAATTTATACACATGTAATGATGTTTATACTGTGTACGTACTCGCTTACACGTTTTTAGAACAAGAAATACACCTGAACATTCCTGTTATCTTTCTTGATATCTTTCGCGTATTTATACACGTAAACATGCTTTTAGAACGAGGTTATTCCCCAGGATTATTCCAGCGTCTTTAGAACACTTTTACGCGCTGTTCTCTTATTAAACAAATTAATTACTAGGTACATGATGTAGGCGAGTTGACTTCAGTGTGGGCGAGTTAACTTGTTGGCGAAGCGACCGGCTTCGCATACGGAACTTGATTGACTTTGTCCAAATATTGTACGAAAACCGAGTGGAAGGTTTTCGATGGTTGCGACTCAGATGAAGCTTAAATCAACGGAGACGACGCTCCAAGAATACTAATTCATGCATTGGAATGTCGTACGATCTTGAATTCATACTCGAAAGGAAAGGTAATTACAGAATTACAGGAGTTGACAAATAATGTCATAGCTTGTTCACGCATCATATTTGTTGACATTTCCGTTAATTTTGAGAATACTGCTATGCACTCTATAAAAACTTTCTTGTTGTTTATTTTATTGATCGACCTAACGATGGAATATTACTGAACTTTTAATCAAAAGTAAAAAGTGTGACTGCACCACCGTGATTTATCTAGCTTTTTAAATTTCATTAACGACGCCTGAAGTTACCGTTTACCATCTTCAGTCCAGCATTTGTTGTGTTGTCGAATAATTATGCTTCAGTGCAGATGGGCGTTTCAAATGCGTTTCTCCACGTTTCAAACGCTGAAAAAAGTAAACGTTCTAACACTGTTTGAAATGTGTTTCAAACGGGTTTCAAATGCGTTTCAAATATAAACGCCTTGAAACGCTGATGCGATAAGCCCCCTTTTCCTATGGAGGGTCACAGTTAACGAATATCACGTCACACGACAACCTTTTACCTGTAGAAATTTCATTTATCTCTTCAGTTATCAATTGCTCGTTTTAAACAACTGAAGCTGTGCCGGAATGATTTTCAAAAATTCTGCTCCAGTAAACTAGCTCGCCGTCTTCTTTTCGCGGCTTCGCCCCTCGCGCGTGAGGCTTAAACGTAAGTCTCCTTGAAGCCTAGCCAAACAAACTGACAGCTCCCACATAAACATTACTACCTATTCCCTTTTTAGCAACTGATAATATTTATTATCTTTATTTCAGGAAACTTCAATAACGATAGTACAACTCAAACAAATGAATTGTACGAAGGACTCTAAAAGACCGGCGGTTACTCAACAAAAGCTTCAACAATGTGACTCAATCAAACGCGACCCTGTTCGTGCAGTTGTCAAAGAAATACACCTACGTAAATAAAAACATTTAAAAACAAACGTGTCTTTCATATTTATTTGGCAACGCAATTTCTCTCCATGTAGCTCACTAAATATGCCAATCTTCTTTTTGAGCATTGCACTTGACACCACTGTCAATGAAGCGAAACAATCGAACAATGCCATATCATGTTCAGTTATTCAAAGAATTGTTACAAAAAAGTCTTACGAAGGAATGTTACAAAGAATGCTTCGACGACGACAATAATGGGCACTTGCGCAAGCGCAGTACCCATAAAAATTCACTATTGTTGCAAAGATAATTAGTTTGCTAAAAAAGGCCTTTTCTTGAAACTAACAGACTAACTTTATCTCGAGAGCCCCGCTTAAACCAAACAAATTATTTGGTTCCATCACATATGAAATTGTCGATGAGTTATTGAACTCGAAGTTATCGAAGTCCTCGATCAGACTGTGGTAAGATACCATCATGGGCTCCTGACTGTGGGGAAAACGAACGAATGACGGTGAGAGAAAAAGGGAAAATGAGACTTTCTTCTTTTTTCCTTTCACTCGTTCTTCCCACACTATGAGAGCTTCAGTGGAATAGGCCACAGTCCTGGATTTGAATTGGCCCAAACCGCTATCCATTAGTGACTGCTTATGACTGCTTATTATACACGCTAATCGCAGAGGGGACGCAGTTGAGATTCAGGCTACCACGGGTAAAACTGATTGGCTAACCACATACATATGTATAGCATGGTTTTAGCCCAGCTATGAAGAGTGCGGATGTTCTAACTGTAAAAACAGATAATACTTCTTGGCAATGATAGTTGCATAGATCACAATACGTCAAACAATTCAGTTTACTTTATAAATAAATTTACAAATAAAATAATTTTCAGAATCATTTACACCACAAATTTTCATTCAATATAAAATTAGGCTTGTTGTTACAAAATTTTAAAAATTGATTCCTTGAAGTCTTTATTTTCAAAAATAAATATATTTTAACTTATATCCTTTGCCACTTATCGAAAACTGTCCTGAAGCCCGAGCGAAACTAGGCGAGAGTTGACAAGAGTTCAAACTCTCGCTCTCGTTTGGCCTGAAACTCTCATGCGCCCTCGGCAACTTTCGTGCGCTCTCATCGAATTTGAACCTGCTCAAATTTTCTTTGAGAGTCGTCGTGAGTTTTGTCTCGTTTGGTTCGGGCTGATGAGAGTTGAAGAAAACTCTTGTGCAACCCTCATCCTTCTTACACTCGGTGACTCTCGTTCTCCACATCTCGTTCCCAGGATTCTCTCTTTGATGACGTCATCAGGTGTCGTCATCTTTCCTCTGGATCTTTCTAATGGCTTCTTTTAAATCTTCTCCTAACGACATGTCTGGTTTAGTTCTTCGATGCACCAAAAGATCTTTCATTCTTCTTTGTTTCGTCGGCAGTTCACGTACGAGTGTTTTTAGAGTTTTTCGGCGGTACGCGTCCCAGTTCACTTTATCCTGTAGACTCTTCTGCAGTGACTCGTCGTTAGGGTAAGGCGTTTCCTGAGAAACGGAAAAGATTTGACAAACGATGATTATTCATTCATCCGTCGTGGGGAGGGGAGCGACAGGGGGAGGGGAACCCGGAGTAAAGGGGGCAGGAGGTCTACAGGAGGCGGGAAGCGGCGGTATACCAAAGGAGAGGGCGACCCGGAAAAGGAAAAAATGCGCTAAATTTCACAATAGGAAAAGCACAAAGAGGCGGAATCCGCTAAGGAAAGGGCGGGAACCGGGAGTAAAACGTACGGGAAGCGGGAAGCTCAAATCCCCATGTCCCCTCCTCACCCCATCGTGGAGTTGTACTGGGGAGAGGTGGAGCTATGATGATCGAAGTCAGCAAATCAAAAAATACCTGGAGTAGCCTTGTGAAAAGCCTGTTGTTGACTCTTTCACAAGACTATTTCATTCATGCTCCGACGAAGGGCTAACGCTCGAAACGTCAGCTTTTAGAAATTCACTACGGCGGTTAATTTACCTTTATCAACTCCGAGTTAATAATCAACATAGTGTTTCACTTTCCGCCGACGCAGCACCACAGTTTCATTAGAAACTAATCACTTTGTCTATTTCATTCATGATCACACAAGAAGAACTACTAATGCTCCTTAGCCTGAGTAAACAGACGTGTCTCTTCACGCGTTCAGTTATTTCCTCGCTCGTGCAAGAGACACGTCTGAGATTGGACCCGAAACATTCCATACTGATGACGTAACTCTACAGAGATCTGTGTATTGTCTCTGATTGGTTGTTACTTGCGCGCGAAAAATCAAAACCGAGCAAACATGCCAACAGCTAATTAGAGACACTACTCGGATCTTTGTAGAACTACTTGTATGTTATGATTAGTATTGAATTTCGGGTCGAATCTCAGGCATCTCTCGAGTGGTTACTGGACTTTGAGCCTTACCGTCACAAGAAGCCGTCTTTTCATTTCGTCGGAGCAATGTGCGAGATAGAACTTCTTTGAAATCATGATACATTCTGCTCCATTACTAACCTGTCGAGAGAAACAAATAGGAACTGAGAAATTAAACCTGAATAAAGTTTACTCAGTGCGCCTATCAAAAACACGTGAACTCTGAAGTTCAAAACCCAACTAACGGTTGCGGTTTTCACTGCCATCAATCATATAATTACGACGACAACCAACGGACCATGAAAAAAAAGAAAGAAAAAAAATGGATCGAAATCTGTCAACCAATCACAATCCACAGAAATGACATTTTGAACCCATTAAAGTGAGCTTCTGTAAGAGTAACGGCAGCGAAAATCGTTGATTGAGCAGAGTTCGCATATTATTGAAAGGCGTAGTAAGTGCTTATTTAGACACAGTGTCGCTTTTGTTTTCGTTTGACCATTTCGTTTCGATGATGACATTCACATCACCTCTCACAACACGCGGAAGAAAGTTATTCATAGTAGCTGTCATGAGCAATACTAACCAGGCTGAGACTGGGCTGTTCGTCAAATACCATAGAGGACACACCCTGAATGAAATAAGGAATACAAGTAAAAAAATACAATAACTTGATTTATTTTGCTGTTTCCCAACTACGTTACGCCAGAACAAAACCAGCTAATTTCCGACTTCAACGGCAAAAGTGTGAAGAAAAGGGGCCCTTTCAACACTTCGGTCAATCGTAAACACGGAATAGTAAATAAGAATCACACAAAGATGTTGTTGACGAACGGATGAAACCAATCAAACTTTTCAGTGGCGGAACAATGAGCCACGTGATATAACCAAAGCACAAGGCAGTGGTTTTCAAACGTCCTTCGTATCTTTTTATTTACTTGCTTTGTTTTTGTGTAAAGATCTCTTGCAACGTGTTTAACCAATCAGAACCTCGTCAAACAAAAACACACGCACTTTTTCTCGGGTTTGGCGCCGGTGACATATTTTCCCGCGCTTACATGTTTTTCCGCGCTTGGCACCGGTTACAAGTTTTCCTGCGCTTGCATGCATGTTTATCGCGCTTACGCTTTTGCTTCAAGTTCTGGTTGGTTCGGATATAATAGTGCTGCTGAACTGAAGTGAAAGAAAATAGTTGAACTTTCTCAAGCACAGGCAGCAAATTTAATTTTTGTGCGCAAAATGTCCTCAAATACAAACATCAAACAGCAACTTAGCATCCTTACAAAACTGTCTCCTTTTGAAAGAAGCGCGACTTGTACGAACATGGGATGCAAATCCGCGTCTGTGATGCGAACTTCAGTCTGTACAAAAAAACAAATAAAAGCAAGTTACAGTTAGCACAAATGAACAGTTATAGCTCCGACATCAATGAATAAATTCTCCTTAATGGTCACCATACAAGAAATTGGTTCTAGTTGGGAGAATTGGGAGAATGACACAGTTTCTCGGTTTATTGCCACGTCCTGGATGAATTTAAGGAAACTAAAACAAAGCTCAAAAGGTCCGTTGTTATTTGAAAGTTTCTGACTTTCATAGCTTCTTTTTATGTCAAAATTCAGCCTGAGTGAGCCACTTTACCTTAATTCACTCAAAACTATGGAATTAAGATTAAAAAAAAGAATGTATTACATAACATATACTAACCGGCCTTTGTTCGCCCTCGTCAATAACAGAAATCTTGTGCAGTGGAAGATTCTTTTCCTCTTCAGACAACTCAGCTGAAATATGAAAATACATTATTTAAGGCATGAACTTTAAAATATCCTATACATAGAAGACGTAAAAGATAAGACTCGTTCGTGTAGCATTGAGTCCAGAATATCTCTAGTTTCTTTTCTCGCGGGAACCCACGCACGAAAAGAACTGCGTGCGAGTAGCTCTCGCAGGATGCTGAAGTGACAATTCGTCACTTTAGAAACGAGAAGCAATGTGGGGTGAGTCACATCTCGCAGTCGCTTGTGGGACGTTACTGGGGACAAAATGGCGTCCAGCTTGATGACGCGTCCCCAGTAACGGTCCCACAAGCGACTGCGAGATGCGACTCGCCCCAGATTGCTTCTCGTTTCTAAAGTGGCGAATTGTCATTCAACCCAGCGCTCCCAAACTTCATGCCCATTTTTATTCTAATAACTAGTTCCCGCGAGCCCTTCTCGTTTCTAAAGAACTTGAAAAAGGCCCCCTCCAATCTCTCTCCCCTATCCCCAGCAATTGAAATTGTGCACTACAAACACACACGAAGCAACACCATATACACATTTATGTAATCTTTTTAAAGAATGAAAGTAACCAGCAATCCTTATTCACTACCTGCCGGGGAGGTCACAGTAGATTTTCGGCTCACTCTGCTCGTGCGCCTCGTCGTGTTAGTAGAGAGGCTCCTGGGCCGAGCGTTTGAATCGGACCTAGGCCTCTGGTCGTGCTCAATGTAGTCTGCATGCAGAGAACTGAATCGTTGGCGCGGAGGAGTTGATATAGGCTAAAGAACAATCAGAATTACATCAGACCTAATTGCAGCAGTCCTTCATAAGTAAACACTGATTATTAGGACACTACAATGTGCCGATCGTCGCTTCTAGCATTAATGTATTTTTAGTGCAATGCGGCCTGCTCTTCTATTAAAGCCTGATTTTCGCTACCGACGCAAGCATAAATACACTGGTAGAAGAGTCCTTATATCATGAAGACGGTATCAATGCAAGCATAAACACAAGCGCAAACACAAGCACAAGGATCAAACTGGTTTCTGATTCTTGTGCTTGCGCTTATGTTTGCGTCCTTGAGTGAATAAAACTGATCCACAACTCGAACTTGGCTACACCCCTTAATGTGAATCCTAAACTCTTCAGAATTACATGTAAACGTTTTGAGCTTCCGAGACTATCGAGAGGATACTGTACTTTTCAAATCTCAACCTCGTCCCCAGGCCTTCTGTGACGTTCAAATCCAAGATGGCTCCAGCCGCCATGTTGGATATGAACGCCAGAGAAGACCTAGGGACGAGGTTGTAAAATTCCCCATAGGTACCATTCTTCTTCTGAGCAAAACCATGTATTTAATTTATTACCGACGCAGACGTAGTTTCTTCTTCGACAGTAGGTAAAGGCATCTTGTTGCTGCTCCTTTCTCTGTCATCCGGGGTCATTCGTTTCTGCAATCGCCTTGGTAGTTCCGAACTTGACAGTTTTCTCGACTGCCCGTCTTCAATCACGTTTGCTTGACTAGATCTGCTGATTAGTCCAGGTTCGCTCGAAAGCTTTCTTCTCGAATCAATCATGTTTTTAAGATTCTTTGATTGTTCATTAGTAGAATTCCTCAGTGAAGACTTAGGAGCGCTGACAACTCCACTTCGTCTTCCGCTCGGCGGTGAAGCCGCCCGAAAACCGACGGATTTGACCGACTTCTCTTCGGGAGAGCTTCGGTTATTGTTATCACTACTTGTTGCGAATAATTTCTGAGCCGCAGCTACTTTATCAATGGCTAATACATCAGAGGTTTTTGCCTCGTTTCCAGAATCATCGTCATTGTCACTTTCTTGCGTTATCAGACCAGGCCTGTGGTGCAGCTTGGGTAATAGGAGCGTCACAACGGATAGTTTAGCCCTCACTCGCTCCATACGGCTACGAGATGAGGCCTTAGGAACCTGGCTTTTTACTGTGAACAGAGAGAGAAGGAAAATGGATTTGTTCAGTACAAATTATCCTTTCTTTACTAAGACAACCTTATGAGACATGAACTGGGGTTTAGGTGTGTCTTATCAAAGAAACAAAGTTCAATTTTCAGTAGAACGGTTTTCAATTGAAAAATCAATTCAGAATTGCTTTGGTGTTGCTTTATTACGCTCTATGATTGGTTTAAAAAAACTGGCGCCACCTACTCAACCAGGGAGCTAAAATGTAGTCTTCTCCCGCCCTGTACTCAACCAATCAGATCGCGCCACAACAATCGCGCCTTGGTCACACGCGTTTTCCCGCGCTTGGCGCTGGTTACGTCATTTGCTTGGAGTTCTCATTGGTTCGTTCTGTTTACGTATTTTAGATTGACTGTTAACGTTGAAATTGGTTTGGTTTTGGTTTTACGACACTTAATTGAAAAGCTCTCTCTATAAGTGAACATTAAATAAATGGAAACATTAGAACTTTTGACAAAGTACCATTTTCGAATCCTACAACTCTGTCGTTGTGTTGAGTGAGGCGCGATTTCACTTCTCTTAGCTTCTTCAGGACCTGACAGCTTCCCTGTAGAAAGACGAATTAATTGATGTAGAAATACATTGGAAATATGACAGATTTAAATTTAAGTTTAGAAACTCTAGAAGATTAAAGAACAAAAGTTATAAGTAGACGTTACAGTTAAACAGGAATGTTTCAGGAAAGAGAATTGTAAATACCGATTTTATGATGTAAATCCAGTCCGAGTGATTGCTATCTCTCACTAGGACAGAACCACTCCTGAAAAAAAGAATGTTAACAAACTGTCAGGTTTCATGACATATCCGAGCATACTCGAGCCGCGCGGAGATTGGAGAAAGAGCGCGAAAATTTTCCTTTCGCGCATCTCCCAATTCTCAGTCCTCGCGGGTTGTTTGTCCCGAGAAAAAATAGTAAACAGGCTGACCACGCATGCACAGGCTGGTTGATAACGGTAGGTCTGCCGTCAATCAAATATAGACAACAAACGAATATTACTCTTGCGCCTGCTACACAGGCTCAGTACTATATGAGAAGCATTCCCCCATACATGGGTCTCCGTCTTCCAATGATAATTTTCAATATTTTTAATTTTCACTCCATAGTCAGAGCCTCGATCAGAAGGGAATAAAAATCACTTTCCCAAAATGGCACGAAACTATTAACTATTATTAGATTTCAAAAAATTATCATGGGGCACGGGGAATCCTTCTGTTAGAACATACTCTTTTGATGCGAGACAAAGGAGTTACCATCCTCGGAGACCCAGGGGCAGTTAGTGGGGGCGAGCGAAAAAATCGGCAAAGAAAAGTAGGAGCGAACGAAAATAGCTATTTTCGTTCGCTCCTACTTTTCTTTGCCGATTTTTTTCGCTCGCCCCCACTAACTGCCCCTGGGTCTCCGAGGATGAGGAGTTACTTACCTGAAAAAATGAAAAAGACATTTCTTTGGATTACTAGCCATAAGCTCCACGGGCCAGCCCCTCAAGAAGTCGATATTGCTGAATGAAGGAACACATCACAGACAAGTGTCAAAAACTTTTCCTTTGCATCTCAGATGCGAAGAGGATGAATAAAAATTGACAAATAAATAACACGGCGGTGAAAATGATGGGTTTTGCGTCTTTCGAAATGCTCAGAGGAACTGTCAAAATGTCAAATTTCAAAGCTGTGTATCGACTGAAACTTTGAATAAACAACGTTTCTGATACATGCTATGAGTTTATCATGTGCATAGGACTCCAGTTCTGGAAGTCGACAACTATTGGTGAAAAATCAATTTAATTTCTGAACAACAATGAAGTGAAGCCTTACTTCATAAACTTTTGTTGATCAGGGTCATTTATATTCTTGATTCCTCCCGCCAACATGAAGATATCCACAAAGTCCTTCATGAAAAACACAACAAAATCAATGATTTACTACTCCTGCTTCCACCTCCTTTCCGTCTGGTATGGCGCATTAGACCAGACTCCCATTCCAGGTTCCCATCCCAAATTATGGGCCTTGCCTCAACCTCGTCCCCGACCCCACCCAGCACCCCTCGAAGTGGCCGCCATCTTGGATTTAAACACCCAGGGCCGGGTTGTTCAAAGGACGATTAAGCTAATCCAGGATTAGCGCGTATTTTGATTTCAGTTTGGTAACTTTTCAGTGAGGTTTTCTGTTTATATTTTTTGTCCTTTTGTGTTGACTTTGACTAATCTCAAACTTTACAAAACATTAGCAGAGAAAAACATTTTTATACAAGAGAAATTAAAAGCTTGATTAACTTTTAATCCTGGATTTGCGTTAATCGGCTTTCGAACAACCGGGCCCTGAGAAAAAGGTTGCTTTCAACATTTTCATGGCAATTGTACCTTCATCAAAGCTAAATATATATGACATGAAGCACTCTAAAGTGGTTTGTCAACAGCAGCCCCAATTGTTAAGGGACTCGTGCGAGTTAACGCACGTATACTGTACATTTTTCGTACCTCTTTCGAGATGACCAACAATTCAATGGGTTCCCGCGAGATGACGGTGGACTGGCGCCGAGTGTCGTGAAGAATAGCCAACTCCTGCGGTTGAGAAAATAATAATGACTTAATTAATTGAGTAAGTTGACATGATATAAATTCTCACTATTAATTTTAATGGAAATGTGTGGAAGCAAGAGAGGAAGATCTAAGAGACGGTTTCCCAGTGTAATAGTTTCGCGCCATCTGATGCTGTGCCTGTGAAAGTTACTTTTATTTCCTTCTGATCGAGGCTCTGACATCACGTTACTCGAACTGACCAATCAGGTAGCGGTCTTAAAAAACTCAGCTATGGACTGAAAGTTAAAAATAGATTTCAAAAAATTATCATTGGAAGACGCCCATGTATGGGGGAGTGCTTCTCTTAGATCATTCTCTCTTGTCATCCTCTCTTGATGGAATAAGTCAGTGAGAAGAATTAATAGTGCTGTGCTGTCTCAAAAGAAAAGCGGCAAAGCATTCAGAAAAGAAAAACGACGAGCATTTAAGGTTAACTGTTTACTGTCCCTCTATTTTCTCGGGATATCGTGGGACGGGTGCGTAGCGGGAATCGCGAAGTGAAGTGAGTGTCTGAGAGTATTCCAGGTCACTTCGCTTTTTGTCACTAACAGTCTCAATATACATACCCCAAAACTATCTCCACGGCGTAGGAAGTGAACTGTTCTTGCGAAGCTCTCGTTTTCTGCCATTACTGTCACAACAGCTGGGAAACATGGAAACCAAATGTTTAATCTTAACTCATGTTAACTGAAAAGGACAAAGTATATACCTTAAGCTTTGTCAAGGATTGAAATTGAAGGTGACAGCAGATTTGTTTAACCGTTCGATTGTACATTCAACATGATTTTACGCGCGTTCTCAATGGTTCTTTGCCCAAAATCTATCATCGTCTCATGGGCCATTTTCTAGTTCTTACCATCTGTAACTGGACAGACGCACGGTAAAATAAAATGTATTCGTCAAGTTGATGGAGAACAAAACATAACTGACCTGAGCCCGAGAGAACGAAGTAAAAAGCCTGCGGTATATGACCCTGTCTTAGGATTGCCCTCTTGGTCTGGTGTCTGAAAAGGAAGACAAATGTCATTAAAAATCCTTGAGATAAAGGAAATAGGTAAGTAACTTCAATACACTATAGAGCAGTTTTCAATTAGAGTGTCACGAAACCAAGACCAAAGTAATTACAATGGCCAATCACAAAAAACGGAAATATAAACGCAATGAACCAATGAGAGCTAGGAGCAAATACACATAACCAGCGCAAAGCGCGGGAAAACGCGTGTGGCCAAGTCGCGATTGGTTTTGCATCTGATTGGTTGAGAAGGTGGCGCGAGTTTTTTAAACCAATCACAGAGCGTAGTAAAGCAAAACCAAGCAATTACGTGATTACTTCGACACTCCATTGAAAGCCGCTCTATATTGATCTAAATCGACCACTCCATAAATGGGATTCCTACCACACTCACGTCACGTCATGATGTAACGGTCTTCTCGCACCAAAATGTACTAGCGCGGGTTTCCAATAATTTTCGAGAGTAACTGTTTTGCTTCTTTTTTGCTTTATACTTCGGTTCACGAAAATCGTGCTCTGCATCAGCAGCTTCGACCAATAAGAGCGAAGAATTTTCTCACACAGCCAATCTGGGGTAATCATGAATGGGGCGCATGCGATATTTCCCGCGCTTTTCACCAGGTGCAATCATGACTGGACCCGTGCGACATTTCCCGCGCTTTTCACGAGCCGATTATGGATACCTTTTTTACTTCGAGTTCTGATTGGTTTATTTCACTGTTTGGGACTATATTTTATAGTGATTGCCTCTCGCCGGCGGTAAAACCTCACAATCAAGATGTGAGAAACTTACGTTTCGTACCAACCAACTTTCACAAGTTTCTGTTGAATTCTCTGAGGATACTCGGCGAACGATCGAATGGATCGCAAGGAAAATTGTACCTGGGAAAAGAAAAAAAAAGACGAGTTGTTTTCAAAACAGAGAAATTACTTCAAAGCACCTAGCGGAGGTTTAAGTTTGACTCTAAGGTACGCTAAAAACTCTCGTATAGTAGTAGAATTGTTTCGAAATAAAAATATGCGATTACCGGCTTAGTTCGGTAAAGAAGCGCACTTTTCTGTTCCGAAAAAGCTACAATGAATAAACACTATCGCCTTTTTAGAGACCCTTACAATTGAGTTCGTTTTGCGTAGTTATAAGAAAAACTGTAATCATAATTCCTCTTATAGTGTCATCGTCGGGCGAGGGTAGTCCTGAAAAACGTCAGTCACTAACAACAGTCCTTTCAGTTGACAACCCGAGCGGAAATCATCTTCAGAGTCAAGTGAAAAGTACTAGTGTTTGTCAGACCGAGTGGTGTTCAGTCTCTGGTCCTTGAAACTGTTTGGACAGTTTATTGGCTGTTATGAATTTTAAAGTTCTGTCTCGGCCTCCAGCGGGCCTCCAGTGATCCCCAATTACTCGCGTGTAGCGCTGCGAGTAGCCTGATTCGCAGACGGTCTGAGGTCATTACGCTGTGAGACACTGCAGAAGACTTGCGTTAACAAACCACTGGGGTAACTAAAGATTTACAAACCTTAGCTAACTGCTGCTCCGTCCTCTGTTCTGGGTGAACTGATAGAATTACCTTCACTTCAGCCGAGACCCTCATCTGACAAGAAGAAACGTTTGCCTATTTATATACTACCGTCTGTGACAAACTATATAAAGAAACTCATTCTTTCATTGTAATCTATAATCTCGCCTTTGGGCCCTTTTTCAGAGGAGAAATATTTCACAGGCAACTCGTAAGGCAAATGTTAACGAAATCTCAAAGAAAGGTAACGCTCTATAGCCATACGAAGTACGAACGTTAGAAATTCGAGAGAAGTTGTCTTATCGCCTCGCACTTTTGACATTAATATTGCTTTAGTTGTTTCAAAGAATCCTCCACTGTTGGAACAAGTTACCATTAAATTTATGGAAAAATAATCTAAACCGAAAATTTGTTGAAAACCAAGTAAAATTATACCAGTGTTAACGAAAAAACTGACTACAAATCTCTACCATTTTGGGTTTCAAATTACCCGCGCACCGCATCAGACGATCAATTGAAACAGCCAGTGCTGCGCAAGCTCTACATCGCATTGTTTATGAGATACACAGGCAGGAACGAATTTATTTCTTCCTGATTAGTATTATTAAAGATGAACTGACTAAGAGAAGAAAAATTAAATACAAAGAGTTTACCTTCCTGTTAGCTTTAAAGAATGAAGCATCAAATGCTAGTTCAGCTTCCATTTGGTTTTCTTGTTCATTGATGTACTGTGTGAAAAACAGTGTGAGCTAAATTCTCTTCGTCATTCTCCCTGAAAGTCACAAAAAAGGAATGAAAAATCGTTGGCAGCATTATTTTTTCTTACAGAAGTAAAATCTACGAAATTCGATTAGAATATGTCCTTTTGCTTGCTATAGTCGGTTTTAAAAAATATTTGGCAGGAAAAATGCTTGTTTCTTAGACGTCAAACATGAGTTACTCAGTGAAGCTAGCGAAATTTGTCGGGGATTTTTTAATCCTTTTAAATTTTTTCACGCTTGATTTGAAGATGATTTTTTGAAAAGTATCTTTCCCCTCCGTGGCATTATACCCCGGGCTTGAAGTATTTAAAACTAAAAACAAACTGACTGAATACACGGGATAACGAACAGCAGAACGTAACTTACTTTTCATATTTGTATTGACACAATGATGCAGACATTTGAACGAGCTTCACTGCTCGACGAAACAATTCCGCAGGCGGAAGGAGCTATTTGAGAAAAAAAAAAAATAGAAATGATGACTAGGACAGTTACAGAGCGGACACTTGAACCATGAACGCTATGTTTTTATGTTTACTTATGTTTTACTTTTTAAGCTTATTTTGTACTTTTTTCAGAACTAGCCAATCACAGCCATGATTCGAAGCAACGGCCGAAACCGTTTTCCCGCGTTTTTATCAAAGACCATTGCGATGGCCTTACTTTGATAAAAACGCGGGAAAAAGGTCGAAAAAATGTCTCCGCCGTTGCTTCGAATCACGGCTGTGATTGGCTAGTTCTGAAAAAAGTAGAAAATAAGTTTAAAAAAGTAGAAAACAAGTAAAGTAAAAATAAAACCATAGCGTTCATGGTTCTCGTGTCCGCTCTGTACATTCTGGAATAATTTCTAACAATTTCTAACAATCTTTCGACTCCTGTACTAAAACTGTACTTGTTAGAGTTGTCACCGTTATGATAATTTATCTACTCCATGCGCCTGCGCCATGTTTTGCAAGAAGCTATATATGTCCTTATTAATCCCTCCCAGTCTCTCCGTGTTGTCTTTATACCTTGTCAAAATATTCCGTTTCTCCCGGCGTTCTGTTTTTCCCCCATGAGTCCATGGTACTGCGTCGACGCCTGCGCATTTTGATCCCAACTTCCGCCAGTTCGCTCAAAGAATAGATGCTCAATCGATGACTTTTCGCTGACGATGATTCCGATCCATTTCCATCGCTCGGAAACATCGAACCCTTCCGACGTCCGTTCTTCATTCGGGAAATTCCGGCAGCTGCTCGGACGCCCGAGTAGTCAACGTTCGAAGTCTTCGACGCATAGTAGGAGCGTTTGAAACTCGAAGTGTAGCTAGACGAGCTGAGAGAAATGTTGTCGTCTATTGAACTAACGGTTGTTGATGAGTTGGTGCGTTGGGACATGCGGCCGGCTGAGCGCACTTGACGAATGGATCCCAGTCCTTCCATTTAGAGGTGCTGAAATGAGTAAAATAAAGAATTTACCATCTCTTTCGCCTGTTATTTCACGCCGCCACATAAGGTGGGGGTGGGGGGACAGAACTTCCCACTTTTCGACTTCCCATACATTTTACTCCCAGTTTCCGCCATCGTGGGTTTCCTGATTCACGTTTCCCGCTCTCTCTTTTCCCGCCTCCCGTAGACTTCCCCTTTAATCCCGGATTCCCATCCCCCTGTTCTCCTCCACCCCCCCCCCCCCCCCACAATAATAGACGAAAGAATTGGCTACTTTTGGAGACATGTGAAATACCTGAGTAAGCAGGTTTCTTTTCACTTGTTGTTTCACATCAAGTCAAGTTTGTAACCGCTTCTCAGCCGAAACGGGCCAACTGCTAGTCTACGAGAACGTGAGTCGATGAGAGTTGCATGAGTTGAGTGATTTGAGCTTGACCAGCGCGTGGTCAAACTTACTGTGAGAGAACTCGAGAGTCGCTGAGAGCGCAGAGAGCGCAGAGAGCGCATGAGCGCAGAGAGCGCATGAGCGCAGAGAGCGCATGAGCGCAGAGAGCGCATGAGCGCAGAGAGCGCATGAGCGCAGAGAGCGCATGAGCGCAGAGAGCGCATGAGCGCAAGAGTTTAAACTCTTGTCAACTCTCAATCATGTCGATTCTTGTTCTCGTTTCAGTGATCCGCAAACTTTTAAACTGAGCCTGTTTTTGTTATACGACAGGGTTGTACGATATTAGCATTTTATTCAGACTACAAAACGTAAAGTATACCCTGGATGTACCAAACCCTGCATGGTATAGAGGTTTTTCTCGGTCCACAAACATTGAAAACATGGACGAAAGCGCGTAAAAAACAGTACTCGTGACGTCATGGTTTTAAACTTTTGCAAGACAAAATGTGCACTAGTTTCACGCAAGAGGAAGATGAAGGGGTACTTCTTACTCCTTCGTCCTCTCTTGTTTCACGTTAATATATAGGGACGGTATTGATATGGACGAGTTTTCGCCCGTTCAAGGTCTTGCGTGCGGTCTTCGTTCCTCGACACGGCTGGTGATCGAACCAAATTAAAAATTAACATGACGAATTATTTGTGGCGGAACTGGTACTTAGTCATTCATTCAAGTAAATCATTAGATGATTAATTAATCCTCTATTCTCCACACATCAACAATACAACAATCAGAAATCAATTCAAACTAATAAAATCAATTGAAAAATTGGTGTTCCAAATGCCGCGAAACGCGACAACCAATTCGTTCAAAAATCAGTTGATTTCACTAATATTCCGTCGCTAAACTACCTTCAGTTTATATTCATCTGTTGAGCTGAAGTTCGTGTAGAAAAAAGGGCAAATTTAATACATGTACGCAAGTACTCAGGTTTCTATGCGTCGATTCCAATTTTCATAAAATAGATTGAGCGATTTTTACGTTTTACTTCCAATGCTGAAGTCAGTTTCGATTCAGTGTGTTTTGGCACTGTTCTGTCGTCAGGCAACTTAGGCGGGCCAGCCGTTTATACGCTGGTTTTGTGAAAAGCAACAGAACATGTAATCGATCAAAATCCCTGTTCTTCTGTTCTTCTGCACACATCAGACAAACGAAAGATCTCGGGCCAAGCCCGACACATTGAAAAGCAACCGTTTGAACGGATTTTTGAACGGTAAATTTTCTACTCAGCAAACAAATTAAATTATGTTACTTACCTCCGGTACAGGACAGTCAGTGACTGAAAGCAACTCGTCTCAATAAGTTACTTTACTTATCATTGTGTATTAGCCCTCGTTTACTGTGGAGTCAAGTAGAGTGCGCGCGTATAAATTCCTGGAACTTATTACTAAGATATCTTTTTGTCCTCTGCTTTGATCTGCTGATCGGCTTGTTAGGATTAGCCGGCGTGTTCCGTGCCTGTGCTATGACCACCGAGGAATTTACTCATTCCTCGTGTAAACAACCACTAAATCGTCCCTGACAATTGGTAAACAAGAGCAGAATATCAAACTGCTAAAGTACGGGGACGTGCGATAGGTATTTGTTTTACTGCGGGAGCTGAAATCTGCTTTTAAGAGCCAAGCTTGCCCTGTCAAAATGGCGGGAAGATGTTGATCTCGTTTTTGCGTGTTTGAAACAAAACCTGGCCAATATCCCGCCAGATTAATTTCACGCCTGATCAACAATCTCGTTGGCTGTCTCGTGGTACAGTAATTGTACATTCGAATGGTGTTGGTTTGCAGTTTGGAGTCAGTGGGCGGCTGTGTCATCCTGGCACTATTCGGGAACCTGAGCCTGCGCCGGAAATTACGTCTGCTCTCGCAGGCTATCGGGAACCGTGCTCGGGCCTCTTTCGTTTTATTGCTTGTTTATAAACACGGAAAAATAACATGGGCAATATCGCGGCATCTCGCTACGCTTGGTCAATAAATTCATAAGGCATATATTATAGCTAAAAAAGACTTTTCTTTTCAATTTATTTTGAAAAAGATTTGTTTCACATGTACTATACAGATTACAGTCGAGATATATGAGATATACATTGATGGTTTTTATTTTATTATTTTTATTCAATTTACAAATCTGACCAATCACGTTCGTTTACAAACTATTCAAACAAATCGCACCACAAGCCGACAAATAAACAATTTAAAAAGTACTAAAATAGTAGTCTAGACATAAAAGCAAATGAACCGCACAGATTAGCAGTCTAGCCTGCGAGCAAGCTCTCTTGGCGTTTTTGGGGGAAATTGAAATTACCCCCCCAAAAAACCCAGAGAGCTTGCTCGCAGGCTAATGGTTGAAATGGCCGCCATTCTCAAAACGAGTCCTTGTGCGAAGCCATTCATGAGTTAGATTTGCATGAAAATAAACTTGTGGTCCTTATACCAAATAGGAAATGTTTCCGCGTTTCCATAGAGTTATGGTAACACGAGTGAAGTTTGGGAGAACGAGAAATGCTGTGGAAACACTCGCCGTCCACAGCAATTTTGGAGTTCTCCCAAACTTTCACGAGTGTTACCATAACTCTATGGAGACACAGGGAAACCGTTTTCTATTGTTTTTATGAAAATAAGAAAAGTAAAAGCACGAAGCAATTTTCTATGTTTCCATAGAGTTATGGTAAAAGGTTTTGAGCCAATCAGAGCGCGCGTAGTATCTTGTTTATTTCATAAAAAGAAATGGTAAATGAAAAGAACAATAGACCAATTTCGATATATTAATATTCTAACTTGGCTCCGAGGCTTAGGGGAATAAAACAAAAGAAATCGACAATAAATCACATCGAGGTTGAGGGATGAATAAATCATTTCTTTTGTCTTATTCCCCTAAGCCTCGGAGCCAAGTTAGAATATTAATATATCGAAATTGGTCTATTGGAAAACTTTTTTGCACTATGTGCATGCACAAAAATAAAATATCGCAAGTTCCGCCATATATACGACCACCGAACAAAAGCTCACTCATTTTCTTATCTGAAAACCGCGTTAATCCGATCACCCCGTTATTCGACTAACGACCACCTTTTGGAGTCCCCAGTCGTTATTTTCTTTATAAAATTACCCCGTTAATACGGCCAGTCAAAATGCTTGGCGAGACTGCTGAATGAAAACACACAATCTGACAAACAATAACGCATTTTAGTGAATGTTGTCCGGCAAAGTTGTTAGTGATTAGCGTGTTCAATTATAGCGGTTCAATTAAAGGTATAATTGTCATGGCATTATTTAGAAGGGTGTAGCACCATAATTTGGCCCGACGGTGGTCGTATTAACGGGGTTCCACCACTGTTGCTAGAATCAAGCTAAAGTACGCATGCAGACTCATTTTTGGCAAACATAGCACAAAAAAAACACGTTTTAACAAGTTAAAGCTTTCTTTCTTTCTTTCTTGTACACGAACGCCGAGTTTTTCGAGAGTTTTACAGTTCAGAGACAATTTCACCTTGGTATAAGCTGATCAACCATGATTTCTTTTGTTATTCAAACTCCTGACTCACTTGACTTCTAAATCTTTAATAGCGGGGTTTTGAAATGGAACAATTCGAATTTTGTTGGAATTGGAAAGAACACAATTCTTGGAAAATCGGCTGGTCCTAATATTCAAATATCTGTGCCAAAAACATATTTGAGTGTCAGGTGACGGAATTGTTATTAGTTTGGAATGGTTACCCTATATTCTGACTTGTTAACTACGCAAACCGTTTTTTCTTTTTACAAAAGCGTCAAAACAAAGCATATTCAATACTGTAAGCATACAATACCTGTAAAAAAAAATTCACCAGTACACAAAGAATATGGTTGAAATACTCAGTTGCCCCCTCAGAAATCGCGTAGTTAATTTGCATTACAATACGAAAAGCATATCATGGCGACTATCGTGAATAAGGAGTTGAATAAAGCCTAACAAAAGGCCTGCCTTCTATCAAATGCTATCTGGATCCAAGAACCCCTCGCCTTCCCTTCTATCATGTTCAACTGGGGCAAGAAGCTGGATGAATGAAGAAGA
This sequence comes from Desmophyllum pertusum, assembly GCA_029204205.1. Taxonomy (NCBI): domain Eukaryota; kingdom Metazoa; phylum Cnidaria; class Anthozoa; order Scleractinia; family Caryophylliidae; genus Desmophyllum; species Desmophyllum pertusum. The sequence goes on along the minus strand of MU827778.1, from coordinate 6,919,481 downwards.
CTGATTCGGGAGCACGCGGAAAAGAATATTAGAGTATCGCTACGCGCGCACAAACATTAATGTTTAATTTGTGACATCACAACTGAAACGAACTGGCTCGAGATCGCTCTACAATCAGAGGTTTCTGGAAAATAAGATTTTCCAAAGCGAGCTCGGCAACTGAATGCATGGAAAAGTTGAAGGGTTTTGTGGCGACTTGTTTGGGTTAGGTATAGCCATGATTACAGGTTTCTATTTTTACAGAAGCTTTACCAGCAAAGATGGCGGGGAGGAAAACAGCGAAACCATCGCTACAGAGCAGGCTACAGAGGTAATGGTGCGGCTTTCGCAACTTTTGACTTAGTGGAGCCGCCTCTTTTATCACATATCTGCGACTTGAAAGTTTAAAATTGTAACAAAGGACTAACTAGAACTTGAAGTAATATATGCACAGTGAATTAAGATTGAAGAAACCAGCTAATTTTTTTCCGTCTAGTTTCTAACGTCGAGATTGTCAATCGCATTATTTTGAACTTCCATCTTCTTGTAGAGTGGTGAAGGGAAAGAAGATTCTAAACTGAGTGATGAGGACTCGTGTGATGCTCCAAAGTTTAACAAAAACACTAAAGTCCTCGATTTGAGCCAGTATCCCTTGGTGAGAATGCCACTAACGACAAACCGTAGACCTACAAAGCCAGACACAATTCAAGAGACCGGGTGAAAGCGAGGATTTGAACACTGCTAGTGAAAACGACGGTCCGTGGAGCTACAAAGTGATATACAAACCGAAACACTGGCTAAAAGTGAGAATTTGAACGATGGTGTTGAAGATGACAGAACCGTGGTTACAGCAAGTCTGCAAAACGGCGCTGAGAAACAAGAAAGACTAACAAGGAAAGGAAAACGCCGAGGGTACTACAGAGGCCAATATTGGATCCCCGTTAATTATATTATACAAACATAAATGACCTTCCAATATAGCGCATATTGTACCCAGTATAGTTCTGGTGCTGTCACAGCACACAATTCGAGAAACGTTCGCCCAAGAAATACTCCCAATTGTTCTGTTGAGTGATAATATAGATTTGATTTAAAAATCTCTATTATAATATATTTTAGTGATTAAAAGCATTGCCGCGTTCTACGGCCATTGATTCTGTTTATTTTTTCTCAATTAATTTACATTCACGTTGAAAACGGCAGACGGCAAATACGTTGTCGTTCGCGGGTAAAAAACAGCAAACATGATGTTTCCTCTTTACACGGTGACGCTCAACGAGACGAAGACCAAAATGGCGGCACGATGGTACTTCTAGGCATCCATCTATCTCCTTGTCGTCCGTTGCAGGACTAAAGAAGAGTTGTTTTAATTTAACGCGTTAGTGGAGGAAAGATTTTTTTCCCTGGTGCCGAGAATGGAGTTGATTTTTCAATAAGTAGTTAGTGAACACGTTACTTTTTCGGCAATAACTGAAGCAAGCTTGTTTGTAATTGAAATATATATTTTATATTGTTAGTAATATTTATTAATAGTTGTTTTCTGCGCTAATATTATGACATCCCATGCAGTAAAGTCAGTCCACATAACGGCATAATACGACTCGAGTTTATGCCTTCTTTATCTACCAGGATTTGTTGCCATCCAGAGGGCAGAACAGATGCTCTGCACGGTCTTCATAATACACACGGTTCTTGCTTCATGTTTTTGTCTCGTGTTCTCACACATCAAATAACAATATCCTTGGCACGTGACCACGTGAGATCAGCATGCTGTACGTGACCCAGAACACGTGCCCCACGGCTTGTGATGTCCACTTGTTACTTGTCCTTATTAGGGCATCTCACTATTGAAAACTTGCCCCTCCTGTCACGTGTCCTGTTTTTGATCACGTGTTCTTTTTCTCTCGAGAAAGCGTTGTCTAGCAGCCGAAATAGAGTCTTCTGTGCTTCGTTTTGAAATTTTAACAGCTTCTGCAGAAGAGCCTGAAAAAACAAAAAACGTAGAAGATATTTATCTGAACGGAATGCCGAATACAATACATCTACGGCTAAACACGACAAACTTGTATACCTAGTATAAACAAACCTGTTTCGAGTTGTTGGTCATGTGAGGCTCCTTCATGTTTTCTGTCTGTTAGTTTCCCTTCAGCCCAACCTGACAATGAATAACTGTCTACTTCATGTAACCTGGGCAGGAGGTCTCTCACCCAATCGTATCTTATCTATAGTGGAACAATGGGAAGAACAAATGAGTACTGAGTACATGTAACATAACATGGTAGACAACATGAAGTATAAAGTGAATCCGTCCGTCCGTCCGTCCGTCCGTCCGTCCGTCCGTTCCGTCCGTCCGTCCGTCCGTCCGTCCGTCCGTCGTCCGTCAGTCAGTGAGTCAGTGAGTCAGAATATGGAATTTTAACATATCCAGTGAATATGGAATCTACTCACCGGGCATACTGTTCTCACATAGATTTTTGAGGTCCATATGACATCGTGAAAAATTATCCACTCAAACTGACCATCGCAACCAAACAACTAAAGAAGAGATAGCGGAGATGCAAGAGTGTTGTTGAACATAAAGATAAACTACTTATCTAGTTTGAGCTACAAGAGGCTCCTTGAACATTCCGAGAAATGCATTTCAGTATAATGAAAATATCGTAGCATTTGAGACCTCCAGTTTTCTAGGAGAAAAACTAGGGAGTTTAAGCAACCACGAGGACAACGCCGTAGATTCAGTAAAACACGAATTTATATTTTACTTAAGAATCTCACAAATATATCATTCAGTTTGTCTAGCAGGGTCAATATATGACCTCAACTGAATATGTAAAGACAGCGTTCAATCCAAAGAGAAACTTGATATATTCACGTTCTCCAAAAACCCGGAATTTGGTGATTTGCAGAGGACGGCTAAGAAAAGTACCAAAATGCAAGCGACGTCCTCATTGCCGTTGCCGTCGTGGTTTGCTTAAACAAGCTATATAAGGACTGCATGCAATCTGTGTCAACTTTGTTCCATTGTACTGCTCATGGTATCTTTTGTTTAGTTTGCAGTCCTGGTTTGCTTAAACAAGCTATAAGGACTAGCATGCAATCTGTGTCAACTTTGTTCCATTGTACTGCTCATGGTATCTTTGTTTAGTTGCAGTCCTGGTTTGCTTAAACAAGCTATATAAGGACTGCATGCAATCTGTGTCAACTTTGTTCCATTGTACTGCTCATGGTATCTTTTGTTTAGTTGCAGTCCTGGGCCCGGTTGTTCGAAAGCCGATTAACGCTAATCGAGGATTAAAAGCCATCGAGGTTTTAATTCTCTTGCAAAAAGCGATTGTCACTGCTAATATTTTGTAGAATTTGACATTAGACAAAGTCAAAACTGAAAGACTAAAAATATCACAGAAAATTCACTGAAAAGTCACAAAACTGAAATCAAAATTTACTCTGATCCTGGATTAGCTTAATCGTGCTTTGAACAACTGGGCCCTGGTTTGCTAAAACTGCTCCCAAATTAACGAGGTTATTTTCGGAATTCTACAGAACCGCCCGCTGTCCTTACCGTTGAAGATGGGTGAATATAAACTTGTGTACCATGTCCATCCATTGTACGGAAACTATTTCCTACGCTGTTTCTAGAAGAAGAAAAAAAACAGAAAAAAGTTAGCGGTGGAAAACACGGCTACACAAAACGAAGCGAACTACGTAATAAAGTAACCAATTGCTGGTTTGCTACCAATCCCGAGAGATTCAAATGACAAAGACCGTCATGTTGGTTCCACCAACATGACGGCGATGACGTCACTTGCAAGAAACTTACGCGCATAGTTACTATAGCTTGACCTACTTGTCCAGAACAATGTCAGCTTTGGATGTTTTTTAATGTTAACCGCATTCACAAACATTTAAAAACTAACTTCATAACTGCATATTACTTCTTTGTCATATTTTTGTGGCTTTTTATCGCTATCCAGTAAACCCACACAGTGCGACAAGTTCTCTCTATAAATAAGTTTTTAACTCGTGAATGCGAAAACATGAACAGGTTAAATTTCACTCGCTCGATGGGCTGTAAACTTTCATCGCGCTATTAATTTATGCACATTAAATTTATTTATTCACGCGTCAGCAATAGGAGCCTTTGAATGAATATTTTTGACATCTTTACGTTGGTTTCTCATTGCCTGGCCAATCAAAACCAACGTGCCGAGAAGTAAAAATCAAAGAAAACAAGAACACACCAATTGCAAATGCACTTGTCGGCAATTTGATTGACTGAGAAGTTTAGAAAAACAATAAAAAGATGTAAAAAAAAAGTTGTGGAAACGGTACCGCATCAAGGTGAAATTTCCATAAATAACCAAAATTAATTCAAAGATGGCTCACTTTCGTGCCACATTGCAGAAAAATCCGTTGCATAGCGCTCTTCTGAGCAGATCTTTGGAGTTTGCACTTGTGTTCTCTGTAGCTTGCTTTGTAAGAGCATGTTTTTTAAGCTGTGAAAAGAAAAAAAGAAATATTTTTGTCCCAACGTATACTTGTAACGAATTATCCGTCAGAGACGGATAACAAACGTATAATTCGTCTGTTATAACAAGGCTGACAGTTGCTGAGAGTTGGCTCTCGTGAGAGTTTTCTTCAACTCTAATCGACTATCGTCAAGCGTGGGCCAAACGAGCAAAAACTCGCGACGACTCTCAAGAAAAATTTGAGCAGGTTCAAATTCGATGAGAGAACACGGGAATCGACGAGAGTCGTCCAGAGTTTCAGGCCAAACGAGATCATCGAAAGTTTGAACTCTCAGCAACCCTTAGGACTCCTTAGCAATCCTCGTTTGGCCCGGCTTTAGAAAAAAATAAGGCGTGATTCCTGTCTAGAGACGCGTTTATAACAAGTGCAAAAGGATTACGCCGCAGAATCCGTCTAACAACCAAATTTAAGACCCAATTTATATATCGCATTATGTCGCATTTCAGTCGCGTCGAATGTAATTCAAACCGCAGAAATCTCACTGGCATTACTTGATTATACTACGTTCAGCCACCTGTTCTACTTTGCTATTTCTGTGGGCATTGCGCTGATATACACTGGAGGGAAGACATTTTGAATCCAAAACTATTACCATCATAATATCCAATAATATCTAGAGTATCATGCTGACCCAGGAGCCTCTCCTGACTGACCTGTCTGTGTAAAATGGTTTCCAGTTGATGATGATGTTGTACGCCATTTTCAGCGCTCTCCAATGAATGTAATGATCACGACACCAGCGGGGAGGGACGGGCTGCAGAAGACACCAGAGAAAACGTCTCATTACAAAATTATATCTCGTTTCTCTCTTCTTTGATTCGTTATAACAGTTTTCAAGACGCAATCATCATGATTTTAAGAAGTAGGATACGCACCGGAGACCATTATAGGCCCATTAGCCTTAATATTTAAGAAATAGAATTTTTTGTTTGTTTGCAAACACAAGGGAAAGTTTGGGAGAATTCAAAAGTTTATGTAAACTTGCTCATGTTTTTCAACTCATCACCGGAAACCGAGAAGTAAAACAGAGAGGTAAAAAACAGGAGGCTAATGCCGACCCCGGGTCTTCGAACGTGAGCAAACTGTCCAGGAGAGGGATGGGCACTAATGAAATTGACTGATAGATATAAGCCCGAGGCACTAGTTGTATAAACCCAAGGCTTGCCTGCAAAAGCCACGCAGAAAATACCAGAAAGTGTTGTTCTGTTTAATAGTGTTAATTATACCAACCTTGAATGACATTTTCTGTAGACAAACAGTAGCGTTGCAAAGTCGTTCGTTCCTCCTGCCTCCTCTGCAAGTTTTTTATGAGCCTGTGTAGCTGACAATAAATTCTTTTTTCCTCCTGGAGTGACAAAAACATTTTCCACTGACAACATAGCAGCTACTGCAAGTATCAGGTCTGTGCAGTCAAGACCGGCTGAGAGGATAACGGTCCTGGAGAGGCCTGGAGAGAGCGGGAATTCTGTCATTTGACGACCAAGGGAGGTGACATTTCCACCACTGAAAAAGAAAAAAATATTTCATACAGGAAATAATTAAATTGAAACAGCAGGATTGGAAAGAGAAAACGAGAAAATTCATAGCCATAGGTTGATACAATTTTCTTAATTTTATAGTTAGCTACTTAATTTGTCTAGCAGGTACATGTATATGGTTATTTCAGACAGCTAGTACCTCATTTAATAGTTTTTCTCACACACCACTGGTAGCCATGTCAAGCCGACCGCTGCAAGCCTGACCTTTATTGTAAAATCAAAAACTATACACATATCATGCTAAAAACTGTGAAGCTTCAAAAAATTATAAGGTTTGTACATTGTATAACGCTGCATACAACTGAAATTCTTTGGGTGGGTGGGTGGGTGGGTGGGTGGGAAGGTCAGTAATGGCGGATGCAATAAAAACAAACTGCCCGCCTCACCGGTCACATGACCTATACCCAGGCCCAGCGGTGTGTGAGAAAAACATTTTCCACTTCTTTCGCTTCACTCAACCAGTGGAAAATTACCCTTAAAAATATTGTAATTTTTCTGTTTTCTTTTTGGTACAAATAATTGTTGTTGATAAAACATGCAATTATTTCCCGTGGGTAAACAGGGCTGATCACCGGATCATTAAATTTATAGGGGTTGAAATTCAGATAATTTATATCTTGAGTACTTGGGACTGAAGAACCAAGACTTACTGTCTAAGGCACCAAAGAAATAAGTTGCTTTAATGCTTCCAAAATCATCTTCTCTTCTGGTGGATCAATATATTGAAAACTACAAAAAATAATGCCACATTAAATTAATCATCTTCAGCAAGGATTCTAAAATAGATGTCTTTGACAATAAATAAATATAAAAATCTCAAAGTTTCTTACTGAAAACATTTTTACCAGTTACATTACAACTACACTGTAAATTGGGAGGGAATAATACACATCATATAACAGACCTGCTGCCAACTTTCCCGGATAATCCAGGAGTCTCCCAGATACACAGATATTTATTAATTTCTCACAATGCAGGTGTCAAATTATGTACATGTGTCTCCTCAGTTGGTAAGAACGTTACACCATTAACACAGAGGTCATGGATCCAAATCCCATTGAATCCCTGAAATGTTTTTTGGCTTCCTAATTTAGAAGATGCTTAAATTGCAAATTGTATACAACTGCAATGAAGTTTTCTAATTACCCTAAAACATCATGTATTCCCATGGATTTTGAGATAAAGTATCACATGACCCAGGCTTGTCCTCTGATTTCAGGGATTGTTTCTTCTGTCATTGCTGTCTCATAAACTTCCCTAAAAGGTGATTGAAGTAAAACAGAAATGTTATTGACAGTACACTGAATATTTTTACCATCTACAATTCAGGGACAAGACATTAAGCTCTGGCCAAACGGAGATGCAAGTAGACTCAAGTTGAACTTGCGTACAGACTTGCATTGTGGGCCGTGGCCAAATGGAGTTGCAAGTTTTATCGCAAGTGTACACAAGTTGCAATAAAAGCCATTTGAATGCTCTTGCGCACGCTGCAATTCAGTACTAGAGGTAAACAAAAACAACTTGCATTGACTTGCGTTGGGTGTCCCAAACCCCGGTGAAAAATGTACGTCTATTTGTGCTCAAATTTGATACGATCAAAGTGAACGCAAGTCATCGCAAGGCATGGCCAAACGGAGACACAAGTGGTTGCAAGTGGTCACAAGTTGGAAGTTTACTTGCCCTCTACTTGTGTCTCCATTTGGCCAAGGCTTTAGGTGCAAAGAAAGGTACAAGCAGGCAATCTTGGAAGCAGTGAAAGTCTGTTCCCTCAGTTCTTCTTCATGATTTTTGGTACTACAGTTGAACTCCCGTAAGCAGACACCCTAGGGACCAGAAAAGTGTCTGCTTAGAGAGGTGTCTGCCTATGGGAGGGGCCCGTTAGTGGAGGTCCAACTGTATATTTAAAGCACAAGGGACATGTAATCAGTCTCAATTTCTTCAGCTGACTTATTAGAAAATAGTTGTTGATAATTTGCAAGCGTTATTGAGTATGGAGTCCCTCATTGCCTTCTGAAGAAGTTGTTGAACAAATAACTAAAAAACACTATTTGATGATTATTTATAAATCCTGAATACTAAGCCCTCACAAGTATTTTTGGTGAAAACAAATAAATTAACTTTCGCATGTTGTCTTACTTTGAAAAAATCGATGAGCACTTCCCTGTGTGCAGTGTCTAACCAGCCCTGCCTGCTCTTTGAATTGATCAGACCTAAAAAAGATATATAAAACATTATTCCTTTCAAATAAAACGTTTTACCAAGCACTGGAACAGACTGTACCAAAGAGTTAAAGGAACAACAAAAAGGAGCAAAAACAATACAATGTACCTTGAAATCAAACAACACATTGAGTGAATCAAGTCGTAGTGCGGGGGTTGTATGATTTCTGTTTCACAAAAACCACTGTCCAACAAACCTACATGTTAAAAAAGATAAAGATAAAATGTTTGCGGTTCAAATTTTTTGGTTTGGTTTAAAATTTTCAAACCAAGTTTGATTTTTATGTTCCTTTGTCTATATATTCATGTACCAATAATCTGAAAAACAAAAAAGGAAAATAAAAATCAAAACTGGTTATTTGAAAAATTTTAAAAACAAAAAATAACATTTAAACTCACAACATAAACAATGTTCGTGTTCCAGTTACTTGTGTCTAAAGGCTGGGTGCTTAACTCTGGTTTTCTGCAGCATGAAGCAAACTATATAGCAGTGTTGCCTACTTACATTGTAAATACCTCTGGATAGGATACTAGTGCATGTTGGTCTATAATACAATCATGTAATTACACTGGCCAGGTGCGTAGCATGCCGATTTTGAAGCTGTATATGCACAAAGGATACTAATGAGAGTGCGCGAACGCGCACACCTCTAGGGGATCCTGAAATTTAGGGTCTTGCGAAATGCCATTTCCTGAGTTTTCCATAGGGAACATTTTTCAATAAATAGAATTTGTAGCAAAACGGCAGGATAATTAAAGTTAGAGAAGAAAGGGACATATTAGAGAAGGACAAGGACCACAGGCCCAGTCTATCGCATTCTCTGCGATGACTCGCGATGTAAGTTACATAAGTGAAATGCGAGCGAACAATGAGAACTAGATTTATGGAGGCACAAGGAGGAGGGGCTCAGTTAATTCTGAAGTATCTTAACATATCCATCAAGATCACAAAGACCACTCAGTTACCTTGGATAAGAACCAAGATAAAATGCCTTCAGGCAATAGAAAGATAACATTTTTTTTTCTCAGATTTCTGTATAATTACTTATGGTAGCTATGCCCCTGACTGGTACTATTTCCCAGTATACACTGTACTCCTGGGTAGAGAGGCACTATGAGGGTTAAGTGCCTTGCCCAAAACAACATAGTGACCCGGCCAGTGCTCAAAACACAGATCACTAGATCCGGAGTCAAACATGCCAAACCATTAGGCCTCCGTGTTCTCTCCTAAATGTGGTAAGTACTGTTATAAATACTGCAGCTGTTCACCTGATCCCCTCGATGGTTAGTGACGTTGCTGCAATGTTTGTCGCCACCACTACGTTCCGCACAGATGGACTGGTAGGATCAAATACTCTTTCTGTAATTCTGAAAGATAATGACAAGTTCCATATACAAGTATATACTACAGCTGTACACAATGTTGAATTTATAGGAATACAAGTCATGTACATGTACACAAACCTGTTGTCATGGAACCATAAAGAGGTAGAATCAACATGGCCTCTACTTCATTGTAATGGACATCATGTGTGTAATCCACTTTTTCTGCCGTCTCAAACAGCTTGTCGCAAGCATGTTCAATCTCCTCCTGACCTGTTAAGAAAACTAGTATGTCTCCTGGGGGCTCCTCAAGGTGGATTCTCATTACTGTCTCCACAGCCTATAAAACAAATTGGTGTTATGTTATTAAGAGAGGTTTTGGCTCAACAAAAAACAAATCAATAGATGACATGTGATTTTTGCCGCCTGTGAACTTCTCCTCTGCTACAACTTTTATTTTCGCTGCAAAACAATCCTTGGTTTCTCAATAATTTTTTTTGTTGATTTCTTTAGTTTCAATTTTTCTACACCACCTCTTTTTGAAAGGAAAAACTCTGCACAGAGACAAGTTAATGTAAATAATATGTAGGTTGATCCTAGATTTCTAGTAGGTTTTATAGTTCATTCATATTATTGAGAGGCGTGGTGGCCTAATGGTTAGTGTGTTGGACTCTGGATCGAGCGGCCCGGGTTCGAGCTCTGGTCAGGGTCATTGTGTTGTGTTTTTGGGCAAGACACTTAACTCTCACAGTGCCTCTCTTCACCCAGGAGTATAAATGGGTTCCGGTGAATTGTCAGGGCAAACTGACAAAAAAGCTGAGGGGTTTACCTACAATGGACTAGCATCACATCCAGCTACATAATCCGGAGTTATGCGGTGGCACTGATGAGCCACCTGGCTCCTCTGATCCATTGGAGTGGAACGTTTAACCTATAACCTTATTTCATTTTATTTTAAATAGGTAAATTTTAAATTTAGGCAGTTTTTTATGCATAAATTATTCATAATAATTATGATGGTGGGGCTGTGTATATTAAAATATATTATTTATTTTAATATACACAGCCCCACCAGCCATACATCTGATAATCCTATCATGTATAGAATAATAAAAAAAAAAACAGACTCACTCTTTTCAGATAATTAGGTGTCTGCAAGTCCTTAACACCAACATAGTCCAGGAAAATATTTTTTGACAGGATAGCAGCGACCAGGAATTTCAAAGACGGGACAGCCACCAAGGAATTTAGAGAACTTGTCATGATTTAAGGTGGCAGACATGATGACAACCTTCGGAAGCTTGGCTGGTTTATCTTTACTGTCTGAACTTTTCCTGTGACTATGAAATAGCTTCCTCACAAGACCAAAGAGTATATCCTGCATAATTTATGAAAGATCAGAAGTGGTATCTTAGTGTAAAGCCACTACAATACATGTATATACAAAGTTATCTACATGTACTGTAGTTGTACATTCTACAGAAGTTTATATTTGCTATAAAATGTACATTGGGCATGTATGAGGGGTCTGAACTTCCCATCCATATATTTTATTACCAGTTTTTAATAGTGACTTCCATCTCTGTGCTTTTTCTATTGCAAAATATTATGCAATACAGTGAACTCTCTCTGAGATGGACACCCCCAGGACCAGCTCTAGCTGTCCGCCCTCAAGAGGTGTCCGCCTTTAATAAAGAGAGTTTGTTACAGAAAAATAAGAGAAACTTTATACGGTCAGGACCAGGCAACAATTTCTGCCTTAGAGAGGTGTCTGCCTTACAGTGGTGTCCGCTTTGCGAGAGTTGACTGTATATAAAAAAAAATTCCTAGTATTTCTCTGGTTCCCACTACCTTGGGAATTCCACTTCATACATGTATGTATGTATTTTCCCACCTCCCATAGACTTCCTGCCCACACAAGGGTAACACTTACACGTAACAGTCTTGCAACTGACAATCCTGTGGCCCTCAGATCCCAGATCGAATAGAATTTAGAAGTGTTGGTTTTTGAGAGAGGAGGAAAACCGGAGTACCCGGCGAAAAACCCTCGGAGCAAGGATGAGAACCAACAACAAACTCAACCCACATATGAAGCTGGGTCCGGGATTCAAACCGGGGCCACATTGGTGGAAGGCGAGCGCTCTCACAACTGCGCCATCCCTGCTCCCCAAATTGTACATAATTATATACAGTACATGTACAGTATACAATCATGTACATTCACAACAGATAATTTTTAAAATACTCACAGTGTCTAAACTTCTCTCATGAGCCTCATCTAATATGATTACACTGTACTTGCTAAGTGCAGAATCATCAAGAAACTCTCGCAGAAGGCAGCCATCAGTCATATACTTGATAACGGTTTTATCACTGGTGTTGTCATCAAACCGCACTTGATAACCGACAGTTTCTGAAGGTATAAAAGAAAAATTTTCTTAAATTAATACATGTATGTACATGTACACATACCACATAATTCCCTTGAATTACAGCAAGGAGCCCAAAAGTGCAACTACTTATAATTCTTGAATCACATTCTTTTGTGCGCGCATACTATCCAATCAGAAGCCGAGGAGCTATATCCTCGGCTTCTGATTGGATAGTACATGTATACATGCGCGTATGTATGTATGGGCTTGTGATCAATCACAGGAGGATGAAGAGCAGTTCATCCAGTGAATAACTAATTGAGTCACATTGACTGGAAAATTTGACTGTCTGTCTGATTACATTGGTAATTGGCTGATTGGCTGATCTGTGTAAGGCCCCGGCCGCACTAGGCTGACAAAATTTGTTTGGCGCTACCAAAATATACTACAAATTTTTGTCTCCACCAAATTTTCATTTTGATAAACGCGTACGCACTTGAAAACCAAAAATCATGACAAATTATTCGCGAACCACAACATATCAATCACGTAGAAACCGAAAACCTCTGTGTTGCTGTGAAATTTTGCATTCAACTCCTCGACAATCTTTTAAAACCAGTACTTTCTAAAGTTTTTTACTCTCCTGCCTTCGTGGTATGATACACAAATTGATTACCTAGATATTTCTTCTTCTCGGACTGAAATTTTAAACGACTTGCATGTTTCTTGCCGCTTTTCCCGACTGTCACTGTCACTTTTTAGCGCAATACTTGTACCCGATCGGACCGTGCACTGTTCACTGTTTATGAAGCAAATTGTGCTACTCAAAGGCATCACTAGGTGCTGTTAGCAGGTAAAATTTGGGATCGGTACTAGTTGTACGGACCGAGGCAAGCGAATAATCATCGCTGTAACCTTGAGATTAATGTGTGTGAATTGACGAATCTGTCAGTTTTGACGCTTGACAAAATTTTGTCCTGCTCTGGGGCAGGACGACGGCGCCTTTGAAGTTTGGTAAGGCTTGACAAAATTTTGGTAGGAAAAAAATCGCCGTTTGCACTTGTGAAACGGAACTGATGACAGATATTTTTGCAAAACAAACACAAATTCGCCTAGTGCGGCCGGGCCCTGAGTGTCTGGTCTAGAATTCTCTGACCTTTTGACTATCCGTCTGACTGCCTACCTGTATCATACTGCTTGACTGATTGTTTGAACTGATTGTCCATCTGATTCATTACACTGCAATAATTTTGACAGACTGATTTACTGACTGACAGTCGAATGGACCGACCGACTGACCATCCATGTCCATGCAGTGGCATCATTTTCCTGTCATTGTAAGACCCCTTACCTCCTAACTGGCAGTCCATTTCTTTAATGAAGTTTAATGAAGTACTCCTGATAAACAGGAGTTTATTCTTCAGACATGCATGTGGCCAGTCTGTCTGTCTGTCTGTCTGTCGGCCGACCGGCCAACCGACTGACTGACCAGCCAACCGGCTGGCTGGCTGGCCGACAGACAGACAGACGGATGGACTGGCTGACTGATATGACATACATGTACATGTAGGATATGACATTTGGCACTAATTATTATCAAAGTGACGGAATTTAATACTGGTCTATTGTAATCATCCATGTCCATGCAGTGGCATCATTTTCCTGTCATTGTAAGCCCCCTCACCTCCTAACTGCAGTCCATTTCTTCAGACACGCGTGGGGCTACAGAAATGGCAGCAATACGTCCGGTTGCGTTACACCGATCATTTCTCCTCTGGATGTGAAACCAGCTTTATGAAGATACTGTGGAAGTTGAGTGGTCTTACCGCTTCCTGTCTCCCCCACAACCACCAAAAAAATCATTCTCTTCCACGGCTCTTACTAATTTCCTTCTATACTCCCTTATCGGTAACTCTAATTTGCCGGAAGACTTTGAATTCTTTTCTCTTGACTTCGACTTGTCCGCCATCTTGTTTATCTCTTTGAACTCCTTTCCAATCCCCAGTCAGCGCATGACCTTTTTCACTATTTTAAAAGGAGCCTGGAAACTAATTTTCTGCAAACAAAATGGCGGTCCGGCGATGGCGGCTAAATGTTGTGTTTGTATTGAAGCAGTGATTTGTTGAAGTCTTTTGCCTGTGTCAAGATGAACAAGGGTGGACCTGGAGCAAGAAGACCTAAAACAGGACCACGTGGTTAGATAAATACTTTTCTCACCGATTATGTTTCAAATACATTGAATTATAATAATAAGCACCTTGATAAAATTTAGCTGCATGGTGATGATGATTGGATCAAGCTAGAAATGAACAGCTGTTTGCTGTGACCTGTGTCAAAATATTTGTTTGTTTACATTGTTATTTCTTGACTATTACTTGTGCGATTTCCGACTAGCGACTACTAGAGTTGTTTTTAAGGGAATAATTATATCTGGAAGCCTACATGTACATGTATGTGAATCTTGTGTATTGAAATCAGCTGTGTTTTTAGACTTTGCATTCAGTTAGATTGCTAATTGGGGAACAGTTCCTTACAAGTCTTATTGTATGTTATGTATGCAGCAGTGGCTTTAATCTCATTCCCCAGATCCCGCAATTATTCTTTTGGTCATGCATGCAGCACCAAGATCACAAGCTCTGGCCAATTTTGTTTTTTCCTCAAATCTGATTGGCTGGTAAAACAAAGAGCTTGTGAAGTTGGTACTGATCAAAAGAATTGCAGGCTCTGGAGACAAGATTGCAGTGGTGTCCCCTGGGGAATACCCTGGGGAACACCTGGCTGTGTGTTAATTTTGATGTCGTACGTCAGTTGAGCTAAGTTTGTTGTTGCTCTCAATCATGTTTAGCGGGAAATTCTTTCATTTTACTTCCTTCACAAAAAATCAAGCTCCCTTCCAAATTTCTCCTTATCAGATGCAGGGTCCCAAATACATTATATCAGTCATCAGTCCCACTAGGACTTGACACAGTGTGTTATTAACATTAGTTACATGTATTTCATCTTTTTGTTGCACAGGTCACCCACCACCTGGAGACTTCATTGCACTTGGTAAGGCAATTAAAAATTGAGAATTGCAGAATTGCATCTTGAAAAAAAAATTAATCGTAATCATGGTGTAATACACTGTAAGTACACCTTTTTAAATGTATTTTTTGTCTTCTTGATAGGGAGTAGAGGCTCTAGATCATCTGAAGGTGAGCTTAAACCTCTTCAGCCATTGAAACCTCTTCAGCGCTCAAATCACCACAACCTTTGCCTTCTAAGAAGCCAGGAAGCTCGTCATTGTCTGACAGGAAGAGAGAGCCGTCCAGCCCCCTCACTCCTCTTGGTGCTTCCAAGAGACCCAAGTTGTCCTCACCTACGTATCCTTCCCATTCCTTTAAGGCTGGGGATGGAGAAAGCAGTAAGAGGTCTGGAACTAGTGCTCAGTCTCTCTCACTTGGACAAGTCACCCCAATTGAAGGTGTGTTCAGATTATGGATAATAAAATTATTATAATAAATATGAATGGTTCTCAATAAGAAGTGAATGTTGCCTTTCATGTTCAGGATGTTTAGTGCAATCAATTCTTCCCTCACTTGAGAGACGTCTGAGATTCAACCCGAAAAATTCCATACTGATGACGTATGGTGTACATGTAGCTCTAAGGAGATCTCTGTAGTGTCTCTGATTGGTTGTTACCTGTACTTGCATGTAAAAATATTTGCAACTGAGTAACAACTAATTGATCAGAGACACTACATCAATACATGTACAGCTGTACATGTACAGCTGTACATGTACATGTATGTCATCAGTATGGAACTTTTAGGGTCGAATCTCAGACATCTATCTATCAATCAATCAATCAATCAATCAATCAATCAATCAATCAATCAATCAATCAATCAATCAATCAATCGATCAATCAATCAATCAATCACCTTTATATCAAGTGGGGGAAGAATTGAATGCACGAAGAGAGACGTCTGTCTACTCAAGCTAACATATTGTAATTTGCAACTGTAGTGAGTCCATCAGAACTTGAGGATCAGATACTTGACGCAGATGCCAGCGGGAACAAGTTGAGAGTTGATGCTCTTCTCCTAGGAGCCTATAAAGAATCTAAAATCAAACAAAGCTAAACCTGATACCGTCATGATCATGAATCTGATGTACCTGGCAAAGAGTAAACCTGAATTGTTCCTTTCTAGCAGAGTGGTTGAGGTGAGTCATATTATATTGCAGAAAGTTCTCTTTCTGTACATGACATGTAGGTTGAGAGTGTAGGTTGGGAGTGCATACAATCAAGTAGGACTTGAAATGTAGACAATCATTGACAGACTCAATCCTGGTCATAACCATTTTGTGCAAGAGGCATTATGTTCCACTACACAATGTAGATACAGCTGTTTGAGAAAGGTTGTCTCCTAAAAACAACGTAAAAGCATGTACACTCATTACAGTTATTACATGCAACAGAGGTAGTGGTACAGTGTACATGTAGTTCACCATTGCTGGATCGAAGTGCACAATTTTCAGCATTTTGGCTGGAGAAACCATGAATACACATGTATATGTTGCACGTACCAAAAGTAACAACAAAAGTAGGTTTGATATGTACTTTGTAACTTAGGGCATCTATTGATTATATCCCAGTCTACCTTTCAGCATTGTCACATAAGCTGTTATGCTTATTTTGGACAACCTGTGAGTAGGTACACTAGTTACTGGTAAATTACTGGAGAAACTTGGCTTGAGATAGGCTTTGCTTAAACTGTCTTCTATATAGGATTCCTTCAAGACTTGATTTCAATTAATTATTAATACTGAGAGAAAAATAATATTTACCAGCTTGATCAGTTTGACTGATATTTTATAGGCACTCACAAGCATATTAAAGCGTGAAGGAGGCTCCTTAAACATCAAACCAGCCAAAGGAACAAATGCCTTGGTACCCATGATGGCGTGTAACATTCTGCTCTGTGCCTTCCAAGAAGAAGACGACTGGCCAGAGTCATTTGTGAAAGTTTATGTCGAAGACGCTCTAGGTGACAGAGTATGGGTTGATAATGAACATTGCCGCAGTTTTGTTGAGAACATATGGACAGCGTTTGGGACCAAAACCTTGCCACGAACGTTGTCACGACAACACAGTGATCCTGCTGGGAAGCAAACAGCTTCTGAACAGGCTGCTGCCAGTGGAACCAGGGAGGAGGTTGTGAATTATTAGTTTTTGTTATTATAGTACATACATGTATACCATAATGATTTGATTTAGCACGTTACTTCCAATAAGCACACCCTATCAAATAAACACAAGCAGGAGCCCTTTATTCTAATAAGTATCTCCTACATGTATTCCAACACATGTATGTGTTCCACTTCTAATATTAGTGCCTCAGAATTCCAGACAAAATCATGCCAGTGATAATAATAATAATAATAATCTTTATTTATATAGCGCCGTTTCTACTAAAAAACCAACAGCGCTTAACAAAACTACTTATTATAAACAAATAAACATTACTTTACTGATATGAAAATTTACTATTATAAAAACGAATAATTATAAGGAAAGCAAAGATTTAAAAGGAACCATTAAATAAAAAAGTCTTAACTCTACTTTTAAAGGTACTTAGGCATGATATGGTTCTAATATGGTCAGGTAAATTATTCCAAAGTATAGGTGCAATTACTGAAAAAGCACGCTTTCCATAAGTTTCAAGATTGTACTTAGGGACTACTAACAGTTCTTTAGTGGCTGAGCGAAGTTTTCTGGTGGGCATATGTTTAATTATAGTGTCCGTTAAGTATTTAGGTCCAGTTTCATAATAAGCTTTAAAAGTCAAAATTAAAATCTTGAACTCTATTCTTGATTTAACTGGGAGCCAATGTAGTTCTATCAATATCGGTGTAATGTGTTCGTACTTCTTAGAATACGTGAGAAGACGGGCTGCGGCATTTTGCACATATTGGAGCTTTGCAGCATATGTTGTGGTAGACCAGATAGTAGAGAGTTACAGTAATCGATTCGACAAGTTACAAAGGCGTGTATTAGTATTTCGCAGTTTTGTGTGACAGGAACTTTCTGATAGTGGCCAAATTACGTAGATGATAGAAAGCTGTTTTGCAGAGTGAGTTCACCTGCAGTGATGCCATGGATGATTCACATGTATTAACTGGACAGTCTTGTTAAATAGACGCGTCTCCGCATCCCCATTCTCGCATCCCCATGTCCCGGTTCTCGTGTCCCACGTGTTCCTCGCGTCCCCAAACACACGTCCCGTCCCCATTTTGGTGACAGCCAAAACATTATGGTCTATTATCTTTCAATAGTTCCACAAAAGAGGAGGAAGAAGTTGTTGAGGAGATGGAAACATCTACATCACTTGAAGAAGATTATATACCAGTCATTTCAAGGTGAAAAGAGCTGCAGTGCTTGCAGTAAATTGAAGAGCTGTGTTTATACATGTTCTGATGTATGACAAATTAATTTTTCTGGTGTTCTAGGTTTCAGTATTTTTATTTTTAATTAGTAACTCTACAGCTGCACAATAGAGCGGTTTTCAAAACCAAAACCAAAGTACTACAGTGACCAATCACAACAAACGAAAACAACACAATGAACCAATGAGAACTCAGAGCAAATACATGTGATGGCGCTAAGCGCAGGAAAATGTGTGTGACCAAGTCACAATTGGTTTTAGTTTTAGGTGGTGCAAGTTTTTTAAACCAATTACAGAGGCATAGCAAAGCAAAACCAAAGCAATTCAGCGATTACTTTCGACACTCAATTGAAAACCACTCTACTATGTCGGTTAATGATTGATGAAAAATCATGTAAGCAGAAGGCTTCCGGTCATGAACCTTAAATTTACAGCAGCTGTTGTATGTCACATATTTATATCCTGTTTAATGACACACTTTTAGGTTCATGTCAGCATCCGTTGAGCACAATATCCAGACGTACATCCTAGAACTTGTTCATGATCAGTTAACAAGACGTCAGCCACTGGACAGCATCACACGGAACCTGTTTAAAACTGCTGACGGTCACTTGTGGCTACAGTCAGATCAGGCTGTTGATTTCTCCGAGGCTGGAGATGTGGTTACAGAACCCAAAGGTAAAGCAGCTGTTAACGTGATTCCATCGAAATAAAGTTGTAATAGAAAGTTTCTGAAACTTTCCCTAGTTGTCACATTGCAATGTAATGTTTCAAAATATAGAATTTTTATGGGTACTGCGCTTGCGCAAGTGCCCATTATTGTCGTCGTCGAAGCATTCTTAACATTCCTTCGTAAGACTTTTTTGTAACAATTCTTTGAATAACTGAACATGATATGGCATTGTTCGATTGTTTCGCTTCATTGACAGTGGTGTCAAGTGCAATGCTCAAAAAGAAGATTGGCATATTTAGTGAGCTACATGGAGAGAAATTGCGTTGCAAAATAAATATGAAAGACACGTTTGTTTTTAAATGTTTTTATTTACGTAGGTGTATTTCTTTGACAACTGCACGAACAGGGTCGCGTTTGATTGAGTCACATTGTTGAAGCTTTTGTTGAGTAACCGCCGGTCTTTTAGAGTCCTTCGTACAATTCATTTGTTTGAGTGGTACTATCGTTATTGAAGTTTCCTGAAATAAAGATAATAAATATTATCAGTTGCTAAAAAGGGAATAGGTAGTAATGTTTATGTGGGAGCTGTCAGTTTGTTTGGCTAGGCTTCAAGGAGACTTACGTTTAAGCCTCACGCGCGAGGGGCGAAGCCGCGAAAAGAAGACGGCGAGCTAGTTTACTGGAGCAGAATTTTTGAAAATCATTCCGGCACAGCTTCAGTTGTTTAAAACGAGCAATTGATAACTGAAGAGATAAATGAAATTTCTACAGGTAAAAGGTTGTCGTGTGACGTGATATTCGTTAACAGGTGACCCTCCATAGGAAAAGGGGGCTTATCGCATCAGCGTTTCAAGGCGTTTATATTTGAAACGCATTTGAAACCCGTTTGAAATAATTTGAAACCCGTTTGAAAACACATTTCAAAAACAGTGTTAGAAACGTTTACTTTTTTCAGCGTTTGAAACGTGGAGAAACGCATTTGAAACGCCCATCTGCCAACAACCTGCATTATTATTACCACTGAAGCATAATTATTCGACAACACAACAAATGCTGGACTGAAGATGGTAAACGGTAACTTCAGGCGTCGTTAATGAAATTTAAAAAAGCTAGATAAATCACGGTGGTGCAGTCACACTTTTTACTTTTGATTAAAAGTTCAGTAATATTCCATCGTTAGGTCGATCAATAAAATAAACAACAAGAAAGTTTTTATAGAGTGCATAGCAGTATTCTCAAAATTAACGGAAATGTCAACAAATATGATGCGTGAACAAGCTATGACATTATTTGTCAACTCCTGTAATTCTGTAATTACCTTTCCTTTCGAGTATGAATTCAAGATCGTACGACATTCCAATGCATGAATTAGTATTCTTGGAGCGTCATCTCCGTTGATTTAAGCTTCATCTGAGTCGCAACCATCGAAAACCTTCCACTCGGTTTTCGTACAATATTGGACAAAGTCAATCAAGTTCCGTATGCGAAGCCGGTCGCTTCGCCAACAAGTTCACTCGCCCACACTGAAGTCAAACTCGCCTACATCATGTACCTAGTAATTAATTTGTTTAATAAGAGAACAGCGCGTAAAAGTGTTCTAAAGACGCTGGAATAATCCTGGGGAATAACCTCGTTCTAAAAGCATGTTTACGTGTATAAATACGCGAAAGATATCAAGAAAGATAACAGGAATGTTCAGGTGTATTTCTTGTTCTAAAAACGTGTAAGCGAGCACGTACACAGTATAAACATCATTACATGTGTATAAATTGACGATCTTGCAACGTTTTTCAAACACTTCGCAATGCATTGAGCGTGCACCTAAAACAGAAACGCTCGGACAAGGCTTGACATACTTACTTACATGACATCGACAGCAGACAAGACTTCTAACCGCAGATCGAGCATAACGCACGCAACACTGACGTTTGTCACGGAGGTTCATCAGTTCTATGCCTCGATTCCAAGTGAAACCAACACAGTACGATAACTCCTCGTTTTCTTTCCTGTAATGTTACAACAATTTACCTCAATGTATTAACTCCTTTGTAACATACTTGTAACTCTTGCGGGTCGAAGACGTCAGTGTTATCTTTAGTTTAATCAGTCCGCCGATCATCTGTTCACAAAAGCGCGACATTCTTTTGTATCTTGAATGAAGGGCGGTCGATTTTTACATACGTTTGTAGTTCTGTTTCAATTTTTCAGTTAATGCACTCTATGGATTTTTTTTGTGTTAATTCTACTAGCTGTTAGCAGTTTTTTTATGGTAGTATCGAAAACGAAGCACTCGAAAACGAAGACCGAAGCACGAAGCACCCTGAAGTCGAAAACGAAGCACCCTGAAGTCGAAAACGAAGCACCCGAACTCGAAAACGAAGCACCCTGAACTCGAAAACGAAGCACCCTAAACTCGAAAACGAAGCACCCGAACTCGAAAACGAAGCACCCTACTCCAGTGGTGTATTTAAAATCGGTCACCAAAACACGAACACTGAATAATTTGTAATTATACTGTATCTTAAAAAGAACGACCTGCAACCCACAGTAACAAAAATTTCAGACCGCTTACTTGTATAAATGGCGAAACGTAGTCCTTGCAGCTATATATTCTTTGGGTAGTCACGCAACGCTTTTATCCGGTATCGAGAAGATGCGTGCGACATGATAAGAGCCTCGAGCTCTATGGGTATTTCCGAAGAAATCGAAGATGCGACGATCACCGCAAAAACAACGAAGATCTCAAGAGTGTAGCGAAGATTTAAAAATTCGCGTGGTCAGAAAGATTATCTGTCATCTCTGCTCGATCGTCCTATCTGAGTATCTCTAAATTTTTGGAATTGCATGGCGAGATCAACAATAACTTGCCACAAAGACATTTCAAGACTGAAAATGACAAAAATGTATCCATGATGCAATCATCAAGCGGACGGAAAAACGAAGATTTGCTTAAAAAAAATCGAAGATTTGCAAAAAAAATTGCGAGGAAATCGTAGTCTGAAGTTACCCATAGAGTCTCTGGTCTCTGGGACGAGGTAGGCTTTACCGACTTCGAATTTAAATCCCACTGGAGTAACCGGGTAAGGGTGCTTCGTTTTCGAGTTCAGGGTGCTTCGTTTTCGAGTTCGGGTGCTTCGTTTTCGAGTTCAGGGTGCTTCGTTTTCGAGTTCAGGGTGCTTCGTTTTCGAGTTCAGGTGCTTCGTTTTCGACTTCAGGGTGCTTCGTGCTTCGGTCTTCGTTTTCGAGTGCTTCGTTTTCGATACTACCGTTTTTTTTATTGCGTGCATGTATCCAGCATGATCCAGAGAACAGATAATAATCTACGGAATGTAAATTAGGCTACGACCGTCGATGATGCATACAAGATTTACGAATGAACTTTATAATTTTAGAAACTTTACACGTCATCGATTCTTAATATTTTGTTTACGTTTAATCCATGATTATGAGCTGCCCCTTCGAAGCTATCCGTATATCGGATACTATTTTTGAGCTAAAGCTATAAAAGTTCCCGCTTTTAGCATTTATTAATAGGACTTGTTTCCATCACGCTTGAACCGGTTCTGCAAAACTTTTTCTATTCATTCGTCTAATAGTTCGTGCGCGAGCTTCCCTACAAAAAAGACACTAGTTGTCCAGCTCTGTTATAAATTTGGCCGGCGTATGGCCGTTAACCTCTGTAATGGCAATAATTATGCACATCTTAATTAATTATTTTTGTGTTTCAAACGCAATGAAACGCGTTTCTTCTGTTTGAAACGCCTTCAGTTTGAAACCGTTTGAAACACATTTGAAATGCATTTGAAATAATTTGAAATGCGTTTGAAAAGCATTTCAAACGCTGCGTTTAAATGCGTTTGTAAAAAATCACCTTAAGCCCCCTTTTCCTATGGAGGGTCACATATTTTAATAAACTAGTAGTAATCACAGATTAAGAAAATGCGTTCGACAGGTCAATCTCAAACAGAGGATGGTTCTCAATTACTTTCGGGTGATATGAAACCTGTTGGTCTTGGGAACTTATTGGGTTGAAATAGTCTTTTCATTGAGAATTGTGTCAAGGAAGTATAATTCTGAATGGGTGGAATGATATTTCCTGAATATGCATCAATTTAAGTTGTGTATTTTCTAATATTTATTGTAAGTACCGTTCAAGTGTCTCTTCCCTACCCCGCCCAACCCCCAACTCCCCACACACCTACAGAAAGGGAGCCAAAAGTGAAGTCCGAAATTGTGAATAAATCGGTGTGTATTTCCTGAGGCTTATCATATTTTGTTCAATCTGTTTGCTTGCTTCGTGACGTTGAAAGCTAATTGACAGTGAAGACCTGGGAGATAGCCAACCCAATAAATAACACTAAATATAACATTACATTTATGGACAGGTCATGTTGATGTTTGTAAAAGAGAGGTATTACTACCAGGCACAAATTGCAACGGTGACATTTATTTAAAAACTTTGCTTGAACATAACTTTCTAACAAATTTTAACAAAACAGGAATTTGGCATTAATAAATAACAGTAAGCTTATCTCTTTGTTCATAATATACAAATTCGTACACCTTCCATTGTTTATACCTCTAAAAGTAGGTAAGCTTATATTTACACGCTTTTACATGTCTCTGCAATTCTGCACGACTCAGCATTATTAAATTTCGAAAGGTTGAACTAGTCTGATTCGGTCTTGACTATACAACTGTCTAACGTAAACCCGAGCTACACAACTCGGTGGGTTATATATTTCAACCACAAATCATGATCATCAGAGTGAAATGACACAGTTCGTGTTGTTTTGATATACAGGCTAGAAGACCGTCGAGCGGGTTTGACAACAGAGCGCCGAACTGCGGCTTATATTCGTACCAGGAGTCGTACACAGCTCCTTAAAACATGATAAATGTTAGCTGCAAGGCTTTTGAATTCCATAATATGTCTAATTTGAAAAATAAAGTAACTTACCCGACGTTGAGATTGCTCCAAAATACGCAACATCCAACATGAGTTGACAAAACAACAAGATCCCAGGCTCTATCCCTTTTCCTCTCTTATGTACCTGGGAACGAGTTTGATGACGAAATGTACGCGGGGGGCCAAATGCGTGTCGATAGAAACATAGCCAAAATCTCAAAAAAGTCCCGCTTGTGTGAGAGAAGGCGAGAGAAGACTGGAAATTAGTCTGCGATCTCCTTCGTCGACCGCAATTATTTATTTATTTTATTTATTTATTATCTACTCATTTAGTCACACGCGCGCGCGAGGGGTGAAGTCAGAGAAGAAAGTATTGCTGAGGGACCAAATAATTTTGTTATGCTAGCGTGAATTTACAACTCTTTGAAAATCTTTCAGAGCTTCAGTTGTTGAAAGGCTGATGTGCAATTTATTTTT
This sequence comes from Desmophyllum pertusum, assembly GCA_029204205.1. Lineage (NCBI taxonomy): Eukaryota > Metazoa > Cnidaria > Anthozoa > Scleractinia > Caryophylliidae > Desmophyllum > Desmophyllum pertusum. Next base: position 6,895,036 of record MU827778.1, on the reverse strand, counting down.
AGATTCTGTTATGTCAGCGCGAATGCTGCTGTGTAAACAAAGATATTACAGTATGACGACAATCAGAAGAGTATGAGTGATGAGTGATTTGAGAATTTTGTTATGTCACATGAATGCTGCGAATGCTGTTGTGACAAAGATCAAAGCCGCGTGCTGGATTGCAGAAAATTAATTCACCGCGCTTTCGGGAGTCTGACGTTGGACATCGTGACAAAATGATATTAGAAAATGGATTTTAGATCTACTATTGTTAAGTGTGTTAAATTTTTTTCGAAACGAGGAATGATTTTAATATGAAAATATCTTCTAAAATTAAAGACGAACTTATCTGCTTGGTTTGTAGACGAAAGATAAGATCATCTCATTTGAGCACAGTTTCCGTTGTTTTAAGAAAACAGTGGGTGATTGTATTCAAATTAGCTTGGGTTTCAAGTCTTGTACTGATCAAAATGACATGAAGGTAAATAAACTGAACAGAGTTTGTTGTCCGCAACTGAGAAGTCGGCGAGCTAGTTTACGAGAGCAAAGTGTTGCTAAAAGTGACCTAATAAATTTGTTACGTTAAACGTGAATCGTGCAGTGTACTGTAATTACCCAGTTCAGTTAGCTAGGATATGAGCAGAGTCACGTCACGCGCGAGGAGTGAAGCCCGGGGAGGGGGGCGGTACTCCCAAAAAAATTTGGGTAGGGGTGTGCCGCTGGACTATAAAACCCCTTAACCTGTACCGACTACAAAACGCTAATTTTGCGACCCTGTTCCAGACTAAATGTTAAAAAAGATACCCTGTTCCAGACGATTTTTAACGATTTTTTTCTAACCCAAAAGGCTAAACTAGTAAGCAGCAGTTGTAAAGCTTCTTTAAATTCAAAATGGATTAATGACAAACAATTGCAAGAAACTTTATGTGACATGTAATTTACAATTTACGGACAAATGTATCTATCGATTGACAGGATTTTGCTGCGGCCTTTCTATTTCGCTCTTCTGTGACCTCTGGCTCTGTTCGGTCCATTTTATCCAATATTGACACACATGCTGAGCCCTTTTGCAGTTCATTATTGGGGTACCCAGTCTTCTCTCATTTTGATAGAGCCTGGGGATTAAAATTCCGTATGAGGGTTTTAGGTCGAATTTATCGTTAACGTTAAATTCAGCTTATAGAATCTCAAGATCTGGTCCAAAATTTAATATGTCACCCAGCAAATCTACAAATGGCGGACCTTCGATGTTATCTTTGTTGATTCAGGCTTCATTTCCAGACTACACCAGTTAGCGAATTAGAGCTTTTCATTCACTTTATTTTCAGCCATCGGTCCACGGACGCACCTGTCGCATCCCTCGCCCTACGGGCCTGATTATTTAGTGTGGTTAGCCAAAGCAAGAGATGTTGCCTTAGGGCTAGGGTTATCAAATGCAATACACCAAAGAAAAAAATAACAAAACCAACAAAGTTGCTGCACTATCCTCAACGGCGACAACTCGGAGAACGAAGTCTTGACCTATATTATCAATTGAGAGGTCTGGTGAGAGTTAACGAAAGCCATTGGCGTGGAAATGTTTATATCTAGTATGTCTAGTATACATGTTATAAAGGGATGATGTGGATTCATGACTGCTGGGTAGAGAAAAATATAACTTACTGATTGAAATCGTGAGAGTCCCTAACCCATTTCGTTTAATCGGCTCATGGGCTACATGTATGCGCATTCTCTGAGTAAAAAATGCAGTAGCCATGAGCACGCCTCGCGGGCCTATTTTTTAACCTTTCAGTGAAGGTTTCTGTTTTTCCGTTTGTCCTTAGTTTTGACTTTGTCTAAAATTAATGTCAAAAGTCTAGTGTTCCAAATAAGAGAGGGGTCTCAGGTCAAAACCCGACAAGATCAGCTACCTGACCCGACCTTAACAGAAAACTTCAGATGATTTAGTGAGCCCACATCTACATGTATTGACCCGTTACAATTCTTTATTGACACCTTGCCTTCAAAACTTATCTGGAACCCTGAAACTCCAGAAAACATTTTCAGTGGAAATAATTTTATACAAAATAAATTAAAACTTTGAACTTGGGTTAGTGTATGTTAATTGGCTTTTGAACAACCAGGGCCCAGATCTGTACTAATTTCACTGCTTTGTGTCGCAGCTGACTCGGCCAGCTCAGGAGCTGCTCATGTCTCTTGCACTGAACTGTAACAGTAACAGCGGTGAAGATGTTGAAGTGATAAGCAACCTGATCAGAATGAGACTCAAGACCAAACCTCTTGCCAACCATTATGTCAATTGCATCAAGTATGTGCACATTGTTATTGATATAAATGGGAATGGGGATGGGGCTTATTATACACATGTACATGTACATGTAAGTGGTATATAAAAAAAGAATGAACTGGTAAGAAACCAGTTGAGGCTAACTTTCCAGTCATGCAGAATTATTGTTTAAGCTTAACATTAGAATAAATTGATTACAGTGTATGTCAGTCAATGTATTGGGAGCAAAACCAAATTTCCAGTACTTTATGAATGGTGGGGCTTATAACTGGGATTATTATGGTATGCCACAAAGATCCCCATGTACAGTAATAGTACATGAACTATTCAATCAATTGACAATCTTGATTAAGTGTAATACAAACTTCAAGGTGAACACGGTGGTCCATTAATCCAAAGGGATACTATCCACTGAGATTGAGTCACTACCAAAGGAATATAGAGTAAATATTATTGAAAATAATATTAATAAGCAATTATCTCAATTTATTTTGCTTTCCCTATAGAGAGTTGGCTAACCAGCACTCGGAGAATTTACGAACAGTGTTGAAGTATGTTATCTACAATGAACTGTCCACCACTCGCAATCCAAATAACATGTCTCTACTTGGTACAATATTCCAGAGCAACCAGGAAAGGGCAGGCAAGGTTTGTAAGATTCTTTATTGCTTTCAAATTCTGACATTTAACATTCAAGTGTCAATTCTTGCATTATCGATTTAATTGTAGTTGTAAGTATGGTACAGTATAGGTGTGTACAGTCAACTCTCTCTTAACGGACACCTCTATAAGACAGACACCTGTATAAGACGGACAACTGGTGTTGGTCCCTGTGCGCTGTTTTTCAGTCATTTTATTGTATCTGAACTCTCTATAAGCCGGACACCTCTCTAAGACGGACAGTTGGTGCCGGTCCCAATGGTGTCCATCTTAGAGAGAGTTGACTGTAATCCTATAAAGTTTAGTTATTACACTTTGTAAATCATTATTCCATTCCTTCACAGTTGCTAGCTATGGTATTTCAAGACTTGCTGACTAACAAGTAAGTTACAATAATTATTTAGCATCTTTGCACACTTTGCAGACCTATGAAGGTAGATAATTATCTAGCATCTTCACTCATGTTGCGAGCCTATAATGCTCAATAAGTTTTTGCATGCATTGCGGACCTATGACCCTAGAATATTGTAACAAATAATAATTATCTTTCAAGCATACATGAAGTCAAGCTTTGTCATGTTTCAGGCGCCTCACAAATGCCAGTTTTAGACTTTACAGATTTCAGTGGCTTACACAACTCAAATCAAAAGGGGGTGGCGATAAAGTGAAGATACATGTAGGCCTTTTCTTGCTTAATAAAGGCAGGACTTGGTGTGATGGTGGGCCTGTTTGTGCTTGAATAGGGGGGTGGGGGCAAAAAAACTTTCCCTGTCAGCCGTACAAAAAGGGGGGACCGGGGTCACTGGGCCCCTCCCCTGGAATCACCACTATATTTTGTAAGCTAAAACTTTTGATCAGTTCTTCTGATACACAAGTTCAACTGTACTTATTGCTGGAATATTCCATGTGACATGGACGTGCTCAAGTGTCCTGCAAGTACATGCAAAGGAAGAAGAACATGTATGTGTAGGTTATTACTTACATTACCAATATGATCTCAATTCATCATTTGTAGAGATGATTACCTAAGAGCATCACGTGCCCTGTTGAGGGAAGTTATCAGAGCACTCAGACATGATATAGACTTCGTTGCTTTGTGCCGTGGATTTATGAAGGAAAGAACAGAGAGTCAGTTTAAGGACTTGGATGCCCCCATTAAGGTAGGCTACAGTGTGCATAGAAGTTTAAGTTTAGGTGTACAGCGACTCAAACCTTTAGTCCGAGTTTGGGAGGTGCAGTGGACTAATGGTTAGCGCGTTGGACTCTGGATCGAGCGGTCCAGGTTTGAGCGCTGCCTGGGTCATTGTGTTGTGTTCTTGGGCAAGACACTTACAAGTCACAGTGCCTCTCTCCACCCTGGAGTAAAGGAGTATTGGCGAATTGTCAGAACAACCTGACAACAAATGTGCAATGGACTAGCATCCCGTCCAGGGGAGTAGGGATACTCCGAGTCACCTCATGCTAGGGAAACCGGAGTTAAGCGCTGGTCTGATAAGCCACTAGGCTTGTACATTTGGTAGACAGACTTTAACCTTTTAACCTTTAGTTCACAATTATATTTTTAAACAAAGTACTTGTGTATGGATCACAAGAGTTTACGAGAGTTATTCTAACTGTAATACTACATGTAAGCTTTGTTTGTTTGCTTACAGGAACGCATGCTGCTTTCCTTGGCAGATCTTATTACCATGGCAACCTTCCTTAGTGTTACAGCCAGCATAAAGGAAGCATTTAACAGCACATCCACAAGAGGGGAAAAGAGAGGTAATGATAAAGATTTCACTTCTCTTTATTACAGTGTACGTCATGTTGGCAGGCAGAGTGACTGAGTTAATGCATGGTTACTGCATTGGACTCTCTCCACCCTGGCATATAAATATTAGGTACCAGAAAACTGTTAGAGTGCAACCTGACAAAATGCTGAGGGGTAACCTGGTGTTGGACTACATTGTAGTATCCCACGCAGGGGGAGTAGCAATACTCCTAGTTGGCTTCATGCTACAAAAACCAGGAAAAGAGTGCAGCTTTACCTAAAACATTATGCATAACAAGACATGTGTATTGTTTGGAAACCTTCAGAAAGGAGATCAATTAATATTTCAAGCTGAACTTTCAATGAACATTTGTAGTTGTAGATTATTCAATTTATATTCATTCATTTGATGATTTTCACTCAGACATGTCAGGACTGCAGGAATTTCAGAAGTCAGTGTCTACAATACAGCGGGATGCTGTCTGGTGGTTACATATTGTTGTACCTAAAATGTTCAATCCTAGTGCAAAAGATTTCTTGTCCTGGTAAGAAGCACACGTAATGCATGACCAGAACCTAATACACAACAACTACACAACAGGCATTTGTTATGGATGTGACTTATTGGTTAGCGCATTGGACTCTGGATTGAACGGTCTAGGTTTCGAGTGCTGGTTGGGATCATTGTGTTGTGTTCTTGGGCAAGACAGTATAAGTGGAGTATAAATGGTTACTGGCGAAAATTTAATAATTATTATTGTCAGGGCAACCTGACAAAAATGATGAAGGATAATCTATGTCGGACTAGCAATAGTGCTGGCCTGTTAAAGGGTCCCTCTCAACCAGTGTGCTTTGTGCGCCAATACTCTTACGGTGGCCATTTAAGGGGGAGGCCTGGGTCCCCTGTGCCCCTCCCCTAAATCTGCCACTTAATATGTAGATTCAGTATTGATAAAAATAGTAAAAATTGAATGGTTTGAACTTACTAGGAGTATCTGTAGTTTGCCCAGTGTGATCATTCAGGGCTGACGTTTGCGATGACAGCAACAGTCCTTTTCAGGACTACCCTCACCTGGACAATCACACTTGGCGAACTAATGATAAAAATGTTTTTTCTTTCAGCATGAACAAAGTGCTTTTCCTGGATCCTGCAGAGACCTATGTTGGAAAAGACAACTGGCCCCCAGAGAATGACAGAAGGTGAAAAGTACTTCAAGAAAATAATTCATAAATTACTGATCAGTTATAATGCTGCCAGTATTGGGTGAAACAGTGAAAGGGAAGTTCAGCGATATATTTTGTCTGTTTAAACAAATCTCTGTTATGCCCTCATAAGAAAGAAAATGTTAGCTTCAAATCTTGACAGCTTTTAATATCATGGCTTCTTTTGTGTTTTTGTCCTGAAAGCTAATTTGGAATGAAGCTTATTAATAATTTCCAATAATTTATTACAGGGTGAACCATGGTTTACTTGTGATGGGCTAGCATCCCATCCAGGCATGAGTAGCAATACTCCTAGTCACTTCATGCTACAGAAACGGGAGTTCATAAAGCACTAGCACTGATGAGCTTCTAGCTCCTTCAATCCATTGGATTGGAACAAACTTAAACTACATGTACACTGTACCTTTCACCTAACCAAAATAGGATAATATAATTATTTATAGAAAGTATTATTAACTCCAGACCTTGCTGTTTTGTTTCTTTTTTAGCTTGTTGCTGAGTATAGTCAGTGAAGTTCCTGTACAAGAGGATACGCTAATGAGGACCATTATAATTGGCCTCTCTAATGAGCTGCCGTTAACTGCACCTGAAACCCTTGAAATAGCAGATTCACTTGTCAGGAGAGTGGCAGCGATCAAAGTACCATCTCCATGGATTCAAGGCTCACAATCAGGTCTGTACAGGTTTATTTTCTTAGTACCTAGCCTGCGTAAACAGATGTCTCTGTTATTAGTGCACTCAATTTATTCCCTGCTCGAGAAACTCGGATTTGATCCAAAAAATTCCATACAAGTCATAGCTCAGATACAAAGATTTGTGTACCACTCATCAGACACGTACATATTTACACAGGAACTTAATTTTTATATTAATGTTTTCCTATTTAGTTCGGTTCCTGCCACCTTGGAAATCCTGCTACCCGACCTATCTTCCTGTAGACTTCCCATGCCCTTTACTCCTGGCTTTCTGGCCACCCCCCTCCCCTACTCAGGTTACCCAAAACCACAACACAGGGCTGGGTTAATATCTTGACCTCTGAATCCACTAACTAGTATTCTACTCCTATTCTAACTCTTCTTTCACATTCAGTTTGACAACAATGCAGTAATATTTGACCTGCCTGTTCCACAGGAGACTCATCTCTTTCTGTGATTCGTTTGGAGCTCTTGGATGCTGTTCTCAACCTGTGCGCTTATCACCATCCTAAGGACATCATGCTGCCTTCAGGGTATGTTATTAAAACCAAGAACAACCATTAATCTACTGTGCAAGTACACTGCAGCCATAGTTTCTCATTTTATCATAATGATATTCATAAATTATTCTGATATGTTGGAACAAGAACTACAGGTTTGCAGGAAATCTTTAAAAATTATTGTATTGTTTATGTTACAGATATGCTGCTCCAAAGTTAGCAATCGCTAATCTGTACTGGAAGGGATGGATTCTACTTGCCATAGTTGCATCTCTAAACCCATCTTCAATTGGTAAGGTTACCTTGCTACATGTAAATTGTAGAACTGTTATTAAATTTGAAGCTTAATTGAAAATTGAAATATGATGTATTTATTGATTACAATACTTACATACAGGCTAAATCAGGTGTATATTAAGCAGCCTCCTACGTGTCACACACAGGAACTTGCAGTGCAGATGGTTAATATCACTCAAATTTAGCAACAGAAGATGCAATGGCCTAGCCCTATTGGTTAGCATGTTGGCACTGGCCAGGGTCACTGTGTTGTGTTGTTGGACAAAACACTTGACTCTCACAGTGCCTCTCTCCCAAAACCCCAAGAGAGCTTGTTTGCAGGCTACCAACGAATTATCAGGGCAACCTGGCAAAAATGCCGGGGTCACCTGCAATGGACTAGCATCCCATCCAGAGGACAGAAACCAGAATTAAGCACTGGCACTGATGAGCCACTTGGCTCCTCCAAACAGATTTCAACCTCACCCTAACCTTGGTCACTGGAGCAAATGACTTGTCTTTATTACAATGTAGTTTGAGAACAAATATTGTGAATCTATAATTTATAATAAATGTAATTTAACCTTGCTGACTATAACAAATTCAATTTTATTCATAATATTTTTCCTTGTATTTTTTTCCAAGGCCAATCTGGATGGGAGAATTTTCCAATGCTGAAATGTCTCATGGAGATGCTCATGACAAAGTAAGAAAACAAGCATTGCCAAAATTTGCCTAGTTATTAATAATAAATTGCTCAGTTGGTAGGGTACAGTATGCACCACCACCAACAACATATTGATAATTATTTAAAGCCTGGACATCATTAACATTCATAACTGGCGAAGCGGCAAATTTGAATGCGAGTGCGCTCTGAATAAGAGAAGAAAGGGCCCAAATTGGCCAAGTAGGGTTGATAAAACTCGCTTTTCTGATTTCCAGTAGTGGTAACTTACATTTTCACCCACGGCTTTTTACAATTTAAGCCTAAAACGAAGGAGATTGAGAAAGTATAAATGCTGTTCTTTTGCACTTGAAAATACAGAAAAACCGGGCTTCTTTAGTATGGAGGGAGTTTTCAAAAGCGTTTTTCTGAAAATGTAAACTGCTTTCTAAACTTTCACGTGCAGCAAATGGAAGATGGAGCTTTTCTTGAACATAATCCGTTTTAAGTTTGAAAATTGGCGAACAAGAAGTGCTGTTCTTTTCAGCTTGAAAACTGCTAGTTGAAGTTTGGTTTGAAAATGGTTGCGTCGTGGGCGAACGAGCTATTGTTTTAAGCCCACAACTGAATAACAATGGCTGTCAAAACTAACAATACCCATTCAAGAAAATCACTCAATTGTAAAATGGTTCACAATTGCCGCAAATTTTAAAACTGATCTCAGTGTATCAGCTGATTCATTTGAAAACTGCCGACCAGATCACACAATGAACAACGAGCAAAAGGAAAATGTCAGTGATCGAGAGCTCTTTTCAGAGCTCTTCGACAACCCGATCTTCGATTCATACGTTACTTAATTTTATTCTTGCTCGAAAAGGGTAAGACTCCGACAGTTCTGTCTGAACATTTGAAGCCGGTCATAAATAAGGTCAAGGTGTATTCTCTATTTCCCAGTGTACTAACAGCTGTAGCAAAGCGCGCGTCGACTATGTAATGTGCGAACAAACGATTTGTTTTCTTTCGTCGGCAGCGAATTCAACATTTTTCGGATCACAGCTAAACTCAACGAAAGTAAAATCTTAAGCTTCGCAAGAAAAAAATGAAGGCGGCTGCCGTGCTGAAAGCTCCTGATTAGTACTTAAACGTGTGATATTGCAATACAAAAGGTTTGGGGCCTATTGTATTTTTGCTCCGCCTCATGCACTTTGATGAGCAAGAGGTATTCCCTGCGGATATAAGCGCGCATTTTCGTTGACCAATGATAGGCGCTCAGTTCAAGTTGAATGAGCAATATTACAGACCTATTAATAGTTTTTACTCAAGTACTGTAAGTAAATGTCCCGAGAACAATGGGCATTCTGCGCGATGGAAAAATTACATCACAGAAGTAAGAAATTGCATGAGAAAACGGGTGACTCATAAAAAGGTACTACATGTATCTAACTAAAATAAGGCTAATGAAAAGTTAGCTAAACTTAGTAACAAACTTAGTAAGGTCAAGGAATCAATAGGACATGTGAGGTGCAAATATAAATATAAATATAAAAGCTGGAGGTGAAATATGGTGAAGTGTCCCAAGACTTTTGACAAACATTGTAGGAGAGTTGGCAGTCCTATCTACTTTGCATGGCTCAGATGACCACATGTGTAGAAATGGCTGTTTCATGTTTAAGATCATACCCAACAGATTTAACATTGGTTGGGTGAGCTTACAAAATGTGACAGGATTGCAAGTGAAATCCCCTGAGCAATTTTTACTAGCTGATGATTGCATTTACCAAGTGTCTGTTCTTTGTGCTTTGTAGTAACTTTACATTCCCACCACCAACTGCTGCAGTAACAAGTGATGAAAAAGATGAGATACTTGCTCAAGAATTACAGGTACTGTACAATGCATTGTGAGAGAAACAGTGGCCTAATGGTTAATGCGCTGGACTCGGGACTGAGCGGTCCAAGTTCATGCATTGGCCGGATCATTGTGTTGTGTTCTTGGACAAGACACTTCACTCTCACAGTGCCTCTCTCCACCCAGGCTTATAAATGGGTACCGGCAAATTGTCAGGGCAACCTGGATGTTGCTGGATGGCAAAATGGCAAGTTTTACCATCCACAATCAAAAGTCATCTTCTGATTGACAAGGTCATATGACTGTTCTGCAAAGGTCCTATTTGACTTGAATTTGACTTGACAGATCCCCATATCCCCTTATACTGAACTACAGTAGAACCGTGAGTGTCATTTGACATTTCTTGTAAAATAATTATTATTTCTACTGATTGACATGTTTTGCAGTTGGCACAGGCAGAGAAGGAGGAAATCCTGTTATTTGAATCACACCTGGCTGCAGCCACAACTAAAGTAGCTATCACAGAAAGTAACAGTTTGTTGCTGACTCAGCTGATTAGTATGGATCCTGTGTAAGTATGTAGACATGGCTGATCATTTGTTCCAGAACACAACATCATTCAGTGGTTACACTGTAGGTGATTGATATGTTTATTGCATGATATAAATTTCCCTGGCAACCTTGACTCAGTATTACAGATGTTAAGTACGGTAATCAGCTTTATTTAACAAGGGTGGCACTTAAAGGCCGGTTTAGATGGTACGATTTTGTCACATGCGACTTTTGTAGCTCACGCTGCTCACGTCATGTAAACATTGCATACATCTTTCATCATTTAACTTTGTCTGTGGCTACGACATGTTGCAGGGTTAAAAAAAATGTTTCAAAATCCTACGAGATTTTTCGTGTCATACACGATAATCGTAAGCGAGTTGTAGGTTTGATTTACACGACACAATTCGTGTCATAGGCTTGTTGTAAGCATGTCACATGCAACAAAATCGTACTGTCTAAATCGGCCTTAACAGTCTCATAACTGACAAACCGGTGGCCCTCAAATCCCAGATCAATTTGGAATTGAGAAGTGTTTTAGAGGAGGACGGAAAACCAGAGAACCCAGAGAAAAACCTTTTGAGCAAGGTGACAACTAACAACAAATAATGTAACTCATTGAACGTGGATCCTACAGTCATTCTTGCACCATTATCAGGAAGGCCAAGAAAAAGAAAAGAAATGTTAACTAGGCTATGATGTGTATGAGGCCATGTGGGTTTTATGCATGATTAAACTTATTTAGACAAACCTTCCCCTGTAGCAAAACCTGCCTGTCCCATATAGGCCTCCATCAGCGTGCCTACAGAAGTCATGGACCATGTCCTCCATAAATCTTTGTTCGTGAAGCTAAGCCAAGAAGCTTAAGAGACAGCATGTAAATTGGATGTTCATTTTACATTTGAAAATGATGACATGGAGTCGTCGAAACGTCATGTTTTTAGCGTTAATATTCCTTCTAAAACATTTTACAGTCATGTAGTTAAAAGTACAAGTTGATGGTTTCTCTCTCTCTTTAGTGGCCCTGCACGTCGTCCCCCTCAGAGTATCATTGATCAGCTGAAAGCAACAAACAAGAGTGTCAAACTGGGGCAAATGCTGTGCCGTAGTCGCTCACCGGATTTTCTGTTGGAAATTATCCAGAGACAGGTAAGAAACTGTCATCTGTGCATTCCTTTGGATTCCCATACGATTACTGAGCCAATATTTGCCTTTGAAACATGTACATGTAGCTGCTGATAGTAAATTAAGACTTTCTGCAAAATTAGGGCTTGTTGACAGTTGATTTATTGTATAGAAGCAGGTAGTGAAACAATTTTAAGTTTTTGTATCTCTAATTTGTGTATTTATTCCATGAATTGATTAATTAATCTGCAAGTTTATTGCATTGTTGCCAATCACAAAATTAATTTGAAATAGAAACAAAGATGGTACAGTTACTTGTATTTGTGTGACAAGGGTCCAGTTTAATATTGCAACTAAAATAAATCTATTCACTTCCCAGTTCAAAGGCTAAGTGCTAAAACATGCTGTTTGCATTGGCTTTATAATGTATATGGGTAGCTACTTTTACAAATGTACCAGCAGATTTTTCGATCTACATACATACATTGTGCGGTTCCAGAAAATATCCATACCCACCCCAAGGAAGGTCATTGGAAATTCCGAGGGGGTGGGGTCTCAAAAGCCAAAATTTTTAAAGGAAAGTATGATGCTAAACTGGAAATCCCTGGGGGGAGTGGAAGGGGGGTTCAACCAAAAAACCTTCCGTGGGTGAGGTATGGATATATTCTGGAACCACACATTGTAGGAGACGCGGTGGCCTAATGGTTAGTGCGTTGGACTCCAGATCCAGCGGTCCGGGTTCGAGCGTTGGCCGGGGTCATGGTGTTGTGTTCTTGTGCAATATACATGTACTTTACTCTCACAGTGTCTCTCTCTACCCAGCCAGGAGTATAAATGGGTACCGCTGAACGGACAAGCATCCCATCCAGGGGGAGTAGCAATACGTCTAGCTGCTTCATGCTATGAACATCGGAGGCTCTAAAAAGGCTTTACGTTTTTACTACTTTACTTTTACAGTAGCGCCTTTTTTGCAGTGTGAGTCTTTTAGTTGTTGCTCAAGGCTTGTTGTAATAACTGTCAATATTATTTTGCTTCTCTTTAAGGGTGCATCCCAGAGTATGCCATGGCTGGCCGAACTTGTTCAGTCTTCTGAGGGCTCACTGGATGTGCTGCCAGTTCAATGCTTGTGTGAATTTTTGCTCCTGGAAAAAACTGGTGACAATGGCAAAGAAGAAGATGAAGGTTTTACCAAGGAACTACAGGATAAGAGAGTTGTGAGTAGCTAGAAATTATTTGATCATGTTTTACAGTTTAATCAAAATTCTTGTTTCTGATTGGTTCTCTGCACGCCTATTTGTTACGTAATTGGAATGCGATCACGTGGATGTCCAACAGCCCTTATTTGTGATTACGTCAGTTGCTCAAAATTTACCACCAAGCCTCCTTTACACGAAATTCTTCTCAATCTCTGGCACGTTTGTTTGCATGTGGGCATTCTTTTCAGCTTTGTTGCTTGGGGAATTCGTTCATGATAAAATTTACAAGTTTGGACTTTGAATGCAAGGCTTGGGGATGAATTAGCTAGTCTGATGTAAACATGCATCAGGGCTATTACAGCTGTCTAATTATATCGCTAGCCCAAAATCCTATACAAGCATGCGCACAATAAATTATTTGTTAATTTTTCAAACTGTCCAAATTAATCCTTAATTTGAACACATGTCCAAATTAACGATTAATATTGGACAGTTCACCCGCGATATAATTAAAACCGAATAGCACTACATGCTTGTCCAATTTGAAAATAATTGAATTCAACAAATTCCTCGGACTGTGCCAAATTGGACTGATTCGACCTCAATACGGTCTCATCCAATTTTGGCAGACCTCGGAATTTTTTTCACGTAACTCTCACAGTGCCTCTTTCCACCTACAGTATGAGTATAAATGGGCACAGAGGGAATTGTCAGGAAGTATGATACTCCTAGTCACTTCATGCTATGGAAAGCGGAGTTAAGGGCCGGCCTGATAAGCCACCTCAGCTTGTAGATAGATTTTAACCTTAACCTAACCTCTGATTTTTTTTCAGGATATACAGCGACATGTCCTGGGACGACTTAGATCACTGTTGTTTGGTAATGAAGCTGATGCTGAATCTACAGGGGAGGTGTTGGAGTACTTCATGAGGAGATTGTCTTCAGTGCAAACAGCTGAGAGAGATTCAGCTGTTAAGGTACATTGTCAAGGGGTTTACTGTAACGACCCTTGTTACTTTCAGATTTATTAGTCGGTATTGCTACGTTCGAGGGGTCACTACTTTTGGTTAGCTAAAATCTGTATGTGGACCGATAAAAATATAAAATGTTTGGAATAAAAATTGAAAAGAATTATACATGTAAGTCATTGTCCTAGATAAGAAACTAGGTTAAAACTTGTTGAAAAGAATTTACATCAGAATAGATCGCATTTTCCTTGGAATAAGGAACACAGCTTGTTGTTGTTTCTTTTAAAATATCAAATTACATTTGAGGTCGTTTGAAGGGTAATTTTTGGCATGTTCAGCTCGGTCCGTAAACTTTCAAAAACAATTAAACAATTAATGCATCCAAATGCGTGCACGCCAAAGTTTAGCATTATATCAATTATACTTGCATTTTTCAGGCCACTTTCATAACAGTTTAACTGAAAATGTCCGCCAGACATAACAGAAAAATGCGCAAGAATGAAAATTATTTGTTTGAACCATTTTCCAAGGGCCTGGAACTAGTACTATCCCAGGAGGCAGTTCAAGTGGAAGGTCATGTGACCGTGGTGTGTGAGGAGGAACTGGAGGGCAGCGCCATGGTAACCACTATGGAAGAACTCTTCTCCCCAACATTCCCTGCAGGCAGCACGCTCTTCAAGACTTACAAGTGGCTGTTGGTGAACTTGCCTAGTTTGCCTCACTTTGAAACTGTGCGAGCGACATGTTGCTTTGCCTTGAGACAGGTGAGTCTGTATTAACTGATATATATAATAAGTATTTCAAGGTTCTATTTACTCCGCATTTCAATAACACGCAAACTCTGTTCAAAACCCAGCTAATAGTTGCGTCTTCACTGCCATCAATCATAATTACGACGACAACCAATGGACCCTGAAAAAAAGAAACAGACAAAATGGATCAAAAACCACCAATCACAACCCACAGAGTGACGTGACCTTTTGAACCTGTTGAAGTGAACTTCTGTTTCCTGTGATGTCCGCTAAGAAGATTGATGGCAGTGAAAAATGAAACCATTGATTGAACAGAGTTTGCATGTTATTGAAAGGAGCTTTATTCATGGAGGCGGGGCTATAAAATCAGGGTGGTACTAAGCTTTTTACAGCACCCACCCCTGTTGGTTCTAAATGTAATTGGTGAGACCTGACATTTGCAGTGCACTTTAATTTGCACAATTTACTGATTGCCCATTTATACCAATCTCTTACCATATCTGCTTATTGGCCTTTTTTCCAAATAAGTAAAGTAGGCGTTGTTTGAAAATCAATTCCAGGACTTTAGACCTCCTCAGTACACTAGTAGTGTAAAAGGGCAAACAGTTAAAATTAACTCGAACAGAGTTTAATTCGTAACCTTTGGTAAGTTATAAAAGTGTACTTGTAGTTATTGGAATCTAATAAAATTATTATGTTTTTGCCTAGTCATGCCAAGTTGAGATCATCCCAGAGAGAGCTCAAGCCTATTTAATGTTCCTGGCTGATCACGCCACGGAAAGTGGTGAAGAAGAGTTTTTAGCCACAGTTATTGTGAGTATTACATTGTACAATTTCAGTAATTTATTTGTCTGCCTTTATTTTGTTTTATTTTGGTTTGCCTGCATTAGTAGCGCTTGACGTTTACGTTTCTGTCATGCAAAAGATAGTGTTCTCTGTAATTCTAGTAAATTTTAGTGCAATGGGAGTCTGTAATATCTCAGTCTATTACTCCCACATTGCTTCACTGTCTTTTTCAGTTCTCACACATGAATTATGAATTTATTTGACCTTTGTATTTTTTTCTTCAGGACATTGCCCAGTTGATAATCGAGCGACCCACCATCATGACTCCAGTACTTCGACAGGGGCAGACTGGACAGGAAACATACCAAGCATTGCTAACACTCTACACTATTGCTTTACAACAAGCTATTGATATGCAAGAAGGAAACTTCTCTTGGGTGAGTGAGCCAGCCTGCAATGAACGCATTATTTAGCACTGCCATGCTACTATTGAGGACACTGTAAATGAACGAACAAACAAATTGAACATGAACTTGTTAAAAATCGCAACTGGTGAGAGGCTAACCAGTTGGCTATTTACGAAGCGTGGCGAGGAGTTGAACTCGGGACTACCGAGAACAAATCCAGCTAGTGGCCGGGTGGAGGATTTGAACCAGGACCTCCAAATTTCATATCCAGCACCTTAACCACTCGGCCATGCCCCCTCCTGACGAGGATGGAAAAGGATTACAATATGGACAAACTTGAACAATATGCAGTGTTAAGGACGGTGCCTCCTTTTGTTACTGCGCATACGTTCTGCGCATAATTTCTATCGTCATTAGCGCGCGCACATACAGAACATTGCGGAATCTCTTTCAGGCTAAGCTCGGCAGGGAAATATATGGTCGTTTTCTTCATATAACTTACAAAAACGCGTGGTGACCCCTACTTTTTATGTTATAAAATGGAAGCGGTAAGCCTATTAAACATATGATTAATTTTTTGTTGTGTGCAAAAGTTATTTAGACTGTATTTTTTGTATACCAGAGGAGAGCTGTCAGGGTTGATAATGGCTACGTTGCGATGATTTTTAATTAAAAAACACATTAAAAGTAGTTGTTATATTACCATTTGTTAAGTATTTTAAAGCTTTTATATTTATTGTTGCTTTTGTTGTATGTCAAGGCAAATTCAAAGGGAATCTGCAAAAAATATATTTTTCTTTTTTTCCCGAGAAAATGCTATTTCAGCATTTTTTTTCCAGATTGAAGCTTGATTATCTCTGGAAAATGCGTGGTTACCCCCAATTTTCTTTTTGGATTCCAATAGCCCTTGCTAAGATCTGCTTTTCCCGCTTAGTCTTAAACCGCGCAAAAATACTTTTGTATTTGGAGGCACCGTCCTTAACATTTTAAAATTTGGCTTGTATTCCTTTGAAGTTTGTTCATTGTGGAATTGACATCTTCTGCAACATGTAATTCCTTTACATTGTACTCCTCTACTGTTATCCCAAAGCCTGGTTTATTTAACTGGAATTTTGTTTTCATGTTTGCACACATGTAGCAGGAGACACAAGATCAGTTGTTTGTGCAGTGGTCTAAGGACACAGAGTATGCTGGGAAGGCAGCCACTTTACATGTTCTTGTCATTCATGCCATGATTGTTTTACTGACGTATGGAGAACCTCAAGGTTGGTCAATAAAGCCGTAATATTACATCAACTGTGGGAGGCGTACTGACCTAATGGTTAGTGTGTTGGACTGGTTGGGGTCCTGGTGTGTTCTTGGACAAAACCTGTCCACCCAGGGCCGGGTTGTACAAAGCAAGATTAAGCTAATCCAGGATTAAGCTAATGCAAGATTAGCGTCAACTATATACAAATGTAGTTTAAAGTTATCAATAATAATTTCTATCAAACTGAAGGAAACCTAAAAATACTTGTTTATTAACATAGAAAAACACCAAAGAGATAATAACGAACCAAATAGGAACAAGGATGGTTAAGGATGGAGAAGATTAAGACGGATTGCAATCAACGAACTTGAAAAATTTAGGCTAAATTGTCGAAGATGCGCAAACCGTGACATAGCTCCTAAAAAACTTAGCAGTGATAAACGAAACTACAAAAGTACCGTTAATTGGCTTTCAAACAATCGGGCCCAGGAGTATACAATCATGTAAATAGCTACTGATGAATTTTTAGGACAACCGGACAAAATGCAGACTTCGCCTTAACCTAGCACTAGGCTCCTCCGTAGGACTGGTACAGACTTAACCTTCAAGTACTTTACACAGTATCGCATATATATGAATCAGGAATAGGCCATTATAATCAGAACGCTACACTTTTCTCTCCAAACAGGAGATGCTGGTCTGTACATTGCATTACTGAATGCCTGGTGCCCTGAACATGGACAAGTGAAGGTATACCTGACAGACACTGGAGAGGAAGCCATACTGTTACAAGAGTGGCTCAGACTGCGCATGATCAGGTCCCAGGTCTCAAGAGTTGTTGATGCTGGTAAGCTTTCTTCATAGTAACAGGACACCCACCCTACATGTCAGAACAGGACTGTCAGGTCACATGCATGACAGAACAGGACTGTCAGGTCACATGACAGAACAGGACACCCAGCAGGCCACATTAGTACACCGATTAACCATACAGCTAGACTACGAGCAGTCCGTTCATCGAGTGAGAAGCAAGATTAAGTGAGAGGGAAAACATGGCTGTGCGAAATCTGGGGGTGAGGCGTGGCCATTTTTTGCCTCTTGCTTTATTTTGCATCTCACTCAACGAACTAAGTAAAGGGAAAGATGGACTGTTCGTAGTCTACCAAACAGCACTGTAATGACAAAATTGATTCAAAATGTCCAGTTAATACGTTTTCTAGCGATTCACTGAAATAAGAATTACACTAAATATTAATAAGCATACAACACAAGAAAGGAAACGATAAACGAATAAAATGGAGCAAAAACAAACAGAAACCATTAAAACTTAAAAGTCTGATGATTATAGTTTAAAAGATCACCAGTACCAGCAAATTCTCAGAACAAACATTTAAAGCAATGTATGACAATAACTAAGGAGAATTGAAAAGAATTGAAAGGGTAACAAACATACTGTGAATTCTGAACCTTTTATTTGAATTAATATTTTTGGGTATTGTTGTTTGTTTTCAGCGTTGAATGACTTGATGCCATCTCAGTTAGTGCTGTTTGCTCAGTCATTTGGAATTCCAGTGAACAGTATGAGGTGAGAAACTCAAGAACCAACAAGTGTATTTAAGAAATAAATGATGGTACATGTATATAATGTTAAGGGGGGAGAACCTAAACTACAAGGAACCACAAAAATGTTGCTAAGGAAATCTCCAAACCTCCATAACTTTGGTTCCTGGACTCCAGTGGGTATCAAAGTTTGTAGTGTTTGTTCGATTCATGTTCCCTTTAAATATTTCGAACCATGCCCATATTTGGTGTGTCACTCTTAAAGCTTTATAATTTCCGAATGTTGTACATTTCATCAAACGCATGCTACAAGTTGTCGATATTGAAGTTCTTTGGCAAATTCTAAAGTAATAATTTGAAAACGAGTCCTTCCGAGTTTTTAGACATTTTTCATTTTGGTCACGTGACACACCAAATATGGGCATGGTTCGAAATATTTAAAGGGAACATGAATCGAACAAACACTACAAACTTTGATACCCACTAGAGTCCAGGAACCAAAGTTATGGAGGTTTGGAGATTTCCTTAGCAACGGCCTTGTGGTTCCTTGCAGTTTAGGTTCTCCCCCCTTAAGCTTGGGAGAAACACAATGAGAAAGAAGAAAGTATTCAGTCAGTGGCGCAAGCTACTCTGAAAAATAATTCTGAGTTCTCCTGAGAGGAGTTAGCTTGTAAGCAGGCTCTCTTGTTTGGGGTTTGACGCCAACGCCAATGCCGTGAGTTACAAGTCGAACCTCCACCCCACAACTTAAGCCATTTGTTTGATTTTTTATCTAGCAAACTTCTTCAACAGTTGGACAAATCTACCCAGGAGGACCCCGTGGGGATAGAGGAAGCTGTGTTAGATAAAGGTTTGAATATTTCTGTGTTGGTTCAAGACCTGAATGTTTGACAGTAGATCTTACCAGATCCATGCATATCTTCAGTTATTCGTTGGATGATGAAAAACTGAAGCACTTTAGCTTCACTGTCTGTGCTACATACAGTTTGATAGGCCGTTTTTGCCTCTATTTCAAACGAGGCTTGATATATAAACTTTACTCACATGTTCAAGCACATTTTCATAGGCCTCGTTTTGAAACAGAGGCAAAAGGCAACTGAGGTCACCAAAATCTGGTCGTATTAACGGAGTGGTCATATTAAAGAGAGACGCTGTGGCCTAATGGTTAGTGCATTGGACTCCGGATCGAGCGGTCTGGGTTCGAACGCTGGCTGGGGTCATTGAGTTGTGTTCTTGGGCAAGACACTTTCCTCTTGCAGTGCCTCTCTTCACCCAGGAGTATAAATGGGTACTGGCGACGAAATGCTGGGGGGTAACCTGCAATGAACTAGCATCCAATCGAGGAGGAATAGCAATTCTCCTAGTTGGCTTCATGCTACAGAAACCAGGATAAGCTCCGGCAGTGTGGGCCAGTTGTTGGCCCGAGCGGGGCTTTACCTACCTGGTTTACCCATTAAAGGTGTACTTAAACAAGAAAATGACTGGCTCAGCTGCCTTTTGATATTTTGCGATAAACAGTCTGTATTCATGTTGTTGACCAGGTTACATGGTACAGCTTGTAGAAGTTCAACAACTTCGTGGCGCTGCGGGTGGAGATTTATTCTGCTGTTTACTGACCGAGGAACCACCAGAAAAGAGAGACAGTAAGTCACTTTAAATCTTTATTTCAACATACAGATTCTCCTTACAGGTCTCCATACATTCATGCAGAGCTGGTTGGGAGAGTTTACCTTCATCAACAACAACTATCACTCTCCAACCTGTCCAATCCTGGTATATTCTCTTTCTTTCCGTGTGTAACTCATATTTTTAAACATAAATACTGAAGGTCATGTCGCGTGACGAAAACTTGTTTACAGTCGAACCTCAAGTGCCAAGCGGGGAAAACGCGTGTGAACAAGTCCTGATTGGTTTTGGTTTTGCATCTGATTGGTTGAGTAGATGGCAATTAAACCAATTACAAAGCATAGTCAAGTAAAACCAAAGCAATTCAGGATTACACTCGACACTCGATTGGAAACTGCTCTATCACTATTGTTACCCACAAGTTATTATAACCATGCTTTTATTTACAGACAGTGATTTGACAGCACTTGATGGCGGCATCACTCCATTACCTCTGACTAGTGTGCCACGGTTGTCACTTGCTAAAGAAGAATCAATGAGGTATGACTCCATCTGTTTTACTGAGAGCTTTAACTTAGAAAGTTAGTTTTGTAAAACAATGTTTATACTAGTATGTTTTACTATTAAGTGTCACCATGCGTCTTGAAATAAAGTTTTGATTTGATTTGATTTATCAATCTAGTTTGGTAGCAAACCTGTCACTTTTGACTACCTCGCCTTAACTATTTGCTGTAAATCTTTCCTGTTTCCGAAAGTTTGGAGAAAGTTTAGACATTAATTTACTGTATGTATTTCAGTTTTTGGTACACAAGTAACTGATGTAATTGTATTTGTTATATGTCTAGTGTGGACGAAACAGAAACTAACAAACAGATGGCTGATGAAATATTTAAGGTTAGAAGGAAAATATAACTACTTTGTATTTGGTACTTCCTCGGTAGAAAGAGGCACGTGGGCCTAATGGTTAGTGCATTGGACTCTGGATCAAACGGTCCGGGTTCGAGCCCTGACTGCGGGGTCACTGTGTTGTGTTCTTGGGCAAACACTCTACTCTCACTCGCAGTGCCTCTCTCCACCCAGGAGTAAATGGGTACTGGCGAATTGTTAGGGCAACCTCTCAAAATTGCTGGGGGTTACCTGTGATGGACTAGCATCCCATCCAGGGGAGTAGCAATACTCTAGTCACTTCATGCTGTGGAAAACTGAGTTAAGCCGAGTTAAGCGCCGGCCTGATAAGCCACTTGTAATTGGGTTGTAAACAGACTAAAACCATAACTTCCTCGGTAAATTAAATTGTATAGTTTAGTTGATGTACAATGTAAAACATCAGGATACGTCATGTTACTTACTACTAGTAAGTTGAACGCTTCTCTGTACAAATCAAAAGCTGTCACTTGTCATAGACCGGTAAAGGAATTGGATTTCCGAGTTCTTTTGTGTATTAGAGTCGACAAGAGCTGAGGGATGACAGACGGGCAAAACTTTTCTTCAGCATTACTATCCTCAGCGCGTGGTCAAATGAGCTGAATGTACGCAAGAGTTGACATAATATGCCTGTCAAACGAGTGAAAACTGGTATCGACTCTCATTGAGCGCACTCTTGTCTGATCTTACCTTTACACATTACCAACTGTTGAATCTCATTCCACATGTCTAACTGCACAACATCACACTAAAGGAGGTAATTGATGGATGTTTCTTGGCAGAGTTAACTTGTGTCATTTTTGTTCAGATTTACTTGTCACCAGAGTCTGTCGCAACAGAATATCAACGTAGCATTGAAACCCGGGTACAAAAGGTGAGCCGCAAGAAGTTCTACATGTACTGACAACATCGAGACAACAAGTTGTGTCTACCTCATCATCCCGGCTAACAACTGACAAATGTACTACTGAAGGCCTTGTAACGCTCTCAATTTATCAATGATATAGGGTTTCGTTTCCATTATTTTCTAATAATAAATTATATGAAATTAAATTTAGCCTGGCAAACGTAAAGATACGATAAATTGTCAGAAACTGTGGAATTGTGGTAAGTCACGATGAGAAGAATATGTTGAATATTGTGGCAAGAGTTATTAACACACAGTCGCACAAACATCTGTAAATTTAACTTTTATTACAGTAAATGCTCGTTTGCATTATTTTTAATTTGTTGGAATTTTCCTAATTTTTGTCTCCTGTAGGTTTTGACCAAGGAAGTTATCAGTGCAAACCGTGGGGAGATTTCCGAGGACTCACTGGCAGAACATATCATGCAAAAGTTCATTGAGGTAATTTTATTATTTACTTATTTCCGCCGGTTCCATGCTTTCCCGCGCTTTCCAGCGGTTACATGTTTTCCCGCGCTTTCCACTGTATTACATGTTATCCCGCACTTTTCACAGGTTACATGTTTTCCCGCGCTTTCTACCTGTTACATGTTTTCCCGCACTTTCTTCCAGTTTCGTATTTTCCCGCGCATTTTTTCCGGCTACAAGTATTTTGTTCACATTCTGATTGGTTTATTACGTTATATATCGCTGTAGTGATTGGCTGTGTGATTGCTTTGGTTTTAGTTTAATGACTGAGTCTTTAGAAAAAAACACTCTAAGCTACATTTGTAAGGACAGGCGTAACGGAAATTGTAACATGTGCATTCTCTTTATAGGTTTTAGATTCTGATGATAGTCAAAGATTGTTGGAAGGGATGTTTAACAAGACTGCTCTCTCGTGTTCCCTTCTAAGACTCCTAAGGTCCAGACAGGTACATGTTGAGTTAGCCATTGGCGTTATATTTCTTATGCTCTGCCCCTCCATGTTACTTTATCTTTGTTGTTGTTGATCTGCAGATGGCACTGAAAAGGAAAGGAATAGATTGTAGTTTTGTAAACACCATCAGTAAACTGTCCAGCCACCATCTAAAAGGTACGTTAATGTTAGCTGATGCAGAACACGAGCTTTCACGACGAAAGTCAACTCAATTTATTACAAAGATTTAATCTGCTGTCACATGGTTTGTAGGCGCCCAGTCTTATAAGAGCTTTAAAGTCTCCTGTAGCTCAGTGGTAGAGCGTCCGACCGGTGTGTGGAAGATCGTAGGTTCGACTCCTGTTGGGGGGGAACTCAGAACTCTTTTTCCGAGTAGCTTGTGTCATTGACTGAATAATATATTTCTGAAGAGCTTACCTGTTTGCCGCTTGAGTGCATGTCCATGTGACTGGCAGTTACCCTGAGATCTTAATTTGCTTGAGAAAATAACATGTAACAGCCGCCATTGCTTAGAACGTGTCAGGCTTGAGGCTGTTATCGATATTTTCTTTTTTGTTTGTTTTGTTTTTGTTTTTTAGTTGGTTTTCTATTGCGTTTGGTTTACTTTTGGTTCTTTAGTCCATGATTGGTTAGAATAAAAAAATCCCTGCATATTGGCACGTGCACTGCACAACTTTTTAACTAATTACAGAGCTTAGTATGATCACTTTCGAAAGTCAATTGAAAATGAATCTATGTAGTAATGTTTACTGAACTTGTCTCCCTGTTAGGTGGGCCATTAAGCGTCGCTATTTCACAATACAAGAAGCAACTGGGAATCACAGAACAGGCACAACCAGGTAAGAACATGAATACACTTTTAGTTTTGTTTCCTGATTTTAGTCATCTGGCTTCTGTGGGAAGAGTTCAGCATCTTGTCGCCTCGAAATACCAGAGAGATACATGTAAGACGATTGTGTTCGTAAGCTAGAGGTTGTTAGTTGTCATTTCTTGACCAGTTGGAAACTTTCGAAGGTTTCTCTTATGAACTCTGTTCACGTTTTCATGTTTGTCCATATTGTAATCCATTTAATTTCCATCCTCACCATCGTTAGTCATCCTCACCGTTACTAATGGTTCCTGTCATTTGTCGAGTTCTGTTTTGCACAATCCACCGTAGGAAAAAAGATGGCGGCGGTACATTTTACCACAATACCTTGCGAACCTAACACAGCCAATAGGCACATCTGAAAGCCATATTTTTGCGAAATTCGTCCCTGTACTAACAACATTGTGTATGCTAGGTTTGAAGTTTTTAGAACTTTTCTGTGCGTTTTTATGAGCGTTTTTAGGGTTTTCGTGCGCTAAGATTGTGGATAAATGTACCAGTCGCCATATTTTTTCTTACGGTGGATTAAATCAGTCATTATTGCTGAGTTTCCTTTACGTACATATGGTAAAACTAAATGGAAAATTATGTCCTATCAAAAAAATTGTTTCTGTGCGCTTAAATTTCAGGTGGAAATATCCTGGAGCAGATCGCATCAGTTGAGAGCACTGATGATGTTTCTCTGGTGAGAAGATTCCTGTCCGCCTGTAAAGATCGCACGGTGAAACAAGAGTCTATCACAGTAGAGGTCGCAGTAAAAGGTTAGCAAGTTTTCTCAAGTTCTTACTGTTCAAAGTAAATGAGCTATGGCTCTGGTACATTTCTTAGCTGTCCTCTGAGTTTTATAGAGAGCTTGAACCAAGAAGGCGAATTATCTACTGTTTACATTTCGACTTCAATTAACGTTGTATTTACATATTCATCTATTAGATAGTCTGACGTCGTGAAACAAACTGATTTGTTCTACATGTATATATCGCGAAATAGCTAAAGAAAGGTAAATTCCTGTTCTAATAGACATAGTCATCGGAAGCGTTTTCGTGGTTGCTTCTCTATTAGCCGCTTTTGCAGTCGTTCGTTTTGTGTGATTCATGTAGTTTGGGCTTCACTACAAAGTTCACACATGGTTTAACATCCTTTTCTTTCCAATCCAGCTTGTTTAAAACTCAAAAAAGCAAACTCTCCGCTGTTTGAGGACTTCATCAAGGCTATCACCACAACCTTTATCTCTGGAAAAAGAGGGCAGGATTCTGAATCTGCTACGGCGGTCTGGACACCTCAGCAGTCTCTCCCCTTGAAAACATGCTCTGAAATCCTTGTTAAATTATTGGAAGAGTCTGAAAACACCAATCACTTGTCGAGTGGTCTGTTAGCGGACTGGTGCGAGATAGTGGATCCAGAAGTTGTTCAAGTTCATCCCCTATTGCAACGGCAGCTTTTGTTCCGGGACAGAGAGAGCATGCCCAGTTGGGACAGGTCGCTGACTAGTCACGAAGAGCGCTCGCCGTCCACGTATCTGCTGGGCTTGTTAACGCACCAGGCATGCTGGGAAACGCTGCAGGACTGCTTGGATTGGCTGTTGGCACATGACGGAGGAGAGAACAGGTACAAACTGGAAACCAAAACAGGAAAATCAGGGAAAATGTTTGCTTTCATGTTCTGCTGAGGTTTAAGGCCGAAATGTTTCTTTTGTTTTACATTCTTGATTCTATTTAGTTACCTAGGAACCAATTTTAATGTAATTTCTTAAAGACAGTAGTGCCAATGCTTTGAATCTTATTACTGGTGATAACCGATATTTATTGAAGAGTTTCAAGTTCCGACAAAAGCAAAAAAGAGCCGGTTTCGACAACAGCTGTCACAAGATCGAATTCGCCATTGTGATTTTTTGCAGCATTGTTTATTGGCCTTTGTTGCTCTCTTCTGCTGTGACTGTTTTTTTACTTCTATATTCAAAGTCATTCGACGTACCTGAAGTTACTAGAACAAAACTAAAGTTACCACGAATCCTACAGTTAGTATAATAAACAAATAACAACTCAAAGCTAGAAACTGGTGGAAAGCACGAGGAAACATGTAACTATGGTAGAAAGCGCGGGAAAAGTTGCGTGAATCCATTTAGAACCGGTTAGCTAAAAAGAAAACATGCTCTGATTGGGTAGAGCAACTCGCATGCACTGAAACACGTAGCCGCTGACTATGCCTTTCAATATCAGGTAGCACGCAAAACCCATGAACCTCTTTCATTATTAAATAGCTTCCACTTTATTCTCAACTCAATGTATTGTATTGTTTTTCTTTCAAGACTTGATCCAACAGCTGCGTTGGACTTTGTGTGGACTTGTTTCCATAGTCCTCGACTTTGGCAAGGCAGAGATCAAAAGTCTACTGCTGTAGGCAGCCAAGGCACAAATTCTGTAAGTCAAACCTGCTTGTTACTTATACACAGTTGTAATGTGGTTAAACCTACAATTCTGTTTAGGACAAATTGAAATTCTCTCTAATTTTCACCGATTTTAAGAGAACTTTTCCCTACAGAATAACACAATTCTCCCCATCCCCATCCCCCTCAGGCTTCATCCAATATTGTCTCCTTTTACAAACAAGGTTGATTTTAGGGGGAGGGGAAACAGGAATGCGATTGTTTCGTCTGCTGTGATATTATTGAAAGTGTCTATTAAGGACGGTGCCTCCTAATACCAAAGTATTTTTGCGCGGTTTATGACTATGCGAGAAAAGCAGATCTTAGCAAGGGCTATTGGATTCCAAAAAGAAAATTGGGGGTAACCACGCATTTTTCAGAGATAATCAAGCTTCAATGTGGAAAAAAATGCTGAAATTGCATTTTCTCGGAAAAAAAAAGAAAAACATTTTTTCGCAGATTCCTTTGAATTTGCCTTGACATACACGAAAGCAACAATACATATAAAAAGCTTTAAAATACTTAACAAATGGTAATATAACAACTACTGTTTATGTGTTTTTTAATTAAAAATCATCGCAACCTAGCCATTATCAACCCTGACAGCTCTCCTCTGGTATACCAAAAATACAGTCTAAATAACTTTTGCACACAACAAAAAATTAATCATATGTTTAATAGGCTTACCGCTTCCATTTTATAACATAAAAGTAGGGGTCACCACGCGTTTTTGTAAGTTATATGAAGAAAACGACCATATATTTCCCTGCCGAGCTTAGCCTTAAAGAGATTTTGCAATGTTCTGTATGTGCGCGCGCTCGAGCGCGCGCTAATGACGCGAGAAATTATGCGCAGAACGTATGCGCAGTAACAATAGGAGACACCGTCCTTAAAACAGTTTTATCAATGGATTGAATACTAGTTTGGTTTTAAACGTCAGTGGTTCCCCATCTCCAGAGTTATCCCTTTTCTTTTATCTAATATTTTATTATTTTTCTTTTGTACATCACTTTCCTTTTCTCTCTTGTTTTTGTTTCTCTCTCAGGCGGTGTATGAAAAACCAGTTCTTGATTTGAGTCCAACCCAGATCTCCTCTCTGACCGGTTTCGTTTTGTCGGAGCTTTCTTCCAGTGTTGAAGACTGGTGCCAAAAGAAAGGTACGCGGTGAATTTAACTGTAACACAAATGCACAAAACATTTCTATCTATGTGTGACTGTGTTTTATTTTTCTATCAAGGTCCCAGTTACAAGCGTTTTCTTGAAGAGATAAAGGATAGAAATCCAAGTGTGTCTGAGGAAATTAGGTATGGTGTGTGCATGAGAGTTTATGTCACGATATTTTAAGTCATTTTTTGTGATGTACAAAATTACTGTCAAACTTAAGGAAACACAAAAATACTTGTTTATTAAGATAGAAAAACACCAAAGAGATAATAATAAACCAAATAGGAACAAGGATGGTTAAGGATGGAGAAGATTAAGACGGATTGCGAACGGCGAACTTCCTACCGTGAAGTAGCTCCTTTAAGGCTAGTTCTGCGAGGCGCGGTGGCCTAATGGTTAGCGCGTTGGACTCTGGATCAAGAGTCCAGGTTCGAGCGCTGGCCTGGGTTATTGTGTTGTGTTCTTGGGCAAGACACTTTACTCTCACAGTGCCTCTCTCCACCCAGGAGTATAAATGGGTACCGGCGACAAAATGCTGGGGAGTAACCTGCGATGGACTAGGAGGAGTAGCGTGCTTCATGCTACAGAAACCAAGATTGGCTTGAGTGCAGACTTAACCTGAGAATTTGTGGTACATCACCTAGTTGATTATTTTCTTCATTCTCATCACCTGTCTGTTGATATTGTAAGGAGACATACATGTGTGTAAGATGTTGATTACTTGTGGGATTTCTTATTGTTTACATACGCTTCTGTTTAAAGGTGCTGTTACACGGTGCAATGTTAGTACAACTGTCTCGCAATTTTCTCGAAGCGGCGAAACAAGTTGCATGAAACATTGTGCATGACACACCATGCAAAGGAAAACTCGTTGTGACACTGGTTGCTGCAATCGTTGTAGAAAATGTAATAGCAACCGTTGTAGCAAGCTGTCACGCAACGATTTTGCCCGTTTCATGACACGATATACGGTGCAAAGTTTCGTGGAAGTTGTTTGATTATTCAATGAAAGACTTACTGAGTACGTACGACTAGTGTAGTGTAACTGTTAGCCGTGTAGTACCCTTGTGTTATTCATTCTTTCAGGGAGGATGTTGAGCAGTTTGCTTCCAAAGTTTTAGCAAGGAGACTTCAGTTGATCTCGCTTTGTTGCCATGGTGATAAGAAGAAGTTTCAATCTGCAGTCAGCTGTGCTTTGGACAACACAAGGTAAACCTATGCCACTGCAAGGGAGGCTGGGTGCTAGCCATCGCAAGCCGTGTAAAACTCTTCCTGGTCTTGGCCATCAGGTCGCGGTTGTACAATCGGTGGATGACGTTATCCACCGGGGTCCGGTCGTTCAAAGGACGATTAAGCTAATCCAGGATTAGCGTGAATATTGATTTCAGTTTCGTAACTTTTCAGTGAGGTTTTCTGTTGATATATTTTGGCCGTTAGTTTTTACTTTGACCATTGTCAAACACCACAAAACATTAGCAGTGAAAATCACTTTTATTAGGAGAAATGGAAACCTCGATTTATTTTTAATCCTCCTGGATCAGCGTTAATCAGCTTTCCAACAACTGGGCCGGTGGATAATGCCATCCACCGGATAAATCACTATCCAGTGGATAAATGTTAATTATCCAGGGCCCAGTTGTTCATATCATGGATAACGCTATACAATGGATACATAGTGATTTCTCCAGTGGATAGTGTTATCCAGACCACCCTTTGAACAACCAGGCCCAGTTGATAGTGATTAATTTGGTGGATAGCGTCTTAGAGAGAGTTGACTGTAGCCCCACTGAAGCCTTCTAAATCAACCAATTTAGGCGGAAGATCATCACAGGGGCAAAAAAAATAGGAGGTTTTCCTTGAAAAATAGGAAGAACTCAGAAAAATAGGAAGTTGACACGTTGTATTTTCCTCACTAGGTGGTCCAAATGGCTTACAGCTCAGTTCCTGATTCAGCTTTACCTCGCCCAGCCAAGAGTAATGCGGTCTATTAAAGACTTCCGGTCCATTACCACTTCCGGTGCCATCAGTCAGTCAACCCGTTGTCAGGTTTGTATCGCTAATCTCTTTATTTAGTCAGCATTGCCGTGGTCTATTGCTAATCCTCGAATCTGATTGGTTCTCGACGTTGAATATGTGGTGGTACTCAACGATCGCACACGCATTGGCCGTTAAAAGTAAAATTATGGTTTTGTTTCTGCTATAAATGTTACCTAAAGTAGTTAGTTTCCAGTGGCATCATTTCTTTTTCTCATCAACTAAAACAATTAGATTACTCGCCCTCGTTTTCTGAATGATAAACTATTCCACTGGGCCTTGCTATTTCGGCGTATTGTAAACTCAGACCGAAGGGCCGCATGATAAAACAATTATTAACTGATTTGGTCGGGCTGAACGAAAAACATGGTTTCCTCACTATCACTCACTATGGGACTCCTGTGACTCCGTACTATGCAGTTTGTCAATACAACTGTGTGTGATTTTCATTTCAGATGGACGTCCTGTGCCATCGTATGTTGACAAGCCTGTCTGATTCTAAGCCTGGTAAGGAGTATGAAGACCGAGCTTACAACACCAGTCTGCTGCTAAAGAAGCTGGCTTGTGAACACCCCATGTTATTGCTCAGGTAAATATGGCTTGTGAACATACCATGCTACTACTCAGGTAAATATGGCTTGTGAACTTACCATGCTATTGCTCAGGTAAATATGACTTTTGAACATACCATGTTACTTCTCGGGTAAATATGGCTTATAAACTAACACCGCTTAGGTAAATATGGCTTGTAAACTGACACTGCTCAGGTAATATAACTCGTGAACGCCCCATGATACTACTCGGTAAATATCCGGGGTGAAAAATGGCTTGGTACCGCTTAGGGGGGTATTAAAAATCTGAAATGACCACCGTTAGAGTTGTCCATGGACCTTCAAGGGTATTAAGGACGGTGCCTCCTTTTGTTACTGCGCATACGTTCTGCGCATAATTTATGGCGTCATTAGCGCGCGCTCGAGCGCGCGCACATACAGAACATTGCGGAATCTCTTTCAGGCTCAGCTCGGCAGGGAAATATATGGTCGTTTTCTTCATATAACTTACAAAAACGCGTGGTGACCCCTACTTTTTATGTTATAAAATGGAAGCGGTAAGCCTATTGAACATATGATTAATTTTTTGTTGTGTGCAAAAGTTATTTAGACTGTATTTTTGGTATACCAGAGGAGAGCTGTCAGGGTTGATAATGGCTACGTTGCGATGATTTTTAATTAAAAAACACATAAACAGTAGTTGTTATATTACCATTTGTTAAGTATTTTAAAGCTTTTTATATTTATTGTTGCTTTTGTGTATGTCAAGGCAAATTCAAAGGGAATCTGCGAAAAAAAATATTTCTTCTTTTTTCCGAGAAAATGCTATTTCAGCATTTTTTTCCAGATTGAAGCTTGCTTATCTCTGAAAAATGCGTGGTTACCCCCAATTTTCTTTTTGGATTCCAATAGCCCTTACTAAGATCTGATTTTCCCGCATAGTCATAAACCGCGCAAAAATACTTTGGTATTAGGAGGCACCGTCCTTAACCTAGCAAAAAAAATAAGAATAATTAGTTTTGTTTTAGAATAGGTTACTTTTAGGGGTGAAAATGAATTCGAGCCACACCCACAAAACAAGGTTCTGGTACCTTTTAGGGGTTCCTTTCAAACTTTCCGACGATCACCCCTATCACGTTTATATGGGAGTGACAGTTCCCCCGGGAAATATATTACAAAACAAATAGTCGTTACGTTTAAGAGTGTACCGGTAGTCAAAGCCTTGTTGTCTTGTCCTTTTCTAGACACCTGCCCATGATTGCTGCACAGCTCAGGGGCCGAGTTCACCTCACGTCCAAGAATTTCATGATTCAGAACCATCTTCTTGTCTTCTCGCACGTCTTGGGAATTTTGGATCTTCTAAGACCGCATATCTTCAGACAGGACAAGGTTTGTAACGAAATCTCATCTATATAATATATGAAAGACCATGCAACTTAGCAGTTGCGAAAAGAAAGCCTAAAAAAATTAAGGCTTGAACGGGACTCGAACCCATGACCTCTGCGATACCGGTGCAGTGCTCTATACCAACTAAGCTATCAAGCCAACTGGGAGCTGGTCCTAATTTATTGTGAGTTCGTAATAAATAGTTGGTTGGTATCGCAGAGGTCATGGGTTCGAATCCTGTTCAAGCCTGAATTTTTTTTTCAGGCTTTCTTTTCGCAACTGTTAAGTTGTGTACATAACTGTGATGGTCTTTCATATATTATATCTTTCACCCGCAGTTCAAAGATATGATATTTCATATATTCATTCTCATAAATCTCATCTGTTGCTTATTCGGAGAAATAAATACCTCTGCTTTGGTCGTAATCTCTTCTAGGTGTTGCTAAGCAATATAATGTGACAGGGGATCACGTGACAACTTTCGGAGTGTTCGTGCCATTTCTGATTGGACAAGAATAATCGGAAACTCTTCGGGTTCTACGAAGATTTGTCAAAAAGAAAGTCGGAGTTCCAACGAAGAGCCAGCGCTCGAAACGTCAGTTTTTGGAAATTTGCCATGGCGGTAAATTTACTTTTATCAGCTTCAAGTTGATAATTAGTTGTTTCGTTTCTGTAGAAAGTATTCGTTTTTATTCTGTCAAAAACGGACGCCCATGTTAGATTCTCAAGTCGAGATTTTACCAGATGTTAGAGCAGTTTTCAGTTGAGTGTCGAAAGTAATAGAGTGATTTTCAATTGAGTATCGAAAGTAATCCGAAATTGGTTTTGCTTTACTACGTTCTGTGATTGGTTTAAAAAAACTCGCGCCACCTACTCAACCAATCAGATGCTAAACCAAAACCAATCATGGTTTTTGTTTTACGGCACTCAAATGAAAACCGCTCTATGCGTTTGCTTTGGTTTTGCTTTACTACGCTCGCTGATTGGTTTGAAAAACTCGCGCCACTTTTAACCAATCAAATGCCAAACTGAAACCAATAGCGACTTGGTCGCACACGTTTTCCCGCGCTTGTCGTGGGTTACGTGTATTTGCTTCGAGTATTTGGTTGGGCTGTTGTGATTGGCCAGAGTGATTACTTTGGTCTTACTACACTCAGTTGAAAACCGCTCTGTCACATTTGACACTAACCTACATTTACACCGCATTTCTTATGGATAGTTATTGAGGTGGCTCATCCTTAATCTGTTTTTTTTTCTTTAACAGCTCATTCAAGAAGGCTTGCGGGACACACTGGATGCGTATTTTGGTCTTGTTCAGGTAGGAATGACAACTGCAGTCGAAGCTCCCGTGCTGACACCCTCAGGAAGCAGAAAAAGCGTCCGCAACTGGAGCTGGCCGCTTACGGGAATGTGTAAATACAGAGCTTGTATGAGCTAGAGTTCAAACGCGGTTTTGTCAAGGCGGCCGTAAGTAGACTGAGCTGTCCGCTTACGAGAGTCTTCGACTGTATTTAAAAAATTGTCTAAAAATTGTTGCAGCACAGAGTTTGCTTTCTAGAGTTCAAAACTTTCTTTCAATAAATAGAAGGAACATTGCTTGCAATTTTGTACAATTTTAAACAAATAACGTGGGAACAGTGTTCCTTCATAAATATTAATGCAAGTGATGAAAACAAACTTTAAACTTTAATTGGTTCCTTATGTGGCTTGATTTCTTCTCTCTCTGCAGGCTGAATCATTTTGTCTTCGTCAAAAAGATCTGGCCGCTGTTGTTACAAAGTTGATGCCATTCCTTCATCATTTCTGCGCGGAAAGTCCTGACCAAGCTTTTTTGGTTCTCCATAAGAGAGGTCCCTTGTTTCAGTAAGTACCCTCACCCGGACGATCACACTAGACGAACTACTGATTCTCCTGGGTTCAAACCATTTACTATGACACAAATAAAAGTTAAACATCTTGCCCGTACTGTGTGTGGCCAGGCCATCTACTTTGTGTTGTATTTCCTCTGCTGTTCCGCTTCACTTGTATACAGTTGAAAGAATAAGTCAATCACAATCCCTTCGTTGAGAACTGACTTTCGTTAGAGATGTTGCTAGGCAACATGACGTAAATTCGTTGGCGTCGTGACAACGTTCGGCGGAGTAGTCGCGAGTGTTCGTGTTGTTTTCTGATTGGATAACAAGAATCGGAACTCTTTGAGTGCTTACACGAGGATGTACCGAAAGTGCCTCGGTTAGGGAGATTCGAAAACTTAGTTGGAATTTACAGTGGAACCCCGTAATACGGACACCTACGGGCCAAAGAAAACTGGCAGTTATAACGGGGTGGCCGTATTAAAAGATTTCTTTAAATAATCGAAAATGACTGACTGAGCTTTTGTTTGGGCCAAAATAAAGTGGCCGTATTAACGGGGTGGCCGTAAGGCGAGCTTCCTTTCACTGTACCAAACTTCACTTCTAATTATGTAAAATTATTTTTATATTCAGAGACCTATTACAAGATTTCCCCGCCCTCCCCTCCCTCCAATGTGTTGTAAGCGTCATTTCCCTATCCTCGACGTCGCACTCAGATGATCCGTTGACCCAAGTCTCCGCCACTCAAGGCTCGTCCACTGAAGGAGCTCCCACAAGTACACAATCTGAGATCCGGACCGTTATTGCACCGCCTGAGAACATCACGTGGTCATCGGCGCAGCTCGCTCCTTTTGTACAGCGGCTTGCTCTTGGACAGCCAATAGAAGGTACAGTAGAGGACAGAAGAGTAGTTTCATGTTTTCTTGGTTTGTTACTCCCATGATCAGCATCTAAATTCTCCTAACTGTTTTCATACATTTTCTATTATTATCCTTTGGAGAATTTAGTTTTCCGTCAAGATCACCAGTCTGTCTTTCTCTGCTTGCTCGCAGTTTATTCATTCTAAGGCTTGACTCGTTAAATTTATTACAGAAAGGTAAAGGGATTTCAAATTGCTTCTCAATCTCATTAATAATTCATTGAGTTATAACAAAGGAAATTATAACCGTCACGGTGATTTCTATATCTTGTCTTAAATGGATTTTTATGATTTTATTTCTCCGTTTACTCCTTAGTTTTTGTTTCGATTGACAAGATATATCAAAACACTCGAGACAGTGTTTTATCCGATTTCCAAACACCTCGAAATTTCGTCAGAAATACTCCGCTACCCGTCGTATTTTAAACTCCCTTTTCGGTGTTTGCAAATCGGATGAAACACTGTCTCTCGTGTTTGATATATTCCTTCAACCTTACTTGCTCAAGACATGCTGTGAATATTTTGCTAATTCTTTGTTGGTCATTGGTTGGCTGGCATGTTAATTTTGTTACATTAAGCCTGGTTTCCATATAATCGCAACGATCGCTGCGACCGTTGCGATTATATGGAAACCAGGCTTTAGAAAAGATTCAGACAATTTTATACTCTTCTGTTTCTCGCATTGCAGACGTGTTAAAGGTTCTTGTTGATCTGGACGAAACGTCTAAGCGGAGAGTGGACATTTTGGATCATTTCGTGGTAAGACTCGGCGATTTATCTCTTTCACACCCAAGACTGCTCAGTTCAAAACTGAGTAAAAAATCTTGAACTTCATTTTGCACAATTGTCAAAAACAAACAGCACCACTTAAAAGTACTGCTCAATAGCTTTCATTTGAATGGTCACACACTAGGGTTTCATCTACATACTCAAAAGTTACAACGACATTTTTTGACTCGAGGTTTGACTCTGGGAGTGAAAGGGTTAAGCTCGTACGTTTTGAGATAAGAGTGTTTACGATATCCAACAGCGAGTAAAGAGTTGAATGTAGAGGGTAGAGCAGTGCTTTTCGTTGACGACTTTTCGATCGTTCTGTGTAGTGGTAACACTCTCTTGAGTGTGTTTCACTTCTTGGCAAAAAGGATAAATAGATAATATTTGTCTCCTCGCAGTTGAACCGTAGCTATCTTGCAACAGAGCTGGCTCATGCGGGGAACTATCGTTAAACAAAAAAAACAGTTTTGAAGTAATTTGCGTTGTTAGGTTGCAAAATCGAAGAGTGCCGATGAAAAACAGGCATGTATGTTTGTCTGTTGTTTCACGACGTTACATTGGTACAGTGGAATCTCTACTTTGGGACACCTCCATTAAGGGGACACAAACTTTAAGGGGACCGGCAAAATTAACGCTTATATAATCTATTAAGGGGACACTTCTCCTTGTTCCGAGGGTGTCCCCTCAATGGAGGTTCCACTGTAGTGAGTTTGATAATTGTGTGGGTAAACGTTGTGTGTTGTATCAAGTTCTTTGCTGTAGCTTGTTCGCAACCAGATCAGATCAGATCCTGGCAACGAGGCTGCATTCTTCCCTGTCTGATTTCCTATACCTAAACTCGCCTACTCCTGGTGGGTTTCCTCTGACCATTCTTCAGGGTCCGGTTGTTCAAAGGGTGGATAACGCTATCCACCGGATAAATCGCTATCCAGTAGATAAGTGTTAACAAAGCAAACTACGCTATCCACTGGATAGTGATTTATCCGGTGGATAGCATTATCCACCCTTTGAACAACTGGGCCCATGTATGATTTGTTCAGTAGAATAAAGCTCTCTTTGTTACATAGACTATGTTAGATAATGTCATGTTCATTAACACGATTTGTATTTTTTCCGAATTTTTTAGCCTCATTTGGTTCAACGTCTTTCTGATGTAACGAGTAGCTGTAGGACCCAGGCCCACACTCTTCTATTGCGCCACATTCGACAAAATCCTGGGTACGTTTATTGACCAAAAGCGAGAGGAAACTAAAGTAGCAACCTTATGGGCCTTGTTCATTAACGGGAGTATCTAATCTGCGCGGGTCGCGTGTCGCGGGTAATTTACGCGGGTCGCGGGTAAATTTAAGAAGGTGGTATATCAAGATATTTTCGTAGAGCCGCAAAATCCAAAGTTATTTTACGTGAAACGGGAAATGTGAAATGAAAATAACCTAATGAAAATGAAATGAAATGAAAATGACTTAATAGCTGTAATTTTCCAAAAATTATTTTCCGTGAAATGAGAATTGAGCACTTAATTCTTCGTGAACTGCGATCGCGGGTAAATAAATTGTCGACCACAAGTATATTCCGCATTTATTATATTTTATTTAAACACAACAAGATAAACTATGTCAATGATACACATGTATAGTATAACAAACGTGGTTGAGCGTAAAATAAAACATATTATTGTACCATATTATAAGTATTACGAGTTAAGTTAACGCTGAGTAAAATACTGGCAAACATCTTGCTTAAATTTGTTTAACACTGCCTCGTCAATGGTATTTTCAACTGTAATGTTAGTAGGGGGCCTAAGGTTAGTCCACGCTGGAATTTTTTTACACAGTCCACATTGGGACAGAATAAAACATGGTTTCTGTTACGAAAGTTTGTTCGTATGGAACATACAACCCCTTTACTGAAACAGTTAGATCACCTTCTTTGTGCTCTTTACGGCATGCTCGGCTTTAAACTTAAAGTCCAATCCTGGGAATTTTTATTTCTACTATCTTTATCCAAAAGGTCTTGCACTATTTCCCTTCTGGTGCGGGACTGATTTGTATGATACCGCCGGAATTTTAGCTCTTCGGGAATAATCGTGGGTGAGTTTCCCAACACTGTCGATACTTCATTCTGAGTTAAATGAATCTACTGTAAAAGAGAACTGTTCTCGGGAATTTTGCAGATGTACAGATAAATCCATATGATATGTTTACATAGCTCTTTTCCATCGTTTTTATTGAAATCGGCACAATTACACGAGGGGCTTTTTCCTAGTATTATTCTATAAACTGATGAATAGGTCCCACTTCCACTTACAACTGTATACGTTCGACCAAGAGATGACAAAGTACTATCTGCAATTTTAACCTTGCATTGATTGTCTCTTTTTGTTCTTTGGCTCTCTTGAGCCTGTCCAGGAAGCCCTTGCTTCGTAACGGCCTGTATCGTCCACTTCTTTCTCCGTCCTTATAAATGTTTGTCACGTTACAGGTCACTAGATTTCGCCAGTCAAACAAAGCAATTCAACAAGATGATTTTAATAGGACTGGGCACGTGTCACACAAAATACAAAATCGCGGCACTTCACGAAGAATTTTAAAAGTGCTCAATTCTCATTTCACGGAAAATATTTTTTGGAAAATTACGGCTATTTTAATATTTTAATGAAATGAAAAGTCATTTTCATTTCATTTTCATTAGGTCATATTCATTTCACATTTCCCGTTTCACGTAAAATAACTTTGGATTTTACGGCTCTACGAAAATATCCTGATTTATTATTCTACTATTACGTCATTTCACCATGTAAGGTCAAGAGAACACGTAAAATATGAGACGGTATTGACTACTTGAACAGAGCGGAATATGGAAAATAGTATAATAGTCGGGAAATTTTGCAGTAGAATAATAAATCCCTTATTCGATGATTTAACATATAATACGAGCGGACATTTTGCTCATTGCTCGCAAAATCGCAAAATATCCGCAACTCGCAAAATATCCGCGCGTTTTATATGTTAAACCATCGAATAAGGGGTATATACCACCTTCTTAAATTTACCCGCGTAAATTTACCCGCGACCCGCGTAAATTACCCGCGACACGCGACCCGCGCAGATTAGATACTCCCTTCATTAACTTTCGAAAGTAATTGACTATGTGTGTTTCATTTCAATTTGAATTTACTGAACAATACCTCGTGCAAGGTGCTCTTGCCATTCAGAATGAATATTTTTTGTTTGGCCTATCATATACAAATGAAACCCCCCTGGGGGATTCCAAATAGAAGTGACGGGGTGATTGTCGAAAGTTTTGCAAGGAACCTCTAAAAGGTACCTGAAACTCGCTTGGTGGGTGGGCTCGAATTCACTTTCACCCTAACAGGTACCAATTCTAAAACAAAACGAGTTCCTATCCCATTTCTTCCAAAAGGTACCGGGATAACCCTAAATTAAACACCCTAAGCGGTACCAAACCATTACTTTTTACCCTTAAAGATACGACGATCATCCCGGCCCGTCCCTTTTAAAAGGAAGTCCCCATACCCCCTCCCCCGGAGACATACAACGTTGTTAAATTATCAACTTTTGTTTCCTTGGCAGGATTGCTCACAAGTTTGTGGAGACTTACATGGATTGTCTTAATTCAACGGAGCCTGGCGTGATTTTGACAGCTGCAAAATTCTTACCCGAATTTATTGTCTTGGGCAACGGTCAGTGAAATAAATTGTTAAAAATTCCTCTCTAATTTCGATAATTTCATAATTTTGCATACCATAATATCAATGAAATTCATGTCTGGTTTTACTTGAGTTGCAAAGGAAACACTGAAATTCGTCGCTAAATCAAACAGCACCACATGAAAGTACTGCTCGATAGCTTTCATTTGAATGGTCACACACTAGGGTTTCATCCACAGACTCAAAAGGTACAACCGCATTTACTGGCTCAAGGTTTGACTCTGGGAGTGAAAGGGTTAACAACTGCAAATTAGCCTGACATTTTTGGCATTGTGAAGATTCTTATCTTTGTTACAGCTTGACGAATTGAATTAAATTAGAGATTTTATGTTAATACGTTTCTAATGACAAATTTGACCTCACTAACCTGAACAGATGTAATTTATCAGCAATAATTCATCTCCATCTAAAACCAGTATGAAACGCTCAATAAATTTTAACCCAAATGTTTCAAAATGGCGGATAAGACACAACTGAATTGCTTTGGAATTCTGTATTATGATTCGCTATTATTTTATCAATATCATGCTGGTTAGGATAGCTTCAGTTTCCGCTCCCTCATTACAGCTTTTGCTCGCTCGCTTTCAAACGCTTACAGACAATACCGACTACAGTTGAACCTCTCTAATACGGACACTTTGCTCCAACGTATTATAGAGGTCATGAATATGACGTCATTCTAAAGGCTCCACTGCCGATAAGAAATCTCGATGATAAATCGGGCGATAACATGTCGATAAACTGATTGAAAACAAATGCTACTTTTATTGTATGGACAATGGGACAATTGGTTAACTTTGATCTGTAACAACGAACAGGAAATTGTATTGAATATCGTTGAATACCAACCGTTATCACTGGAGTGTCCGTAATAAAGAGGTTAAGTTTATATGAATTTGCTCTCTGGGGCCGATATTTAGGGTCCGTTGTCCGTATTAGAGATGGTCCGTATTATAGAGGTTTTCTTTATAGAGAATATATGGGCATTTTTCCGGGACCAAGGGAACTCTCGCAATAGAGAACTGTCTGTAATAGAGAGGTGTCCATGAGGAGAGGTTCGACTGTACCCGTTATTACTGTGATGGAGAACATCAAATCTGGAATGGGCTGAGATTATATATTCGTGTGATCATATATACAGTTGAATCCTGATAACTCGAACCCTCGATAACTCGAATCTCCAGTTAACTCGAACCTTTTTCGATTCCCTTGAAGGTTCGAGTTATCGAGATTCAACTGTATATAGAAATATTTTTGCTATTAGATTTTCGGTCTTCTCGAAGAAAAGTGGTCTCGAATGGTCTTTGTGAGCACAGCGTTTTTCTTTGCGAGCACGAGCATTAATAAAAGATAGCCTTGCGAGCAACGAGCAGTGCAAAAAAAAAACTACTAAACTAACTATATCAGAAACATATATATATTATATATATATTTTTTAATTTACTAGTCATTTTTAAAATTATATTGTAATCTTAATTAGTATTATCTGATATTTTATTGTAATTTTCAGTTTGTAAACTAAGTGTCCCCAATTAGTAGTCCACTTGTGGACAGCTAGAAGTTAAGACACATAAATAAAGTTATTGACTGATACCTTCGCTAAAAACCGAGCCTGCGAGCACGAGTAAACGAGCACCCACTAAAATGTAGCGAGCACTGGGATATTTTTTAGGGACCATTCATGACTCCTAAGAAATATAAAGAAGTAGATTGTATTGCAAGAATTCGATTTGGTTTTGATCCAATTCTTTTTTTCCCTTCTTTTTCTATTTTCTAGAATACTCCGACTCGTTGCTTCAAAAGATGTTTTCTCTGGCCGTGTACGAAGCTCATGACGTGGGAATTCCCTTGTTACAAAGTATTCAGCTGCTGAACTTGCACTAACACGACAATTCGTTTTGACAAGGATAGAAATATTCCATTGCGGAGTCACATTAGAGACATAAAAAGTGACAGAGAAAAAGAACCAACCTTCTATATATATACAATTGTTAAAAAGGCTAAACAAACTATTAAAAGTTTACAAAAACACCTATCGTTTTCGGCTATTTAGTCATCTTCAGGGTGAACGTCTTGTCACCGCATAGTCATTCATCAGTTCAAAACTGAGGGAAAAAATCTTGAAGTTCATTTTGAAACATTATCAAAAACAAACAGCACCACTTAAAAGTACTGCTCAACAGCTTTCATTTGAATGGTCACACACGACGGTTTCATCCACAGACGTAAAACTAGTTAATAAACAGTACAGTTTCATTTGAATGGTCACATACTAGGTTCATCCACAGATTTTAAAGTTAGAACTAGCTTGTACATCATAATAAACAGTACCAATAGCTCAATAGCTTTAATTTGGATGGTCACACACTAGGGTTTCATCCACAGACGTAAAAACTAGTTAATAAACAGTACAGTTTCATTTGAATGGTCACATACTAGGGTTTCATTCACAGATTTTAAAGTTAGAACTAGCTTGTACATCATAATAAACAGTACCAATAGCTCAATAGCTTTAACTTTGGATGGCCACACACTAGGGTTTCATCCACAGACGCAAAACTAGTTAATAAACAGTACCACTGACATGAAAGTACTTCTCGATAGCTTTCATTTGTATGGTCACACACTTTCATGGGACGAAAGACGTTGCTAGGTAACACATGATGACGTAGCAACTTTCACACACTTCTCGATTTTATCTGCTTTATAAATCATTCACCGAACTCAGGCAATTTTATTCGAAATTACTTTATCCTGTTTTTCAATCAAAAAACTATATTTTAAAACTAGTAGTCTTTAGATTATTTTGAGCAACTATGAGATTTTATCACCAAGTCGAAATGAAAATATTCAAGCCACCAACCAGCTTACATTGATAACCATTGTACGGCTGTACTGTATACGTAAAACATGTTATTTTTAATGCAATTTACGTCGAGCCATTACATACTTTTCACCTGCTTAGTTATTAGCTCTGTGAGATTTTCATACTAAAATTTTCGTGAGGAAAATAATTATTTATCGGCTAGCGTTTAAAATTAATTTGAAATTTGCGCCGGTAAGCCGCAAGGATTAGATATGTTTGCCTATAAATAGCTGATCGTTCGTTCGTCTGGTGCATTGCTCTTTAAATATGTTAGACCAAGCATAAATTATTAATTCTAAAGATTTGTAAGCTTGCATAATTTTAGTATTCGTCAACGAGATTGAATGAACTAATTTTGATGCAACGCCGGTTATTCAATATTCATTCAAGGGCACGCGACAACACAAACAAACACATTTGACAACATCGATGATATTCGCTAAAAGAGCAAGGAAATATTTACCAAGTTAAGATTCAAACAATTAAAAAAAACGTTTTTTACTTATTCTGGGTTTATGATAATTTGAATAAGTCGAAAATGTTCGAATGTTTATGGTTATTT
Source organism: Desmophyllum pertusum (assembly GCA_029204205.1). Taxonomy (NCBI): domain Eukaryota; kingdom Metazoa; phylum Cnidaria; class Anthozoa; order Scleractinia; family Caryophylliidae; genus Desmophyllum; species Desmophyllum pertusum. The sequence goes on along the minus strand of MU827778.1, from coordinate 6,853,052 downwards.
TTCTGAATTTTGCATATGGACCATATGTATTAAATCGAATTAAAACTGTATATTGCAAATATCTTGTGACGGGGTTGTTCCATTTCTGGTGCCACTAATAATTCCCAAAATATACCGTAGTTACGATGGTGTGTTTCTTGTTATGTAGGTATCCAAGTGAATTTCGTTGTCATGTATAATCGATGTATAAATCACGTTTTTGTAATGATTGCAACAAAAACGTGGCTCGTCACATGTACATGTCGTCCTACACTACATGCGTTCATTTCTACTGTTTTTTCGCTCAGAAAAGGACCATGTAGAGTAAACTGGTGATCTTATCACTGTCTTATAGAACTTATCTTTCGCTCAATCCGTCCAGCTCTTTTCCATTCAGTTTCGCAGAAAACACAAAGTAATCCCTGTTCCTATCTCATCTTCAGAGCTATTCCACGCGATTTTCCTGTCAAATTAAACACTATGATCTGCTGAAGGCGGGCTAGTTGCGGTTTCGGCCGCAACAACCCCTGAACACGGTGTACCGTAAACCCGTTGTCTGGCTTCCTGCCACATATCTTTACATACATCCTTCTGCATTTCGTTAAACACGTGTTTTTCGACTTCAGGAGCAAGTTTTTTGAAGACCTTTCCTTTGCGTTGTGATTTAGGCGACTGTCTGCTGCACAATCCTTCGGCGACTTCTAACAACGAACTGCTCTGCTTTGCTGCTTCGGATTTGCAAGCTTCCGAAATCTTGACGAATACATTTTCATTCTCGTCCGCTTCCTCCATTTCAAATGAAAAGCTTCTACCCATTTTATTCAGTGTATTTCTACGCTGTAATGTTCTCTCTGATTCGCTGAGAGTCCTGGTCTCCTCTAGATGGATCTGTTCACTGCTTGTCGTTTCATCCATATTTCTGTGTCAGCCTCCACTCACGATCTTTTCCCTACCGTTCTCTTTCATAACATTAAATACCACTAATCTGCCTAGTGAGGTCTTCGAAGCGTCTGGCTTACTTCTCATTTCCATACCATAATTACATTCTTTTGTCCGCTGATCTTTATGATATCCAAGTCGGGCATGAATTTCGATTCTTCCTAAGTCCTTTAATCGCGCCTTTCAATTCTCCTTTTGGCGTTGTAACATGGAGCACGATTCTCGCGATTGTTTCGGTCTAAATAAAATAATTTACCCCAAGGAAACACGATTATTATGATCTCGAGGGCATTGCACTCTTGATGTGATTACACGATAACAAAATACGGGCCAAGCTTTCTTTTCTCCTGGGTATTCAGCCTTCCAATTCGTTGCAATATCTGAACACAAAAGAACATTTAGCCTATGGTGAAAAGTGCTTTGCCACTTTTGTGTGTCAAAGTACAAACGCTGGAATCTTTTTTATTTCGGTAAGCTTTGATCTTAAGTCCTCGAAGTGTTTTTTTTCGAGGGCGAAACACGAGAAGTTCTTTGTGATGGACAAACTCTCGTTAATACGATCACTACACGAGCTATTACTCCGTCAACAAAGTCATTTACAGTCGTTTGGGAGCTGTGATAAAGATCTGAAGTGTTACACCTGCGAATGATATTTAAAAAACAGATAAACATCCACAAATTCCTTGTTTATAGTCAATTTATTTCCAGTGTTTTCGATATTGAGCTGGGCAATTTAATGAATCACGTTCCAGCATTTATGGTTTCCCTGATTGTCGGAGGAAAAAATTAAAAAAATCAAACGTGCATTTATTTGTGGTTAAACGACCGCTATCTTTGATGGCGAAGGAGGAAATGTAAGCAATGTAATTTCCCCTAAAAGGATAGCCCAAGCAATCGTCTTATCTTGAACGAATCTATATTTGACTAACGATATAGCCACACTCTAAAGTTTCGTTCTCATTTTCAGGAAACGTTGTAACAAGTGATGACATTTTGGTGATTAATGACCATTAGTGTTCAGTTCGCTACGATGACAAAACTCCAACCAAAGTTTCCATATATGGTTGAGCCGCAAATCGCTCCAATTAGCCGCCAAAAATCTTTGTCAGAGTGTAGATTTAGAAGACAGTTGAATAAAAGCGGGTTGTCTTGATACGTAGCACTTTCCATTTAAGTGTTTGCGCAAAGTATTTTGCTAGATCTGAAGGATTCCGCCATGAATTATACTCAGGAAAAAGGCAGGTGGAGATGAATATGAATAAATATACACTACTGTAATTATATTTTGGTGCAAAGGACACGCAATTGGTTTATCCCGAGCCACATGGTGTGCTAGATTTCAATGAAGCACAAAAAGCTTAATAAATTTACAAGATTGAGCCTAAAATAGCAACAGACATGATCACCACGGATAAATTGTTCGTAATATTCTAGCATAACTATGAAAAAGTGTGGATCTTTTTGATAAATTTTATCTTCCCATATTTAGCCGGCGCCAGCTGTAAGCATTCGTGGTATAGCAGAGGTCGCGTTAAAAAGGTTCGAGGTCAGATATTTACCGTATGGATTTCTTATATGGAGAATACCGGAAAATACCAACTAAGCTATTGTGATTAACTCTTAGATGGCAATGATTCTTAAAATACTTTCATATAAATAGCACAATATTCTTCAAGCTCACTTCATAATCAGTGAAGTACACGTATTTCAGCTAAAATAATGGAGAAAAATTTAAAAGTAGATACTGACTTTCTCTTTGCCAAATAAGGCCCAGTTCAGACGCGGTACTTCACATGAGCCGAATCGAATTCGATGAATTAAGTTCATGTGAGGTACGGCGTCTGAATCAATTCGGAACGGCTGATTGAATTCGGATCTGCTCAGCCGTTCTTCCCGCCTGGCTCAGCCGGGAATAACGGCTGAGGACCGGCTTTGATTCAGACGCCGAACTTCACATGAGCCGAAACAAATGCATGAATTATTATAATGTATTTTTCAATATCACAGCAATTTTCCGCTATTAAATTAAGTTCGGCTGAATTAAGCTCGGCGTCTGAATCAATTCAGCCGGTCTAAATTAATTTGGGTCGGCCTAAATTCGTATTCGATTCGGCTCATGTGAAGTACGGCGTCTGAACTGGGCCTAAGATCTGATTACGAAAATCGTTCTGGTATATTCCCGCCGGCATTCTTAGTTCTCTGTGATTGACTTTTTGAACGCTACTTGTACAATCGAATATTCATGAAGCATAAAAGAGTCTCTCTTTTTCCCCTTTTTTGACGCGAATCCGGCTCAAACTGAAGTGCGGCTTATCCGTTCAAGCTGTTGAGAAAACATTTTGTTTTAAGTTGTCAATATTATAGAGATCCGTAATTAAAGTATTGGAATTGAGAAACTACAAACTGAGACGTGAATAATGTTTCGAAAAGTCACTTTTTTTCTGTTATTGTTGTTGTTATTATTATTATTTTTTGCTGCGGTTATTATTGTTGTTGTTGTTGTTGTGGTTGTTGCTGCTGTTGTTATTGTTGTTGTTTCTGTTACGTTGTTGTGTGTTGTTGTTGCTGCTGCTGTTATTGTTGTTGCTGTTGTTGTGTTGTTGTTTGTTGCTGCTGCTGTTATTGTTGTTGCTGTTGTTGTGGTTGTTGTTGTTGTTGTTGCTGCTGCTGTTATTGTTGTTGCTGTTGTTGTGGTTGTTGTTGTTGTTGTTGCTGCTGCTGTTATTGTTGTTGCTGTTGTTGTTGTGGTTGTTGTTGTTGTTGTTGCTGCTGCTGTTATTGTTGTTGCTGTTGTTGTGGTTGTTGTTGTTGTTGCTGCTGCTGTTATTGTTGTTGCTGTTGTTATGGTGGTGGTTGTTGGTGTTGCTGTTTTTGCTGTTGTTGCTGCTGTTGTTGCTGCTGCTGCTGCTGCTGCTGTTATTATTGTTGTTGTTGTTGTTGTTGTTGTTGTTGTTGTTGCTGCTGTTGTTTTTGTCATTGTTGTTACTGTTGTTTTTTGTTATTATTGTTGTTTTTGTTGTAAACACATTGTGAAGAGAGGGAAAAACTGATTGTAGCTGTAGGTCAAACTGTCTAGAATTAAATAATAAAGAAATAAAGTTTCCCGCCAATGCGCCGGGAATTTCATCAGTTTCTTGTTAGGGTACCCATAGTCTGTCACAAGATTCCTTACCTGAAGACATGCAAAGAATGTCTTGAGGAGATTAAAAAAGTTGGAACGCAAATTGGCTTAGTTATTTTCATTTTGTAGTATTTAGCTTCTCTGCTGGGTAATTAAGTTGTGGTCTAGACTGCAAAACGATCTCTCTTTTGTTCTCGCTTTTCTCTCAAGAGCGAGACACGCGAATCCCACTCGCAATTTTTGCGCAAGTTCCACAACCTCGTTCCCAGGGCTTCTCCCTTGGTTGCTAGTTCCAGATCCTTTTCGGGCGCCGCGTTTCTCCCAACGAACTTACTTGCGCTAAAATACGGAATATGTTGCAGTCTAATTTCGTTTAATCGTATAAGCCTATGCATAATTATTTTAAACTCAGGTTATTTTGGGCGTCGGGAAGAACAAACGTGATGCTCAAAAGAGCTACGTCACGGATGGCGCATCTTGAAAATATTGGCCAATTTTTTCAAGTTCGCCGTTCGCAATCCGTCTTAATCTTCTCCATCCTCAACCATCCTTGTTCCTATTTGGTTTATTATCACTTCTTTGGTGTTTTTCTACCTTAGTAAACTATTATTTGGAGGATTTCTTCAATTTGAAGGTGATTTTGCACTTCACAAAAACATTGGCTTAAAATATCGTGACATAGCTCCTTTAATCTATCTATTATCTTCCGGTAGAAAACATCAAAATAGTATTACACTTATTTTTATTCTCTTCAAAAGATCGTATTTGCTCAAATTAGGAACGATAAGTTTTTCTGTCGCGATATTTACGTATTGTACAACCCGAACTTTTTTAATCTTCAAATAGGAAAGTAACATTTGTGTCGAATAATTTATTATTATATTTCGCGACTGTTCATGGTCGTATTACCGACTTTTGCACAAACAAATAATCGAGGGCCCTACTATAATGAACTATAACAGAGAAACTCATTAATTATACCGGTACGAACCCCAGAATAATGGTTTTAGAGTTTTGCTTTTCAATAAAACCTTATTTATAGCGATTCTTGTTACGTAAGACATTCCAAATATGCTATTTTGGAAGTTAATCAAGACACTGACTTTACATCACAAAAGTCAAGTACCAAAAATTATATCGTCGGCAGCAGGTTAATAAGACACGGCTATAGTTTTTTGGTGTGGTTTCGATAAGCGCAAAAATCTAACCACAATGGCTTAATTTTGTAGAATAGTACTCGTTATCACAAATGACAGGAGCTCATTAGGAAGTGAGGATGATAACACGATGGCAGGGAGGGAAATAGATTACAAATTAGAGAGATTAAGCATCACGTTTGTTTTTCCCGCAAACGGCAAAAATTCAACTGTTGCCCTCTACCGTTTCCAGTTCCCACGTCAAAGTGAGTAGTTTCTCGTCTAATAATTAAAATCTATAAATAAATTAAAGTCTATCGTGAACGTGTGAATAGACCATTTTACAGTTCTATAAATGTAACAAGCCTCTGTATGAAAGCGAGGTTAGGGGTGACCATGAGATGATACAGACCAGAAACTAGTTTACATAACAACAGAATAATTTACATTTGAAAAGAAGGAAGGTTTGTATCACAACAAAGTCAACTCCAGCCTCACTTCTGTTCAAAGGCCTGGATTCTAAGCACACAACTGTAAAATGGACTATTATTTTCGATTTTTCTGATGTATTTATGTAACGATTGGAGGAAAAGTAAAGAAAATCGAGTGCAAGCTGACGTTTTCCGTAACAAACTTGAAAACGCGAGGCCTACGTGAAGGAAACCCAACAATAATTAATGGCTTAATTCTATAGAACAGTACTCGATACTCGACAAATGACAGGAGCTCATTAGGAAGTGAGGATGACTAATGATGGCGAGAATGGAAATGGATTGCAATATGAACAAACTTGAAAATGCGAGGTTCACGTTTTCAAGCTTTGCACGGATTAATTCCTTAAAGTGTTTTTTTCCAGGACAAGTCTTAGTTTTCTAACAAATACCCGATGACAGCAGATTACTCGTTTGAATGTTCCGCACTAGCTTCTCCAGATCTCTGTTTCACCAATATTTTACTCAAATTCTGAAATTCTGCATCATGTATTGAACTTTATTATATGGCAAACTGGTCCACGATGAAAAGGAACATTCTGATTGGTTCCCTGAGCGGTCCGAATTTTGCAATACGGACCGCAAAGATGGACCGCTCACGAACTCATTTCGCCAAATTCCTTTTATGAAACATTGAACAAAAGAAAACTGTTTTCTATTAAGAAGAAATTTTTTTCCTCATGTCTGGCGGACAATTTTGGTTAAACTTTTCGCAAAGTGGCCTGAAAAATGCAAGAATATGCTTAGCTTAGGCGCGCGCGCGTTAGCTGAGAATGGTTGCACTAATTTCTCAGCAAATTTTTAAAAAGCCATTATAATAAAAACTTTATTGAACTAGCTTGTTCGGTCCGTATTGGGAAATATTGGTCGAGTTCTTTTTTGCAAGTTATGGACCGAGCCGAAGGCGAGGTCCATAAACTTGCAAAAAAAGAACTCGACCAATATTTTCCCAATACGGACCTCACGCTAGTTCAATAACATCTATGTATCAGTAAATAATCCTTCCAAGAATCGATATAATGACCCCGAGTTAAAGCGATTATGGAACCCATCTGTAAGCTTCGAGTAAGCTGTTTTAATCGCGTTACTTTAAACTTGTTGTCGGCGCATTTTCTGTGTCGACAATATCCTGCTAATGCTAAAAGCTTCCGTTTGTAGATTTGTGATTGTAACATTTTGAAAATGATTTTCTCTCTAAAAAAACAAATTCCTGAATTACGTAATTCCTTGTGTAAACCCTCGCCGACTTGGCGAGCTCGGGTTTCCGACGAACTTTTAAGTTCTTCCAAACTCACGCGAGTGTTTACAAAGAGGTTATTCAGCGGAAAGTTATGTAATACGGCTGGGTATTTTACGAGTCAGTTTTTCAAATTTCCGCTGAATAAATTGTTAATTATACGACATAATTCTTTCCTAAAATATAGGCTTTCAACAGTGTTTTCCGAAGCGCGCGTGGGAGACTAAGACGAGTGTCATGGTCTCATATTTGCACTCGTCTTGGTGCGAATTCGCACTCTAAAATCCGATGTAGTATAATAAATCAGTTTATGTAAACACCAGTTAGAAGTCAGTAAGCAGTTGTACAAACCAGAAGTTACCATGTTAGAGAATATTGTGCGAGTGTCAAGAACAAAATCTCACGAGTGAGCCGGCTTCCGAACGAGATGCCGCCATTACATAAAATCCATGTCTTCGAGCTTATAGCCCGGACGTTTTCTGACGTTTCTCTCAGACAACTGTCCGAGGACATTCGGTTTCAAAGATTTTTAGAACATTCCCGAAGATTTCCGATCGTTTGCGGAGATATCCGAATAGTTCCGACATCTCGCGAAGGTGATTTGTTCCGATGAAAAAATCGTTTCCCGCGAAAGGGGAATGAGGACAAGTATCCAGGCCTTTGCGTGAGAGCAAGGCAATCCAACGTTGACCTCGCTTTCGTGTAAAGGCATGGTAACAGATATCAGTAAAAATCTACTAGAATACTAATGCAAATGCGACAATCTAATTGGCTGAGCTACTCGTATACTATCATTGCATTAGTATACGAGTGGCTGGAGGTCGTCTACAAAATGGTGGTTTCTCCGAAGTTTTGGAGGAGGATTTAGAGTTATTACTAGACAATTGTTATGATTTTTTACTAAAACAATTAGATTATTCACTCTCAATTGCAATTTCTATGAGTGATAGTTGATTCAGTCCGGCCTGCGGCCTTGTCACGCCAGTATGGTTCGCAGGGAGTGCTGTTGAAAACCGGTGGGCTCAGTTCATTCTCGGAGATGGGATTTCGCCTTCAAGTGGTACTTATTCCCTTTCTCTCTTTTGTGTAATGTTAGACGTATACAGTGGAATCCCGATTTCTCGAACCCTCAATTTCTCAAAAACCCCGATAATTCGTCAGTCTTTCTACGGTCCAATTTATACATCGTATTTCCGTTGTGTCGAATGTAATTCAAGTTGAAATCGCTCCCTATAAATCAGCGCAATACACACACAAATAGCAAAGTAGAACGCGTTGCTTCCATGGTGTATTAAATTGGCCCTGCGCACGTTTGGCCGCGCCTGGTAACGGCCGTATGTTTTATCTCACGGGCGCAAGTGTTTAGGGTAAATTAGGGACCGTTCCTTAATATAGGTCAGGGGGGGGGGGGGGGGGGGGGGGGGAGGGAAAATTAGGGGGGCCTTGAAAAAAAATTATTTAATCATCTTTTAACATCCATTCCATTATTATTTTTATTATCAACACATAAGATCATCACAATAATACCAAAAAGCTAAAGTTGTAATGAAAAACACTTTAATTTGAATTCTTGGTTAATGGTTAATGGTTTGTTGTCTTGAATTAGTAAAATATGCAGTATGCGGTGTTCATTCTCTTCAAAGTTTGGAACCATGACCATACAGACTTTGAAAGAGTTTGAAAGATAAACATTTTGGAATATTGTATTCATGTTACGGAAGGAAGTATGACTGGATACAGAGAATTTCAAGTCATTTGTTGTTAAGTGGAGTTGTTGACCAAGCGGGCATAATAAATTGTGATTCTGGACATCGCTTTTTAAACGCTTAAAGTTTGTAATATGCACCACGCTTGTTAATTTTAGATGCATTTTGAATAAAAAATTCAAAATTTTCCCGGGGGAGAATGCCCCCTGACCCCCCTTATTGGCTCACGCTTACGCATTAGCCTCCCCTCCTCCACCCACCACCACCACTCTAAAACCTGCGCGGGCCTTGGCTGGGCATAAGAGTGAAGACGAGGAGGAGCCTGACATTTATATCATCCCACAAACAGTCACAAACATGGTCTGTTAGAGTGGCTGGTAGACTTTCAACTTTCACTCTTCACTGAAGATAGCTGTTTTTCTTCTTCTGGGTTTTAGATTGTGGGCAAGCTGCGGGCAGGGAGGGGGGTGGGTCTGAATATATATCTCGAGACAATTGGGGGGGTCTTGAAAAAAATTACAGTTCATGGGGGGGAATTTTTTTCTTGGTATTGCTGAATTTTCCTCCGCCCCCCGCCCCCCCCCCCCCCCCCCCCGACCTATAATTAATGAACGGTCCCTTATAATCGGAAAGGAATATGTCATTATCAAGGCTGTCAAGGAATTTTTAAACGGATGAAACACCAAATATAAATTTTATGACAATTATTGAATTGCATGATAGTTTTATTATATTTCTTTAAAGCACAAAATACACTCTGAGTAATAATGTTTCAATAAAATGTAAATGCTACAATGTACGATGCATTCTATTCGCTTTTTCTACGGAACTAATTTAAAAATACAAACTCTTAAAAATGATTTTGTTGTTGTTGTTAACGGTTTTTACAGCGTCTCTTCTCTCTCTATCTTTCTTGTATGTCGCTGGCAAAGTCTTTTACAAATGATGTCACTAACGGCTTATTTTATGGCGTATTTAGAATGTATCTGAAGACCCTCGCTCTCACAAGCTTGCTTGCTGGATTGCTTGCTAAAAGCGGCGAGCATTTTGGCATAAATTGCTGGTTGTTTTCTTCAAGTTTCTCAAGATTCGAGCTCCATAGAAGCAATGTGCTCTTTGGCTTTCAGCCGCAGTGACAGTAGACTGGAATCGTTCCGGATTTCCAAATTTTCACCGTCGGCTACCGCTTTGACTTCGTCCGAGCCAGAAGCTGTCGAATCGGTGGATTTGGGCGAGTAAGAGCCCTGAGGACTAGGCACTTGCGGTATGGAGTCGCTTGGCAACGAGGCGAAATGAAGCGCTGCCACTTGCTGACGTGCGCATGTCCAGAAGTCGGTGTTGTAATACTCGTATGGGAACAAGGTGTAAGGTTCGAAGCCACCGCAAAGCGCGCCAAATGACTCGGGTATCCCAAACCGAAGATCGTCGGTACATCGTGACGGCGTTTTCGCTGTTGTTTGCGCCACTTGGCTCTTCTGTTTTGGAACCAGATCTGTTAAAGACAAATAAGAGAGTATCGAAGTTGTTAGGTGGAATTGTTGAAAGACACAAATATGACACGATGATTTACAATGGACACGTGATGGAAGAGTTAGTTCTAACTTTTAAGTCTGTTGCTGAAACCATAGTGTGTGACCATTCAACTGAAAGCTATCTGATTGAGCAGTACTTTCATGTAGTACTGTTTATTATGCTCTACAAAGTGATTCTAACTTTTACGTCTGTGGATGAAACACTAGCGTGTGACCATTCAAATGAAAGCTATTGAGCGATACTTTCATGTGGTACATTATTATACTGTGCAAGGTGGTTCTAACTTTTAAGTCTGTGGATGAGTCCATAGTGTGACCATTCAATGAAAGCTATTGAGCGATACTTTCATGTGGTACATTATTATACTGTGCAAGGTGGTTCTAACTTTTAAGTCTGTGGATGAGTCCATAGTGTGACCATTCAAATGAAAGCTATTGAGCGATACTTTCATGTGGTACATTATTATACTGTGCAAGGTGGTTCTAACTTTTAAGTCTGTGGATGAGTCCATAGTGTGACCATTCAAATGAAAGCTATTGAGCGATACTTTCATGTGGTACATTATTATACTGTGCAAGGTGGTTCTAACTTTTAAGTCTGTGGATGAGTCCATAGTGTGACCATTCAAATGAAAGCTATTGAGCAGTACTTTCATGTGGTACATTATTATGCTGAACAAAGTTGTTCTCACTTTTAAGTCTGTGGATGAGTCCATAGTGTGACCATTCAAATGAAAGCTGTTTATAGGAGCACATTCATGTGGTTCTGTTTGTTTTTCACTAAGTTTCAAAGAAACGATATTTGTAAACTTCTGAACTTATCACTTCAACTGGTTCTTACCTGGACTTGAGCTTCTGATAAACCAGTGCTGCTAGACATTTCAGATCTCGCCGCTACATCAGGGTAGTGGTTAAGGAGGAACACTCTTTCCATCTGGTAGATCTGTGACTTGTCAAATGTGGCTCGGTAGCGCTTCTCGCTGTCCTCTCCTGTGTTCTTCTTCGCTCTCTTTGAAGGCCTTTCTTTGTCCGATTTCTTCGGTGTGTTCTTGCTGTTAGTTCCTTCTCTGTCTGTTGATCAAATCAGGATGTTTAGTCTTTCAGTCAAAAGCTCGACGTAGAGCGGTTTTCAATTGAGTGTCGTAAAACCAAAGCAATTACAACAGTGGCCAATCAGGGAGGAAATTAATGAAAAAAATGGAAAAGACAGAGCGAATTATGGAAAAGATCGAAAAAATAAGCCAGGAGGCAGTGAACTGTTATTTATAGTAGGATTCGTTTTCCAGCAACAAACAATAATTCAAAACAAAAACCAACATTTCTAAATTCCAATTCGATCTGGATCCGATGGCCACAGGTTTGTCAGTCACAAGACTGTTTAGTGTTACCCTCGTTAAACAAAGTCGATTTATTATATTTATTTCATGCAACAAAACCAGCCTTGTTTCAAACTACTAACATTAAAACGCTTACAGGTTCTTTTATGAGCTGATAACAAATGTATTTAGCTGCTGGCATTCTGTAGTTGTTCACCTCTCGATTTCCGTCTTTGGAATGTTGTTGAAAATATTCCCGCGAGATTACTTAACGGTAATTAGTCCCGCCCAACTTATGAGCTAATATTTGAAAGAAGCAAGACCAAAGAGATCATTTCAACCTGGCCTAGCCCAAAATAATTGTTTTGAAAGTTATGTCAACTTTAAATCAAAATTTTATTTCGTCGGCTAATCCTTTGATACAAACCGAATTGTTTCTACCGATTTGCAGAAAATCTGTTCATATTACAGTAACATACTGCATTTTATAGCGCTAATTTAGCGATTTACGCAAAGTTTGACTTGCCATCTCCTTTTAACAAACGCTTTCTGAGAAATGTTGTAAAAACAGACAAAGAATAAATTGCTTGGGATGAAGGGAGCCGAACATAAAGAGTGTATCAAAACTGTAAATTTCTAAAGTTACCTCGAAATAAATTCAGTAAAATTTAGTTTCTACCTGCACAAAAGAGAAACGAGTTGGGGGCAATAACACACGTTGATTTTTCAATACTCTCTGAGATATTGAGTCTATTGTTTAGATAATTTTCTTGGCAATATGTCGCATGAATCGGTCTTGCTTTCTTTCATTTCATAAACAGTTTGTTCTGTAATAAAATCAGATTTAGTCTACTCTTTCATCAGAGTAGCCTGCGTCGCAGACGGACTTGACCTCCGGTAATGTCCGTCTGCGAATTAGTGCACAAATCCTTGTTCTAGACCCCAACGACGTACCAGGATCTGAGTACTTGTCTGTGATTGGCCTTTACATAAAGCTATTGTTCAATTAGCAATGATTTGGTTGTGATTGGCTAAGGAAATTTCACGCGAGCTAGGACCGGAAGCTAGCGGAAAGCGAGCCTAAAAATAGTACAGTATTAAAAAAATCACTGAAGATATAATGCAGCTTTCGAAGCGGTTAGAGAAAGCTCAGTTTGAATTAACGGAGCTACTCCCAGAACAACGAGAAGCGATCAAATCTTTCTTCCAGGGGAAAACGTGTTTATCAATTTATCCACAGGTTTTGGAAAGTCGTTGATCTTTCAGTGTCTCCCGATTGTCGCAGTCGCTGATATATGATCGAGTGTTATTGTTGTGATTTCACCTTTACGATCGCTGATGGAGGACCAAGTTTATATATTTCAACAATATGGGTATACTGGCGATTGCATGCTATCACGGACTTGGAAGACCCAGAAACTATTCAGCAGGTTTTAAATGGGAACTACCTTGTTCGGTTTGCCGAGTGTTTGTTGTCTAAACTAACGCGTTGTAAATATCTGTTTGCCCGACAGGAGACCAAACGTGACCTCTTAAAATTTGCTAGAGTGAACACAGTCGATGGCTCTATAGCTATTCTACTTCAAAATCCTCCTCATAATACAACATATCTTGCCCGTTAGAAACACTCTTGAAGGTCAGTAGGAAAGTAGGAAAGTAGGTCAGAGGCCCGAATTCAATAGAGAACGGCAAATGTCACGAACTTCGAACAGGCCTGTCACCCCTTTTACCATAGCCAATCAGAATAAAGGGGATTTCGAAAGGCCCTTCCGGTATTTCGTTACGTCGTTGGGGGTCTAGAACAAGGATTTGTGCACTAATTCGCAGACGGACATTACCGGCGGTCAAGTCCGTCTGCGACGCAGGCTATCATCAGAGTAGCAATACGTACAGTTTGAGACAATAGAAAAATTCGTGAGAACGCTATTAAACTGTCTAAATCACGAGTTAATCGAGTTATATTCTACTGAAACACAAATAAAACCGAGCTGTACAAAGTTAACTCAATGCTTTCTCTAAATTCATTACACAGAAAATCACGGTTAGTTTGTTTGCATTCAAAATTAGTCGCGTTTTTCTATCGATATTCTCTTGACATTGACAAATTTTATGCTGTTGTCTTTTCGTAACCTATTGTCTCTACTTCAGTAGCTCAAACCGAAGAAAATGTTTCTTTATACTGAAAAAAGTACGATAAACCGTAGAAAATGGTTTCTGTTACAATTTATTCACGTGGCGGAGAAATAATTTTCTTCAGTCTCAGATATTTTAAAGGAAACCCGTTTAGTGCTTTCATGGAATTGCACATTTCTTTACGAAGCCAACATAATTCAATCCTTTTAATTTTCCGCGTTGCGGCAAAGCATACATTGAAACAACGAAAAGCGATCAAGAAATGGGTCGAAAACAAAAGTCGGACATGCAGAAAACTAGTTAATATTCGATGATGAGATAAATAGCTCGCTTCAGTTCAGTCAAAAATCGAAAGCGTGAATTCTGACTAACCTGTTTTTTCTGAAAGGTTCTGCTGACCATTGTTATCACTGGGTTCAGATCTTCTGTCGAATCCCAACAAATTTGAAATAGAAAACCCTGCGCTAGGCTGCTCGGCATTCATTTCTGCTCAAGGGTTTCGTTTTCGGGGATAATTCCGAAGACAGGCTGTTATCTGTAACTGAGCGAGGTTGATCGATTAACTTGCTTTTCTGCGTCTACAGCTCACGGGCAAGCCACATTTATTCGTTTTCTCTCGTTGCCAATATCATCCTTTGTGCGAGAGTCCTTTAACAGCATTAAATCAATTAACAGGGATTTGATTGAAAAGGCATTGTAGTATCGTGCCATAATTGTTGGATTTCACTTCATTCAATGTGTGACAGTGGTCCGAATGAAAGGCATTTCGCTTCCTCTGTGTTCCAAGGCTCTAATAGGCGGGGCTGTATTGACAATTAAGTAAATCAAGCCACCGTAATCAACCACTGTAATCAACCAATTAAGATGTAAAAACCGTGACATTTGACTGGCTGTAAATGGCCGTAATTAGCAATTCTTTATTTTCTTTTTGATGACAGCATTAGCACATGGGTCTGATTCAAGGTGCCAATAAGCTCAATGGTGGAATAATTTGCTTGTGGCAAACGTTGTATCGGAGTTCCGGTCCAAACCTATCGACATTTCTCACCGCAGGTCTGCATTGCTTCATTTCTACATTCATCAGGAAATTCAAGTTTCTAATTTATTTTTAACGAGGTGTTCGTGTGAAACGACTCCAAGAAACGTGAGTTGAATTATAAAATAATTATCATCGTCATTTAGTAACAATTTTTCTTATATGTTCTTTTGCCTCGCATATCCGGCTATCTTATACTCCAGGAATGTTTTATATTGTTTCAATTTCACGTATGTTGAAATTAGTTATGTGATCATTTCAATATTTTCTATCTCTTGTCGTTTCATTATTTTATACCATTATATCAGCCATATTGGGTTAAACATTCACCATTTTTTACGCAAACTAATTGCGATGTTCGTATCCATGGAACCATTATGACATGATCAGATTAGATTTCTCTTTACGGTTGATTTTGAACAAACTGTGACAACACTATTAGTGATTGTACGCGTAAATATTTTAATGTATAGATAGTCATCTCCAAATATCACTGAACTGAAAAAATTGATAGCCTCTTACTGAAATGTAGTTATTAGAAGAAAGTAAACGAGCTCTACTCCTGCTGGGAGAAATCGGTCAGTATCAACGAGTAGCTTGACTGAATATAAATTTATTGCCATAGATCTCATATATATCAACAAAACTAATCCTACAAGTATGTAGGAAGTTTGTCATATTCGAACCTAGTTACACTCTTTTTTTTTATTTATAGCATATTACATGTAAGAACATGTTTTAAAGAACATACCTCAGGCTGAAATTAGTAAAGAACATTTTACTCCACCCATTTATACAATGAGCAGTGTAAAGAAAATATCACATGATGTAACAGTTTGGTCTGAGCAGTGGCTGAGTAGTCCAACTGAATCCAACATGGTCGAATACATATAGCAATATGTCGTAACTAACACGAACAAGGTCATAGGTTCGACTCCTGTTGGGAGAACTCGGAAATTTTTTTCCGAGTAGCTTGTGTCACTGACTGATAAACATCTTTCTCATAGTTAAAATGCACCAACATTTCTTTCCATACATATCTCGCATATCGACAAAAACTAATCCTAGCATTATGCGGGATGTTTGTCACACTTGAACCTAGTTATATGGCTAAGCTCCCACGAGTCTCCTGTAGCTCAGTGGTAGAGCGTCCGACCGGTGTGCAGAAGGTCATAGGTTCGACGTCTGTTGAGAGAAGTAGGAAGCCTTCTTTCCAAGTAGCTTGTCACGGTCACTAACTGAATAATATATTTCTTGGTGTGTATTTTCAAGTTTAAAATTAACCTTTTTTCCATAAACGAGCTCTGTCTAAATTACATACTGACTGCATCACGTGCACTCTTTCTTTTTCACAACCAGTCCCATGAATTGTGCAAGTTTATTTCGAGTGAAACTGCAAAACGTAAAACTAACTCAACAGGAGATGTAATGGGACTGTGGTTCACCGTTAAATCTGATATGCAAAAAATCTCCATCTTTCTGCTGCTTCGACTTTCAGCTACACAATACGAAAATAAATATTTTGCATAGCAAACCAATATTTATGCAGCCTGGAAACATTCGATTAGTTGGTCGATTACTGTAATTGGGTGGGTAATACTACGTACTTTGCCTATATGTTAAGAACTCGATTTTCCAGAACGGTCACCTTACACATTAATGTAAATATGATACAAAGTTCTTATTTGACAAGAATCCCTTTACATCTAGCTCGTTTGTTCAAGACGTAAATAGTTTTCAAGTTACACAGATTTCAATATTTCTCTTTTTATTCAACTCAAGTTGGAGTGCACGTCGCTTTCTCAAGAATGATATACTTGAGTTTTGTTGTCCATACATCTAACGTATAGTTAACATTGTAATATAATTTTGGATAAAACACCATGAAAAGGGTGAAAATGTACAAGAGGTGATAACTCTAACCAACGCTGTTTCGGAGAAAAACACTGAAATATTTGCCTGGAGTCAGCTAAAGAAATTGCGAGGAATCAGGAGACTTGAAAAAAAAAAGGAAAACTAGAAATAATATATCTACTGCAAATTTCAAAAAAATATTGGGAACATCATATACATAGATTTGAAAAAAAAGCGTTGGAGAATGCTCAGAAATTTTGTCAACATGGTTCTGCTCAAACAGTGTTTGTAAAGCCTGGGTCAAACCATCATTGAAGACCCAGGGGCAGTGGGGGCGAGGGAAAACTGAACTCGGCAAAGAAAAGTAGAAGAGTTCTCTTCTACTTTTTTTGTCGATGTTTTTCCCTCGTCCCCACTAACTGCCCCTGGGTCTCCGAGGGTGAAATTCTTCTTGAGAGTCGCC
Organism: Desmophyllum pertusum; assembly: GCA_029204205.1. Taxonomy (NCBI): domain Eukaryota; kingdom Metazoa; phylum Cnidaria; class Anthozoa; order Scleractinia; family Caryophylliidae; genus Desmophyllum; species Desmophyllum pertusum. Next base: position 6,836,109 of record MU827778.1, on the reverse strand, counting down.
GAGAGTTTTCTCTCGTTTGGCCCACGCTTAATGTTGAAAAAAGCTCTCGTCCCTCGATTTCCTGGACTCTCGTTCTCGTTTTGCTCGGAGTTTAGTTCTGTTGCCAACCTCTGTAAAATGTGTCGTGTCGAGATTTTTGGCCAGATGGATACAATTGCTTGATAAATAATTTTAAGTTACGAGATGTCTCATTAATTAGATATTGTTCAATATCCATATTGAATTTTTGACACAAATATCGGAGTCTTGTGGCAAATATCAGTATTGGTGACGTCATATAGCCGGGTGTTAATGTCTAACCAAAAACATATTGGCTTAAACAACAAAGGTTTGAAAGGCAAAACTAATTGGATTGACGTCAATGTTTATAAACAGTTACCTTCCAACGAAAGGTTAACCTAAAACTATAACTATATTTTGTATAAATTATAAGATAATTAACTTAGCTTGGAAACACTAGCGTTGTATTATTTTCGCGAATGGCCGACCGACGCGGAAATGATTCAAGAACTTCTGATTGAAATAGCAAAACGAATAATTTTAAAAACCTTTTATGGACCTCATCAGTTTATGAACGTTGTACCCTTAACAATAGGTAAACGAAATTGAACAACAGTAAAAAGTTATTCGAGCGATTTTCTATTGACTGTCATAAAAGCCACACCCATGTATACCGAGTGTATACCGTGAAATAAAAGCAAAGATTAATAATAATAAATAATTAATAAGATTTCCATTAACCAATCAGGACTCAAACATGCCACGCACACGAGTTAGGAGTACGATAGACTGCGAGCAGTCTCTATTTTTCGCTAAAGATCGTGAGGCGAGCGCACGAGAACAGCACGATATGCGAGCGGCGAAGCTGCCAGCCGCGAGTAGCGCGGGCGCTACTCTTGCGCCCGCGCTACTCGCGGCGAGCGGCGAGGGATCGGCACGCTCGCCTCGCGATCTTTAGCGAAAAATAGAGACTGCTCGCAGTCTAGGAGAAGCGAAAACAAAACCTGTGACAAGCGCGGTAGCGGGAAAACATGTAACCTGTGGCAAGCGCGGGAAAACTCGTGTATAAAGGCAAACCACGATTGCTCTTGTTTTTGTATCTGATTGGCTAAGAAAACAATATCTTCGTTCTGATTGGTTAGAGTACTTTACAAACGTAAAACGCGCGAGGACCTGTGCGTCACGTATTACTAATCAATAGTTAGACACTCAATGGAGTTAATTGATTTACTTGGTATTTAAATTTTTATCACAACGATATTGGCGGTTATATTGGGACTGGATGGCAATGGTGACAAATTTACGCTCTGATATCACAGCGTTGAACCATAGCAACTGTCGCGAGTGTGAATCAACGAAAATGTAAGAAAAGCTTGGTATCAATACAACATTTGCCACAAGCAAATGATTCCACCATTGAGCTTATTGGCAGCCTTGAATCAGACCCATATTCTATAAAGGCTGTAATTAAAAAAATCGATTTTTGTTTATCAGAGTTCCGGTCCAATCCTTTCGAAATTTCTCACCGCAGGACTGCATTGCTTCATTTCTACACTTATCAGGAAATTCAAGTTTCTAATTTATTTTTAACGAGGTGTTCGTGTGAAACGACTCCAAGAAACGTGAGTTGAATTATAAAATAATTATCATCGTCATTTAGAGACAATTTTTCCTTAGATATCCGCGTTGTGTACGTGATTTCTCCGGCTTTTTCAGACTCTTTCGCCTTCCATACATATCAGGATTTTTCACAAATTTTATCAAATAGATTTTACCAGGATTTCGCTGGAAAGTTAACACAGCAAAAGTGAAAGAAGACCGGTGTAATAAAATTAATTCACTATCCAGTTGATAACGATATATTGTAATATTGAAGTCTAACGAGTAACGAAACCTGATTAGCCTGTACATACGCGCGAATTTATGTTAGCAAGGAAAATATAACAAAGATAAACGAGGCGTGATCCAGTATAAACAAAACACGGCTGAAATACGGTGGACATTGACCGGCTTTCTGTATTGAATTTAAACTTGAAACTGATTTCCTGCAGAGGAAAGCTAAGAGATATAAACATTAGACACATTACGATAGCGTAATTCTTCAAAAAGGACGCCAAACATTGAATGTCGGACCTGTAAACTACATCAGATGTAATCGACATTGGAAGCCATTTAACAGCTATTTTGTTTCTTTCTGTTAACAAAAGTCAAAACTCGTTGATCAGTGCTTCTAATTCATGTTGTGAAAGCATTTTTGTAATCAGTGCACTTATTGGGAGCTGTTGGGCGGAGTAATTACTAAAACACTAACACCACACTGGACAGTACACTTTTGTTTTCGTTGTTCGCTAATGGGTTCTCGATTTCACTACCATTGTACTTGATTGTGCAGTATATGAAAATCTGAGTTAACAAGTGTAATTGTCTGCTAGAAAGTATTTATCAACTTGTGGCTTAAGCAATATAAAATACAATGCTAAGTTGTAAATTGAACCATCAGCCCTAAAAGTAATGAACATTTAATTTTCTTAGAAAGAAATGATGGTAGAATCACAATGAAGATATTGTTCAGTCAGTGACGCAAGCTCCCCGTGAAAAGAAACCCGTGTTCTCCAAACAGGAGTCGAACCTACGACCTTCCGCACACCGGTTGGACGCTATAACACTGTCTCCTGTCTCCTGTAGCTCAGTGGTAGAGCATCCGGCCTGTGTGCGGAAGGTTACAGGTTCGACTCCTGTTGGGAAAACTCGGAATTCTTTTCCGAGAAGCTTGTGTCACTGACTGAATAATATCTTTCTCAAATTTCTTTATAAACTAAACCCTCTATCTAGAAACTACTCCGAGTGATTACTTTCTAAGAATTTATGAACATTTCCGTTTCAATTCTGTTGTCAATTTTTCATTCTTTCAAGCATTTCCAGCAATTAGAGCTCCATAAAATGCGTTATTTCCTGTGGGATTCGGAAAATCTAGCCTACAACTGAATTGTGAAATATCAAAACGATTCGATTTAACACCCAAGCGCCCCTCCTCAAATTAACACCCCCATTTGAAGGTGTTTTAGACGCGAGCATGAAGCGCGAGCGTGAAGCGCGAGCGAGCGGAAGTGAGCGAAGAAGAAGGAAAAATGAGGGACTGCACGCATTTCTGTTACCGGCGTGTTCAGAATTTGCCGTTGTACGTGCCAGCTACGGAAAATTCTCATTGGTCCATAAGATAACGTTGTCAGATGAATTTTACGAGTACCTGCGGCTATTTGTGTCTTGGATTTTACAGCAATTATGGCTTCCTTCTTCTCCTTCGCCCACTTCCGCTCTTTCTGCTAAATAGAAATACGGACTACTTGCAGTCTGTATTAAGCGTACCTATTCTAATAAGCGCCTCTATTCCTATTCACGCAATCTCAAGCCAAAAGAAAGTCTGCGAGGAGGCTCATTGCTTACTTTCACTCCCGTACATTTATTTTCTAGGCTTATAGCCCTATCATGATCCATGCAAATGGAAAAAGAAGAATAAAATAGATTTAATTTGGGATAAAGAACATGAATTTTATCACATACTTGCATGGGATGGTACAAATTTCAAAACACGCCGCCGTTTTGAATGCCCGTCGTTTCCGTGGCGTGGATGAAAACGGAAACCTTTGAAAACGCTGATGCCGTTTTCGAACGTTTCAGTGTGGACCATAAAAATAATAATAGTAAAATAACTCTCGCTATGTTTAGAAAGTAGCAACAATTTGAATAATGAAAATTTACATGTACAATATGCAAGTGAGGTTAGAAGTAAACCAAATGTCAACATATGCCAGTCAGTAATGTTCAAAGCTGTAGTAATACTGCTAAAAATGATGCAAATGACATAATAATATTACTGATCATGATGATGATGGATGGGCTGAAGTTAATGAACGACCAGCAGGAGTCATGGATACATTGTATACCAGCAGCATTTTCGTTCGTGGTCCTTTGCCACTTATTCACCTCATCACTGCAAGAACCAGAAATAGCTGAAAATGTAGATAGCATAATAAATTTTGCTCCTGGAGAAAGTAATCGACCACTGCGAATTTTTATTTGTTATTCTTATTTACTAACGAACGGAATTCGTACAGCAGTCGGGCCAACCTTGTAAAAAGAAAGACCCTGGGAACTAGTTGGCTTCACGCGTAATGGGGTGGGATCACTGGGGTGGGGGTAATATTTTAGCCAATGAGAACGCGAATAAGTTAATCTTTTCAGCAAGACTTTATAACGCAACCGTTACTCCAAACTTGGAAATAATGTGAAGATTATATCGAAACGTCATTTCTTGTCGTTTATTTTCATTTGGAAATGCATTTTTCATCAGACGTCATAAAAAATTAAAATCTGATAAAGAAAAATATCAACAAGCTTTCCTTTGTTGATGCGGTGTTTTATGGGTCGGCCGGCTCTGAGCAGTGCTCCTCGAGTGACAAACTCCTCTAATTTAGAAAATATTTCCCCAATATTCAACGCCACTTGGCTTTTAAATTTTTCCAACTGCCAAGTTACTTTATTTTACCTATCCAACAATCTCTAATATTTAGTTTTCCTTTTAAATCAAGCGAAAAATGCCTCCGTCAGTGAAAAAGGCACATTATTCCCAGTGGAAGTTGAAACACAATGCCTGTGAAATTTGCATTTCAAAGAAACCGGATCGGGGACATGAACATCGGAGTTGGAGGAAATCATTTGAATTACAAATTAATTTTTACATTAATATTTATTTATTCGTCTTTTTATGGAGTATTTTGCACGTGGAAAGAGCGGGCGAACGAAGGTAAACTTGAACATCGTTTTGTAGTTACTCTGAGGAAAACAACTTGACGTTGTTACCTCGAAAATCGTCCACATCGCCTTGGTAGACCTGAAGTACGAGGCCTGGAACAAGAGAGGGTTGGCCGGTTATTCCTTTCAGGAACGTTGCCTTGAATGGACATCCAACGTCAAAGAAGTTTCCGTTACGGCTCTTCTTGAGAGGTAATCAACATATGCATTGTTTTATTCCTTGTAGTTGCCCTCGAAATTTACTCCTAAAGATATCTAAGAAAACGTATTTTACTTTCTACATAAATTTTTATATTACACATATTGCACATAATCTGAAGTCGCCATGTTGTTTTTCATAGTTATCATAATTTAAATAAATCACGTGTAAACAACGAGATTTTTCGAGCTACTTTATACTTTATCTACTGTCTAAAATGATATATAATCTGCTACTACATTGACGTCCTTGTTAAAAGCAAACAAACAAACAAACAAACAAATGGACCGTCATAGTTGGCCAAGTCAGGATCAGGTCAGGATTTAGAGTGACCAGTTCAAACTAGTAAAATAATTATTGTAACGTTCTGTTAGCAAACTATTTTGAAGGTAGATCATCGTAGTTAAGATGATTTTTCATATATTTTTAGTCATGTTAGCAAACTCTCAAATTTGATTTAGCGCGCAGATAATCGCCGCGTCTTTACGAAAATTTCCGTCTCCCTGACAGACGGCGAGGCTAATTTGCTAGTTTGAGCAGTTTTCAATTGAGTTTTGCAAAACCAAAACCAAAGTCATTGCAATGGCCAATTACAACAACAACAACAACAACAACAAAAACATCTGAACACAACAATGAACCAACTCGAGGCAAATACACCGAATCACAGTTGGTTTTCGTTCTGCATCTGATTGGTTGAATAGGTGGTGCAAATTTTTTAACTCACGGAACGAAGGAAAGCAAAACCAAAGCAATTCCGGATTATTTTCTACACTCCAATGAAAACCGCTCTATGACACATCCGCGATCTCCAGCGATCATATGAAACATGCAATTTGATTTTCAGTGTTTGTTAATACTTGGAAATCATTTGTTAAACATTACAAAGCCAAAATGTAATCATGTTGAATGTCATGTATGATTGTCAGTCACATGCCCGTTGTCGTGCTATAGTGATTTTGGCAAAAGGCCGGCAAAACCAAAACTTTGAAATTATTTATATTTCTGACTTCATACAGACTGAATAATTGCGCCATTCGCTCCTTTTCCACAACAATGTTTTCGTTGTTTAGTTGGGAGTGTTTTTCCTTGTCAAATTGGTCTTTTTAAACTGAATATCTGTTAGATGTGTTAGAGTGATTTTACTTGAACCATGAAATAGTGACTACACTATTAGATACTATTAGACACTTATTCCATTGTTTTCTTTTGTTTAGTTTTGACTATTTAGCACTAACTGTTAGATGTTGTTTTACGGTTAAATAAAATCACTCTATTATAGTTTGGATATTTCTTTCAGCTAGTTTCCTTCAATGCAAAGTTTTTCCAAAAGCGACAGGGTAGGAAGTGAGGATATCTTTGTATCACTGGGGAAACTTACAATCTAAGAGGTATTAGAACAGTTATGACAGCCTTACCTAACCATCGAGTTATATTTTTCTTATAAAGGTAAAACCGATTACTCGATGTCACACGGCTGGACAAAGTTCTCGTGATTGACATGGACAGACAGACACACACTAGTTAGGATAATGGTGTTCCTCGAGCCACAGGTAAGTGTCAATATTATCAATATTCCAATATTGGTGAGTCAGAAAAACTCTGTGAGTCAGAGTAACTTTGTGAGTCAGAGTAACTCTGAAAAGCCCCTTGGAGAGAGTAATAAATATTGTATTGTATTGTATTGTCAGTTGAAGATATACATGTAAACCTGATCTTGAAAGGAAAGGGGACAACACCTCGAACATGTTCAACAAAATACTCATTCCACGCGAGACGTTTTGCTTACTTTTCTGGGAACTGAAGAGTCAATTCTCTTATTTATAATAATACTAGCTTAACCCTAGCTTAACTCGACCATTATTCTCCAATATAGACCGCACAATGTAGTTCAACGACCTCTATGTAATTTAAAAAGCTTTATGACAGGGCTTATATTTGTCCAGAAGGCTTTGCGTCCAAGATTTCGAAGCTTATTTCAAGAGGGCTTATTTTCGGGGTGCGGGGTTTCATTATCGGAGTTTGATGGTATGGTACGTCCAACAATTGTTTCCCTTGAGGTACGCTTTGTATAATAGGACGCGGGAATTACGTCATAATTTCCAAAAGCCGCCATCTTGGATCCGCCATTTTGGATTTCTTGATACGAAAACTACCAAAAAAGACTCAAAACTAATCAAAACCGATAAAAGGATGCTAAAATAATCAAAAAATGTAAAAGTTACTACAAAAAAGTTATTTTCATTAAGAAAAATGTGGAAAAAACATGCCTGTGCAAAATATGGTTGCCATGGAAACAACAAGTTCCGAGGTAACTTTAAGGTAAGGTCGGAAAGTTTGGCGGCTTTAATTTGCTTAAATATTAAAAACGTTATAAACATTTAAAGTCATGGGGGGATCATGTGAATAGGGTTAACCAGATTGTATAGCTGACCGGCGGAGAAGGATACCGGACGAAAAATGTTATTTTGCATGACAAGTGAAATCCTCGTCCCCAACCCACAGCTGGGAGTTTTTAATTATATTTTAGTGATATATTTCCCTAATAGACTGTCCCACTGAGCAAAAAAAAGTTTCCTTGTTTACATGTAAATTATGAAGCCCATTCATGTACTCCTGTCTTATTCTGACAAATGTTCCTTGGATGCCCTAGGTTAAACCCATGTAGTCCATATTTGTGAGGAGACTGAAGACTGTGAAGTTTATTGTATTGATTAAAAATATTAGGACAGGCATGCTGACGAGCTTACCGTAAAAGCTCTATTTAGCCCCCCTCTCTATTAAGCCCCCCTATCTAATAAGTCCCCCCTTTTGAAGTCAGAAGTCAGATTTTGTAATAAGCCCCCCCCCCCCCCCCCCCCCTCCTTCCGTCAGGTAGTAGTAAGTAGTAAAACTTTATTTAAACACGGTGTCAATTCACAATACATGCTCTTCCATCGAGCCGTGTATTAAATTAATTACAATAATAAATGATTACAATAATAAATTAAATTACCTAGCTAAATATGTTATTTACAAAATTATGTATAATCTATCAAAATTACTAACTATTTATTAAATTCGATAGATATTAAATACATGATTTAAAAGAGCCAAGAGTGGGCTGTGCCTTAGTGCTCAAAGGCAAGCTGTTCCAGAGGACGGAACCGCGATATTGAAAACTTCGTTTGCCTGCTTCAGTACTAGGTCTAGGAACGAAGAGGTTGTATTTCGAATTTCTTAGATTGTGCGAGTGGACACTGGATGTAGTTTCAAAAATACTATTCAGACGAGTCGGAGAAAGATTATGGAGAGTCTTAAACAGAATAACTGCTAGTTGTTTTGAACGCCTTCGCTCCAGAGAGTCCCAGCCTAGGTCATCGAGTAAAACGGAAGATCTAACATTTAGGTCAGAAAAAGTGATTAGACGCGCGGTTCTATTTTGGAGTTTCTGGAGTCTTTCAGATTGACAAACACCAATACTGCCCCATACGGAGCTGCAATAGTCAAAATATGGTTGGATTAGAGCGTTATAGATCATAATAAGAGTACATCTGGCGAGGAACCAAGTTCCTAACACGTTTGATGGCCCCGAGGCCCGCGGACACTTTCTTGACAATATTGTTAATATGGGAGTCCCATGATAAGGTCTCATCCAAATCAATGCCAAGATACTTGTAGATTTTAGCTCTTTCTAGGGAGTGTTTGTCAATCTTAAAGTCAAACTGGTGGTTTAAATTTGCCAGCTTGTTATGGCTACCAATAATAGAATACTTGGTTTTTTTTACATTAATACTAAGTTTATTTGCTTGCAACCAAGTCTGAATTTCAGCTAAATCGCTATTTAACTTTGATTGCAGATCTATTGGATCACTTGTGCTTAGAGTAAGACTAGTGTCATCGGCATACATTCTTGGCGTAGAGTATAGGGAACATGCAGGGAGGTCGTTGATATAGACTAAGAACAGTAGAGGTCCCAAGATCGATCCCTGTGGGACACCGCAAATAATGGGGCGGTAGTCTGACATATGGCCATTTACAAAGGTTTTCTGTTTACGATTTGTTATATACGACGTAAACCATTTCAGGGTTAAAGAATCGACCCCAAGAAGTTGTAGTTTTTGCAATAATATCTGATGATCTACAGTGTCAAAAGCTTTTTTGAGATCGAGAAAAAGTACCCCATTTATGAGACCATTGTCTATGTTTGAGTACCACTCATTTGTAGCCTCTAGAAGGGCAGTTTGGGTGGAGTGTAGGGGTCTAAAACCAGACTGGGTGTCAGCTAAAAGATCGTGCTCTATTAGATATGCATAGAACTGATCAAAAACTATTCTTTCTATCAATTTACTGACCACTGGCAAAACAGAGATCGGCCTGTAGTTGTTGGGGTCACTCTTTCCCCCATCTTTGTATACGGGCGATATTCGCGCCATTTTCCAATCATCTGGGAAGCCAGCAGTAGTAATAGACAAGTTTATTATATGGGTTAAAGATGGCGAGACAATTGGTGCTGCCTCTTTTAATAAGCGACAAGATATCCCATCAATGCTGATGTAAATGACTTTTCAGCAATATTTTCTGGCGTTTCAGTCACTTTGTATTGAAACGTGGTCTTTAATTTCCAGAACTATTTTCGAGGTAGGGTATAAATGACGTTTCCTTTGTAAGACGGTCATAGATAACCCATTTCTTGTTTTGTTTTAGTTAGTGGTGTAATAGTAAAATTTGAAACATTAATGTCAATTTTCTTGAAAATTTATGATTTGAAATAAGCCCCCCTTCTTGAGGCCTGAAATTAAATAAGCCCCCCGGGGGCTTAATAGAACTTTTACGGTATATTCACATAATACTTATCTCTCTTCAGGAAAATCTCGAGCATAAAATGGGAAATCTGGAAATGAACGCTACGATCGCTACAAATGAGACAAGAACATCAAGATGACGTCTGATGAGGTTAGTTGATTAGTTTAAACGTAATAAGCTTCATGTCTGGTCCCAGTTTGAGATCAAAAATGAAGGGAAAAATACATAAATCATGGATTACCTTAAGCATATTTTCAGAAACCGGGCCTCAAAAGTTATTTATGTCGAAGGTTACATAGCCGATAATACGCATATAATTTTGCAACAAAGATCGAACAGATCAATCCCAAATTAGCAGCTTTTTACATACCACAGTTAAAATAAGTACTCATAAAGGAATACGGACAGTTTTTAATTCTTAGAAACCAAGCTCAGGGGTGTTATCATGTTTTTTTCAGTCAAATGTGCACGTTCTTTAAATTTGAGCAAAGGATAAACATTTTTCCTCGGAATAATTATGCCCCTCTTCGGTGCGAAACAGGAGCTGGCAAAATAATCTAAGTTTTGTTGGGCATTTTTCCTTTGAATATAATAAAAGTAAAGTTCTATGTTGTCAGTGCAAAGATACTTTTGCAGAGTAATAAATGCTGATAGTTTGCTCACGGAATAATTAATTATTTTATTTATTAGTTTTGATGTGTTTAGTTTTGGCATATTTCCATATGATTGCTGGCAAACACTAGGATTATCAATTTCAACTTGTCGTATGCGCATCAGGAATCATTCTCTTGAAAGCGAAACACAAGTAGACCAAATGTCCAATAATACCGGTTTTCTGATAATACTCAATATGAAGGTCCGTTTTTCAAACTGTTCAAATTGGATGTCGCGGCCGCCAGCGATCATATTGAAATCACGCTGGGGTTTTTGTCCCTTCGTAGACATTATTTGGGTCGTTACACAATGCTTCCAGAAAAGTATCAGCTCCTGGGACCCTGATGATACGAGATTGACCGTTGATCATGATTGAAGTAGTTGAGCCCAACATATTAGCGACCTTTAGATCGGAGGACGAGTACGAGATTGAGTACGAGTACGAGTACGACTTTTCAAAACCCAGTGCGCAGGGTTTACATCAACACCAATCTCGTTTCTGGAGCCTCCTTCTTGTCAGCAACAGGGAGGAGCGAGGGCTTTGAGAACGTAACTGATTTGAAATTAGGAAGTCGTACTCGTACTCCGATCTAAAGGTCGCTGATATTATTGTGTTTATCCGATCGACTACAATTAGCCACAATTATTTCCTTCTCCTTGGCGGAGTAAAGAGCGCATCAAGTCAGAAAAAAACAGTTATGTTGCATTGTAAATAGTTTTTTAGATTTATTGCTTTTCTTGATTTCTGGTTTTTATTATTTTCATGCAGGTTAGAGTGCATTCAAGCCTTCAAGTCAGAATCAACCAAAAAAGACTATCGCGTGAAAGACTAACACAAGTTTAATCAGAGGTAGAAAACAAACTTAACAAAATTTTACTTCAAGATTGCTTCCAAAAGATCGCAGCTAAGTTTCGTTTTTTGAAAACCAAGCAATTCTTACCATTGATTTGTGAAATCATAATTTCAGATGAAATTGAGTACAAAACAAATTTGCCTCGGTCGTATTATTTTAATTTTTTCGTTATAGTTGTTTCCATATATTAACATCTGTTTAGAACAGTTTAATTTTCCCGCCAAAAGACTTAGAAAATACGGGCGCTTAAAATACGCATGCGCCAACTTTTTTAATTATTTACTTCTTGTTAACATCTGTTTGAAATTTTTTTTTTTCCCGCCAAAAGACTTAGAAAAAATACGGGCGCCCAAAATACGCATGCGCCAATTTTTTTTTTAAGAATATCCAATTATTGTTGTTTATATACACTTGTAGTTTTATTTCAAACATATTATATTGTCAATAAAATAATTTCATGTCTTGTCTCTTTAATATGTTATTTTTTATTACAATATGAGTCAATAAAGTAAACATTTTGTGTGATCTTTTTTATTATCTTTAATAAAAATATCAGTCAATAAATTAACTACAAACAAGTGTTTTGTGTAAACAATAAGTTTTATTTACCTCAAATATACTTTTAATTAGTTAATACATTTCAATTAAATCAATAAAAAGGTGTCCAGAAAAATCTTCCCTATATATACTAAGTCTTTTGGCGGGAAAATTAATTTCTTTTGCAGAGCGTTTCCCCTGGCAACATTCTCGTCGAAACATTCAAAATGGCTTCCCTTACAATTTTCAGCCAAGCAAAATTTAAACACTACCTCGTGCAAAAAAATTGAAAAATAACAGCCAATTTCTTTCTAACCGCTTTAAAAAATCCGAGAAATATATTTTAAACTCACTTTTTTCTAAACAAAATTTTGAATCGAATACATCCCTCTCCAAAACGTTTTTGACTTTCAAATTTCTTGCACGAGATAGAGTATACATGCGATAAGATATTTTTCAACCGCTACGTTTCGTATGTAACACAGGACAAAATAATCTATCCGATATTTGAAATGCGCTAAAGCAACTTGTTGTCAACAAGAATGAAAAGATTGTTGGAGCAAACTCTTTAAATTTGGTTTTAGCTGCAAGAGCTAACAAATATACAATTCAATTGCTCCTTGTCCTTTATTAATTCTAGCGATAACATTCTAGAAGAATTCATGTTTACGATATTCAGCAATTTGAAAATCAACACAATTCAGGTATATTTCTTTATTTTCTATTAGCGCTTTGTCCTGTGTTACACCGAGTGCATGGCGGCACAAAAAGACCTTAATTCAAGTAAATAAACTGTAAAGAGTTCACAATAAAACCCAATGCCTGGTCCAAGAAACCGCAAAATAAAGCGTTGTTACGATTCCCACCCTTGACATCAAGTTGTTCAGTTGAAAATGCACCGAGAATGAACGAAGCTATATAAACCAGTATAAAGACAACGATACGAAAAGAAATTGCATTTTGTTTTTAAACACGACAACGCACTATGAAAGCGACACTATCAAATTTAGTTTTGCACATGGACAAAAGCTTGAGTTGTTATGTTCTTTTACAGATTCTGAATATATAAAAACAATACATCGAATTTCCTCGTTCGTCCGCACTATATAAATACTTGAAATAAAACTTTTAGGAAATATAATTTGTAAATAAGATACTTCAAATACAAATTAATTTTCGACGAATTTGAATTTCGCGGTTTTTGGCCAGCCATATGATAAACACGCAGGCTAATTTGCCACCTTCGAGAAATCACGTGCTCAATTTGCATAACGTGAATACGAAAACAAAATTTCCACAATTCCCAAAAGATACTTTGAACAAAAAGAACTGTTTTTATACAAAAATATTCCAATTTGCATAGAACCAGAAGTTAATTTGCAAGGAAAACCAATACAATTTTGCAAAATAATGACAACTTTAACTGAATACTGATCTTTGCTGATTTGTTCTCAATTTCCTCACTATTATTCTACAAATTTGCGCTTACTGGAAAACGAAATCTCATCGAAAGATGAAAACATGTTTCATCGTTGAAAATAGAAATGAATATTTACATGAATCGCCTCGTGAATTTGTCTTTTGGTAGCTAAAACTTGTACATTCAAAAGTTATTTTTTGCACAGATCGAGCTGGGTTTTTTTTATATGAAAAATCTAATATTGCTAGCTCATACCAGAAGTTAATTTGCAAATATAAACAAGACAATTTTGCCAAATGATGCCCAGATTTTAATGAATAAAATTGTTACTGATTTGTTCTCACTTTCCTGATTATTTTTCTACAAATTTGTACTTATTGGAACATTAAATCTCCTCGAAAAACAAAGTATATCGTCGTCTAAAATTGAATGAATGTTTACATCAATACTCTCGTGAATTTGTCTTTTGGTAGATAAAGCTTGTACAATTAAACTAATGAAAAAGGTGGTTTACACAGATCGGGCTGGCTTTTATATGAAAATTTGCAAGGATAAACAAGACAATTTTGCAAAATATGCCAACTTTTAATGAAAAAAACGAAATCTCTTCGAAATTCTCTCGAGAAAAGGTAGTTTGAGCTGGTTTTGTATATGAAAATTATAATTTAGTTTAATTGCAAGGATAAACAAGATACTTTAACAAAATAATGCCAAATTTTAATGAATAAATTCGTTGATATTTCGTTCTTTTCACTGAACAAAAACGTCCAAGAAAGAGTTAACAAAAAGTGTTCAAGAAAAACGATATGATACCATTAATATTTACGATATTTGCGCCGTTACTAATTGTTTGCTTTTTATAATTATGTTTTAGTCGAACCAACAAATGATACGAGATTCGTTTTAAATTTTGTACGCTTCATCTAAATAGTGGAATTTGAAAACGAAGAATTAAATAAAACTTAAGATCTGTTTTGACTGTAACTGTGTAATTTTGTTGTCTGTATAACTGGTTTATATAACGCAAATCGAAATGTAAATTCTGACTTTATCGAACATGCTTCTCAATAACCTCCGAACCAGACACCAGGGTTTTATAGCAAACTCTCTAAACGAGTGAATCTTTAAGATGGCACCATCAAGTGTATTGTAAACATCAATATAAATATATTTTCTTTATCAGTTCTTTCTTCCATTTCATAAGAAATTGGTTCATTGGTTCGTCTAGTGTGATCATCTCCATGATGTTATTGGTTGTTAAGAATCGTGTAAAGTTCGTAAACAGTGATAGGTCTATTCTATTTGTTCCGAGTTCATTCGTCTGTTTTGTTAAGTCGTATGTTAGTTATTTGTAAGGTGCAGGTAGTTGTTCGATCTAAGTTGGTGTACCAGCTTCCTAGAGTCAGTCGTTGAAAATCATTTGTGCTGTAGGTAAATGTATTCCGCAGAATCCCAGTCAATTAATATGGGTTTGTCGATGGTGTTAAACAATGTAATTGTTTATTTCCTTTTCTTGTCGCTATAGTTTGTGTTCAGTCAGTCTCGTGTTCAGGTTTCTACCAGTCTCACCGATGCAAGTGGCCTTGCAGTCGATAAAAATGATCTTGTAAACTGCTCACCATCTGTCGTTTATAGGTTTAACGTTGGTCAATAAATGTCGCAACGTAGTTATCGGTTTGTGGGCTACGCGGATATTATAAGGCTCTAGGATCCTCGTGACGGTCTCAGAAGTGCCCTCGATGTTGGGGAATGTCACTGTAGTAACAGGTATCTGGTTTCTGTTCGTCTCTTTAGGTTCAGTAGTTCGGTGAGTGTTTCATTTAACAAAGTCGGCGTTGTAGTTCTTGTTAAAACACGTTCAAGGTATCCGTTTTCATTACATAAGCTGTCCGGTGTGTCGAAATCCAGTTTCGCTCGTCTCGTAAAAGTCGTAATTGTCGTAGCTTTCTATGAATTCGAAGTAGGTCAGTGGTCCAATAATCTGTCGTTAGTTTGTTGTTGTCGGTGCTGTCTTGTTCGTTAAGGTGTTTGTTTAAGGCGAAGTGTGTCGTCAACGTAGCGAAACCAAAGCGGTATTGTTTGACCCCCAAAAGTGAAAATTCCACTTTGACCAAAACGGCTCAAATTATTTTGACAAACATCAAGGTTTGCATTTTTGTTTTTCACTTGGTCAGTTTGTCTTTTTCCGAGCTCACGTTCGTCTTGTAGTGCCACCTTAAAAATCTCACCTACGATATCAACTCAATCATAACCATAGTACAGAGTGTTTTGCATACATAAAGTTAACACCTTGAGCGATCCGCGCCACGGAATCAAAACATTTGTCTTTGCTTTTGAACTAGGCAAGATTCAATAAACTGCCAATTGCAAATTACGTCAAGACCGTATTAACGAATCTTTTTTCCCGAGATTAAAAGCCCGCAGAAATTATACGATTGTTCAATGTATGCAAAATAATCTGTTCCAAAAATGTGGCTGATCTCGCAAACAACATGGTAATTTTGAAGTTCTTTGTATCCATTTCTAAGTCCCAGATTACTCGATACATCTAGACAATCAATAAATAACGAATTTTGAAAGTTGTTTGTATTAATTTCCAAGTCCCAGTGACTCGATATAGCTAGATTCCATCTGGATAAAACCAAGAGCGACCTCCTTTTACCGCAAATTTTATAAGACATAATTTAGTCAGCCACCATTTTTGCTACAGTTGATTAACATTATCAAAGTTCTTATCTTTGTAGTATTTCCTCTTGATTCAGTGATTCCAGTTTGTCCTCTTGGCCAGATTCTTTACTCTTCTTGCCTTCTGACGATGGTAGTTTTCCTGAAGATAGAAATTGATGTGTGATCAGAAGATGCTCAAACGCGAGCAAGCTAAGGAATAAGGAAACTCGTAAATAACGCTTTGAAACACGTTCCTGGCACTATAACAAAAATTCAGAAAGGGAAGAAAAATGTATCAAACCCTTTAGGAAATGTTATCGCCACTCACAAAGGGCTCTATGCATTTAGAAATACAAATATAACATGCACGTGGATACTTCTGTTGCCAGTACATTTTGAAAACAAAATCTTTATTGCAGCGTTTTGACCACTAAACAGTCTGTAATTTCTTTTAGTACACAGCATTAATACAAGTCATGAGCTACTGCAAGATATACTGCTTTTCTCGGTCGAGTTGAAGCGACGCTCAAACCGAACAACAAGCGCCGCACGTGTTAACTCACGTCGCTAACGTTTGATACCATTTTAGCTTTCTGGACAAAATTAATGCTCACCTTTGGTTGGAATAGCGTAAAGACTTCTTTTCTAACTTTGCACACCAAGCATCTTCTTCATTCAAGAGTATAATTTAGTCTTCAGCAGGACGACGCGTCTTCATACATCCACGAACAGCGTTGTTTGTTAAATTCTACAATTTGTCATGAATTGAATATGGATGAGACTGAACCCAATCGCTGTCAAATACGTCACGTCACGGATTTTGTTTGCACGCTTTTTCAGTCAGCAAATCAAAAGAATCGTGAAAAATGACGTCACTGTGACAGTGTGTAATAAAAGTTCAGTTGTTTTTGTCCTTTCAAAAGTTCGCATGAAAGGTTCGGTGGTTACATTTTTGAGTCGAAGAAAATATTTCACCGATTTCTTTAATGTTTGGCATCCTAAATGAGCAATGTTTGAATTTTAAGACAATGTTATTTATTTTTTATGGAAGTAAAAACGATTGAGATATCAGCATATTTTTAAAACCTTATTTTGCATTTTGCAAAAAATGCTCATAACTTTGAAATCCGACGACAGTTTTTTTCCTTACTTCGTTAAATAATTAAGCCTCAGAGTTCTCAAGTTTTGTATCTGTAAGTTTCATGACAATCATGACCATGCAACTCGTTGCACAAAATGTTGGTTAAATTACATTTTGTGCAACGAGTTGCATGGTCATGATTGTCATGAAACTGGGGGACAAATGTGCGACAACTATACGCGTATGCTACAAAAATAAATCCACCCTAAGTTGTTTGCCCCTCAGAAATCGCACGATTAATTTGCATTATAACATGAAAAAGGCCTATTAGCAAGTTCTTTATTTTATTCAATAAAACATTAAAAAGAAGCATAATAGCATAGCTTAAGTATGCTTTTTACACTGGGTTGTTTGAATGTCCTTTTCAGAAAGAGCACAAGGCTAATTTCGATAATAAATTACGGAAAAATTCAAACTTGATCCTAAAGAAGCATAATATCTCAAACCAATAAGCCATTTCATTTTTCCTCTGTTTCTAAAGCCTGGTTTTCATATAACGGGAAAATCCCAGGCCATCGGTGAAAACACGACGAGGTAGATGTCTCCCATTGTCTCCCTGAGTCGGGAATGTCTGGGACGGTCGGGAAATAACAAAATCCCCGATGGTCTGGGATTTTCCCGACATGAAAACCAGGCTTAAACTGAAGTCCCGATGCACAAACTTGTTCGTTGTCTTGCAAATCAAACGTTGTGTATCAGGACTCGTTTCGAGGCAACTCGGAAATGGCCTATACTATTTACATTGGGTTGTTTGAAAGTTCTCTTCAAAGTCTTCAAAACAGCATAAGAGTTTTCGGTAACAAATTCAAACTGACTCCTAAATAAATTACATAAAACTTAGAAACCAGTCAAACAAAATTGCTGGAAACATCAAGAGCCATTCACTCGGTTTCAGTAATGATTGAGCACTACTTTTCTTTAGGGATAAAGCTTTAACTTTTTTGAACTTCTCTTTCCCTCGTGTTCTCGGCTTGGATGTAGCGGTACATTCTTCATCTCCTTCTAAACACTGCTCAGCTTCCTCTGTAACGAAACGCGAAAAAAAAGTTTATATTTTCTGTATCCCTGTAACTTGAAGTAACACACATTAAACTGTGCTCATACCAAAACGTGACATCGCATGGAGCATAGTTAATAGAGGGAAATGGTTATGAAGCCTGGAAAAGTTCTTTGTTATATGTTTTTGTTCGCTATTTTGGGGTTGACCATGCACAAAACCTGACAAAATACAATAGGTGGTTGACGTGTGTTCAAGCAACTAACCAATAGAAACGTTGCGATTACGTAATTCATGCATAGTTTATGAGCGCAAAACAAAAGATGTGCACGATCATGGACCTTTCAACATAAATCTTGGCCTCTTTGTTTGCTCCTTTGAAGTTTGCCGGGCTTCATAGCCATTTCCCTCTATTAACTATGCATGGAGTAACCAAGCCGTGGACATGATCTGATGGTGGACGACAGAACAACTGACATGTTGCCGGTTACAAGTTTTCCAGCGCTGGACGCTGCTTTCCATGATTTCCCGCCGTTGCTATCCACGTTTGCAATCGCTTATATGTTTCCCCGCGCTTGCCATCGGTCGCATATTTTCCCGCGCTTGCGATTGGTTACATGTTTTTCCGCGCTTGCGATTGGTTACATGTTTTCCCGCGCTTGTCAATTGTGACATGCTCTTTCGGTTTCTAGTAACCATGGTCCAGAAAAGGGCCTATCTTGACATAACTGCGCTGGTTTGGCCGCATCTTTATAAAATGTCTGAAATTACTGAGGACGCAACCAGACAAGAGTTACGATTGTAATTCTGTTCAAAATCTATCGCATGACTTACTTGAACAGTGGAATCCATCTCCATAAAGACCTTTGTTACAAACACACAGATATGAGCCATCAGTGTTATAACAGTCAGCTCGTTTATCACACTCCGCAACGTTCGCCTGACATTCATTCACATCTGTTGAGTACAAAGCATTCATTAGGAGAGTGTATCACAGCAGCACTTAAAATAACAACAACTGTCCGTTTACTAAAAGCAGACTAGTGCTAATCCATAATTGGAAATCGTCAAAGAAACGAAAACAAATATAGTTGTTTTCACGGTTTCTAATTTCCCTCGATGCGACGAGTGAAACTATGAAACTGTAGCTAATTTTCTGCGTAAAGTGTGGACAAGAGTTTTAATGGGTTATACTGTATCTATTTTACTGTCCTGCCTGTCCAAATCAAATCCCATTTTAGACACGAAGACACACTATAAATGGGACTTAGCTCCTCCTACTTTCCATCTAATTTGCATTTTCGTTTTGCACGTGGAACTTCTGCTACACTCTTGCATTTGTTTAGAAATGTTAGCTTCGCTAAAACCAATTTGTCAAAGCTTGCTCGATTGACCATACGAACATTTGAATTAGCACCATTATGAACAAAATATGGAGTAAAACTAAAATTAAAATGTGGCTGAATTTCGCGGGTTTAGAGTTGCGTAAATGCGCATGTTACTTCTAGTAATAATTTTGCCTAAAAACTCCATCTTCTTGTGGTTGCTATTTCTTGGAAAACAAACTATTTCATGGTGAAATAAATAAATAGTTTTACTCTTTTACTGCATGTTTGGAATAATTTCGAAGAAGAACTGAACATTTGATTCACTGCTAATTTGGAGCTATTGTCTTGTTCGCTGATGATTGACAACTGAGGCATGTCTTCCTTATAATTCTTGGTTTGCATCTGACGTCATCAAAATTCTAAATCTAAACTGTTAATTCTACAAAGCTATTCTTTTCACATATTCTACACATACAAAACATTAATCTATATGCAAAGTTTGGTATCGATTCAGTGCTTCGTTTCGAAAATAAAGCATTTGAAATTTGCGATGTCCCGGATGAACGTGTTTTTGAACTATCACAAAAACGGGCATTTTTATGTCATTTTAAATTTTTATACGTGATAATAATTTAGAAGTGATATCTAAAGAGTTTTGAAGTGAAAGCTAATGATATTGATGGTAGAATCTACTCTACTTCGTGTACAGTTTTATGGCCGCCATATTGGTGTCCCAAAGAAGGGCACCAACATGGTGGCTGCATACTAAATACTGTAATTTTCTGAAATTATTTTCGTAATAACTCGGTTATGAAAAACGCTACAAAGCTATAATTTGGACAGAACGTTTCTTTCTGCCTGCTCTATAACATGTTAATTTTCTGATATTGTTCATGCAAACGAACAGTTTTGGTAACATTGATGCAAACCACCAATAGGTAACCTTCCTTTTATAGTGCGTCTTCGTCTTTAAATTCATTTCAAATTCATCAATGTATGAACTTTTTCTTTCTCTTTAAACAGTGTTTGTTTACCTCGACACATTTTATCTGTGATGTGATATCCCAGTTTACACTGACAGGCATACGAACCAGGAAGATTAACACACAAGGCATCATGTTCACAAACTGCAGAACCCGTTGCACATTCATCCACATCTGTCAATCAGTAAAACAAATCAATCAGCACCATAACATTTGCCAAGCTTTATCAGTTAACAAGCTATTCAGTAGTCCTTGGGTTAATAGAGCAGTTTTCAATTGAGCGTCGAAAGTAATCCGAAATTGGTTTTGCTTTACTACGTTCTGTGATTGGTTTAAAAAACTCGCGCCACCTACTCAACCAATCAGTTTTGGTTTTGGTTTTACGACACTCAAATGAAAACCGCTCTATAGTTTGTTGATTAATAACTTGCAAAGTTAAATTAACCGCCATCACAAATTTGGAAAAGCTGACATTTTGAGCATTAGTCCTTCGTCGGAGCAAAAAAAAACCTTACTTATCTTCATGTCAAGGCATAATGTCGATACAATGACCTATTGTAGCCTTCGCTTCGGGGGGGAGGGGGTGTACCTTTTCAGGTATATAAAAGGGTAGGGATTTCACGAGTTGCAGTATAGAAAAGGGTAAGGAAGGGCCTTTCCTAGACGCACCTAACGATTCAAACATCTCTACCAAAATGGTATATAAAAGGGTATAGGTTTGGACCTGGGACGGAGGCTCCCCGTATAAAACTTTGTTGAGTCCCCACCCCCCCCCCTCCCCGGGGCCATCACATCGATTACATCTCTTGGAGTAGAAAACACGTGATTTACCTTCACACTCTCTGTCCCTAGCAATGAATCCCGGCTTACAACTACAGTAGTAGGACCCTGCTGTGTTGACACACAGTCCGTTAGTATCACATTCCTCATGGTTAGTTTTACATTCATCAATATCTGCAAAGTAACACAACTGTTCTTTGTGAAACATTCAAATTTTATACTCTGTCTGTGCCCCTAGCAATAAATCCTGGCTTATAGATATAGTAGTAGGACCAAACGCGTCCTGGGGACGAGGTTGTACTGTGGTGAGATACACAGTAAATTGGTGCCACACTACTCATGGTTAGTTTTACATTCATTATAGTATACTCAACAAAATATGCAGCTTCTGATTGGTCAATGACGAGTGCATAAATAGGTTATAGAGTGCAATACGGAATTGTGATAAACGGTACCGGACAAGTAGAGACGTTTTTTGCCGCTTAAAATAAGCTTTCAAGTTAATGTTAAATATTTTCTAAACTATAGTACTGTAATTCTTTCAAAAAGTTCACGCTTGGTTTGCCTGCGCGTTGAAATAAAACATGTGAACACTCTGGAAACTAGTGAAGCGTTTCGTGTGCAGAGTAGCGTGATGGCCGCAGCAAAATTTTGTTTAGAATATTATAAACAAAAAATCGTATGAACTGCTCGTGCAATTAGTGATTTATGGTCACTCGTGATGTTTTGAAAGTTCTCAAATTGCACTCGCCTAAAGGCTCGTGTAATTTTGAGAACTTTCAAAACATCACTCGTGCCCATAAATCACGAATTGCACTCGCGTTCATACGATTTCCTATACTTAGCATCTGCAAAGCAACGCATCCACTCAAACTTTACATACTTACATATCACCTACAGATGTAATAATCCAAACACAAAAGAATGTATCGATAAAGATGAAGGGATGTTTGCAGTTAGGTAGAAAACCTATGCAGTTGTAAAGGAAAGCCAATAAAGTTCAGGCTTCAGTGGGATTTGATTCAAGTTCACTACCACTGGAGCTTGTCAATAAATTGTGAGAAAAATACACCATAATGATACAGTCATCTCTCTCATAACGGTCACTTCTTTGAGACGGATAGTTGGCGATGGTCCCCACGACGGTGTCCTTCTCAGAAAGTGTTGAGTTGACTGTAATACATACCGTGACATGTTTTTGTGCCATGACACGACGTGACATGTTTTATTCTGCATACATACCGTGACATGCTTTTGAGCCATGACATGACGTGACATGACATGTTTTTTCTGCATACATACCGTGACATGCTTTTGTGCCATGACATGACGTGACATGACATGTTTTTTTCTGCATACATACCGTGACATGCTTTTGAGCCATGACATGACGTGACATGTTTTATTCTGCCATACATACCGTGACATGCTTTTGTGCCATGACATGACGTGACATGTTTTTTTCTGCATACATACCGTGACATGCTTTTGAGCCATGACATGACGTGTGACATGACGTGACATGTTTTTTTTCATACATAACGTGACATGCTTTAAAGCCATGACATGACGTGACATGTTTTTTTGCATACATACCGTGACATGCTTTTGAGCCATCACCAGTGAAACCCACATTGCAGAAACAACGAAACGAACCAGCAGCGTTAACACAAGTTGAGTTTCCAAGCAAGTATGGTTGCCAATCTTACACTCATCAATGTCTAGAAGAAACATGTAGACAACCAATGACTGTTACTCTTTTGATTACAGGTACTCCCGTCAATTTACGATAGGTGTGTGCCGCGAAGGTTCTTGAACCTTGACCCTATTTAAGGGCAGAAAATCAAAAATTGATACCTTTTTTTAAAAGGCCCGAAACCAAAAAATGCCACCCTATTTAAAGGAAAAACGATTACTCGAAATTGTGTGAACAGTTGTTTCTATTTCTTTTCTGTTATAAAATCGCTTCGTTAATACTTTAACTTCGTACTGCAATTTAGCTAATACAATTTAAAGGAACCCTATCTAAGGATCACAATACCAAAAATACCAAAAAGGGATACCCTATTTAAGGACTGAGCAACCTATATAGCTTACATATGGGAGTACCCCCGGGATTCACTGTTACACTGTGCGTCTCATGGGCACTGTACCAATGAGTCACGTGACAAACTTGTTGATGAATTGTTGACATTTTTTTGACAACTACTTTGAGTACAGCCTTCAGTAATGTTTAGAAAACATAAGAGATCCTCACAAAATCAATTCGATCAAAATCTCAAAACTAAACAAGTGATAAAACTAATAGAAATTACATCAATTAACTATCCGATCGACCCTGGAAACCCTGAATGAACACGACTGAAGTAAATAAATATTATATTACCAAGTTGAGAGCTATATCTGACCAGAAAAGGTCACTGCAGGCAGGGGAGGGGGTATTCCCATATGTAAGTTATATAGATATGTGCCGCGGGATAGGGTATGGTTTTTGAGGTGCTCAGTTCGCATATAAGGTATCCTAGATAGGGTTCCAACCCAGCTAAACGAAAAAGATATTGGAAAAGAAACAGGTAGTTTAGCTGGGGAAGTTATTACCCGTTAATGTACGTATTAACAAAGCGATTTTAAAAAGACGTTAGTTTGTTTTGCCGGGAAAACGACCATCACCTGTTCACACAATTCTGAGTTATCGATTTTTCCTTAAATAGGGTGTCGTTTTTCGGTTTTGGGACTTAAAAAGGGTATCAATTTTCGATTTTCTACCCTGGAATGGGATCAGAATTTAAGAACCTTCGTGGCACAAACCTATCCAAAATTGACAGGAGTACTCCCTCCCCTTCCAGGCTGCAGGGCTATATGAGTACCCTCCCCCTGTGGTGTTATGGGTCATATGGGACGAGATTAAGCAACCTTAGCCCCAAAGCATCCTTTATTTAAAAGAAGCTGATGGTCTTAGCTTGGGCGCAGGTCAGTTATGGACAAGTCCAAGTGAGAAATACCATCTGACCCTACGAACGGGAGGGCTCACAGGGGGCTCCCATGGCGTGTTATGTCGTAGACAGTCTAGTCTGAGGCAACTTTTGTAGACAGTTGAGTACAAAATGTCTGGATGCAAGCAGTGTGAATCATCTGAGAGCAGAGGTTATGGGTACATTTTATCGAATTACACCAGATATGTAAAACAATAACATTACCAACACATTTGTTTCCATCTGCCCGATAGCCTGGCACTGTGCAATCACAATAGAATGATCCAACAGTGTTGATACACGTGGTCAGATATGGACAAACATCTCTTGGTTTGGAACATTCATCAACATCTATATGAAGAGTACAAAGGATTAATTAGCAAGCAATTGAATGGACTACTCATTCTACAGCATATATGAGCTAATGGATGAGTTTTTGAGATAGAGCAGTTTTCAATTGAGTGTCGAAAGTAATCAGGAATTGCTTTACTACGTTGCTCTGTGATTGCTTTAAAAATTCGCGCTCAACCAATCAGATGCAAAACCAATAACCAATCGTGAATAGGCCAACTTCGATATATTAAAATTCTAACTTCGCTCTGAGGCTTAGGGGAATAAAACAAAATAAATTATTTATTCATCCCTCGACCTCGATGTGATTTCTTTTATTTTATTCCTCTAAGCCTCGGAGTCAAGTTAGAATTTTAATATATCGGAATTGGCCTATTGGTCAGATGCGTTTTTCCGCGCTTGGCGTCGGTTGCACGTGTATTTGCTTTGAATTCTCATTGGTTCCTTGTGGTTGTTTCCATTTCTTGTTATCGGCCATTGTAATTTCACCCTTGATCATGACGGTGGTCTAAAATGTTCATTGCGTTCTTTCTATTTCTAGCACCCATTTTGTACTACCACCTATTTTTATGATCGAAAAGACACCGAAAAGGGTTCTGCAAATTAGGGTCTCTTAATTTCTAACTTATATAGTGGATACAGTCGAAGCTCTCGTTGTGACCAATCTCGTAAGCAACCAAGCTCTAGTTACGACCACCATTGTGAAACCTCGTTTGAATTGTCACTCAAACTCTGTGCGTTATTCAAATTCCCGAGGTGGTCGCTTACGAGAACTTCGACTATATACGACACTACTAATGCTCTAACCTACGCATTTAGAGGGAAAAGAGCCAGTTGTATAGTATCCATTTCGACATTCACATACAGAATAATTCTCTAGGTCAAGACACTCTTCTCTATCATTACAGCGGAATTGAGATCCCAGTTGACATTCCTGCATATCTACCAAGAACAAGAAATATTAGAACTTTCGAAATGAGCCTAAACAAATTAGTATAGGTGGTACCTAAAAATGCCACACCCCGGCAGTATTACGCACTTGAAATATCGCTGCTGAAAATTTCCAGAAAAGGGAACAATAAGTGACAATTTAAGGGCCGGTTTACATGTATACCGTACAACATGCTCACAAGAAGCTATACAAAATAAATTGTTTCGTGCCAGGGGGGGCTAGCAGCGAGGCCTGGGACCTAGTATACGTGATTGCACATTTAAGAAATTTGGCAGAGCGAGACTAAGTACTGGTTTGTTTAAAATAAACATGGCGGACGATGGCGGACATGACGTGCGTTTGTGTTCGTTGAGAAATTTTTAGCGATTCCACGTTCAAACATCTATGGGAACGATTCGGTCGCTGTTTAACTGAACTTTGGTCATTGTGGGACACCATGGATGAAAATTCCACAGCAAACTCCCGTAGAGGTACGTTTCTCGAATGATTGACAGATTTCTTTACTTGTGCGATCATGTATAGCGGAAAAGCGGCAAGATCAAAGGGCGCTGCCTGCCCCCCCTGTTTCGTGCAAATCAAACCTACAACTTCCTTTACGATTATCACGTATTACAAATGTCATAAGATTTGAAACGTTTTAAAACCCTACGACAAATTGTAGCCACAGACACTGTTAAATGATATATGGGTGTTGTACCTTATTCTCACTTATTCTCCCGTTTAAATGTCGCATTTCACATGTGCCGAATCTAATCTAATCTATTAATCTAAGTTCGACGTTTAAAATCAATTAAATTCGACAGATTTGAATTAAATGCGACTTTTGCCGCATCTTCGACTGGGCCAGTCGAATATTCGACAGAAGTTCAACAGTTGCTTTATACGTCGGAACTTCACATGTGCCGAATCGAATGCATAAATTATTTTAATGTATTTCTGAATATAACAGCATTCGTGATTGGTTAAAAGCTATCAGTGTTGACGTGACCAGTCATGCTTGAAAAAGAGTGGCGCCAAAAATAAAACGTTGGTTCGTGAAAAAGGAAATTCCCAGTCTGTAAAGGCAGATGCCAAGTCTTTCCTCTGGCGAAATCGGCTCTTCAGTCACTGATTCTCTCTCTAGTCAGTCCCGAATATAGCTTAAAATAAAACAAAAAGTTTCTCGAGACAACCGAAGAGTTTTCTTAAAGTGTGCATCAGAATACGTGTTCCATACTTTATGCCACCAGCCAGTATTTTGGCTTAATCGACGACAAGATCTTCTTCTTCTGTTGACACGAATGAGCTGAGAAATGTATAAACGAAGAGAAGGCGAAAAGCTTCCATTATCCGCCATGTTTGAAATAGTGCGGGAAAAGACTCGAAATGAAAACGGGGCCTGGGAACGAAACTTTACAAAAACTCGCTCATGAATTAAATGCGACTCTATAAATTCGACGTCTAAATCAAATGTCGAATTTAATAATTTGAGTCGACCCAAATAGGTATTAAATTTGGCACATGTGAAATGCGACGTTTAAACCAGGCTAACTGGGCCTTATTTTCACGAGTACTAATTTTCATGATTTTTGAAAAATTTTAATTTCTCAAAGTTGTACGTATTTATTTAGTACCCTGGACAGAACAATATTATTGATGATTGGGTTAAATGACAATACTTTTTAAATGCTTCACTGAAATTCCATAAAAAAAAAGCAATTACAAATTAACCAAAAAGGAAATTTCACACATGGACAATTTTTGAAGTACCTCAGTGTTTACATTAGGACCACAAAAGGGCGGAAAATATGCGCGGCTACAACGGTTTTTACGCCAAACATTTTCCACGCTCGTGCAATGCTTATAGTTTTATGTTTCATAGATTGGTACATTTTACCGGGAAAACAATACATAGTTACAATTTTCACGAGATACCTTTTATTAAAGGGTACTTTACTAATTCTTCCTACAAACAGAAACGTACGTAGTTCTCAAACCATTGTCAAGCAAGGAAAGCGGGGGAACAGGGGGATGGTGGGGGCTTGGGGGGGGGGGGGTCTGAACCTCTTGCTTCCCATACATTTTATTCCCTGCAGTTATTTCTCCTTCCTTAGTGGCTCCTGGCGTTTTACTACTGGGTACCCGCCCCCTGCCAAACTCCCCCCCCCCCCCCCCCCCCAACAGGCATTAACTTTAACTTTTCATCACATCTCTCTTCGTGCATTCAAAACAATTATGAAGTTCAGGTTGTTCAAATCAGCGTATTTAATTTTTTTTTTAAACTACAGTAACTGTGTTGAGTCATGTTGACAGCTGCTATATCTTACCTTCACAGGTACGAGTAGTCCCCACAGTTCCATATTCACACGGGCACGTATAGACGGAATAGGTCTTAGATGGGCTCACCGCACATATGTGACCCTCGCCATGACAGTAGATGGGAAATTTATATCCCCCCTTGTAATAACCGCAAAAACCAGAATCACGTACAGCTAAAACAATTTAAGGCATAATGATCATGGTAGTGCACTTACCAGATAATGACTACAGTTGATTTCTAATTTAATTATCTTCATGAGGGACTCAATGGTTATTTCCCCCTTTAAAGCTAGGGTAACGTAATCTGTACGAAATAATATTATGGTCTATCAGTGAATACCAAGTGGCATGAAAATTTTGCGGGAGATTAATTTTGCGTACTTTTGGTCGTCAACTGATGTCATCACCACCAAAATTTCTAATTAGCTTTTATTGTTTGTCATCCAATATAGTCGCCCAGGGTCTCTGTCATTTGAATCTCTCAGGAATGGTTGTAAGCCAGCAGGAATTTGCGCAAATTAGGATCATTTTCAGACTTTACCGCTGGGAACAAATTTTCGCGGATCTCGGGCAAGTTCCGGTCCTGTCCGGTATTTCCATAAATGGAGTTTATAAATAGAGTTTATTTTTACGGATCATTAGAAAACCCCGTGAAATTAAATCTTGCGAAAATTTCATGCCCTGTGGTAGTCAAGGATGAGCTGGAGAAGCAATCATATCATGACAACAGAAGATATTCAATGGCTTCTAAAGCCTGGTTTCCATATAATCGCAATGATCGCAACGATCGCTGGACCACCTGTCTTTGCACGCATTGCATGCCTATGATGCAAGAGAATAGCCCTTTTCACGGTTAGCTTGTGACATTTGCATAACAATACACTTGAACATAGAAGCGAGGTAATTTCGGGCACAAGCTGCAAAACATCGTGTTTTTCTTGAGCTCCTTCAACTCTTTTAGTATAAAAACAGTTTTAAAATGTAGAAGAACTGAAATTCTTTTAGTTTACATTGTTTTAGAAAAAACTGTAAAACGAATTTTCTCTATTAATAAAGAGAGTAGATTCGCATAAGCAACAGGGAGATTTACGGCAAATTTTAACTAAAATAGTTGTATATTTAGTTGTTCTCCGTTTTTAAACTATTTTTATACTAATATAGTTCAAGGAGCTCAAGAAAATCACGATGTTTTCCAGCTTGTGCCCGAAATTGCCTCGCTTCTATGTTTAGCTGTATTGTTATGCAAATATTTCAGGTTAACCGTGAAAAGGGCTATTGTCTAGTCTCTTCATGATGATGAGATCACACAACAACTTTTTTTGTCCCGAACTAAAGTTCTGTCAGTCACTTTCTTATTTATTTAAGAACTCCTTCAAGGTCACGCAGGACCCTTGCTCTCATTATGTATTTATTAAAAGAGTATGCACCAACAGTGATGACTGAGGCCGACAATATGCAAAATGTTTGAGATGGTTTTTTATCTTCGTCGTCGTATTGATTAAGGTGGCCCGCGGTTATTTATTGGAGCGGAGGCTCCCTTTTTAAAAACTAATTTTCCGCATGAAAGCGTTAACCGATTTCTGTAATTTTTGGTAATCTAATCAAGAAATCTTCAAATTATAGAAGGCTTTTAATTTTAGGGCAATCGGAATAAACGATTAAGAGATACAAGCGTTATTAAAAGACCTTGTTTTTTTAAAACGAAGATAGATTTTTTTCTTATTACATTCAATAAGTTCCAAGACTTCAAGGTTTTCTGTGAGTAAGTTTCCACAAAAACGGCTGCACAGAAATTGCTACACAGTTCACTGCTTAATTTTCACTTCAAAATGATATGCTTGTGTATTTCTTCAGCTGTTGCAAGAACGCTAAAATAATTATTATATCTCACCTATCATTGGAAAGCTTAATGTTATCTAAAACTTTGCTGAATAATCGGAAAAGATCGGAAACTCCAAGGAAAAGCTATAAGCGAATGAAGAACAAGATGTTTATGTGCGTAATTTGTGAATTTAAAGATATTCAAGTTTGTTCGACTTTTGAAAAAACTACCGATTTGTTTTCGCTTATTTCTAAGTATGATAAAATACAGCATATATACAAACGGCCTAACCTTGTTTCAGGCGTGTAGCGTCGATGAAGCTTGGAGAATTTGGCTCGTCAATTTAGCTGCTTCATGTCTTCCATTTTACAAATGCTAGGAAAACCCCTCGTGTTCCGTAAATGATTCAAACTTGCCGCGTTCTGGAATTTATTTGTCACTTGGGAATTACGGATCATCGAAAATTTCCTTGGAATGTCATTGATCGTTCATTATCATTTCAATTTTCGATGATCCGTAAAATTCCCAAGTGCAAAATAAATCCCACAACGCGGCAAATTTGAATAATTTACGGAAGACGAGGGGTTTTCAAAGCATTGGTAAAATGGAGGACATGAAGTAGCTAACTTGACGACTTAATTCGTCGAGCTTCGTCGAGGCTACACGCCCAAAACTAGGCGAGGTCGTTTTTATATATGCGGGATTTTATCATACTTAACAATTATGGAAAACAAATCGGTAGTTTTTTCACAAGTCGAACAAACGTGAATATTTTGAAATTCACAAATTACGCACTATAAACATCTTGTTCTTCATTTGCTTATAACTTTTACTGGGAATTTCCGATCTTTTCCGATTATTCAGCAAAGGTTTAGGTGGTATCAAGCTTTCTAACAATAGGTGCGATCTTAGCATTATTGAAGCGTTCTTGCAACAGATGAAGCAAATACACGAGCATATTATTTTGAAGCTAAAATTCAGCAGTGAACTGTGCAGCAATTTCTATGCAGCCGATTTTGTGGAAACTTGCTCACAGTAAACATTGAAGTCTTGGAACTTATTGAACGTAATTAGAAAAATATCTATCTTCGTTTTATGAAAATATTCGCGATTTCGTAAAAAACAAGGTTTTCTAATAGCGCTTGTATCTCTAAATCTTAAATTTCGTTTGCCCTAAATTAAAAGCCTTCTAAAATTTAAAGATTCCTTATTTTGAATACCAAAAATTAGAGAAATCGGTTGACGCTTTCCTGCCGAAAAGCAGTTTTAAAAAAGGGAACCTCCGCTCCAATAAATAACCGCGGGCCACCTTAAAAAAATTATTTCTTCGGCGTATAATAATATTACAAAGTTATTGTTCTTAGTTTTGCGGCATGTGCAATGGAATGTCACAAATTATCATAATTACATTCACAGGTTTCAAAGGTGCACATTGTTGAATGTACATTATTGACTCGTATGATCTTTGGAGATGGAAAAAAATGCAATTTTGTGTCCAAGTTTTTGTCGCGGATATCGAATTCCAGGAACTGTTATGCGAGGGAGGTATTGTGATTTAACAGAAGCGGAATTGCAAAAAAGGTTTTTAAAAAAAAAGATTGAACGTTTCAAAGTCTACATTTTTATTCCCTTCAAGAAGCAAATAACTTTCAACCAGACTTGAAATTGCAAAATCTGCTTCTGTTACATCACAAAAGAGGTTTTACCGCTAGATAATTCAATCATTTAATGTAGCTTAAGGTGGCTCATCTCAGTTTTGCAACGGCATACCTTCCCTAATGTGAACGGCTGATACTTCGCTGTCAGAGCACCATCTGACTAGCTACTTCACCACTTTAATAGAAATAGAATGAACTTTCCAAAAAAGTAGTTTTGATTGGCATCGGTGTTACCATAGCAACGCAGCGATGACGTCATGCATTTTACATATGACCATTTTTTTCGACATCTAGACGTAAACTTTTAAAACCACCTTATGTTCCTTGAAGCCTAGATGTAGTTCTTCACGATTAAGAATTTTTAAAAAATTATATGAGAGCGTTTTGGAATAAAATGCGGTTGAATATTTTCATTAAAAAAATTAAATATTCACCTTACGTTTGTTTAATTCGTCGATACCAATGTCTTCTTAACTGATTGAGGTAATGTTTTTACCACATATTATACCTGTGACATAGGACTGTTTTCTGTTAGAGTTTCTTCGAAATTGCTTCATTCGATTTCATTTCATGTAGACAGAAGTAATCCCTGCTAGATTCGCATTTTACTCAACGTAGTAACATATTTGTTACGGAAGCTGTAATTAAAAAACTAGTTGATACATTTTCTTTAATTTTTTTGATGCAAAGTTTAACATCTATTACGCTTTCTCTGGAATTTTCAAGTGGATTGAATCATTTTAAGGGTACGAAATAAAATAAAAATACAAACACTTTTACATTCATCCGCACAATCGTTTTTGCTATATTATTTGTTGACAGCTGATCTCTTTCAGAAATTTCTCTTTTGTCTATATTCAGGCATATTTGTGTGCGCCTACGACGCTTGCTTGCAAGGTTTCGTTGCTCCAAAAATGCCGCTCGTAAAAATTATGTTTTGGTTAGTACAATGGAAATTAACATAAATCTGTAGTCACGCAGAAAATAAACTTTTTGGACAATCACATAATCGCAAAAATGTAAAAACTCCTTCGATTATCCACATTCTGCATTCATTTGTAATTGAATAAGAACTCTGTAACAACAATCAAAATAATATCCGTCCATGAAAACAACGCACTGCTTCCGCGGTAACTAATATATCAATTATAATAACGTTACATCTGGCTGCGTGACCCACTCATATATGTTGATTATCGGTGAAGAAAATCATTTTCACGAGCGACCTGTCATCAGCAGCGAAGCGTTGCAAGCAGGCATGGTAAGCGCACACAAATATGCCTGAATATGAGACAAAAGAGAAATTTCTGAAAGAGATCAGCTGTCAACAAATAATATAGCAAAAACGATTGTGCGGATGAATGTAAAAGTGTTTGTATTTTATTTCGTACCCTTAAAATGATTCAATCCACTTGAAAATTCCAGAGAAAGCGTAATAGATGTTAAACTTTGCATCAAAAAAATTAAAGAAAATGTATCAACTAGTTTTTATGGGTACTGCGCTTGCGCAAGTGCCCATTATTGTCGTCGTCGAAGCATTCTTAACATTCCTTCGTAAGACTTCGTAAGACTTTTTGTAACAATTCTTTGAATAACTGAACATGATATGGCATTGTTCGATTGTTTCGCTTCATTGACAGTGGTGTCAAGTGCAATGCTTAAAAAGAAGATTGGCATCTTTAGTGAGCTATATGGAGAGAAATTGCGTTGCAAAATAAATATGAAAGACACGTTTGTTTTTAAATGTTTTTATTTACGTAGGTGTATTTCTTTGACAACTGCACGAACAGGGTCGCGTTTGATTGAGTCACATTGTTGAAGCTTTTGTTGAGTAACCGCCGGTCTTTTAGAGTCCTTCGTACAATTCATTTGTTTGATTAGGGCCCGGCCGCACTAGGCGAATTTTTGTTTGTTTTGCAAAAATATCTGTCATCAGTTCCGTTTCACAAGTGCGAACGGCGATTTTTTTCCTACCAAAATTTTGTCAAGCCTTACCAAACTTCAAAGGCGCCGTCATCCTGCCCCAGAGCAGGACAAAATTTTGTCAAGCGTCAAAACTGACAGATTCGTCAATTCACACACATTAATCTCAAGGTTACAGCGATGATTATTCGCTTGCCTCGGTCCGTACAACTTGTACCGGTCCAAAATTTTACCTGCTAGCAGCACCTATACTGATGTTTGAGTAGCACAATTTGCTTTACAAGCAGTGAACAGTGCACGTCCGATCGGGTACAAGTTTGCGCTAAAAAGTGACAGTGACAGTCGGGAAAAGCGGCAAGAAACATGCAAGTCGTTTAAAATTTCAGTCCGAGAAGAAGAAATATCTAGTTAATCAGTTTGTGTATCATACCACGAAGGCAGGAGAGTAAAAACTTTAGAAAGTACTGGTTTTAAAAGATTGTCGAGGAGTTGAATGCAAAATTTCACAGCAACAACAGAGGTTTTCGGTTTCTACGTGATTGATATGTTGTGGTTCGCGAAAAATTTGTCATGATTTTTGGTTTTCAAGTGCGTACGCGTTTATCAAAATGAAAATTTGGCGGAGACAAAATTTGTAGTATATTTTGGTAGCGCCAAACAAATTTTGTCAGCCTAGTGCGGCCGGGGCCTTACGTTTAAGCCTCACGCGCGAGGGGCGAAGCCGCGAAAAGAAGACGGCGAGCTAGTTTACTGGAGCAGAATTTTTGAAAATCATTCCGGCACAGCTTCAGTTGTTTAAAACGAGCAATTGATAACTGAAGAGATAAATGAAATTTCTACAGGTAAAAGGTTGTCGTGTGACGTGATATTCGTTAACTGTGACCCTCCATAGGAAAAGGGGGCTTATCGCATCAGCGTTTCAAGGCGTTTATATTTGAAACGCATTTGAAACCCGTTTGAAACACATTTCAAACAGTGTTAGGTCGAAGACGTCAGTGTTATCTTTAGTTTAATCAGTCCGCCGATCATCTGTTCACAAAAGCGCGACATTCTTTTGTATCTTGAATGAAGGAAATGGCGGTCGATTTTTACATACGTTTGTAGTTCTGTTTCAATTTTTCAGTTAATGCACTCTATGGATTTTTTTTGTGTTAATTCTACTAGCTGTTAGCAGTTTTTTATTGCGTGCGTCATGTATCCAGCATGATCCAGAGAACAGATAATAATCTACCACATTTTGACGTCTTCTGTGATCTATTACTGAACAGACCCACGGCAACATGGAATCTATTTGTTTTATATAATTTTGGAGATATTCGCTTCGGATTTTCACTTGAATATACGCTAAATAAGCCGATAAAAATTATGTCAACAAACATCGAGTTTAGGCCACAGTGTTTTCATGCACTCAAATAAAACTTTGTGAAAACTAAACGGCTTAAAATAAACTACAGCTCAACTCAGCAAATGTTTCGAAAAGCAAATATTTAGAGACTAACCTCTATTCCGTCCTGATATGAGGAAAAACAATCTGAATTATTCCAGTCCAAATCCCGTTGCAAGTCGCTTATAAACGGCGAACGATAAGCTTAATCCCGCTAAATTTATCGGATTCTGTTCACAAATTATGAGCTAAAGGACCATCATATTTTCCTCCAAGTTCTAGACAAGCTTGAACAGCCGATTTAAAATTCGTATCAATTGAACAACATTGAATTTCCTACGGAATATTTCCAGTTTGACGAAAATATTTCTCTGTTTTGAGCGAAGGATTTGTTGGAGCAGGCAGGGCGCCCGCGCGTTTTCCCGCTTCGTGACGTCATTCGTGCGTCTGTACTCTAATAGATAACAGTTCTAAACCAATCACGGCGCGAGTTTTACACAGTGAATTATATAATTATTTTTAGATTCTGTTATGTCAGCGCGAATGCTGCTGTGTAAACAAAGATATTACAGTATGACGACAATCAGAAGAGTATGAGTGATGAGTGATTTGAGAATTTTGTTATGTCAGCATGAATGCTGCGAATGCTGTTGTGACAAAGATCAAAGCCGCGTGCTGGATTGCAGAAAATTAATTCACCGCGCTTTCGGGAGTCTGACGTTGGACATCGTGACAAAATGATATTAGAAAATGGATTTTAGATCTACTATTGTTAAGTGTGTTAAATTTTTTTCGAAACGAGGAATGATTTTAATATGAAAATATCTTCTAAAATTAAAGACGAACTTTATATCTGCTTGGTTTGTAGACGAAAGATAAGATCATCTCATTTGAGCACAGTTTCCGTTGTTTAAGAAAACAGTGGGTGATTGTATTCAAATTAGCTTGGGTTTTAAGTCTTGTTAGATGTACTGATCAAAATGACATGAAGGTAAATAAACTGAACAGAGTTTGTTGTCCGCAACTGACACAGTCGGCGAGCTAGTTTACGAGAGCAGAGTGTTGCTAAAAGTGACCTAATAAATTTGTTACGTTAAACGTGAATCGTGCAGTGTACTGTAATTACCCAGTTCAGTTAGCTAGGATATGAGCAGAGTCAAGATGAGAACTGTTCTTTGATGGATTCTTGTGTAATAATTCGTCGTCTATTTATAATATGTCAATAATTTCGCGGCGTGTAATTGGTCGGGTTATTACACAATTACAGAGATAAAGGCAAATAGCTTTGACAGTTTGCAGGGGGTTTTTTGGCAGGTTTTTTTTTCAGTTTCGTGAAGTCAAATCCCTTTGTTTTGACTGTGATTGAAACGCCTCGTATGTACAGTGGAACCCGGATAAGACGGACACGAACAATTGTCCGTATTAAGCAACGTCTAATGACTGCAGTAAAAGACCAAGGAAGTGAAACTTTTGTGTTACGCCTGCCACGCAGCACAGTGAGCAAGACAGTTGTCAAACATGTCATGACAATATACAGTGCACAGATAAGCGAGGTTAACTTTGTATGAGAGCGGAAAAGTGACCGTTGTAATGTAAGATAAAATATATGAGCTTTTCGTCGGGACAAACAAAACTGTCCGTAATAAGTGCGAAAGGGGAGGGGATAGCCTGCGTGCAGATGTCTCCTTTTCCTTGCGCGTACTAACTTTCGAGTGCCTCCCGAGTTTGTAGGGGGGTACCGCCGGGAAATTTTTGATACAGTCGAACCTCTACTAACGGCCACCTCTCCACAACGGCCACTTTCTTTTGTCCCGGCGGACAGTCCATACATTCACTCTTGTTTTAACCTCTCTACAACGGCCACCTCTCCACAACGGCAACGGCCATTAAAACCCTATCTTTTTTGGCGTATACAGTAATAAAAGGTCACGCAACTTCATCTGTACCACGCATCGTCGGGCAATACAGTATCTTATATTGCGGCACGTGTTTAGCCACTGATGGAAGAATCACACAATACTAGAAAGTACAAGGCCCCCATTTTTTTTCTATTTTCCATTTTTTTTACGCTTTTACAGTACTGTATTTTTATTTCAGTCGTAAATCGAGTACAGCTGATAAGGCTCTGTGTTTAAATTGCATTGCGAAATTGAAAAAAAAAATGCCTTGTGGCACAGTAAGTCACATTAAAATAGAACCTCGCAGCCACTCACTCAAGCAAACAACCCTTGACAACTTAATTTCATGATCACGAAAGAGAAAGTAAACGATGTACAAACTGATGTACTCACTGTACTTTACTAGCTTTGTTTTGTTAACATTCCTGTTCTGAACATCATTTTGGTTTCTGTTTTATTGATACATTTTGATTGTGTTACGTATTCATATGCTATAATAAGCATTTTTAAATAAAAATGTTGTCCCCCCCAAAAAAACAAATGGTGTCATATTACACCCCTACCTCCCCATAACGGCCACCTCTCTACAACGGCCACTTACCTCTGTCCCCAAGGTGGCCGTTGTGGAGAGGTTCGACTGTATTTCGCATTTCGTGCGTTTTGATATGAAACCAGGCAGCAAAAAGCAAACGTATAAACATAAAAATTTCTTGCACTTTTTAAATTCAAAATGGATTAATGACAAACAATTGCAAGAAACTTTATGTGACATGTAATTTACAATTTACGGACAAATGTATCTATCGATTGACAGGATTTTGCTGCGGCCTTTCTATTTCGCTCTTCTGTGACCTCTGGCTCTGTTCGGTCCATTTTATCCAATATTGACACACATGCTGAGCCCTTTTGCAGTTCATTATTGGGGTACCCAGTCTTCTCTCATTTTGATAGAGCCTGGGGATTAAAATTCCGTATGAGGGTTTTAGGTCGAATTTATCGTTAACGTTAAATTCAGCTTATAGAATCTCAAGATCTGGTCCAAAATTTAATATGTCACCCAGCAAATCTACAAATGGCGGACCTTCGATGTTATCTTCGTTGATTCAGGCTTCATTTCCAGACTACACCAGTTAGCGAATTAGAGCTTTTCATTCACTTTATTTTCAGCCATCGGTCCACGGACGCACCTGTCGCATCCCTCGCCCTACGGGCCTGATTATTTTAGTGTGGTTAGCCAAAGCAAGAGATGTTGCCTTAGGGCTAGGGTTATCAAATGCAATACACCAAAGAAAAAAATAACAAAACCAACAAAGTTGCTGCACTATCCTCAACGGCGACAACTCGGAGAACGAAGTCTTGACCTATATTATCAATTGAGAGGTCTGGTGAGAGTTAACGAAAGCCATTGGCGTGGAAATGTTTATATCTAGTATGTCTAGTATACATGTTATAAAGGGATGATGTGGATTCATGACTGCTGGGTAGAGAAAAATATAACCTACTGATTGAAATCGTGAGAGTCCCTAACCCATTTCGTTTAATCGGCTCATGGGCTACATGTATGCGCATTCTCTGAGTAAAAAATGCAGTAGCCATGAGCACGCCTCGCGGGCCTATTTTTTAATTACAGCTTCCGTAACAAATATGTTACTACGTTGAGTAAAATGCGAATCTAGCAGGGATTACTTCTGTCTACATGAAATGAAATCGAATGAAGCAATTTCGAAGAAACTCTGACAGAAAACAGTCCTATGTCACAGGTATAATATGTGGTAAAAACATTACCTCAATCAGTTAAGAAGACATTGGTATCGACGAATTAAACAAATGTAAGGTGAATATTTAATTTTTTTTAATGAAAAAATTCAACCGCATTTTATTCCAAAATGCTCTCATATAATTTTTAAAAAATTCTTAATCGTGAAGAACTACATCTAGGCTTCAAGGAACATAAGGTGGTTTTAAAAGTTTACGTCTAGATGTCGAGAAAAATGGTCATATGTAAAATGCATGACGTCATCGCTGCATTGCTATGGTAACACCGATGCCAATCAAAACTACTTTTTTGGAAAGTTCATTCTATTTCTATTAAAGTGGTGAAGTAGCTAGTCAGATGGTGCTCTGACAGCGAAGTATCAGCCGTTCACATTAGGGAAGGTATGCCGTTGCAAAACTGAGATGAGCCACCTTAAATATCACCAGTAAATCGCGATCTACAAGTAAAACGACAATCATGATGTAATTCCATCATCCGACAATATCCCTATTACAGTAAGTTTCAGCAAAATTGACTTTCAAAATTCAGAGATTTGAAGTTTTAGAAGATAAGACCTTTCCCAGAAATTTGACTAATGAATTTATTCATGGCCAAGGGTCCTGCGCAACCTTTATAGGACAAGATTTTGGCGGCCAGGCTGTTGGTGGACTTCAGTGGAATTTAATGGGGTTCCACTACAACAGCAAGTCCATATCTACATCAGTAAGAATTACTAAAGTAATAATTGATTATAAAGTCAGTCAACTCACCATAATAGCTAACTCCATAAAGTTCAAGTCGTAGGCAAAGAGTGTTATGCCAGGATAGGGGATGTATACGAAAAACTGTGGCAATAATAAATACCAGGAAGTGATTTGTGACAGCAGTGTCTTCATCTGTGTTACCAGCAAAAACCTGCAATTGCAAGAACATTATCATGTCAGGCATGTGGGGGCGTTGTAGCAAAAATGCATCTGGTTCCTCTGATCCTTCAAGGACTGTAACAGCTGACTATAAAAACTAACATATGTAAGCCTGCTCCAATTCGTAGGAATCAGTGATGGATCCAGTATGTTCAGAGCATGAGTTACATAACTCTTTAATTTTATGCAGGGCTGCAAATTAAAAGCAACAAAGCCTCATTGAGTGTCGAAAGTAATCACAGAATTGCCTTGGTTTTACTTTGCTATGCTCTGTGATTGGTTTAAAAAACTCACGCCACCTACTCAACCAATCAGATGCAAACCAAAACCAATTGCACACGTTTTCCCGCGCTTGGCCCCGGTTAGGTGTATTTGCTTCGAGTTTTCATTGGTTCATTGTGTTGTTTGTGCTTGTGATTGGCCATTGTAAATTGCTTTGGTTTTGGTTTTTACAACACTCATTTGAAAACTGCTCTAAGATGCATGTTAATATACATGGCAGATTGAAAATCAATTACTTTTGTATAATTGTGGACATGGTAGAAATGCTGTGTTGAGTATCTCTCCCGTCTGGCATAGGAAATGTAATATGTCTTGACCCAGCTCTTTTTATTAATTACTCCTTGTGTCGCCACAGCATATATTACGTATACGTCACGTGAAAAAATGACTTGTAAATACTGCTCAGTATTCTGACGATATGCACACCAGCCGCCCCCGCCAATATTCAGGTGTAGTCGACCATAACTAGATTGGTAATTTGAACTCTCTTTCGATGTTGCAGAAATTTCTCCATTGACAATTTTTTTGGAGTTCATTCCAATCGGTGGGTCAAAGTCTGGAAAAGAAAAAACAGAACAAGATCATTCATGACAAACTAGACAAACTGATCATTAGATGGAGAAAACAAAGTGAAATAATATAACTTAATAAGTGTCTGACACTTATTGAGTTATATTATAATTTAGTATAATTTTCAGAGGTGAATATGAGGCAGTGAATATGGGATTTCCAGGCGTGGCTGCTAAGCTAAGCCACATTTCTTCTACCGGCAAGTAAAGATGGCGACTCGCTTTTGAATGAAATTTTCGTTTATTCTAAAGACATCACTCCAAGTACGGGATATTCAAAGCATTGGGAACCTAGGTAAATGACTACCAAGACGTTTGGACGGAAAATATTTTCAAGAAATGATTTTAACGCATTTAAAACTCGTAAACTTGTCAAGGTTTTTGTGTGGCCAACCAAGGCGGCTGTGTTTGTGTCGGATGGAGTGACAGAAATTTGCTTCTCTTCAGACCTAAGCTACTTATTTCAGAACAATAAATTAACTACAGCTGCTCATGAGATCAGCAACGATCAAACAAAGGTACCTGATAAATAGTGTTCTTTTGTGTATTTTACTGCTTAATTTGATGTGTAAACGATGTAACTACGGTAATATGGCGAGTACTTGCGTGTGTTGTTTTTCATGTTTTAGCTCGTAATTTTGTAGTTCTTGATATTCACCTCTGAAAATTATACTAAAACCATTATTCGCCTCAGGCTCAGTGAATATTGCGAATATTCACTTCGCCTTTGGCGAATAATTGTTACTTATTATACGACATGGCATTTTAGAGTGCGAATACGCACAAAGACGAGAGCAAATATGAGACCGTATTACACGGGTCTCAGTCCCCCTGACCGCGCGCTACGGAAAACGCTGTTGAAAGCCTATATTTTTGGAAAGAATTATGTCGTATAATAAACAATTTATTCATCGGAAAGTTGTGTAATACGGCTGGGCATTTTTACTCGTCAGTGTTTATTTTTTCTCGCCTAAAGGCTCGAAAAAATAAAAACTGACTCGTAAAAATACCCAGCCGTATTACACAACTTTCAGCTGAATAACCTCTATATACTCAACAAAATATGTAGCTTCTGATTGGTCAATGACGAATGCATAAATAGGTTATAGAGTGCAATACGGAATTGTGATAAACGGTACCGGACAAGTAGAGACGTCATTGAAATAACCTTTCAAGTTAAGCCATTGACTACTAGGCTTTTTCCAAAAAACGGCAATCTAACATCCCAGATGCCTATTTCTGGCCATTATCTCAACAGTTTAATGTCAAATTGTCTAAAACTTAGTTTAAAACACGGCAACTAACATCCCCTTCTACGTAGAAGCAACAAATTCAATATTTTCCTTGGGCATGTGCAGAAATCAAAATTTGAAAAACACACCTGTCTTTAGGCTTTTCTTTTCCTTTTTTTTTTGCTGTTCTTGCTCTCCTTTTTCTCTTATTTTATTTTGTGGTTTTGTTGGCCTTTCAGTCGCCTTTGTTCACGTTGAAAAATTTTTAACCTAAAATCCAAGTTGTTTTCTGTGTACCTCTGGTCCAATTTAACGTTTCGTGCTAGTTTAGGCATGCTTTGTTAGACATTTTCCAACTTTATCCGTTGATTATCAAAGACATCCTCTGGCGTGAAAAGTGATGACGTCACAAGTGGTACAAGTATGTGGTCTCTTCTTGGCCGTTTATGGCCGCTTTAGTAGTCAATGTGTTAATACTTAATATTTTCTGAACTACAGTACTGTGATTCTTTCAAAAATTTCACGAATGATTTGCCTGCGCGTTCAAATAAAACATGCAAGCACTTTGGAAACCAGTGAAGCGTTTCGTGTGCAGAATAATGTAACAGCCGCAGCAATTTTGTTGAGAATATTATAAAACTTTGTATGAACTGCTCGTGCATTTCGTGATTTATGGTCACTCGTAAAGGCTCGTGCAGTTTTGAGAACTTTCAAAACATCACTCGTGCCCATAAATCACGAATTGCACTTGCGTTTATACAATTTCCTATACTTATTCCACTGTCTTCACACACATTAGCCATGGTTACACAAGGTCACTTTCCCTAGGGAAATATGAGGTTTCCCTAGGGAAAGTTGAGTTTTCCAATGATAACCGACGGTGAAGTGACTGAGAACAATAGAAAATGCCCCAAGCATGCCCCCCCAAGCATTGCACGAAGAACATGTCCAAAGTTTTTGTTGCTCTTAATAATAATCTACTTTATTTGGTGAGGTTGACACACAACAGTATATCAACTGACGAGCTAGTGGCCCTCCATCCTAAAATTATAAATACAAATAAAATTAATATACCTAAATGCGATTTTCTATACTTCTTATTATTATAATAATTTTAACCTGTGAGGTATTTTTGAGCCTTTGACGTCATTTTCTCTAATTCGAAACCAAGCCTTGGAACAAGGTCAAGTAATGGCGGACATAAATTCTTGGAAATAAAAGTCCAAAAAAATAGACTACTAATGTTCGTAATGGATTGAAATTTGGCAAGATGAGTAAGAAAGTCATCTTGTACACGAAAATGTAAAAAAATGAATATCAACTATTTGATAGTAGGGGCACTTTAATTGAGGTCCGGCATTTTCTCACGTAAGTTCCATAATTAGTACAGAAACACAATTTTTAATAAAGGTTAATTGACAAGGGGAAAGGGTTTCAAGTAACATACCAAACACGAGAGACAGTGTTTCATCGGGATATCCAAACACCGAGAATGGAGCAGAGCGGAGTATTTTTGACAAAATTCGAGGTGTTTGGATAGCGGATGAAACACTGTCTCGAGTGTTTGATATATCTTCTCCATCAAAACAAAAACTAAGGAGTAAACGGAGAAATATAATCGTAAAAATATATGGTAATTAAGACCGGGTATCCAAACCTCTGTCGCGGTTATGATTTTCTTTGTTTTAACTTGATGAATAAATTATTATTAATGAGTTTGAGAAGATGTTAAGAAAAGTACTCCCACCTTAATTACACTATGGAGAACCCCAAGGGAGTGCCAAAGATAAAGATGTTCAAATGAAGCCATGAGTTTGTTAACACCATCACCCCCTCCCCAAAAATCACTATGAACAATATAAACCTCAACTTCTTCAAGCACAACAACATAACTAACATTATTATTAACTTACTGTGTGAATCAAAAAAGCATGAACACTTAACTTTGACATGATCAAGCCACAAGAAGAATAGTCAGGAAACTCAAATTTACACTTTGTTTTTGCAGAAAAGCTTTGCGAAAATAGCAATAAAATAAATACAGGAAAAAAATAGACCAATATTTGGCAAAGGAAATCCAAGCTTACATCGCACAGTGAACTCAACCTATCCCCCAAATAAAAGAAATATTCATGGCAGTCCCAACTGTAGTCATAGATCTCGGCCCTGTCCCTTTTATCCTCAAATACCTCACCCAGAAGTGACAGGCTCTTCCTAGATGGAGTAGAACCCCTTCACAAGTGTCCCATCTGATTTAGAAGATAGGACTCCCATGGAGTGTGGGAGACGCAGTGGCCTAATGGTTAGTGCATTGGACTCCATATTGAGCGGTCTGGGTTCAAGCGCTGGCCGGGGTCATTGTGTTCTGTTCTTGGGTAAGACACTTTACAGTGCCTTTCTCCACCCAGGAGTATAAATAGGTACCGGCGACAAAATGCTGGGGGTAGCTTGCGATGGACTAGCATCCAATCCAGGGGGAGTAGCAATACTCCCAGTCGGCTTCATGCCAAGGAAACCGGGATAAGTTCCGGAAGTGTAGGCCAGTTTGGCCCAAGTGCGGCTTTACCTTTTACCCCTAATAATGGAGTAGTACCCCGGGGGGTACTCCTTGAAATTTTTGGTGGGGATGTGCGGCCGGCTTCTTGAAACCCTTACCCTATTTCAGACCAAAATATGTGATTTTCCATACCCTATTTCAGACCTCACCCATAAATCGATACCCTATTTCAGACCTATAAAATTAGTACACATGTCTAATACATGACTTCAGCTACCCAGGAATGGGTTCCATTTGCGCAAAAGGGCTTCAAATTCCCTGATGTTAATGGAAAAAAAACAGTTTCGTCTAAAACCCAAACCAAATTCCAGACCAGAGTGTACAAAACATACCCTATTTCAGACCAAAATGGTCAAAATCTATACCCTATTTCAGACCAAAACGGCTCAAAAACCATACCCTTTGGGGCGGCACATACCTATATAGCTTATATGAGGGAGTACCCCCCCCCCCCCCCCGGGTAGTACTCCTTCACACAGAGAGGAGGCAGTCAGTTAACATGCAAGTATCCCATCTGATATATAAGATATTGTACGTTAAAATCTCTAACAATGATTGATTTACCTGAATAGCAGCCATATAGTTCAACTCTTAAAGCAATGAAGACACGCCAGTTTTGTGGATAAAACTTCACAAAACGAACTAGTACAGGCTCGTGAAAATAATTCCTTGAGATCAAATCACTGTTGTCGATATTCCCCATGAACAACTACAAAAGATTGTTAACAATTAAACATAATTCAAACATATAGTGTATCAATTTAATTTGTAATGTAATTTTGTTGCCACAAAACAAATTAAAACATTAAAAATAGCAATGAAGCCTAATTTAATTTGATGAAATGTATAATGAAATGCAATGTAATGTAATATATAATGTATTTGGAATTATATTGCAATGCAATTCAATATTTTATGTAAAATGCAATGTATAGATGCATTATGTAATGACTACATGTATAGTGG
This sequence comes from Desmophyllum pertusum, assembly GCA_029204205.1. Taxonomy (NCBI): domain Eukaryota; kingdom Metazoa; phylum Cnidaria; class Anthozoa; order Scleractinia; family Caryophylliidae; genus Desmophyllum; species Desmophyllum pertusum. Next base: position 6,791,409 of record MU827778.1, on the reverse strand, counting down.
CAATGCAATGTATAATGCATAGTACAATTGTCATGTATAATGCAATTCAATGTAATGCAAGGCAATGAATATTGCAATGTAATGTTATGAATTATGAATGTAAAATGTCATGCAATGTATAATGCAATGTAATATGAATAAAGAATGTATTTGTACCTTGACGTGCTCTTTTTCAAGAATAGGAAACCATGTTTCCCCATCAATACTGTGATAAATAAAGTAAGAAACCACTCTTGCACCGCCAGCATTTGGATCTCGTTCACCCTGAACAGCAGACTGTCTGAGAACTACCAACTTCAGAAAATCAACCATCAAGTATTGACCCTTTTCATGTGTGGCTGGCTGCCACCATTTATTTGACAACAGACGGCCTTCATGAGGTGGGTAATTGCTGTCATAGCTTGAAGCCGATAGGCTGCTATCTGGAACAGTATCGATCCCTGAGGTAATACCAAGCTCATCATCGCACTCTTGAAAACATAAAAATATGTTGGTAGTTACTTAAATTGATCAAAACAAATGAAATAAATTTAAAACACTTTTCATCAATGGAAACAAGGATAAAAAAATAACACATTTTGCTAAAACAAGACAATTTTGGATCACATCCCGTTGAAGAATAACAACGAGGAGAACCCCAAGCACCAGGCTTTTAGCCAGAATTTGAAAAGTGGGCGTCCTGGAGGCATGTCCCCTCATAAATTTGTTAAAGCTTTGGTGCATTTTTCATCATTTTCTCCCAGGATTGGGCGTCCACAGGACACCCGGACACCCTTCTGGCTAAAAGCTTGCCAAGCACACACATGCTGCACACAGGATCACGCAAGCACATGCATCACATAAACACACACGTGCAAGCACACATACCTACTTCACACACACACACATGCATCATGCAAGCACATGCATGCGGCACACATAGATCACGCAAGCACATGCATCACATAAACACACACATGCAAGCACACATACCTGCTTCACACACAGATGCATCATGCAAGCACATGCATGTGCACAGAAGCACATGCACAATTCATGCACACACACAAACAAATTATAAATACTCTTTATTTGCCTCTACCCATTTCAGTAACATGACTCCTTGTTGGAGAGGAGCAGTACAAATTATTGTTGTCCAAAGTACCAACACAAGAACAACCACTTAGTGCCTTCTTTCACCATCATGCTGCTCTTGGTGATGTTACTTACAGAGAGTATAGAGTAGTCTAACACAGATAGGCCTCTTCACATTGAAAGATTACAAAATAATATAGCTAGGGGAAAATAAATGGTTTCCATGTACTTGGAAAGGGGAGAATTTGAAAGTTTGTACTTTTCAGTTTCAAAAGTAGGGGAGAATTTATAAGGTTGTAATTTTGTGAATGGTAACCACAATGGAAGGATATGAGTGAAATTTGGAAACAGTTTCACAGACACTTCACTAATAATTTTCCATATCTTTAGGCAAGGGTGGAAGGCATCTAATGATTAGAGTGTTGGACTCTATAACAGTATTGTGTTCATGGGAAAGACAATTTACTTTCACATTTTCCCTCTCCAGTAATAGTATATGTATCAGTAATAATTTTCTACCTCTTTTTACTAAGACATTCTCATATCGGCAGGTATAGTTTGCAGGTTGCAGCTCAACTGTTAACCCTAACCCAGCAATTGGTAGACTAACCTAACTAGGCTATAAACCTTCAGTTAGAAAATAGGCTAACCTTCAGCTAGAATACCTTCAGTTAGAATTAGGCTAGTCTAACCTTCAGTTGGGCTAATTTAGGCTAATTAGGATAACCGTGACACCATTCTTTGCCTAACCGCATGTGTAAAGTTTCTAAACACAGTCTCAACCTGCAAAATATACCAGCCCTTCTCATATTGTAAAGTGGCAGTAAACAACGGCTTGAAACGCGAGAAATAAACAACTTCGTAAACTTTTGCACAACCGAAGAGTATTAAAAACTTAAAGAATTTATACAGAAAAAAGTCCAGCGGCTGTTTTACATTAGTTGTTACTTAGTACATCCTTTACACATATGATATAAACGAACTTACGTCTGAGGGGCCTTTTATCAAACCAAAGGGGTTTTGTACGAAGATACACGTTTTCTCCAATTGTACCCCTTGTAATTGCTGCCTGGATGTCATAACCACGAATTTCCAAACAAAAAATCACCACAAAGCTCAACAACTTGACAAGCAGACTTCTGTGTCGTGTCATGGGATTCTGCTGCGAGCTGTATCCACTTCACCTCATAAGACGCCTTGCATTGGCCACCATTTTGTCGAATTTGAGAGGATTTTCTTGTCGTGTTAGCAGAAATACTTCAAATAAGCTTGAACGAAATGTCTCAGTAATTTTGAGCTCGAAAAGCATAGTGGGACTACAGATCCATCAAATATCTCGCGCGCGATTGGTTTAAATACGTCACGTGACGCAGCTAAATACAAACTTTCACTGTTCACAAACTATAGGGAATTTTCATAATTTACGTTTTACTTTCGCCCGCTTAGTTTTTGTCCCAATCGTTGTTAAATTGAATAGAACCGAACATTTTAAACAGATGATGACACGATAGTTTGAACGTCAAACATAATTATATTTTGACGTTTAAAACTTGGCCTCGATGCCACAAACAAAGAGGCCTTGCGTGAAAATATTTGAAGGATAACAAACACTATATCCTTCAAAAATATACACGGATATTTGTCCTTGGACATTATCTGTTCCTCGGCTCAATGTCCACGGACAAATATCCGTGCATATTTTATTTATTTATTCCCAGAAAATCGACTACGCAGTTCGAGACTAATCAGAATATACGCACTTTTAAGCACCTCGAAGAAAAAAAACCAGGCCCCGATTGTTCGAAAGCCGATTAGCGTTAATCAAGGATTAAATCTCCAGTGGGCCCGGTTGTTCAAAAGCCGATTAACACTAATCCAGGATTAAAAGTTAATCAAGCTTTTAATTTCTCTTGTATAAAAGTGTTTTTCTCTGCTAATATTTTGTAAAGTTTGAGATTAGTCAAAGTGAAAACAGAAGGACAAAAAATATAAACAGAAAACCTCACTGAAAAGTTACAAAATAGAAATCAAAATACACGCTAATCCTGGATTAGCTTAATCGTCCTTTGAACAACCCGGCCCTTGATCTCGCTAATCGAGGAATACAATTTATCCCTAGGTTAGATTATGCTCCTGAAAGCGCGATTGATTAGTGCGACTACTGTAACCGGGGCCACCTAGGCAATGAAAACTAAACACATATTGTAGAGCGGAATAGAGTTTTTCAACTTAATTCCATGTTGAAATGTTGTATTGAACTCAAAATGTATTGGCTCAAACTACTGAAGTTGAAATTCTTCGTTTCCATTCTGTAAGATGGTTTGGTTTTCTTTGTCTAAGTGGCCCCGGTTATAGTAGTCGCACTGTAACACTATCCCGGGGATAAACGACCGAAGGGTTAAATTTAATCCACCTAGGGAGGTCGATTAACTCGCTTATCACACACCGGTAACCAAAGCGCTGTATAAGAGTTTGTATGGATCTGAAATTCGATCGAAAATAATTTTCACTTTTCCTTCGAAAAGCTGTAAATAATGTGAATTAAAATGTTAAAACCTCACTTGTTTTCTTTTTCTGTGTTTTTATCGTTTCTGGAAGCTCATGACAGCTGTTTTGGGCGAATTTCTACTCTCAACGGTCGAACCCGCTACTGTAGCGTACTAAGAGAAGGACAAGGTGGGAAAAAAATTGGAACATTTCGCCAACCGAAGACCGGGTCGAAATGCTCGATAAAAATCGATTTCTTCCCACGCCAGCGCTTTCAAACCCCACTAAATCTCAAGAAGGATGAATGTCAAAACAAAACTGTTTGCTTGCTTGCTTGCCAAAATTTGGTCGCCTCCGAGGAAGCACTTCGGCTTCTTTGAAGATTCGCGAAAATTTGGAACGTTTTTGAAACTGGGAGTCGCACTTATTTTACTTTACGTATTGACATAATTATTAGTAATAAAAACAAAATTCGCTCTAGTGCGAACCAACCCTAATTGCCTTAATTTTGTACTTTTTTTCCTGCTTTCGATAATCTGACTCCACCGATCCTTAGGATCACCTTTACTGCTCTGGTCCTCTTAGCTCCCACTGGAGCATAAGGCATCAACAAAACGTCGCCACCTTTACTGCTGGTAGGTCAATTTTTTCTCTAAGATGACTGGAAGTACAGTGGAATTTCTCAAAAACCGTGATAACTCGAAGCAAAAGTCTAAAACTAAAAATTATAATTTTAAATCACCATCAAATCTTCATTTTCTCCAATTAATAACAACTCTACTATTCCCCATCCCTTTCTCCTCCTTCACAAACATCTTAAAAATCCTCAAAAAATTCTTAAAATTCCATGGGACCTTCACTGTGAACCTATGATGGCATTTTTAAATTGCATGAAACCTCAGAGATAATGTCGTGTTGATCCACCTCATCAGGGTTGTCTTATGGTGGATTGACAAACTTCAATTGTTGATGATTAACCTAGCTACTTTGACAATTTTTTTTTCAGTCAACACAGGATCCCAAGACTAGGAGTGTTTGCTCGATATTTTTTCATGTGGTTCATTGAGAACAGTGGGTTTTTTTCACTCCACCTTTTATGTGCAGCTTTTTTTTTTTTTCCTGGTGATTGACATCCCGATGAACGTTAACTGTGATGACTCAAAATAAGATTTTGGGACACTTGTCGAGGTATATATATATATTTTTTATTGCTCTAAGAGCAACAGATGCTCATCTAGAGAGCTTACGTTGTTTAACATTACAATATCACACGATCAGATAAAGACAAATATAACAAAAAAAAATAATTAAAAGGACAGATACAAGCAAAATCACACACAAAAAAGGAAAAATCAAGGTATTATTCAAGTACCGAATCCCCAAAACCTGCAGCCCCTATGGACACTTATAAAGTGGCTGACTGTCGTTTTGTTTGATTGCTTTTTCACAGAAACCAAGCAGTGCTTAAAAGAAGATAAAGACTACATCTCAAACTTGAAATAGTCTGGTAGAAAAATTGCAGCACTCAAGAAGAGTACTGGGGCCTGCTGGAGCAACACTTCACAATCTTGCTTGTTGCTTTACAGATTTTTTTAAGCCAGAAGCTTATCACGTAGATACGTGATAAGCTTCTGTTTAAACTAAATGCTTATTTAGACCTTCGCTGGTTGCAAATAGTACATTAGAGGTTACAAGACAAAGAAAGCGATTATAATAATAACTATAAACTTTATTTGTACACAATAAAATATGGATTATGCTTATACCATAATTGGTTGTAAGAGCATGTTACACATTTAGCATTACCTTGGTAAATGTAACACCAAAGATTAGAGTATGTCGGAGTACTTGACTGCATTTTTATAGTGAACAATTCATACCTCAGTTTGTATGTCAAACATTGTTTTATTGTTTTGATTTGTGGTGTGGCTTAAAGTAAAAAAAATGCGTACGTCCTCCGAATTTGATCTCACATACGAAATTAGTATTCTTAGCATGTACATAATAAAAGTATGATGTAAAATGTGTAATCATGTTTGAGCCACAAATATCTTAAGCTGAAATGCTCTATACATACGAAATCTTATTCATACATAGTACTTTCCAATCTTTCAGAGATATTTCTGTAAGAAGCTATTGACATTGTATGTTGACTTATCAATAACATTACTATTTTTAATAGAAGACCAAGTACTCCTATGCTATCTCTTCATGGGGCAGGTCCTTTTGGTGTGACCTGAAAATAAAAGAAATCAGTAAAATGCTGCAGCGACCGTTTGTAGAAAACCTCATTTTTACGCCATCATTTTTTTGCATTTGCTATGTAAAAGGAAGCTCTAAAATGTTTCCCCTCAAACATTTCCTCCAACTTATTAATCCTGGCGGTGACAAGCGGAAATGACAAAGTCGGTTACTCGCACTATTTCTCATTGGATAACAAGAATCCTAACCTCTTCCTGGACTTCTATGGGGATTTGCTTAAAATGGTAATTATCCCATTAGGGCAACCAAAGGAAATTGGATTTCGTTATCCAATGAGAAATACACTAAAAGTTTAAATCACATTACTTATAGGCATATCCCTGTCAAAACCTGGCATTCCTGGGGGAAGATATCTCCATTGACCACAGTTCTTGGCATGCCTGACCCTGACAGTTTCTCAAATTCACAGTTGCCAGAAAATAACAAAAACAGTCATGTAGAAACCACTGTGGTTGTTGTAGAGGAAGATTCTTAACACAGACGGAGGATTATTTACTGTAGTAACCTACCTTCCTGGTGGCAAACACCACACTTTCTTTTCTTTGCCGCTCCACTGTTTGTTGCTGTTGATCTTCCTGCTTTAAAATTGTTACTGCCAGTCGATGGCCCTGGTGCGTCTCCCCATTCAAAGAAATCACATCCCTGCCCTCTGGGCTTAGCACAGCAGTAAAATAGCCGGCCCTTGTTAGCTCCTTCCTTGGAAACTGTGCGACTGAGAAATTCATGTCAATTATTAGGGTTGTTTGTGGATAGTATGGTAAGTATTCCCTGAATACATAAAAAGATAAGGTAAGCTGCACTCAGGTCAAACTGGCCCACACTGCCAGAGCTTACCCCAGTTTCCATAGCATGAAGCCGACTAGGAGTGTTGCTTCTCCCCCTGGATGGGATGCTAGTCCATCGCAGGTTACCCTCAGCATTTTGTCACCTGTACCCATTTATACTCCTGGGTGGAGAGAGGCACTGTGAGAGTAAAGTGTCTTTCCCAAGAACACAACACAATGACCCAGGCCAGGGCTCGAACTCAAACCGCTCAATCCGGAGTCCAACATGCTAACCATTAGGCCATCGCATCTCTCTTGAAAAGTCCACATTTAATTAAACTGATGCCCTTGTCACACCAACTACATTGTAAATGTGTTCTGTTAAATATATACCAGACTTTTGCATTTGATAAAAATTAGTTCACACACAATGGCATGCTACTACAAAATTCATGTTAAAAGTCATTCAAAATTTCAAAATTTACATGCAGCAAGTAATATCCATTATTTCAATTTGTGGTTTGATTTGTGTTATTCAACTGTCATCATTTGTGCATGATAAACATGCAGCATTGTCATATTTCTATAAATCATTCAGACCGGTTGCCTAGGTTTTCTATGGCTAATGGTCAACATTAACTTTTGGTTGATAGAAAGCGTGAGCTCAGAGCTCAAAGTCACAAGCCTTTACTTACAGTTGTTCAAAGTAGTAACTATATTACTATACCTTACTGCTGGTTCACTACAGTTACAAGAGGGACTGGATGTGCCCGTATCCATTGCACCACTGCAATGCAACAACAAAACCCCACATTATGAGACAGTTCTATATATAACTTAGCATACAATAGTTGTTTTTGTGACATTTTCAATCTTTAAAAATGTAATTCACCTGACTCCTGTGAAAGCTGTGTTTCTCCCAGAATTAAATCCTAAGATAAATAAAAACATTCTTGTAAGTAGATTGTCCCTGAGTTTACACCGTGTAAGTTCAACAAGAAGCAGGCACAGTTCCCAATGGCCAATTACCTGAGCTGCCTGGGCGTGTTAGGGGTGGACCATTTAACTTCTGAGGGGGGGGGGGGGGGGAGGGATTTAAAAAAATATATATCCTGCAAGCACACTTGTACAAAAAAAATTGTGCACATGACCACGGCCAGAAAAACATTTCCTGCAAGGCACTACCTGATGGGCTGACACATGCAATTTCAGAAAAAAAATATCATGCACACACATTGCTCCGAGAAAAAAATTTATTGCGCATGAAAGGGTTTGAAATTTTTTTTGCGCCTGTACCAAATCGCCCCCCTCCCCCAGAAGTTAAATGGTCCACCCTTAGGTACAAACACTGTTTACATAAGGGTATGAAACACAGGGACAAATCCCTTGTTCCGATTTGCTTTATAATGATTGGCTTATGTTCCTGTTGTTGCGGGAATGCATTGCAAAAACTGTTCACTTGAGCAAACAATCACAGTTTTATTTCATTAGTGCCTAACATTTAGATGTAATTGTTCCGAATTAAAACCAGTTTGTATCAAAGGAACAGGTTTTTGGGACAACTTTACTTACAGGTACATCCCTGCTCCATGTTGCCAGCCAACCTTTAATGGCAAGCGTTTAATCAGGTAACTCTCTAAAGAAAATAGTCACCCATTCTTTGGTGTTCTACCTTAGTGAACTATTTTTTAATCGTTTTTATTTTCAATATTACAGCGCGGACACTCGAACCGTGAACGCCTTGGCTTTATTTTGGCTTTATTTTGTCTTTATTTTGGCTTTATTTTGACTTTATTTTGACTTATTTTGTACTTATTTCAGAACTAGCCGATCACAGCCCGGATTCGAAGTAAAGGCCAAGACATTGACAAAATAAAGACAAAATAAAGACAAAATAAAGACAAAATAAAGACAATTAAAATAAAGCCAAAATAAAGCCAAAGCGTTCACGGTTCGAGTGTCCCGCGCTGTAATGGCAGAACACTATATTTTGATAAGTTATAAAATAACTTCAAATTGCACAATGTATTTTTATTTCTCTTGAAACTGTGATCATGTACCTGTACTATTCCTGTTGATGTTATTTGATGATTGTAGAGGTGCATTTTGAACAAATGATGATGATGAAGCGCTACCTGAATCATCATCAGCCATAAGAAGAATCCGCAACCACCATCTCTGTTTGAACACTTGTAGAATGGTCGACCTGAATGGAAATCATTAACATCAAACAAACTTATTATTCATTGCACATATATATTGTAAAAAAAAAGGTTACAAAAAGTTAGATAGTTAATTTGTTACAAACAAACAAAGCACTTGTATTACTATTACTTAGTCCAATGTAGGGATTGGAGGAGCCAAATGGCCCATAAGTGTTGGTTCTCATATTCGTTTTTGAAGCATGAAGCAACTAGGGGAAGTTGCTAGTCTCGCTGGATGGGATGCTAGTCCATCACAACGTTACCCCTTAGCATTTTTTCAGGTTGCCCTAACAGTTTGCTAATTTGTACTCCTGGGTGAAGGGAGGCACTGTGAGAGTAAATTGTTTGCCCAAAAACACAGCCAGGGCTCAAACCTGGACTGCTCAATCTGGGAAGTGATAGCAAAGAATGGTGGCCAAATGACTGATTATATTTGTGGCATGAATGTAAGAAGCCTAGAGACGATGGGATAATCAACAATAAATTAAATTTTAAAAAGGAAAAAAAAACATTGGACTAGACTACCTTAACATTGCTATCACAGCCAGATAGCAATTTAAGGGAGTAAAACAATCATAAACGTGAGAAAGATATTATTCAGTCAGTGACACAAATTATTTTTAAAAATAAATTTCCGAGTTCTCCTAACAGGAGTTGAACCTATGTCCTTCCGCACAATGGTCATAAAAATGATTGTGAAATTTATTGATTTGTTATTTTGAACTTATTATTACTAAGCTTACCTTTATTGGGCCCATCTTTTTTCACAGTTAGCATTGTTGCAGGTTGTCCACAGGTGCAAACCACACAGTTCTCATTATCATCTCTGTCACAATTGAACACATAATCAGATGAAAAAAATGGAAATTAATCAGGGAGCTTAGTTTTGTAGTATTGTGGTGCTCAATAGGCAGTGGACTTTTAAAAGAAGAGATGGATCACCATGGAACTTACCCACTATTTGAACCTCCTGGAGCGAATTGATTAAAACCTGTAAAGTAAAAAATGCACGTTTGAACATGAGTAAAAACAATTGTGTGGAAAAAAGCCCTACGTGACTTTATGTTGGATTTCTTGATATAGTTTTTGAATTTTCATATTTTATTTCAGTTAGGGATTATAATTCAAATATATTGCCATATAATTACTAGTTTTTCTTAGACAATGATTAAAACCAGATCAGAGTGTGAAAATTGCTGGGAGGTATTTCTATGCAGTTGCTGCTTATCTCAAATTTTCCCAAAGTCACGTATAGGGCTTTTTTCCATGCACCCCTTCAATTAACCAAATTTAGAGATTTAGTTTTCTACCTTAGTAAACTATTTTTTAATTGGTTTTATTTTCAATATTAATGGCAGAAAACGTTATTTTGATAAGAAGTTATAAAATAACTTCAAATTGCACAACATATTTCTCTTGAAACTGTGATCATATACCTGTACTATTCCTGCTGGTGTTATTTGATGATCTTGGAGGTGCAGGTTGAACAAATGATGATGATGAAGCGCTACCTGAATCATCATCATCAGCCCACAAGAAGAATCCACAGCTGTCATCTCTGTTTGAACACTTATAGAATGGTCGACCTGAATGGAAATCATGAAAATCAAACAATTATAATTGTTGACAGTTCTCTGTGGTCTCTAGGCCTCTTTCAATCATACCACAAATATATGACAATGTTTCTGTCAGTTTAACTGACATTTGGTCATTGACACTTTGCTATCACTTCTTGGATCGACAGGTCCAGATTTGAGCCCTAACCCGGGTCACTGTGTTGTGTTCTTGGGCAAACACTTTACTCTGACAGTGCCTCTCTTCACCCAGGAGTACAAATTGGTACTGGCAAACTGTTGGGGGCAACCTGACAAAATGCTGGGGGGTAGCTTTGTTATGGACTAGTTAACCTTGCTATCACAAACAGAGAGCATTTCAAGGAATTAAAACAATCATAAAGTGTCCAACATTTATTTACATTATTAGAAGATACTTTTTATGCATTTATTTAAAAGAGTTAACAACAAAGATCGCCTTTGTTCTGTGTAGCAGTGCCAGTGGTCTGTCGTGATGCGCATGTGCAGTAGTTCTCAGTGTGATGCGTGCCTGTTCCCTGGCATGGGGGCTTATGTCTGAGTTGCGGCATTGTGCCAGACATGGAGGTGCTATTCAATCTAGGGGCTGGCTGCCAAAAGTGGAAGCCCCTGGATATTCTAGGCACCCAACCTCCATTAAGCGATGCAGTTGTTAACTCAGCTTACCTTTATTGGGCCCATCTTTTTTCACAGTTAGCATTGTTGCAGGTTGTCCACAGGTGCAAACCACACAGTTTCTCATTATTATCTCTGTCACATGAACACAATCAGATGAAACAATGGAAATTAATCAGCTTATAGTTTTGTGGTATTATGGTGCTCTATATAGGCATGGACTTTTAAAAGAAGAGATGGATTACCATGGAACTTACCCAGTATTTGAACCTCCTGGAGGGAATTGATTAAAACCTGTAAAGTAAAATAAATTTCACTCAATACTCGCCTTTTCAACGTATTTGCCTGTTTTAGTAGTGACATTTTGTTTTGGAAAATTCAGCAATAATTGATGGTTTTCGTCTGATGTCATCAAAATTTTAAAATCTAAACTGTTAATTCTACAAAGCTATTCTTTTCACATATTCTAGATACAAAACATTAATCTCTATGCAAAGTTTTGTATCGATTCAGTGCTTCGTTTTGAAAATGAAGCATTTTGAAATTTCTGAGATCAGAGTGTGAAAATTGCTGGGAGGTATTTCTATCCTGCTTATCTCAAATTTTCCCAAAGTCACTTAGGGCTTTTTACCACGAACACTAAATAAATTATTTATTTATTTATTTATTAACCAAATTTAGAGATTTGGGAAGATAACACTCCCTACAACGTTTTGCTTTTGACGTCTTGTCTACTTGGGCATTTCAATCATTTTAATGTAATAATTACATGTATTGTTGATGGAAAATGATGTCAGGAACAAATCCCTTGTTCCGATTTTCTTTATAATGATTGGCTTATTTCCTGTTGTTGTGGGAATGCATTGCAAAAACTGTTCACCTGAGCAAACAATCACAGTTTTATTTAATTAGTTCATTATAAGATTTAGATGTAATAATATTGTTCTCTGAATTAAAACCAGTTTGTATCAAACAGAGTGCAAAGAAAGTGCTGTCCGATAGCCCGGGGCAAGTGGATTTTTCTGTCAGGCTGGTGTGTGTTATCCATCACTTACCCAATGGGCAAGTACATTTTTGGACATTTTTTGGCAGATGAAGTAAAGCCATGAGAAAGGCCTTCGGGCTAGCACACATTTGTCTCCAACTTGCCCAAAGGGCATCCTGGATAATCTGTTTTCTTTGCACTCTAATCAAAGGAACAGGTTTTGGGACAACTTTACTTACAGGTACATCCCTGCCCCATGTTCCCGGCCAACCTTACTGGCAACGATTAATCAGCTAACTCTTTCTGTTTCACGAAAATAGTCACCCATTCTTTGTGTTTTTCTACCTTAGTAAAGTATTTTTAATTGTTTTTATTTTCAATATTAATGGCAGAATATTAATGATAAGAAGTTATAAAATAACTTCAAATTGCACAACATATTTCTCTTGAAACTGTGATCATGTACCTGTATTATTCCTGTTGGTGTTATTTGATGATCTTGGAGGTGCAGGTTGAACAAATGATGATGATGAAGCGCTACCTGAATCATCATCATCAGCCCACAAGAAGAATCCACAGCTGTCATCTCTGTTTGAACACTTATAGAATGGTCGACCTGAATGGAAATAATTAACATTAAACAATTGAAGGATCTCTAGGCTTCTTACAATCATACCACAAATATATCACAATGTTCCTTTCAGTTTAACTGACATTTGGTCATCACACTTTGCTATCACTTCTCGGATTGACAGGTCCAGGTTTGAGCCCTAGCCAGGGTCACTGTGCATACATACACTTTATCGAAGGCTACTCTGCCACACTGTGGTGTTTTCTTGGGAAAAACAATTTTTCTCTTATTCTTACAGTGCACCTCTCTTCATCCAGGAGTACAAATTGTTAGTGGTAAACTGTAAGGGCAACCTAACAAAATGTTAGGTGATGACTTTGTGATGAACTTGTATCCATCCATTGGGACTAGCAAATACTCCTAGTTTGTTCATTTGCCTCCTCTGATCCCTGCATTGAAATGGACTTTACCTTACCATTGCTATCACAGCCAAAGAGCAATAAAAGATGATTTTTCATTCAGTGATACAAGCTATTTGGAAAAAAATTCCGAGTTTTTCCAACAGGAGTCTAACCTATGACCTTCCACACACCGGTCATAAAACATTATTTATTTGTTATTAATTGAACCTATTCTTACTAAGCTTACCTTTATTGGGCCCATCTTTTTTCACAGTTAGCATTGTTGCAGGTTGTCCACAGGTGCAAACCACACAGTTCTCGTTATCATCTCTGTCACATGAACACAATCAGATAAAAAAATGGAAATTAATCAGGGAGCTCAGTTTTGTGGTAAGAAAGAAGAGATGGATTACCATGGAACTTACCCACTATTTGAACCTCCTGCCAGAGGGAATTGATTAAAACCTGTAAAGTAAAACGTTTGAACATGAGTAAAAGCCAAAATTTCTTTAGAGGTCTAATTGGGTAGATAACACTCCCTGCAACTTTCTGCTTGTGACTTCTTGTCTATTTTGGCATTTCAATCATTTAAATGTAATTGTAGCCTGCAATTCAACCGTCTCCTCTGTGAAAATCTTGTTTTACATTCTGCACGAATTAAGCAAAAGTGACATGACGTAGCCGGACAGCATTAGCGGCCAATTTGTTCAGACATCTCTCTCGGGAGTAAGCGACAGAGAAGACAGCTGAAATTCAGGCTAATGTAATAATTATTGCTGATGGAAAGTGATGTCAGGAATAAGTACCTCCTGCAAATGATGTGTTCATTCCATTACTTTGTCCCCAACCCAGCTGACCAGCAGGTGAAAACCCACGCCCTACATTCCTATTGGACTGATTAGTGGTTATTCCTCCCCTTTGAGCAGAAGGTCTTGTAACTGGAGGTGCTGTGCTGCCCCCTCCTCTGGCATTACCAGGCATGCCTTGACCACGCCCTGTATTCCTATTGGACTGATTGGTGGTCATTCCTCCTCTTTGAGCAGAAGGTCTTGTAACTTGAGCTGCTGCTGCTGCAGTGGATCTAGTGCTGCCCCCTCTCTCCTGACCACGCCCTGAGGTACGTTTGTTCCCTCTGTTACTGGGCTGAGAGTTTTGTCTCCCTCTTCCAGTTGAAGTTGATACACCTAGTCAAGTATTGGAATATATATGTCTCAGAATCTACTAGTATTCAATTACCAACACATTACTTGGTAAAAGGAACAAAGAACATAGGCAGCTGGAGCTTATCCCAGTTTCCACAGCATTCTTACTATCCCTGGAATCTCTTTCAGGTTATCCATTTACTGGCAATCCTGGGTGGAGAGAGACACTAAGAGTAAAGTGTCTTACCCAAGAACACAAAACAATGCCAGACCCAGACCCAATACCCAGACCTCTCATTATGGAGTTGATTGCACTAACCATTGGGCAAACCACGCCTCCCACAAAGAAATGACTTAGTCCTATTTTGCTAACCAACATGACTTACTCTGATGGTGGCAAGCTGACGTGAGAACAAAATTTCCATCCTATAGTTAACTTACAGGTACTTGTTATACAGGCTAATGTAGCATTTCTTGTGGTTTATTTTAAAGATGCCTAGATGTATAACAAAAATCTAATTTGGTCCTAGTTTCACTTACCAGATTAATTGTAGAATGATACTAAGTGCATAAAAGACCTGTTTGTAAACACATTTGTGTTGCATTTCCAAGCAGAAAATTAAGAGGATGAAACAGAATAAATTGATAAAAATGAAATAACGTTTTCCACACAAAATGAGATTGCTGTGTGAAAGCAGCATTTACCTGACTCTGAGGGCAATCTTGTTAAGTCCTTTAAGTCCAGTAACTCCCTTAGAGTATCGTCACATCCACCAACACAGCCAGTGTATCTACCAAAAATAAGAATGCAGACAGCATATATGACCATCAGTGACAGAGGAAAGAAATTCAAAGCAACAGACAGACATATGTTGTTGATAGACCTTGGGGAGGGGGGGACTACACATTAGCCTAACCATTTCAAGTTCTTCAGGAGTATAGTGAACTATCCTGTTAACAGATGCCATCCTAAAGTGGACACCTCCTGACAGGGGGACAGCTCTCTAAATTGAGAGTACCTCCCTAAAGACGGCGTCTTCCTAATCAGGGTTCAAAATAAAATCACCGCTTTTAGCTTGAATTTGTAGTTTTTTTTGTCAAGGCTCATTTTTTCCCGGCTGTTCAATAATGAATGAGCACGTACCCAGAAATGGCACATTCTATGAATCACTTTTTTCACTTTCCGCGATTTGCGTGTGTGTACTGCTACACTAATTAACGGGAATCTGCCAAGAACCTGTTGCCTAGCACGTGACCAAAATCTTCCTGAATTGAAATTTCACTTGAGAAACCTTGAAATTATCAACTGATTTTAAAAAGATTTCGCACATATCGCATGCTTAATGAACTGCTAAAATAATGTCAGCGTCAGAATCTTCATTTTAATTAACATGTTTCGTTGCGACAATTCCCTTCCAAACAAAGCATTGTGAACGGCTCTCTTTTTTAGGTGTTTGTTCAAGCGTAAAATAGACAAACCGTCACGCTTCTTCACTCACAAACATGGGAAATCCGTTCTGTCGAGAAAAAGGAATACAAAACTGACTTTATTTGAACAAGTGAAAAGGCTTAACAACCGGCACTAAACAAGTTTTTGTGCAAAATAAATTTTGATGACATGTGCAGAGAAACATAAAGGCGGTAATGCGCAACGTTTTGTCTAGATAAATTACGTGTTTCACGCTTGAGCAAACGCGTAAAAGTCGTAAAAGAGTTAGTCGTTCACAGTGAACTAGAATTCTCCATTTCAACTTTTACAGCACGCTTCAAATTTGCAAACCTTTTTCTACTCTTTCTACTCATTTTAAAACGTTTCCAAGAAGCTTTTGACGTTTCTTGGGTGCTTTATTGTCTGATATGAAATGTTTACTATAACATTACAGCGACTTTGATTTCAGTTGGCCGATCAAAGCATGACATTTTCTATTTCTTCGGTAAAAAGTCGCCGGGAAGTGTGGTCAAAGTGCCGGCTGCCGCCGGCAGCGGCTGCTATTTTGAACCCTGCTAATGCAGATACCTGGTGGACTGCACCCCCTTTAAAATAATGCAAAGGCTGCTAGCTTACTCCAAAGGCATCATGGGTGGAACAGAACCTCTCTTGAATTTGAATCTGATTTTATGTACATCTCCTGGCTGACACCGCTGACACACAGACTCATGGACTGCAGCCTCAAGCACAAATTTAGGGAAGAAGGCACTGGAACGGCATCTTGGGTATCCTTGACATCCAATCATATAGCTGTAGAATGAAAAGAACAAAATCGACAAAGCAATGGATCCTCAGTTTGATATGAAAGACTACTGCAAAGGCTGGATGATACATAAGAGGAGTCTGTGAGAATTCAAGTTCTTGCTCTTAAAAGGCCTAGTGGCTTATTCCATAGCATGAAGCAATTAGGAGTATTGCTACTCCCCCTGGGTGGGATGCTAGTCTATGGTAGGTTACCACCCAGCATTTACTCTTGGGTGGAGAGGGGCAATGTGACTCTCATGTTAAAACATTGAATTTGAACCTGCTTGAATTTTCATGAGTAGTCTAGATAAGAGTTTCTACTTGTTTGCCAGGCAGATAATATCAACTCTCATTGACCCTTGTTCTCTTTCGAACCAGCACTACCATGTGCTCTGATTGGTTGCTGAGTTGGTTTGCATCAGGTAACCTTGGTTATATAAAATCCTTCCACCTTGTGATTCCATAGTGTGATACAAACAACTGAGTAACTTTGAGAGGACATGAAAGTAGATAAAGGAATCAGTTTCTAAAGAAACTCAGCTTTGTGCAGCAACAACAAGGACATGATAGATAAATTAATATGTTTTTGACAAATGCTAACAGTTGTTAGCACATCAATTTAAATATATGCAGTCACTACAGAATCTGCAAGGTTTTATTTCTTTTTGCACAAAAATTGGGCTTTACCCGCCATCTTTGGTTTTCTTGAGCACCATTTGTTCAGTTTTACACCTTGGACACAGCCGAAGAGGTTCTGTTCCTCTCTCATCCTCACTACCAAGAACTGTAATTAAAAAACAACAAAACAAATTAAAATTATTTTTAAAAAAAGCTTGGGTAATAAAGGTTTGGAGAGTTGTAGATACCCATTGGAAAGATGTAGGAGTTTGTAAATTGCTTATTGGCATGTATTCATTGCCTGTTTCGTCAATTCCATGTTAAAAGCCAGTTTGTCATGTGAATTTAACATGGAATTCATGAGTTGGGCAATAACCTTCTCAGCTATCTCTTTTGGCTGCATTTAATAATTCAGATTGTGATTTGAGACAATTTTTGACTTTTACAAGGGTAAATAACCTTAATGTTCAGTCACAGTAGCTCAAACATTCATTCTTAGCTTCTTACTGGTTATCCAAGGATATGCATAAAAATTGTATGTGTAATAGATTAGTGTTAGTTCATTTCTGAGAATTCTAGTACATCATGACACTGTCGTTAATTTGTGGCTTCACCTGTCAGTTTGACAAAGCATTGATACTAAACATTGATCATTCTTAGGAATTTATGAGTTGTTTTCACCATTTTCTATTTAATTTTATACACAAAACTTTACCCTCATCCATAAATTCCTGAGGATCTCCAAAATAAGATGCTAAAGCTTGATCCAATTTAACTGCCTACAATGAAAGAGAAACCAAACCAGTCAACACTTTAAACACATCGCATCACCATTACCAATATTGACAATGTTACAACTGTTTTTTGGTAGCCAAAAATAAAATTACAAAAATATATATCATTTAACTAATTTTAAAAATACTTTAAATTTAAGGCTTCAAGTTGTTAACAATAATAATACAATTCCTTCAATTGTTCATTATAATTTTGAAGATATTTAAGTGAATGCAATCTAAATACAAAGTATAAATGTTAGCCCACCTCTTGTACAGCTTGAACAAACTGTTCCTTGTACTTTGCTATCTGTTCAACACGTACATCTAAACAACACAGCATACAAATCAGTGATTTATGTGATCTGACAAGGAACGTTAAATATCGCATCATAAAGGTAGAAAATTTGTGATCAATATTTATGCCAAAATCACATTTTAAAATCTTCCTTACCATCTTTGTTTCTTGTTCCTTCACAAATTCTGCAAAAAAAAAAGAAGATAAAGTGGATATTCACTAAATGGTGTTCAAAAACATTGCCAAAAGTATTTCCCTTCTTTTGTTTATACAACAAAAATCACTTTCATTTGAAAATTTTGCTTTGTCTTCTTTCATGAACTTTCTCTTGGGCTTATCCCTATCAATCCAGAAACTAGTATTAAATGGTTCTACTCATTCAACTTTGTATGTTAACTGCCCATTTCATGACCTGAAATAAGAAAAGATGGTGAAGAATTACAAGAAGCCAGTTATCCTCACCTTTTTAAATCAGCTTCAAGCTCTGACCTTAGCCTTGTTTAGAAAGTTCAAATCCCATCAAATCATAACCTTTTTCAATGAAATCAAAAAGTAATGTCAATAACGAACAGATTCTGAGTGTAAACTGCATAGTTTTAATGAAAAGAATAAAAATACTGGCACTTCTGACTTGGGAGAGTTGCCAATATAAGTCAATTTTAAGTGTAAGAACACACATCGGTTACCTAATTGCAATCATGTGCAATTCCTCTCAACGGTGGCACCTACTAAATACTGGCACAGAGAGAAATGATGCAATCTCTCTACTTGTGAGCAAAACCTGATGATGTTTGAGGTTTAAAACTACAAAGAATGACAAGTAGGACATTCAGTCAACTGGGATTAACCTAAAGTCAAAGCACCATGACAATGATAATATTTAATTTTGCTCAAAAGCAAGTGAGTAGCCACCAAGTTGTGAGCAGACATCCTCAATGAAAATTGCTAAATAGATCTCAAGCAACAATGTAATGGAGGACTGCAGAATTAAGTACTACTACAATTATTATGACAATTACTCCAAGTAGAGCTCTGAGGGTTAATTATTCTTCATAGACAACAAATTGGATCGAGGACATTTTGTGACCAGCAGTTACCTTCCACAAGTCCCATTCCAAGCTGTCCTGGCAGAAAGGTCCCATCTTGCTGCACCCCTACATAGCACCTGTTCTTTATGGTCTCAATATGATCTGCATGAGTTGCATCTGTGCCTGGATCCAGGAAGAAAACAAACAAACAACATAAACTTGTCTATGCCTAAACAGTTATTGTAAAGCCGCACTTGGGCAAACTCGCCCACACTGCCAGAGGCTTATCCCGGTTTCCGTAGCATGAAGCCGACTTAAAGTGCTACTATGATCAAATTTCTACCCCTTGCAATTTTAGGGGTATCATAGAGAATTCCACGAAAGATTAAAATGGCGTTTTCCGTTTTCAAATATCTGTATTAGTTCTGGAGATATTTAAGTTTGAAAAATTTGTAAAATATGCAAATTAGGGGACTGATGACGTCATAGACACAACCCAATTTTATATCAAGTATATAAATCGAGCTATCTCGGTCAATTTGCTGCAGAGACCATTGAAACTTGGCAGACTAATATTCTACAGGCAACACACTGATGGCAAAAAAAAATCCGTTCCCATGGCAACTCACTCTTTTCCAATCCCCTCCACCTGTTTTCAATATTTTAGTGATTTTCAGCTCGGAAAAATTAAACTAGGCCAAGAAGTCGACCTAACACATTTATATGCTTGCCAGATCATGTAGATGAGACATCATTGGCAAATATCAAAATGGAATGCCAAAGATGGCCAGAAAAGCCTTTAACATCGGGAGGTCTGGAACCCAGTATGTTGCCATGGTAACAAAATTGGCAAACTTATATTGTGGAAACACATCTAGTAGAGTCTTACTGCAAAGAATCAAACATTTCTGTTACAAATTGGTTGAGATATCCTTTTTTTCGTATTTGATCAAAATTCGGTTGAGTTTATGACATCATCACTTCGCTAATTTGCATATTTTAGAAACTTGAATATCTCTGGAACGAAAAGAGATATTTGAAAATAGTAAACAGCATTTTTCTTCCCGTACAGACTACTTGTTAATGTTTTAAAACGGCTTAGATAGGACAGATGCGAATTTCATCATAGTATTGCTATTCCCCCTGTATGGGATGCTAGTCCATCGCGAACAGTTTTTTAAGGCAACAAAAGAATCAAATATTATTATAAATAGAGGGAATTTGGTAAGCAGCCATATAATTCTCCACAACCAGTTGGTTTTCCATACGTTTCTGTCTATGGATTTCTATGGCTGTGGGGGATTACGGATTTTAAGAAAAGCAAAATGGTTAGTCAGGCATTCCTGTTCAATATTGGAAAATGTTGTTCATTCTTGATCCAGATTGATGGAAAGTGTATGGAAAAGTTAAGGAGAATTTAGATTCAGACATTGACAAATTAGTGAGAAGGGAACAACTGATCAAGCAGTGTAATTGCAATACTAATTATTGCAAAGGAAGCCAAATTTTTTTTGGCTTCAACAGGATTTAACCCATGACCTTCACGATACCGGTGCGATTCTCTACCAAATGAGCTATGAAGCCAACAGTGAACACATTGACAAATTAAATATGTCCATCACCTTACCTATACCATGTTTTTTCCATTAGACCAATGAGATCAGCTTCAGTCAACAGTGGGGGAGGTTTGGTTTCACCATCGACCATCTGCAAGCAGTTTGAAAGTTGGATATGTTAAGCTAACTGTAACTCTGTAGCTTACAGCAGAGAGTAATTTAAGGATGCTGAAGTACAATGTAAGAGATGAAGGATTTGTGAATTTCAAAAATCACTATAATTACATACCTCAATGGAACTTGGTTGAAATTCTTCACCTTGGTTGTACACTGGGATAGTCTAACAAGACAGCAATACAGAAACAAGAACTAAGATAATCAATCAGAAACAAGATAATCATATAAGGCTGGTATATACAAGAATTATATGTTTTAATGTCCTTTGAAACTATAAATGTAGCTGGAAAAAAATTTGAAGGGTACAACAGGATTTGAAACCATGACCTCTGCAATATCGGTGTGATCTTCTACCAACTAACTATGAAGCCTTGATATGTTGGGGAGCAGGTCAATTGTAGGTTCTAAATAATATCCT
Source organism: Desmophyllum pertusum (assembly GCA_029204205.1). NCBI lineage: Eukaryota > Metazoa > Cnidaria > Anthozoa > Scleractinia > Caryophylliidae > Desmophyllum > Desmophyllum pertusum. The sequence continues at coordinate 6,770,211 of MU827778.1, read as the reverse complement.
GCATACGAACTGCTGATTAAAGATAAACATGAATGAAATGATCCTTGCAGTGTGTAAGTAGTTTTGTTGGTTCAAATTGCTTCATATAATACACTCTGAGGATCATTTCACCTTTAATCTGCAGTTTATATAAGTCCTTTCATATATTCAGGAAAAAAACCATTGTTATAATAATTATAAGATCAGAAAACCAATAAATGGAAATTGACTGGTTACCTTTGCATTCCACTTGTCATAGGGATAAACATCAAGATAGTTCCTTGCAATGATCATAAGTCCTGTAGCTGTGAACTGAAAAAATGTGCACAGTGTCAAGGTGTCAAGTCTCAAACTTGAAATATACATGTATCAGTATGAATAATTCAAAATGCTACTTACTAATTACCACACATTTCTTTGGATTTACAATTGAAAATAATTTTGATATACAGTTGAACCCCGCTAATTCGAACTCGGTTATTTCGAATTCCTCGTTATTTCGAACTCAAACCTTTTCCCTAGGATTTGCCCCTGTTTTTTTCAGTTATTTACTATCGGCTATTTCGAACTCGGTTATTTCGAATTCCCGCTATTTCGAACTAATTGTGTCTCCCTTGGCCCAAAATCAACCCCGTTATTTCGAACTCTAATTAAAAAGTTGATGGCCAAGCATCAGACGGCATCAGAACACAGCTGGAAGCGCACTGAACTTATTTATAACCTTTTTATTGCACTTATTTTGTAATAATTATATATATATCTTGTTCCATTGCGCACAGTTCCGGTTGTCAATAACAGTATAGAATTTGCTATTCCATAACGAATGTACTACGTTTTGTCAATTGCTTGAAATAACAATTATTGTATAAGGTACAAGTTATTCCATCATGTCAATTATTTTGATATTTAACGCTGACACCGGCTATTTCGAACCCCCTCTAATTCAAACTATTTTCCGTTTCACCTGAGAGTTTCGAATTACAGGGTTCAACTGTATTCTGATAATTTATGATGTTACATCTCTATTCATACTGTATGTATACACCATAACCATATTCTTGTTTTAACAGTTTTTTTTGTTGATCAAAGAAACTATATCCTTGCACTTTTTGCATCCAAAACAGATTTGTTATAATGCACAACTAACCTTCTCTCCAGCAATCTCAATGTCTACATTTGTCTCTTGACCTTTAGCATCCTTGATGAAAATGGTCAAATGAGCAGTTAAAACAAAATTAATGTATTTAGATTTACAGTTATATCGTTACAACATGCTCAAATGTTACATTAAGAAATTACGAGGAGTATTATGGGATGAGGGTCCATCATAGATTACTACCCAGCATACTTGTCAGGTTGTTACTAACAATAATATACTGTCATAGCAAGAAGAGGCACTGCGAGTGTGGGTGATGCTGCAAAAGGACATAGCTAAGCTAAAACTCTAACTACCTCTTGCTATCAATGCACCATACACTATAAAGATATAAGATACATCTTCAAGGAAGAAAAATATTGAATTTCTCACCTCAGAACAGCAGGCTAAGAAATGTCGCACTATAAACTCATACACCCTCTTTTCATTACCCTGTAAATAAATGGATATGTAATGTGTTTGAGAACTTCCTGATACATGAATTGAAGTAACTAATGAATCTAAATGTAAAGTATACAAAATAAAATTACATTATTGCCAATAATCAAGTACATCCATGAAAATGTTAACATGTGCCGGTACATTTTGAATCTGCAACTGGAGAAAGAACAGAACTGACACTCACACTCAAGTCTTTGGGGAAAAATAATGTGCATACCTGTAAACCACTTGTGTGCTTGGTGGGGTGGATAGGAGGATGAGCATTGTCTGTTTTGTTGCCATGACGAGGGTTGGGACCTCGCTCTAGCACACTGGCAGCAAATGCTACAACAAAAACATAGCCAAGAGACAATAGTAAGTAAAACGTGAATTTAACACACACAAGACCTGTTGAGTCAAAAATAGCTGTTATTACAGATGTCAGCCTGTGTCACATCATCATTCCCCCCTCCAGGAAAAATCGGCGAGAGAGGACGATTTTTTTGAGGGAGGAGGCGGATGTACACAGGCTAATCTGTCATTGTATTTATTTGACCCATTAGCCTCGTTTGTAACTTACTGTCACAAAAAAGAACTAATTGAAAACAAAATAGTTTAGGGGCTTAATGTAGAAGAAAAATACCATTCCAAACCTACCTCCCCAATTTTCATCAACAGTCTGATTTTGAACAAGAGGTCGCAAGTCTAAAGACTTGGGAAACATGTTGGTTTCTGTGCGAGGATAACTGATGAACCTTGATACAAGATTACAAAGCCACGTTAGTGGTGAAGAAACAAACACATTTCAAACTGCATTTCAAGGACTTCCAAGGACCAAAAAGCAATTCTTAAAAATCACTACATACCCTTGAGTGTATAGTTTTTCAGCTATTTTCATTGTCTCTTTGGAATTTATTTTCAATTTTCTCGAGGCCAGTTTTTCAAGTTCCTACAAAATGCAAGTTAAAGTTACAAGTCAACTTGTTATTATAATTTTATTTACCGGACGGATTTTGTACTAGGTTTTAGATTTATATACTTAACAATAATTTTATTATTGGAGATTGGAAATGACTCAAAATGTTTCAGCTGGTTTCCAATATTGTTAAAGGAATACAACTGCTTTAGCAAGAAATGTAACAATAAATCAAAAAAGGATTGAATCCTTATAACAACATTTTTACTGTGCAACTACCTAGGCCACCAACAACATTGAAAAACAGAAGCAAAGATTCCAAATGCAATGTTGTTCCAATTTGAAATGTTTTTGTATTGTACTAAAACTTCATGAGTTCGAGTTCGAGTTCCGGATTCAAGTTAAAATCTCAAGTTACTTTTTGGGGTTAGGGTTTAGTTTATGCATCGTATGTCCATTACGTTATTAGTGCTGGTACATAAATGTACTAAGAATGTTTGCACCATCATACCTCAATCAAAGTTCCACTGCTCATGAAAATTTCTTGGAAATTGGACAAAATTTTCATACTCGAAAATAATACACTCGTCTAAAAACTGAAGTTGGAATGCATTGTTTTCCATCTGCAATGTGAATAAACTATTCGCATTGACTGTTGTCGAAATTGTCCCGGTTACAGTAGTCACACTGTAATTTCCAAGAATTCCCATTTTTACATCATCGAGCAGTCACCAGTGATGAACATAAATAAAATCTTAACAAGGGGAATGTAATCTCAATGAACGCACTGAATTCTGAGAACCTTATTTAATTTTACAGCAAGGAGCCCAAAAGTGTGACCACTTTTAATTAATTCACATTCTTTTGTACGTGCAGACTATCCAATCAAAAGTATAGAAGAAAGATAGCTATCTTCGGCTTCTGATTGGATAATCTACACGCACAAAAGAATGTGAATTAATTAAAAGTGGTCACACTTTTGGGCTCCTTGCTGTAAACTGTAAAACTTACATGCACATTACATGTGGATACACAAGTATTATGTGCAGGTTTTTGTTTGTTGCCATAATATAATATAAAATGTGATTCTACCTACCACAGTGTCTAAAGGGAGTGGTCTCCACTTGCTTTTGGGATGAGATGAAGTGCTTAGAACCTTAGCTGTGGGATTCTTACAAAATTAGAGCAGTAGATAATCATAGTGAGAAATGTGGTACATGTACAGGTAACATCAAGATCCTACATGTACGCAAAACTATAGTCGAGGGAACAAGTGCCGTTTTTGGCAAATCTTAATTGAAGCACCCAAAGAGTTTCTGATTCTTATTATCCAATCAAGAAACAGCACTTGCAATCAAAAGTACTCAAAAATTGTCACGCTAGCATAGCACAATGAGGATATGTCATGTTGGACAACAACTTTGGATGGAAACTGCAGGCTCAGTCTGGTCTCAGAGATGGGATTTCACACTAAGACTAGCCCTAACTTAATCCTAAGGCCAATCTTAACCCTACCCTTAAGGCTAACCCTAATGTTGCCGCTAGCCTTAGGGTGACCTGTGTTTTGTACCTGCTGTCTAATAGTCTAATAGCAATAAACCATTCCATGACAAGTTTTAATAGCAGTTATTACAGACGGTCAGCGGTTTGACATGCAAACGAGGCGAAAGGGTCAAGCTGGTATTGTCATTGTATTGGCCCATTAGCCTCATTTGTAGGCTCGATTACCAGCCACTGTTCGGGAAAATGAGCCAGAACGAAGACTAGACTCGAGAAAGCTGCGGAAATCGAGCCTAACTCGTTTGCATACTTTTTAAAAACAAAAGAATATTTGACTGCGGGCTCAACTGTAATAACAGCTGTTAAAACAATCTAAACGATTGTTTTACCTCCAAACATATCTGATACAGGACAAGACAAGGCAAGCGGTGAAAAAGTCTGCCTCTATAAAAAGAAAAACAACAGTGAAATAATTTTCACTATTCATCATTACGTGTAAAGGGATTCAGAATAATTTCAATATTTTAATTCATTTTTCTGACGTTAAAAATTACTTTCAAATTGAAGTAAACCTCAAATAGTAGTTTATTAAGGTAGAAAATCATCAAAAAGGTAATAATAAACCAATAAGGAACAACCTGGATGGTTATGACTAAGGAACATTGAGACAGTTTGTGAACAACAAACCAAACCTACAGTTGCGGACAATTCTCTTGAGACATTTGACTAAATGTCCCCCCACCCCACACACACACACACACAATGTTGCTCAGGTGTAAAAGAGATGCAGGATGAATTGGAATCTCTCTGAACACCATTGTACAGGGGGAGAGAGGGATTAAGAAATATGTTTGTTCCCTTGTAAGCTAAGAGATGTTTGAAAAGTATGTTGTACACGCAGGTACATCTACTTGTCTCGACAGGTTTTGTCTGTGATTGTAGCTCCTTTAAAAAAGTCATAGAAGAAGAAACAAAGTGCTTAAAAAACCTTTACCTCTTCCAGTTAAAATCCACTTTTGTATCCTCCATTTCATGAGAAACTTAAAGAGAACCAGTTATTAACAGGTTTAATCTAATGTCATTGAAGAAAACATTATTATCTCAAGAACTACAATTTACAGTCAGATATCAATAAACAGCTTCCCACCTTTAATCTTGTAGAATGTTTCAGGTACAAACCGCTGCACTTGTTTATACTGATGAGGAGAAGAACATTACTTAACTTTAATGTATTAATCAACTATTAATTATAATGCTTCATGACAGATGTATTTGACACAATTTATTACTAGTCCATCCACATGTACATTTTGTAGCTTAATAGGTGTTCATTTGTGCAATCATTGTGTACTACATTTTATTTACATAGGAACTCAAAACATCAAATGAATACTGTTAAGATTTTCAAGTCCATTTGCAAATCCTACACATCAGATATGGTCTCTCCCAGAAACTTGACAGTGTTGGAGATAAGCTTTGTCTTCTTTGGGGATTGTGGCATTGAACTGCGTCTCCTTCTCGAAAAACATTTATCAGTATAGGCACCAACAGTGTACCAATGTTTCATCCTAACAGTCGAAAATTCAAGGTCAGGTCAATTCAGGTCAATGTCTCTTCAAGTCCAACAATGTAGTCAGAATACGATGAACTCTCCCCCATCTGGTTTTCGGGCCTTCCAAACATTATGTCCGCTGGTAACCACAACTCTCTTCAAAAGATTAGTTTTGCTGGGCTCTGACTGGTTGATTCATGTATGGAAGAATGGTAAGCCATCATAACGTTTGGAACATGATGATCCCAATCCCATTGATGATCCTCAACGTACTTTGCAAGCTGACTCTCCAATGTTTTCTTGAACCTTTCTATCATTCCATCTGATTGTGGCCAGTACGGTGTTATTTGGGTTTTATTGATGCCAAGCAGCTGGCACAATTCCTTAAATAGCTTAGCTTCAAAATTGCGCCTTTGATCAGAATGAAGCTCGCCCGGTACTCCATAACATGACACAAACTCACAAACTAAAACATCAGTCAGTGTCTTAGCTTCCTGGTTGGGAATCGGAAAGGCCTCCATCCATTTGGAGAAATAATCTCCCATAATGAGCAGATATTTGTTTCCAAAATCACTAGCTGGCAATGGGCCCAAAATATCTAAAGTCAGCCTTTCCATAGGTGCACCAGAAACATACTTCTTCAACGGGGTTTTGTTTTTCCGCTGAGGTCCCTTTCTTTTTGCGCAAGCATCACAGCGAAGGCACCAAACGTCCACATCTCTATGGCAGTTTACCCAATAGAACCTTTCCCTCACCTTAGACAATGTTTTAGAAATGCCAAGATGTCTGGATGTCAGCACATCATGGAGCTGATGCAGAACTTGCTCTCGTAATGACTTTGGGACGACCAGCTGTAAACGCACTTGATCAAGGTCAGAGTTTTCAAACTTATGATAAAGCACTCAGTTACACAGCACTAAGGAATCCCACTGAGCCCAGTAGGCTTTAACTTCAGGCCCAGAAAGAGAGACTTGCTCCCACTTAGGTCTCCTCTTTTCTTAACCACTGGATAATATCACGTAGTGCTTCGTCTCCCAGCTGTGCCTCTCTTAACTTGCTATCCTCTTAGCAAGCTGCTCGAGTGGTCCCGCCAGACTCACCAACGCCCTTCACCTGGGGTTGCTTTCAACAGCGATGGCTGTTGGGTGCTGTTGTCAGTACTGCTTCGCCATGAACTTTTAAAGAAAATCTCTGAAACTGGCCATCAGCTATCTCCCCTTCTCACATTTCTTACAACCGGGGCAGCACAGAAGCGTCTTGACAGAGAATCTGCATTTCCATGTTTAAGACCAGGCCGGTGTTCAACAGCGAAGTTATATGCCTGAAGCTTCTCCAGCCATCTAGCCATCTGATCTTTAGGGTTTTTGAAATTTAGCAACCACTGCAGAGCTGCATGGTCAGTCCTTAAAAGCAACTGACTCCCGTACAGGTAAGGGTTGAAATGCTCAACTGCGGCCACAACTGCTAGGAGTTCTCTTCTTGTAGCACAATAATTCACCTCTTGTTTGGAGAGTGACCAGCTGAAATAGGTAATGACGTGCTCACATCCTTCATTCACTTGGGAAAGAACAGCTCCCAATCTACTCTTACTTGCATCTGTGTCCAAGATATATGGCTTGCCTGGGTCCGGGTAAATCAGCACAGGAGAAGTCTGCAGGGCACTTTTTAATTTGTAAATTATGCCACTTGACATTCAGAATTCCAACTGAATGCACTATTCTTCCAGGTAAGCTTATGCAACGGCCTGGCTACTTCAGCAAAATTGGGAACAAATCTTCTGTAATAAGAGCACTGTCCGATAAAAATCCTCACTTCTTCAGAACTTGAAGGAATGGGCCATGTGTGTATAGATTCAATCTTGGCGGGATCCGGAGAGACTCCCTCTTTTCCAACATGTCCAAGGAAATGGACTTTCCTTTCAAAAAGGACACATTTCTTGGATTTAGCTTTAAATTGGCAGCCCTTAACTTGTGAAAACCTGCTTTGGGTGTCGAAGTCTGTGCCATGAACGATGTCATATATGTAAACTAGGCAGGTTTCTATTGGTAACTGCACAAGGACAGCCTCCATTAAACTCTGGAAGGTGGCTGGTGCATTGCACAAACCAAATGGTATCTTCTTGAATTGCCATAGACCTTTACCAGCGGAGAAAGCAGTCTTTGCCCTGGTCGTCCATCTCTACTTGCCAATACCCACTCTTGAAATCCAAAGTGGAGTACAAACTCAAACTGGACAAAGAATCCAAAGTAGAAGCCAATCTAAGGAGAAGATAGGCATCCTTGCAGGTGCTTATGATAGTCCACACAGAATCTCATTGAGTCATCTTTCTTCCATACAAGGACAATCGGTGAACACCAGGGACTCTCTAAAGGTCCAATTACACCTTGCCCTTGCATGTTGGCAATGGCTTCTGTCGCTTCCTCCATCCATGACAGCGGTAGATGGCGTGGCTGCTGTCTAATTGGTACCGCATCCAGTTTCTATTTGGTGCCTGACCACATTGGTAGATCCCAAGTCACGTGGTCCCTCAGAGAATAAATCTTTAGACTGTTCACAGTCCCCTATTTTCCCATGTTGTTGTTGTTGGGGATAAAGACCCCAACGCCCGTCACCACAGGCATTTTGTTCTCTCCCCAGCTTTCGCTCGCCATGAGAAACCAAGATGGCGGCCCGGCAAACTCAACGATCGACCTCTACAACAACACAGGGAAAAAGGGGACTGTGAACAGTCTAATAGAACTTGTTCTGACTTTCTCCTCCTTGGTCCAACCATTAATCTGGGAAACAACTTCAAATTGGGCACTGTAAGCCTCCCAAGGTGTGCTTCCGTCGTACGCAGATCGGCTTGGTCGTCCTACAAGAAGAATTCCCGCTAACCACGGGAGAACGAACAGCTCCTTCGAATGTTACTCTACTCTACCCAAACTCGATCTTCTCATTCTCCATCTCCCTTTTAAAGCCAACTTCAACTCTTCCAGTGCTAGAAAGTTGTTTCTCTAAACGTTCCAAATGTCCTCCCAGTACATTTTGTAGCTTAGGTGTTCATTTGTGCAATCATTGTGCACTACATAATTTATATAGGTGTCCAAAACTTACTTTTACGCTAACTTATTTCATATACATTATATATAACAATCATTTATCTAATTGTATTCACATAAGAACTCAAAACATCAATAATGTTATGATAAAATACAAGTCCATCTACAAACCTTATCCGGAACCACTCCAAAACTACTCACTCGATGCTCTAAATTAATGCATACTATTTCGAATAACTAAACTAAAGGCATACCGGTACATTATTCTTAAATCACTGACACAATGTCATTAATGACCATTGACCGTAACTCATGGTTCGCAACAACACTGACAAAGTCGTTAACGACCATTGTCCGTAATTCATTGTTCGTAACAATACCTTTACAAAATAGTTGTTAACTTCTAATAAGACACGATTTAGGAAAACATTTGATAAGGAATATTAACGATAAAAGCATGATGTTTCGCTGCATTGTATTATTCACATTTTCACACTTTAGTCTTATATATAATACCTGTAAAACTTCCAACATTTGCATTTGAAAATGATGACATGGAGTCGTCAAAACATCATGCTTTTATCGTTAATATTCCTTATCAAAATAGTTGTTATCCTACCCTGGGTGCCAGACATTTTTTTGCGCGTTTTCCGGTTTCAAATCTCTCTTATGGCCCGCGTTTATTCCTCGCGGCCCGGGGCGTCGTCGGCCTTTGGCCGACTTCGGCTCCGGCCGATCTCAACGCGACGGAGAAATAAACCTCTGGTACCCAGGGTATTGGCATAAAGTTTAACTCAATCGAAGAGATAAATACACTGTACTGTAAATACTTACCCTTTCAACTACAAAACCTAAAGTAGGAAATTGACAGCTTCCTAAAAAGTAAATGAATGTACAAATTGTAAATATTATTATTACAAATGTACATGAAGGGTTTAAAATCAAATTAATATTGCTATTTATAAAAACTGGGATGTAAAAATGTGATTTTGTACAGATTATGTACAGACATGTGAACTGTAAATTACAATAATATGTGATATTACATACATTGTATCATTACAAAATCTTATTACAAAATTTAAACATAACAAAAATATTTAGATTTTGTAATAAGATTTAAAATTTATAACAGTCAGGTCTGATCTATATAGTATATCATATTTATTAGTAATACATAAGTTTTTATATGGCACAGTTCTGACACTCAATGCACCTTACAGTAATAAAATTATATGAAAAAAAAAAAAAATTGGCTGGCTTATTTACAACAATATTAAAAAAAAATTAAAATGGTACAATGTATCTAACAAAAACTCTCCCTGAAAAGAAATGTCTTTAATTTTGACTTAAATGCTTGGATGGTGTTGGCGGATTTTATGTCTTCTGGGATAGAGTTCCAGAGTTTCGGTGCTGAAGATGAGAAGGCGCGATCACCATACGTGACGGATTTGACAGTCAGAGGGGTTAGAAGTGAACGTTTAGAATCGCTTGGATCTTATCAAGCCTTACCATAACTAATAAGGTTATCACTCAAAACATTTGGAAAAACCTTCTGCAATCTTAAAGTCTGGAAGCGAGTGAATGCTGCACCTGCAAGAAATTAGAAATTTAGAAATTTAAATTTCATATCAAAAAAACATTCAGCTGTATAGAAATATGTTATACATGTACATGTATACTCAAACTAATGGATAGTTTCTACAAGGGTTAACATAATGAGTTTTCCTTCCAAAAAGTATGATAATATTCATTATTGACTTTGCGGCAGGACTCAGTACAAAGTGAATCACAACTTCACCCAGTAGTAAGAAGGTAAAGGTCTAGGTAAAGCCGCACTTAGGCCAAACTGGCCCACACTGCCAGAGCTTATCCCAATTTCCACTGCATGAAGCCTTAGCGACTAGGAGTATTGCTACTCCCCCTGGATGGGATGCTAGTCCATCACAGGTTATCTCCCCCCATCAGGAGTTTTGTCAGGTTGTCCTAACAGTTTGCTGGTACCCATTAATACTTCTGGGTGGAGAGAGGCACTGTGAGAGTTTTAAAAGTGTCTTGCACAACACAACACAATGACCCCGGCCAGCGCCCTAAGCCAGACGCTCGATGCGAAGTCCAATGCACTATTAAACCATTAGGCCATCGCGTCTCTCAGTAGTAATAAGAAGCAGAAGAAACACCTGTTGAAATTTGTACCTATTCTAAGGTCAAGCTCAATTCTAACATCCACTGCTTGTGACTGTAATGAATCAGGTTCAACCAAGTTCTGGGCAGCTCTTGACACTGATCTGAGATTAAAATATAATAATGTGACAATAATATCATAATTTGAAACCAACAAAGATAACTTTCCAAACTTGTGAGAAGTCCATTTATTTAGTAATGACCTGAGAATAAAACAACAGCTAGTCGACAAGATATTTTGTATTACACACAGGTAAAAATCATCATTTTATACTATGGGAGCCTTTTTCTTAAAATTAAATAAATATTAATTTAAGTGTCACTTACTGAGGAGTGATTTCAGAAAACCTTGCGCACGGTAAAGTCGGATATTAGGACGAACTGAAAGACATGAATTATTGCATTGTAAGAATATTGTATAGACATGATAAATTACATTAAATTTTATAGTACTGTTGTTATTAAATAAAGCTTAAATGTATAATCGTGTCCTACTCTACATTATACTGCCAGATTATTAAAGATGATTTACTTTATTCTACCTCCCAAACGTTATAAATTCTAGAAATATTGACCAGCATAGATAGAAGTGGGAGACACGGTGGCCTAATGGTTAACTCGTTGGATTCTGGATAAAGCAGTCTGGGGTTCAAGCGCAGGCCAGGATCATTGTGTTGTGATCTTGGGCAAGACACTTATTACTCTCACAGTGTCTCTCTCATCCAGGAGTATAAATGGGTACTGGCAAATTGTCAGGGCAACCTGACAAAAATGCTGTTAGGAGAGTAACAATACAGGTTCCTAGTCACTTTAATCATGCTATGGAAACCAGAGTTATTTTGCACCAGCCTGGTAAGCCACTTAGGCTTGTAGATAGACTTTAATTTTTAAACCATAGATTGAAAGACAAACTAAAATGTGAAAAAAATAACTAAAAACATACTGCTTTGGCAAACATCAATGACTTCAAACCCAATGTTTTCTCCTTCTCTGTCACAATCAGTCCAGATAATCAACACTTGACAGCCACGCACCTCTCGCTCCAAAGTCCTCTGCAGAAATTATACAACTTGTTCAGAAGAGTGAAGGAAACTGGTAGTACAGCCGAACTGACACTATTTTAGCAATTACTAAATTGACAGTAATGAGCAATTTATTCATTTGATTCTCTGAAGATTTAGGATTACAATGTACATCAAATTTGTATTATACATGTAAACTTCCTGTAGTCCAAAAATAAAAGAAATATTTAATTATTAGATATTTATTTTATTTGTTGACTATATATAGGAAGTTCATTTTAAAAGAAAAGGTGTTCACATTCATTTATGAGTTCTCCTGCCACAGGGAGGTTGCACAAATAACTTTTCAGGGATCATGAGCTAGTGTTCACTTCAGGTACAATGTAGGTCTGTTGTCAATAGGGACCTTCAGATCCGAGAATTATTATTTTATTATTATTATTTTTTTATTTTTTTATTTATTTGCAACACAAAAGCACTACTTACAATACAAATATGTACACTACTTATAATTACGATGTGCGATACTTACACTACATGTACTTACAGTATACATGTAAGTATCGCATTGTATTATGTAAAGTAATTGCAAAAGTTGTAATTTGTACTCGTTCTAGGATCTGAAGGTCCCTAATGTGTAATACCCAAGATAAATAAACCACCTTGAAGGCTATTAGTGTTTTTACATAGTAATTATTATTATTGCACTTACTTTAATGGGGAGATAGTTTTCACCAACATGTTTTGTAACTGGAGCACTGAACAGAGCTACAGGAGCACAACTGTGCCTGAAAAATGGAAGAAGATGAGAACATCAATGACAAACATTTCTCATTCAGTCTGTAATCAAGAAAACATTGAACACATTATTACATGTACCACAGTATTTATAATATTATAATATTTCAACCATCATGTAACTTGGAAAAATATTTAATGCTTGACCACTACAAAAAACTTTTTTTTAGGATTGTTATTTTAATGTACAAAAAACAAATTGCTGGTGATGTACATGTGGTGTACTTACCACTTTTGGTGACTAGCTGTGAAATCTAAAGACATCATGTGCCCAGACAAAGATGTCATCACCATTTTGGCATTCTGTGTTAATTTAATATAAAGAAGACGAAGAACATTTAACAGCAGCAACTATGCAAACATTGTTATCAATCAAAACACTATCCTATCTGGACCAATGATGGTCCTGTTGGGCTGTGCTATAAATTATCAGTATATGGATGTTGCCATGATAAATTTGATGTGTACATCACATGTACATGTATGTACATTTTGTACCATGTAAACATAGAAACTGAAAGATAATAATAATTTATATATAGGAGAGAGAATAGTATTATTCTATTATTATTGCTATGCCATGCCGTAGTGGTGATTAAAATTAACCTCACTAACTCAATCCCTGCAATCAATGCAGCCACTTCTCCTGTGATTGACCTGACATCTATTAAAGGGTAAAATTCAAATTTCATGCCACACCTGTGGGTTGCCAATATACTGAATGCATACATGTACTAGATGTTATGTTAATTTGCGCGATATTAGTTATGAATTATTATTAGATTGTCCAAATCCCAAAGGTGATCTAAAATGATTGATCAAAGGAGAAACCAAAGAAGAATGCATGCATCACATTAATTTTTTATACTCACACTTCCCAAAATGTTGTAGTCAAATTCATAAATCTTGTTGAACTTTGAGAATCCTTCCCTCTGTGAAAAGGAAAAATAGAAAGTGACTGGTGAACTGCCAAATTTTCATAACTAATGTTAAACTAAATGTATGGCAATCACTAAAGAGTTAATTATTGATATTTCAAGTTTGGGATTGAAAAGTGTTGATGGTGTATTTGCATGTACTGCAGTAGTTTAAGAATACTACTACTGTAAAAGGCAGTACATTGAGTAACTGTCCAGTGATGGGAAAGCCAGGGGGTAGTCTGAAAACTGGGCCCAGTTGTTCAAAGGTTGAACAACGCTATCCACCGGATAAATCACTATCCAGTGGATAACCAGTGGCAAAGTAAACTACATGTAACCTATCTACTGGGAAGTGAATGTGATTTATCCAATTGATAGCGTTATCCAACCTTTGAACAACCAAGCCCAGATGTTGTCAACCTATAGTTGTTGTTTTTTGTTGTTTCATTGATCACTTCCAATATTGTTAGTACAGTCAACTCTCTCTAAAGCGACCACCCTTGGTGCACGAAAAAGTGGTCGCTTACGGGAGGTGGTCGCTTAATATTTAGCATGTTTGTGTGCCAAGTAATGGCACATACCCTAGATACAAACAATTTTAATTCCGGCCAGATGTAGTTCACTTCTGCATGTGTACTACCCAATTGAAAGTGTTCTTAGCAGCCGTTATCTGGGATGTCACGCTACTCTCCTCTCCTAGAGAGGAGAATTGCATAATGACACTAACAACGGCTGCAAAGGAGACTACCCATTTTAAATTAATTTAATTAAGCTTAATACATGTAGCTATTAATTTAAATAGCTATTAATATGATTATTTAATATAACTTATTGATGTTGCTACCACGTTACATTAAAACAATAATATTAAGAATAAGACTTACATGTAACCTAAGCTTAATTAATATTATAAAGCTATTAACATTTTCCACGATGTTTTGCTAGCTTGTATAAGCTCAATACCTACCCGCAAACTTTGTCCTCGAGACATAATTCTGGACAGTTCCTTTGCTGCATCATTTTTCTCAGCAACATTCAAGATACGTAATGGTCGCATTATTAATCCTCTCTGCCAAAGCCTTCTCGAGCTCCCGAATAACACAAGTAGTTCCCTGCTGTATCTAACATGCGCATTCACAGATGAACGATGCAGCAGCGACAGTTTCGAAAGAACTGGGAGAAATGTCATTTGAGCTTATGACGAAGACAAGTGCCATAGCTTGCGAGTGGGCGGACTCTTCTTCAGTCTTCACCTTCACGTTTTAAGCCACAGCCAACTTGAAACATCCACTTTAGAAGTGTCCTTTTGATAAAAACAGCATTTTAATTTTGCTCTCACATCTTCCGCCATCTTTCAAATCATAGCGGTAAAAAATTGCTCCATTTGCAATGCACCATGGGAATAATCGAAACACCCTCGGTGGATTATGGGATATATTGATCCAAGATGGCGTCGAAATCTGTTTTTTGGAGAAATATATATTTTACTCAAATTCTCTCACACAGCCAAAATGACAGGGACTCTGTTTGTATTTCAACCTTCTTTATTTCTGAGTAAATAGGCAAAAAACTGAGAGGCAAATCCAGCCTCATCAGAAGCTTTCAGCCTTGATGTTGTCTACATCGAGATCGCAGAAGCAAAATTTTTCTGAAAATAGTAAGGTTGCTGGAAAATTGAAATCAAAATCTGCATCGCCCACTCCTAGAAAACCCAGTACGAGACAACCAGAGGAGAAACGAATCCAGTCTTCATCCAGTGAGAGGGAGTCAGGGAGGTTAAGTGTGCAGGAGATTGTAAGTACCTAGACTGTTTATAAATTTCAAGAGCAAAAAATTGTTTGCAAATAAGATTTAAGCTTACATGTAAGCTTAAGTAATTTGTGCTGTAGACCTGATTTTTGTGTAATAATTTTGTGCATAACATTTAGATCACTGCATACAATTACCAGGCAGGTACTGTGCATAGTGTGAATGATCAGAAAGATTGAATCAATATAAATGGTACAATTCAAGTGACTGTAATTTTACTGAAAATATAAACACTTCTATTATTATCCTGTACATGACCATGTATAAAACTTTATAAAATTTTGGTCATATAATGTGCGCTCTGATTGGTCAATTCGAGTTCATCATCAAGTTATAATGCACACGGCCTACGTCACAAGTTTGAGCACTTGCAATTCCATGAACATTTTTTGAAGGAAATAGTAAACTTGCCCCTCATGCCTTGTTGAGTTATATAAGCACTTGGAATTTTTAAGAACACTCGAGAAGTACGAGAACTACTCTGCCACATTTTTCTCAAGGCACTTCTCTCATGTTCTTAAAATCCCTGCGTGCTTATATAACTCAACAATACACTCAGGCACGTACGTTTACCATCCCTTAATAAAGGTGTTTCATGGCTGATTCTGTCAATTTATATTTTTATTATGATTCATAATTAATCAGCTTGATAGATGTCAAGAAGGTGATTGTGGGAGAGTTTTTGAGATCAACCTCAATGGACAAGCCCTGGAACAAGTTCCAAACCTGAATGAGGTTAGAATATGAATCCAGCTTGAAACATTTTTGGCCCTTCAGGGCTAAATACTGAGTTCACCCACAAGGGGGGAGGTCCCCCAGCCCCCGGGACCCTCCCCTAGATCTGCCACTGAGTACAGCTGGAAAGTACCATATTAACCCATTGGGACTTGGCAAAACTACATCCTTTCCAAAGGGTTATGCTACTGGTTCACCATGGTGTGACGAAAACCTAAACCTCTTCCTAGACAAATGTGAACAAACGCCACAGCAAAGAAGTCACGGTATTAACAGCTGACAAGAAGAAACAATACTGATTTATATTTATTACCATTGTTAAACAGTTTCATTAACCTCTCAAAGGAAACTTAGAAATTGTATGAGTTGTTGCAGTGTAATTTTTTCTTTTTTGAAAATAGCTACTGACATTGGAAAAAGCCTCATGCTATAGACGATCTTTCCCTTGTTTGGGTAAAATTAATAATTTATTATAATAAATTATTTTTGTCTCTTTTATTCCAACATGCAGTTTTCCAAAACTGAAAATTCTTGACCTGGGATGCAATAAAATAAAACATGTGTCACCAAGTGACTTGGAGAAGAATTGTGTAAGTAAAATTATGTTTCAATTTAATAATATTTTCTTTCTGTTCAACACCTTTCCTGCCAAAGTTCCCATCTTTTGTCCACAATGCATTGTGGCTCATAAATTCAAAATATTACAGCCGGATAGTGTCTCCAAGCCTTCATGATAAGTTGAGTGGGAATTCTCCAAGTCCCTTCATGCCATACTGTTACCACATGGGCTTGTAAACCCTGAAACAACCTCTCCTTACGGACGCCTCTCTATTACGGACAGTTCCCTTGATCCTGGCAAAATGCCCAAAATTGTATTCTTTATAAAGAAAACCTCTATAATACGGACCCTCTCTAATACGGACAACGAACACTCAATCTCGTCCCCAGAGAGAAAATTCATATTAACTTAACCGGACACTCCAGTGATAACAGTTCGTATTCGATACAATTTTCCTGTTTGTGGTTACAGATCAAAGTTAATTTGTCCATACAATAAAAGGAGCATTTTTTTTCCAACCAGTTTTATCAACATGTTATCGCCATTTATCATCGACATTTCATATCGTTTGTGGAGCCTTTAAAGTGACGTCATATTCATGACCTCTATAATACGGACACCTCTCTAATATGGACACTTTGCTCAGTCCCTTCAGTGTCTGTATTAGAGAGGTTCAACTGTATTGTGTATCTATATATTTTATAGGTTAAAACAATACATTTCTTCAAAAAGGAAAATCACCAACATGCCTTTTTCTTATATATTTTCAATAATATTTATTGCACATCAGACTTAGATTAATCATTATTTTTACTCTCATTTATCTACACTGAACATATATTTCTTATGTTTAGGATCTTCGAGAACTGAAACTTTATGCAAATGAGATTACAGAAATAAGCGGTTTAGATCGGTGAGCCAGTCACTTATTACATTAGTATAATTATGTACAAGTAATAATAATAACAACAATGACTAAAATAATAGTACTGGTACCTACCAGTATTATTCAACAAATTGTAACACTGTCCAAATATGGTTTATGATGCACTCAATATCTGTCGGCCATACTCAACAGATATCCTGCGATATACGTAATTTCATACGCGCGCGGTAAAATGTTTCAAGTCATTTCTTGAAATAAAAGTGGAAAGAGTATTTTTTTTAGTTGTGTTTATCAATTTGTTGTCTGAAAACAATAATCCTGCTCAATCTTGTGGAATATCGCCTGATTTTAGCCAACTCGGCCTATGGCGGCCTTCGACCTTGTCGGCCAAGTATCAGGCGATATTCCACGGGATTTCGCAGGATAATTGTTAAGTATTTGTTTTCTAAAAATTGTTAACAAATAAAGAAGCCAAAACCATGTATTATACTGTCATAAAACACGACGGGAATTTGAGAACACGAGAGAAATTTAGAAAACACGAGCCGCAGGCGAGTGTTTTCTAAATTTCTCAAGTGTTCTCAAATTCCCGTCGTGTTTATGACAGTATAATACATGGTTTTGGCTTCTTTATGTGCTTTAAAATATAGATTTAACGCGCACGAAACGATAAAACACGGCTTTTCTATGATTTATACTCTGATAAAACATGGTTTTTAACCAATCAGAGCACGCGCATTTTCCAGTCTATGTTTTAAAAGGTAATATAATAATAATATTATATAAAATATAAATACATGTAGCTTCATGTAGCTTCATGTACACATGTAATAGGCGGATAGCAAATATACATGTATAAAGGTATCTAATAGCTAATTTAAGTGAGAGCAGTGAAGGTTCAGAAACAATTGAGATAAGGTGATCAATCAATTACATTTTCAGAATATTTCATGTTTTACCCTCGGTAAATGGATGCCGCAAATTATCATCTGTTTACTCAGGCTATTTCATGCTTAACTTCGTCATTCTTTTTTCTCTCCATAGTTGTAAAGAACTAAATAATCTTCTTCTTCAACACAATAAAATAAAATGCATTGGTAAGATTCATGTTCAGCAACGTGTACAAGCTCAAGATGATTATTATAAATTATCTTTACTGATTTGCCTTGCATTTCTTTTAAAGTTAGTTCAAGATAATTAATATTGGTACATGAAGAAGACATCCCCATAGTTGGTGATTTTCTTTATTCTCATTGCACGTCTGCTTGACAATGTATTAAATGAAGGGCTGGGGCATAACCATCCTATATTGACTTTTCGGGTCATTTTAAATTTTTGCATGTGGTCTTCAATTTACTCGACAAACATCGGCTCGCATTTTTTTTCGCTAATTTCCTCTTCGTTTTCGAGAAATAACGTATGCAAAAACACGTCGGCGCACTTTGCAAAGAAACCTTTTGTTTCTCTAAACAATGAAAACTCAGCCAAGTGCTAAAAACAGCCGCCGTACATTAAAATGACCCGAAAAGTCAATATAGGATGGTTATGCCCCCAGCCCTTCAAATATTGTAAGAAGAAATAAGGTATTGGTCACTCCTGAGAATTAAAGGGTGCAATAATATTAGTTTTGGCTTTTCTTACCTCAAATCATTTATTTCAGACAAGCTGGGCAGAGAAACGTAGCTCACCAAACTTTATAAGCAATTTTTTTGCTTGTGCCCAAACCAACTTAGAATAGTTCCACTAAAGTTGTATATGATTTACTTTTCTTTTGATTTGTTCTCAGGCAAAGGTCTACAGCATGTGAGAAAACTCAAAGTGTTGAGACTTGATAACAACCGTCTGTCCAAGATTGATTACAGAGAAATCGGTTTGCTGTTCACAAATAACTATCCTCGATATTAGCTGCAATAATATCACAGATATTTCTGTAAGTTGACAAAATGTGTGTCTTGATACCTCTGGTGTGAAACTACATCAAAATAATGTTTATCTCCAAATGTGGCTATTGAAATTAGGCAAAGTTAATCTTGAATCAATGTAGCCAGCAGTTTCTCCCTTTGGAATATTTGCAAGGATTTTGCAGGATGTCCTGAAATTGGCATCACGTTCTCGTCACATTTTGCGCTGATCCTTGCAGATCAATGTACAGTGTTGTGCTTTGCAGATCAATGAGCTGATCTTTGCTGATCAATAAATTATTAAGGTGAATCTTTGCGGATTCTAGCTCCTGTCCCTCCCTCCCTATTGGTCTGTGGGTTAGGTAAGTATTTCCACTGAATTCCTTTCAGTGTGCTGGTGCCAGTTGGAGGCCGCTTTTAGGGGTGGTTCCCGCTCGCAGGGTTGCCATGGTTACCTCCCTGCTGTACCTGAATTGCATCAGGCCCCCTGCCAATCATTTAGGCACCAGTTCCCAAGTTCATCTATTGATGATGAGTTTAAAAGACCTGTAAAAAATGTAATTATCTCAGAATTCACCAAACCCCCATTTGTCCAACACTCAGGACATCAGTTTCCCAGTCAGTCATTATAATAATAGCCTATGAATAGGCTCCATGGTGGGGAAGGGGTGAAAAGAAAACTGCAAGCGAAAGTGAGCTGCGTGAAGCCTTGGAGAGAGAGAAAGGGACGACAGAGCCTATAGACATTCCTTTGAAGCCACCATTCCGCCCCCTTGTAATTAACCTGTCAATGAGCTGTCAACAAGATGTGATTATCTTGGTTGGATGCATTGGAATGTAAATAGCTCGTGCACGTACATTTGTCGGAATCACTAATTAAATAGCCTGTTATGAAAAAAGCGATTTTCCTCCAACAAGCCGCTGCAATAAGCCCGCTTTGAATGAATTACAATGACAGGCGTTTCTAAGATCTGTAGCACTTCACTGGCCGGCTGGAATAACACATTCGGCAAAGCAAAACACAAAATATGCAAAGGCCCCCAGAGAAAACGGCTCGCTCGGCTCAATTGATGAACAAATACAGTCAAAAATTGGTGTGAAGGTTGTTATCTTGCGATTTCTGCAATGGATTTCACGCCACGCGAGGGCTAATTTCTTTCTCCGATTCTTCTTCACTTAAAACGATGTCAAATGCTTTTACTGTCAATGTCAATCTCTTCCAATTCCTTCATGATTGAAATCAACGGCGTTCCGATTTTGCGATCAGCCTGTGAGTAGTTTGCTGTGCAAATACGATTTCATGGCCCGCCGCGTAAGGTCGCGTCAGCGAAATCGGGATATCATTCAAACTTGTCAACAATCAGTGATCTGACCAATCGGAGCTTGCACCAATCTGGTGCATGGAATGGCGGCATCAAAGGAATGTCTATAGGCTCCGTCGCCCTTTTCTCTCTCTCCCAGGCTTCATGCAGCTTGCTTCGCTCACATCCAGGCTTCGCGCAGCTCGCTTTCGCTCGCAGTTTTCTTTTCACCCCATCCCCACTGCGGAGCCTATTTATAGGCTATTTTAATAAATAATTTTATCTATCATATTCATAAAACATCCTCTGCTATTTGCAGGCTTTGAATGCCCTCCCAGCACTTGAGGAGCTTGATTTGTCAAATAACAAAATCAGCAAAATCCCTGATCTAGGAAGATGCAAGAAAGTAAGTACTAAAAGCACTAAGTCAGTTCATATTGTTTGTCCTTTATTGTACCCTGCAATATAATTTTCACAAAAAAGTTTTTAATTGTACAGTTAAGGGTTGTTATCAATTTTGTTTAGATTCAGGAGCTGGATATCTCCAGAAATCAAGTCTCAGACTTATCTGGATTGAGGGGTCTCTCTAACCTATCTGTAAGTATCATTCAAACAATATGAAACATAGATTTAAACGTTTAGTCATTTGTCACATGATGGAGTCACTTTGAGGTGTTGATCATGACATTTCGACTGCTCTACTGCTAGTCGTCATCAGGTGATGATGTCGATTGTTTACGTGTCACTATATGTAGCACGTTGGTTCGCTGCTATTGGTGCATTTAGATTCTCATAAAGGAAAAAGGAAAATTATCATTCTGTCTAGAATAATAATGGAATCATAATGAGGATCGAAATGCACCAATAGCAGCGTGCTACATATAGTGGCACGTAAACAATCGACCTCGTCGCCTGATAAAGACTAGCAGTAAAGCAATCAATACCTCAAAGTGACTCCATCATGAGACAAATGATTAAACATTAATCTATCTATCAAACCATACACATACATATAACTTTAACAAAGATGAACAATAACCTCAACAATATGAAAACAGATGGAAACTTTTTATCATAAATATACAAAAATGTGGAGATTTTTTAAAGATGCTGTTTCCTGAATTAATAATACACTTGAAAAAAATACTCCATTCTGATTGGCTAAAAACGAGGGCAGCTTTCATGTAACACAAGAGTAACACGAGTGCAGAAAAGTGTAACACGAGTGCAAAGTTTTAATATGAATGCAAATTATAACAAAGATTTTTGAAGTTAGTACGAAGAAACACGGAGACCCCTAACGGCTGCCGATGGTCATATGAGGTATGCCGAAGATGGCTGAAGTCCACCCGAAGCCTTCCGAAGGCTTTCCAAGATCTTCTGAAGATCACCCAATGACTTCCGAAGATTACCCAACTCTATAGGAAGTTTTGCAGATACTTCCGGAAATATTACGAAGTTTTAGGAAGACCAAGGTCACCTCTGCCTATTAAGTAATAATATTGTTAAGTTAAACAGTTTATTTGTCATAAGTGTATTATTAAGACGGATTTCGCTCAACGTTCGAGCAATAAGTGCAATAATTAATTACTAAAAAACTACTCATAGCACGGTAACATTTTGAATACTATTTGAAACATATCACTTTAATTCACTTCTCCAAGTGACCCCGCAATTAAATTCTCAAGCATTCTCGAGAAAATTAATGTCAAACCTCGTAAAAAAGTGATAAAAACGCACGCCATTTTGTTTTGAACTGACATGAAGCGTCTTTTTAATTAAAATATGTAATGACTTCTCTCGCGGGGTCAGCTTGGGAGCTAATTTATCGATAATTTCTTCTTAACTGTATTCAAAATGTTACCGTGCTATGAGTATTTTTTGGTAACTTAATTTTTTGCACTTTTTGCTCGAACGTCCAGCGGAAATCGTCTTAACAAGTAATCATATGATTTTTCTCGTGCAATTTGGAATAAGTAAGCACTTGTTAATTTTTCAAAGACTACAAATAGCACTCTCCCTATGGAGCAATTTTGTTGGTCTTTGAAAAATTTACTTGTGCTTATTTATTCCAAATCATGTGATTACCTATACAAACAGAGTGACATCTCTCTTAAGGACGTTCGTGCCCAAATCTTCCCACGTTCAGATTTTTTTTTAACTTTTGCTCGTTTCGGAGATAAAGCGCATTGAAGACTGTAGTGTTTCTGGAAGCTTTAGTCATGTAAGGCGATATCGGCTTCATTGTTGTTAGCAAAAATTAAAGTAAAATGGAGAACTCTAGATAAGATGGATGTGATGATTTCAACACAAATAGGCCTATTAAGTAAAGTTTTGCAGCTGATATCATTCATTCAGGTAAAATTAGCCTTACAGAAGGATACTTGTAAGTAATGGACACCCGCATTCGTAGAAAAATTTGATCGCAAATGAGTAGAAAAAGCGAAAAAATCAAAACTTCTCACGTTCAGATTTTGTTTGTTTTTTTAAAATGGAGAGAATCAGTAAAGGAAGCGATCTATGAAAAGAAAAACAGGGGTCACCGTGCATCCAAGAGAATAAAATCCTCGCCAAGCTATTGAAGCGGCCTCCAGCACAATATTTGTCCAGTTCCATTCTCAGCACGCGCGCTGGATGCATGATGTGGCGTGCACGTGCAGCATAAATAGCGTGTGCAGTAAGGATGCGCACTAGCAATGGGCGCGAACGTCCTTAATGCACTCAATTCTTCCCCCAAGCGAGAGAAACATCTGAGATGACCTTTGATTTGTGGAATATGCACATTTTATTGTAACCAGTATTTTTTTTTGTCATTTAAAATAGGTATTAAGAGTGGAAAATAATCAAATAGCTACCATTGATTCCTTGGGAAAACTAAGGTAAAGGAAATTTTTATTGGAAATTATTAATTCTTATTAAAATGAAACAGAAGCTGTTTGTATGGTGTTATTGGGTCAGGTATCATTAATAATTTAAAGAATCATGAATGGTTTCCATAAAATACTGAAATTTTGTAATGGTTCAACAGGGGTCTACAAGAATTATATTTATCAAAAAACAAAATATCAGAAGTAAAGGTAAGCTTTTTCTACCAATGAAATGCATTATATTATTGTCACTCACTAATTAATTTAAGTTCTTGGTAATTATTATTTTTTCCTCCTATTGGTTTTCCAAACTTGTCAGCCAGTTGAAGAGCAAACAACCATGTATACCAGCAAATGAATAGCATGGTTGTGTGTTATTTTTTGTGATACACGCATATCTACTTTGCATTCTGCAACCACAGATCGCTTTGTATTTCTTCCTCAAGGTGCAACAAAATCAGGATGTTATTTTGCCATTCTTCTCTGTTGGTTTCACCAAAAATCTCATTCCATTGATTTTCAACTTCATTACTTACACAGATGTCTTATTGTTGTTTGTTTTGCAGTCCTTTGCCAGCCAGTTTTCTTCATTGGAAATCTTGGATTTGTCAAACAATGTCATAGCAACAATAGATAAAATGGTGAATATTGAAATAATCATTAATTTGATTCACAATTTACAATTCATTGATTTGACATTTAAAACACTTGGATAACAATAATTGTTTGAATTTAATTTTTTTCAGTTTGCATTGTCAACTATTTCTACGCTTGTGGAGCTAACTGTGGCAGGTAAGACTTACTTTCAAATCTTTACATGTATCACATGATAGTAAACAGACATTTTCAAACTTCTGAAACACCACTGACTGTGACATTTTTTTTGTTAAAAACAACATAAGATGTCAGTCGAGGATTTAAATTAAAGTGTCAAAGGTTGACTTGTGTTAAGGTTACATAGGATGTTGAAATAACATTGGTAAGAATTTGAAATTTCCAATTATTATTTTTTCACTGTTTTTAATTCAGGAAATCCTTGTGAATCTGCCGACACGTTTAGGTAAGTCATTAATGTCATAATATGATTCAACAAATCAACTTGCCAATAATTATTCTTATGAAGTGACATGTTTAAAATAGCATAAATATAACATCTTTGTAAAGAAACTGTGACTACAACCTTGGAATACTTTCTTTCACCTGATTTTTAAAATTCTCACTTCTATTATAAAACAATCTTCGTCTACTTCTGGGCATATTACATTGACTGTTATTGAACTAGGTCAACTAGCATGAGGTCCGTATTGGGAAAATATTGGTCGAGTTCCTAAGAAGTAAGAAGTTCTCGCCTCTTCGTTCCCCATCATCTTGATTAATATGCCGAGCAAAATCTGGGGAGATGGAGTACCAAGCCTTTGAAATGTTCAATCTTGTTTTTGAAAGACCCTCGGCATATATTTTTATCAAGAAGGCGGCTGTTTGAACGCGAAAAAAACATACGCAGTTTTCGTTTTTCAGAAAGCATTACCCATTCTTGGGGGGGCAACTGCCCCCTTGCCCCCCCCCCCCCCCCCCCCCCCCCCCCGCTAGCTACGGCCCTGCATGACTAGCAGTAAGGAGAATTGATATTTTGAGCTTGGGAATGCATTAATGAAATGCAGAAATGTCAACTAACTTTAATTCACATTACTGTCATTCTAAGTTGTTCCCATATCCTTTCTTATCATCTTCCTCTTTTAATAGTTGTCATCGTCAGATATTTCAAAAACTGCCATCACTGGAAATCCTTGATAAAGTAAGTTGTTGCAATTCCTTGTTGGTCAATGTCTGTCACAATTTTGTGTAGTGAGTCGTTTTTCCGGCACCGACATTTCGGCACCAATCGCTCGGAAATACAGGGCGAAATCCATTCGACCATAAAAGCTGAAAATTTCGGAGGGATGCAAATTTTCAGTGGTAATTAATTATCCAGTCGACGCAAAATGCCGGAAATTACACAAGAAAATAAAATGGAACTGAAAGTTTCAAATATTCGGATACATATATTCGGAAGATATAATTAGAAAGGACTCTTTGAACTTTGAAGATGTAATAAATACTCTATGTTGAGTGCAAATAATGATAACAATATTGGACATTTTGTCACGCAGGTGTCACGCAAGAGACCCAGTACAGGCCAGTCACGTGCACCACCTCCTATGAGACCGATGACTGCTTCACACGGTACTCACTTTATAATAGAGTGGTTTTCTTCTTGAGCTCATTGAGTTTAATATTAATGTGTTCTTTTTATTTTGTTTTCTCAAAGTTTTGAGTTCCAGGCAAGTCGAGGAACAAATAAAAGCTATTTTACATGAACAAACATCTTTTGAGGCTTCTATCGCTTCACGGTGAGTAGTAGTGCTGCCAATGTCGGCCAAACTCATTTCTTACAGCACTTTTCAAAAGTACACGGACTCAACAACTATTCACTCATTGTGGGTTTTTAAACTGCTTTAATTGTACTCCTAATATATCAAACAGGAGAGACAGTGTTTCATCACATTTCCAAACACCGGGAAGGGAATTGAAATGCGACGCGCAACGGAGTATTTTTGATGAAATTCTAGGTATTTGGAAATGTGATGAAACACTGTCTCTCCTGTTTGTGATATATCTTCTCAATCGAAACTAAAACTAAGGAATAAACGGAGAAATGAAATCAGCGAAAACCTATGATATCCAAACCTCCGGTTGCAATTTTCTTTGTTTTAACTTGATGAATTATTAATGAGTTTGAGAAAGTTTTACAAAGCCTAGCGACGAAGTTAGTGTCAGTGGCCAAGGAAAGAACATTCCTGACACAAACTGAACTCCTCTGCATTCCGTGTTCATTTGAATACCTCTCCCAATGTATCTGGTAGTTTTTCTTGCCACAAATTCTAGGAGCGCCGTGACGTGTTTTGTGTTCCAATAGTACACCGAATGGCAAGAGGTAGATATGAAGCGGCGCAAGAACAATTAATTAACCTGACGTTGTAGAAGATATGTTTTGTCGTTCGTTTTCAGCCCTTTCGAGAATTGTTTTTCTAATTGTTGTTGTATGGTATTCATCTCCCCTAGGTTTAGCATCGTAAAAGATTTGTTTGATACTCTACCCTTGCAATTAAACACCGACTCGCGTGACCAACCATCAACAGGTATGATAAAAAGAGGTTATTCAGCGGAAAGTTGTGTAATACGACTGGGTATTAAAAATACCCAGCCGTATTACACAACTTTCCGCTGAATAAATATTGTTTATTATACGACATAATATCTTTCCTAAAATATAGGCTTTCAACAGTGTTTTCCGTAGCGCGCGGTCAGGGGGAAAGACCCGTGTAATACGGTCTCATATTTGCACTCGTTTTGGTGCGTATTCGCTCTCTAAAATGCTATGTCGTATAATAATACTTATAACATTCAAAATTGATTCCGCGGTTTTCGTTAGGCCGGGATGTTGCCCGAATCATGATGACGTAGTACTAGTTGTTGAAGAAATCCCGCCTCCGATACGGGACTGAGCCCGCGGTGTTCGTCCCCGAAGTTGCTAAGCAACATGACGTATTTGCTGGCACGATTGCTTTCTGGGTACTCGTGAGTGCTCGCGCTAGTTTCTGATTGGATAAAAATATTCGGAAACTCTTCGAGTGCTTCCACGAAGATTTGCCAAAACCAGCTGTTGTCCCCCGCGACTGTACTGCCATAAATGTTTTTCTGATGATTTTTATCTTCTTACTGTTTCAGGAGCGGCCATGTTTGATCCAGACTCAAGCAATTTTTCCCGACCGGGTACAGCTGGGGAGGAAAGACCAGCCAGTCGGTGCAGCAGGTCAGTGGGGAGGGGTGGGGGTATTTTGTATCTCGAAAACTGTAGATTGGTCAGGCCAAGTAAAAACAACGAGGATATATTACTAAGAGAAGGCACAAACAACTTTGTCACATTATTTGGATATGATGTTTGAAGCATTTCCACAGGCTGAAGATTTTCTAATTAGTTAAGCCCCTTCCACACGAGCAAGTTTTCCTTGACAAGGGACATTGACAGCAACAAATTAATTTGACAAGTGTTTCCTTGACAAATTTTATTTGCTCGTGTGGGCGATAAACAATTTTTCTTTGACAATTTTATTGTACAACAATAATATTGTACAGCGGATTATCATCTTTAATAGGACCCAGGTCGCGAGCAACAAGAAAAGGCCGCTGGGCATCTGGGATTCATTGTCATTTTTCCTTGTTGCACGTCCACACGAACAAGTTTCGCAATTTGGCAATTTTTCCTTGACAAGTGTCCTTGTTCAAAAACTGGCACGCTTGTTTTTCAACAAGGACACTTGTCAAGGAAAAAATTGTCAAATTTCCCTTTCCACACGAGCAAGGAAAACTTGTCAAGTGAAAACTTGTCAAGGAAAACGTGCTCGTGTGGAAGGGGCTTTATTGACAACTTTATGTTGGTTTTCCAAACTTAGCCTATCAAAAAGACAGCAACTGCACGTGCATTCGTGCAATTATATTTGAGGACTTTTCCGGCGTCCGGACTAATTAACTTGTTTTCTGATTGGCCAGGCAATGAGAAAACCAACATAAAGATGTCAACGTCAATCAACTGTTTCACTGTATTAAATTCAGCGTGATTGTTGACTTGTATTTTTTGTCACATTTTATTTTTTAGCCGCTCAAGAATCGCTCAAGCCAGAGCATTCGCCGCGGAACACTTTCACCCAGAACACAGCTGACACTTGTCATATATACGGCTTCTCGTGGATGGAAATATGTTTTATTCTCAATGTTTTCCTTTGAAAAAAAATTCACTGACGAGGTATCGAGAAGTCCTGGTTCAGTTAGGAAAGTACTATCCTGGCTAACTATTCGAAGACAACAAGAGTTTTCTTTGACTGAAAAAATATATATAGTGACGTCAAAGTTGCTGTGAAGTTCGTCGTTTTGCAAAGCTATCGAACTTGTACTTCGTACACGTTCAGTAGCAGATGTTTGTGTAAAGTACATTTTTGTAAATTTATGTTGTAAATAAACTGTAAAGTGAGTATTTAACCATGAGTCCCTCAGCAAAAAATACACTGAATTAGATACTACAAAATATATATTAGACGTCAATCCCCCTTTGTGCACTAAAGTATACAAGTAGTCTTAAAAAAGCAAACTTTTATTAACTGTCAAAAAACTCAAAACTCAACTTTCGGTAACAAAATGAGTTTCATGAATTTTGAAACCTAATTTTCATAATAAAGTACGTTAACATTGTATATTTGCATAAATGTCAATGTTCCACAAATTGACTGTCTTTATTGGAGTCAATATCTCGCACAATATGAACACAATACACTTGAAAGACACATCAACTCTGAAAGAGAAAAAAGAACAGAAAAATAACATTATATGAATTTATAAAGAAAGAGAATCTGTTTGACCAAAAAATAAACCAATTATACCAAGAGCAGCCAAATTAGGAAATTTGGGAGCTTAAAAATCGATGTCGCATGCCATTATAGAATGCAAAACAATCCGTATTTTGGTACTCATAGTCGGGAAAATCCCAGATGATCGAGGATTTCATTTTTCTCGATCGCCCCCTTCACTAGCACCTTGCGGTTGCACTTTGGTAGCTTGTTTGAAGACTTGAACCAAGCAGAGAGCTTTGCTACCATGATTGTTTATATTTTCATAAGTCGGGAATATCTTGGATGGTCGAAAAACAACAAAAGGAATCCACGATCGTCTGTAATTCTACCTCCTCATTTGCATATTCGAGATCCTATGAGATAGCGCATGCGTAGTGAAGATCATTACAGCGTTGCATTCGGTGAAGAAAGTCTAAAACATTTTCGTTTGCTGCAATCTGTAAAATACCATTGCATCTGTAATTTTCCCTACATTTGAAAACAAGGCTTTTATAGCATGAGCTCGTTGCCTAGTTACAGCCTCGTTGGCGAGAAAGGATTTGGAACGCTGGCTAGCGCCCTTTCATTAATTCGTCCAGCCTAGTACCCAGGCGTTCCCTCCCGCTTACTCGACGAGCGAGAAAGAGAACGACTAAGGACTAGGCTGTGCGCCATTGTCCAGCTCTTGACTACGCAAGAGTCAGTCATGCGCAAAAGAGAAGAGCTCAGAGGTTGACCAATTCGTGTATATGAGAGAAACTGTTGTGTCGATAGTAAACTATTACCGGATCACAAACGAAAGAAGCAAGAGACATACCTATTCGCCCTCATATGCATAATAGAAGCGCCATATGATATACTCCAACGTGTCGTTTCGAACTTTCAGACCCGGTTCTTTCCTCTGTTGCTTTTCGCGTTCAGTTGAAATCAGAATTCCACATGACATCATCCCATCGTCCGCGGCTTTTGTGTGTCGCTTACCACAGAAAGAATCAAGTCCTTGAGGCCAGGATGGAGATTTAGGGAGAGGCTCTGTGGTTGTCTGTTCTGGAATAGGCTCGTTTTTGTCTTCTTCTTCTACCGTTGATTCATCATCTGGGATAATCGAGCCCTCGTCGTAGCTGCTGTAACTGATTACTGATGTAGTTTCATCAGACTCTTCATCGTCATTGTCTTCAATCGATCTCATTTCACCTTCCATTTCCTTTCTCTTCATCTCATCCTTTTCTCTTTGCTGTTCAGCTAGTCTTTGTTCTCTCAGTTCATGATTAGTTGTTCTAAGAATTCCGGGTGAAAATAGTCCTTCTCTCTTGAACTTCGTGCATCCATCCCAAAAACGAATCAATTCCCTGGGTCCATGAAAGCGATCGCTTTAGGTTTCTCGTGTTGGGAGCTTTTCGTCCAGTTTCTGAACCGGATGAGCCGGTTTGTCCATGTTCGATAGCTTCTCTCTGCACGTCTCTAGACTTGTCCGTGTCGTTTCTGTTAGAATGTCGTCCATGTTTATCATTGTCCTTAGCGAGCCTGTCAGATCCTGGGTCAGTGTTGCCGATATCGCCGTTATTCAGCTCGGTGGATGAAATGCTCTGTTTAATGTTCCTGTCCTCGTCATTTAGAGTTGTCCATTCTGCTAAATTAAGCAGGTCTTCAATTGTCTTGGATTCGTGAACTGGCAAGAAAATCAAATTATAATAAATTTTTAATTAACTTGAATTTATGTTACTAAGATGAAGATATACTATAGCCTCCTGATACATGGAGACATTCCAGGCATCTTTTCGGCACCCTTACGCAAACACTAAATGGTGGTTTTATCAAAATGCCACGAATCAAGCGATTCGTCTTAGCTTCGTTTAATTTTTGAAACTTTTCGTAACTCTTCGGATCATTTTCTGAAATCTTCGGGCAAGCTTCGGAAAACTTCGGGCCATTAAGAAATTTTCGGGTGAGCTTCGGAAATATTTGCAAGACATCTCCTGGTGATCTTTGGAATTCCTCGCGGGGGTATGTTTGGCAACCTTTGTTGCCATGGAAATACCATTTGAGATTAATTGCACTGCTCTCAGCCAATCAAAATCCAGTAATTTTATTTGGCTGTTACTATAATGATGATTTTCACAGTCACTACTCTAATAATCTCACCTGGATTTTCAAAACTGAATGGCACGTCAAGTTGGCGAGTAGTTGGAACGCAACCAGTGAGAACTGACGACACAGTGGATAACAATCTGCGAAGTCTGCCGGGCTTTCTCTCCTGTTTTACCGAGCTTGTTTCATGAACTCCGTCTGCGCTGTCTGATTTCTCCAAGTTCTGCTTGCTGCAGCTGTTACCATGGTTACCAGATATTTCTGGTGATGCTGCAGATTCTTGCATGGAGACGGTTTCTTCAACCATGGACGCCGATTTCCCCGTGTTTTCAGCTCCATTCTCTTCATCCGAGCTTTGTTTACAAGAACCAATTTGAGATTCACGCTGGGAGGAAACTTTTTCCACATCAGTGCTGAACAAAATACCAGCGTTTGGGTCCCAGTTCTCCTTGTTCGTCCGTTGTGTCCCAGGCTCCTTCTGTTCTCTTTGTAGATCAGTCACGTGAGTACAGGAGTAACTCCGCTGACTGCTTCTCAACTCGCTCTGTTTGTCCTGGGCGTTGCTTGAAGTATTTGACTTTGTGAATAAACCAACAATGTCCTCAATTGTTTGTGATCCGTATACTAATAATAAAATAAACAAAAAGACTTATAGAAGTCTGCGCGCCAGATAAAATACAAATAACCGATCCTGGCGCGTATTTATAAAGTTTTCGTTATAGATATAGGGCGCGCTCTTATTGAAGAGTATAAAGTGATGAGTTCTATGCAAAAACGCGAAATAATAAGAAACGAAAACCAAGACCGTTTTTCGGAAGGTTTCGCAAAAATTACCGAAGTGTTTCCGACTGTCGCCGTCCAATTATTATAAACCGTCGGCGCTCCGAACACGTCACGTAACCGTCGGCCGCGACGGTGGCGTCACGTTACGTTTCTTAGCAACCTCCCGATAAACAAACTTCCGTCAATTTGTTTTCTTCCCTATGAGTCAGGGCCCGCGCAGCACTTTTTTGAGTGGGGGGCTATTGCGAACGCGTCAGCGTGAGCTATCTAGGGGGTCCGGGAAAATTGTGAATTAAGTCCTCTGAAATGGCTGGAAATGCATCTAAAATTAACAAGCGTGGTGCAAATTTTCAGCGCTTAAAAAGCCACTGTTTTTAATACAAGAATCAACATTTATTATCCGGTCTTGAAATTCAGAGAGAGTTGTCCATTTTTCGAAAAGCAATCAGAGATTTTTGTAGATATTTTCTTTCTAACAGCCAAAAGTCTTCGTTAATTATGCTCATTTTACCATGTGCGCTTGTCTGTTTGTTATCACGCAGGACTCCTGTGTCCCGCGATGTCCAGAGCTGTGTATAATTTTCAGTTTAAAGTATCTATGGCGATAAAATGCTGTCATAAAAACGTTTCTCTATAAAACGCAAGATACAACTGCTCAATAGCATATTCTTCGTTTTCACACTCGCTCCAGACCTTTCGTTCAAAGACCGCGCGCATTCGTTTGACAGACCAACGCAAAAATACGACTGTTTTGCAATCTAAATAGCATAAAGTCAGTCAACTCAAAGTTATCTTAACTCTTGATATTTGTTCAGTTGTAATCGCGTCTACTTTGCTAATGGTCATTGCAACGTTTGTCCGTTGCGATCTACTGCAGATCAAAAAGAAAATTTTATCACCAACTTCTGAAAAACGTCTGGAAATTGTTATTATTATTATTTTTTAGAAAAGGCCTGCGCGGTCCCTGATGAGTCTCGGCCGTCTCCCGCGCCTCCTCGTAAAACTCACTTTACTTTGTAATCTTCCAACAACTCTAAATTTTCAAAGCTGCGTTTCTTGAAAATTCAAAGTTCAAAGAAAATAATATTCACCTGGATTTTCAAAGCTGAAGGGAACGTGTCTTCGTTTGGGAATACAACCCACAGTGATGACTGACGGGAAGGCAGTGAAAAATCTCTGCACCCTGCCAGGCCGCAGTCGCTTGTTTCTTTGGCGGATGTTTCTGATCCGGTCAAATGTTCCCTAAATATAAAGAAGAAGACAAAAATGAATTGAGATGAGTTCAACAATTGTCGTGAGCGAATAGCTACTAAACATGACTCTTTTTTACAAAAAAATGTTGCATATAAAGAGAAAATATGTTAACGTACCATATTGGGAAAGTTGCTAATCCGCAGTCGTGGTAAATATCAAACTTTTTTCATATACGTATTCAGTTTCTTTTCTTTGTGCAAACTGCAACGCGTACGCTCTAAACTGAAAAACTCGCATGTAACAATCATTGTCTTGCTTTATGACGTTTGTAGAATTGACGCGCGCGCTGCTCGAGCGTGCGCGCGCGCGCGCGCGATGTAAACACGATTACTTTCCGAAAATTATTTATCAGTTTCGTTATTCTCTTTTATCATAAAGAAACACTATCTCGGAAAGCCTCGTACAATTATATGGGGTTAATATAATGTTGTAGTACATAATGGAAGAAAGCTGGCGATACAGGTCCTTTATAGCTATGCTAGTCATTTTCTGAATCTGTCGGATTTTTTCGGATTCTATCGGCCGCACTCGTGAGTGCTCGATGTTTCTGTCCTTGTGTGGATGCAGTGAAAATAAAACCAAAGTGAAAGAGAAGCTGAAAGGTGCATTACACAGAAACGTGGCATTAATTTTTTTAATCTCCTTTTGATGGGCCAAATTACTGTTGGTTTTCCAAAGTTCTCAGCCAATCAAAAAGCAAATGGCCCCATATCCAGAATCATTTAGTTTCGACTGACTAATTAATTGGAAAAGCAACGCAAAATTGGTGGAAATTAATCATAAACTTGTATCAGTATCTAAACGTTTCTGAGATTTGTGTTAATCTCGGTTCAAACGACTGTATCACTAACACCAACAAAAGCTAACAAGATACGATTAAAAGCAGTTGAACTGCTTAAAGTCCAGTCCCCTACAATATGGACCGTGTCAGAACACGTCTCCACAAAGAAAACCAAACCCCACAGAAATTAATAGTAGCAATAAAAACGTTAATGTGGTTGGAGGATAACTCCACGAGCCTAGTGCCTCACAACTGCCGGAGCTTATCCCGGATTCTGTAGCATAAACAAGCGACTAGGATTATTACTAGTCCTCTGGATGGGATACTAGTCCATCGCAGGTTACCCCCAGCATTTTTGACGCCGGTACCCGGCCATTTATACTGAAGCAGTGTGGAGAGTGTCTTGCCGAAGAACACGACACAATGACCCCCTGGCCAGCGCTCGAACCCAGACCGCTTGATACGCAGTCCAGCGCGCTAACCATTAGGCCACCTTGGTTACCGCAAAATATTATTTTCTTATTTCTGCGTCCATAAATTGTCTTTGCTTACCATCTTAGAAAGGGTCCCCCCCCCCCCCCGGGGGGAGGGGGTAATAGAGAGGGGGGCTTAACAAAGACTGGGGTCTTACTAGAGCTTTAACGGTACAATACAATACAATACAATACAATACTTTAATTTGACACTCCCCTCACGGGGCTTTTCAGTGACAATAAAATTACAGTACAAATTACAATTTAAATTATGATAAAAAAATTACTATGATAAAAATTACAATGATAAAAACTCGGATAAAATAAATTACTCCTAATTAATATAAGTGAAATTTAAAAGATGAAATAGTTTTAAGAGTTTTTAAGTTCGATGTAAGGTTATTCCAAATGTTCACTGTTCTATAATAAAAGTTCTTTGACCAGAGGCAGATTTAAAAAGGGGAATGTTTAAAAGCTGACAGTTCCGGGTCGCACGTTTTGTGATTTTGTTGCGGGTGATGAACTGATCGCTAAGATAGCGAGGCGCGCATCCAGTCATACATTTAAAGGCTAACACAGCGTCACGAAGGTAGAGGTGTTGTTTAATAGGGAGCCAGCGTAGTTCTTTCAATGCTGGCTTGATGTGGTCGAATTTCCTCGTTCCTGTGATGATGCGCGCGGCAAAGTTCTGGACCAATTGTAACTTGCAGATGTTTTTCCCCGAGCTGTTGGACCACACGGATGAGCAATAGAATAAGTATATAGAATAACGGTATAAGTGGTTCGTGTTCGTGACTATGATTAAAGCAGATGTTTACTTATGTCTTGTCTTTGCACCATCTTTTAGACTTTTTTAATCATTAATTGCAGGTAAATTAAACGAGGACAAGGTTTGTCAGCCTGACTGAAAGGAAAGGAAAGTTGCCAGTCAAATGTGACCAGGTTCACAAAACGTGACAATCATGAATTACTCAGCATAAATTTAGGATTACATTTACTAGAAGTTATTTCCTTCCTTTAATTAAATCTACCCACATAGTTTACCCCACAGGATTTGCATCAAGGATTTCCCTTATGTCACAAACACACCTAGTGTTAGAATCACAAGAATTTCCTTCTATTGTTTAATTTGTCATAAAAGAAAGTCGATTAGCTAGCTTAATTCAGTAGTTCAAAGTGTTCAAGACCTGCACTTTACCAGAGGACATCTTGGTCAAGAAAGTTCAATACTCTTTGTGATTCATTATACTCAGGATTAGGTATGTCACATTTGACCTTATCATGTAATGTCTAATAACATAGCTTTAGTTCGGTTTTACAGTTAACATGTACTTATCTTAAGTCAATTGTCTAGTCTTTGCTTGAATCCTTTGTTGATTCATGTCCAAATTGTAGAGTAGAATTCAGAGCACAAGTTGTATTCCTTTTACACTAAAGTTGATATATGTATTATGTTGCACAATACAGTATTTGAGTTCAAGGGTGAAATTAGATATTTCACTGGTAGTCTATATGCTTTGTTTAGTTCAACTGTGATGACAGATGTTGTCCTGTCATAGTTTATAGTTTTCTTAGTTTTGTGTTAAATAGTCATTTTATGAATTGCTCTTATGATTAGTTTAATTCATTGCTTGTTTTGGTGAGCTATCATTTTGTATTTTGGGATATTTTAATCGTTTTCACTTAGCTCACATTTAGTTCTAAGAATAGCTATTATGTCTATTTAGACAAGAGGATTATCTTATTTTATGTCACGCTTGCTTTTGTCATTGTCATGCAATATTTGAAATTGTCTTGTTTACTGAAATTTAAGTGTATGACTATTGCAAGACTCGTGCTCAATATTATTTGTTACTATATAGCTATTATTTTCGTTTTCTTATTGTAATACTTTTAGTGATTTATTATTGTAAATTTATTCTTTTCAGTTTGCAATCGCCCTTTTTTTTTTCTCTTTTGTATAAACTCCTGCACAAATAAATATTATTGTGGCTACAAGTTTGTCTCGTTGTTCACATAACAACACCCGAACCTGCCTCGGTCACATTTGGCGCTGCGAGCAGGGTTACAAAAGAAAGGAAGAAAAAGTATTTCAAAAAAATTCAACCAACTCACAAAAGGGTGATTGCAAGTTCCAGTAACAGGAATCACCATGTCAACACAAGAAGAATTAAGCGCTAAAGTGGAGGAGTTGACAAAGATGTACCAAGATGCCATGAACGAACTCAAGGCCCTCAAAGAATCTGCAAGCCCACCTCTGGTGTCATCGTCAGTGACAGCTGCGACCGCTAGTGGTACCACCCCCCAAAAGCAGATTGTTGTCTTCCCCCGGGACAAGAAAATTAAAAATTTCACTGGGAAGAAGATAGCAGGCGACCAGCCAGTCGAAGACTTCGTAGAAGAATTGAAGACCACTTTTGAAGCAAGAGATATGACTCCGGCCGAGAAAGTGGACTTCATAATGTCTCACCTTGAGGGACCGGCTAAAGAAGAGGTACGAATGTACACCAAAAAGGAGCGAAGCAACCCAGAATTCCTCTTGGACGTTATAATTCAAGCATTTGGGGAGAAACGTTCCTGCTCTCAACTCCTAAAGCTGTTCTACGAACGCAAGCAGAAGGAGAACGAGACACTTCGAGAGTACTCGTACAGCTTAAATGAACTACTCAAGCGCGTCGCCAAAGCAGACCCAAAGGCAGTGCCCGACCCAGAGAAGACTCTCCGGGATCAGTTTGCCGACAATGTTAGGGACCCCTTTCTTCGGAAGGAACTGAAGAAGCTCATCAGGGAGCGTCAGCCAACATTCTTAGATGTGAGGGAAGAAGCACTACGCTGGTCAGAAGAGGAGGAGAGACCTCACCGTACCATGCCTAAGCCCCCATTATCACAGGAAGTAGCAGCTGACACCACCGATGACAGTCCTCAGTGCAGCGCTAGCTCTACTGTCACCCCTATGGATAAGGTATTGGAAGCCCTTCTTAAGCAGCAGAAGTCCTTAGAAGAACTGACGAGTTCGATTAAAGACATCAAGCAGCCAAGGACCCAAGACTCACCCAGGGAATGGAGTGGACAGCGCCCCAATATTGTTTGTTTTCGATGCAATAGAAATGGACATATTGCCCGTAACTGCATGGTGAAGGATGACCGATATGTCAGACGGGGACCACCGCAAGGTAGACCACGTCCTGACAATAAGTCGTTAAACTAACTCCCCTGCTGCTAGGAGTCAAGTAACAGGAGGGGACAACAATGGCTCATACATGGACATGTCAAATATTTATGAGAAAGCAGTTGGGACGTGCCCAGTGTCAACAGTGCGACTGGGTGGAATAGACGTACCTTGCCTCCTGGACTCAGGATCTGAAGTATCTACGATTACCGAAGAGTTATTTAATAAACACTTTCGCCCGCAAGGAAAGACACTTCTACCTACTGGCGAATGGTTGAAGCTGACAGCAGCGAATGGACTAGAGATCCCATATGTTGGATACATCGAGCTGGACGTTGAAGCCTTGGGAGTCATGATCCCACGAAGAGGAATTTTAGTCGTCAAGAGTCCAGCATGCCAAGAGGCAAGGCAGCGTAAGAAGATTACCCCTGGATTAATCGGAATGAACATTATCACCCAACTGCAACAATCGTGTCAAAGCGGAGAAACGGAAATTGCCCCCGAATGGAGTGAAGTACTGAAGATTGTTTCTAGTGCTAAACCAATTTCAGTACGTGGTTTTGCCAAAGTAGCAGGAAGATCCCAGATTAGAGTCCCAGCTGGATCTGTTTCTGCTATCAGAGTTAATGGATGGCAAGGACCACAAACTAGTAACACAGCTGCTCTTGTGGAACCATTAAATGGACAAACCCCAGGAAACATTATTGTCATCAATACTGTTACCAAAGTAGTTAATGGACAGCTTCATGTAAGAGTCGCTAACATTGGTGATGAAGATGTCTGGCTTCAGCCCCACACAAGAATAGGAGTGCTTCATGAGATCAATGATGTTGTGGATACTAAAAACACTGTCGATTTCAAGCGAGTCTCGATTAATGAAGAGATGGTGTTTGTCAGAGAATCCACAGCAGAAAAAGAACAGCCCTCCATGTACCCGATTGATTTGTCGAATGTAGATTGCACGCCAGAACAAAGAACGAAACTTGAGAATCTGTTACAGAAACATGCAAGTGTCTTTATAAAGGATGAAAATGATCTTGGATACACAGAGACAGTCAAGCACAAGATACCGACTATCGATCAAGTACCAGTTGCACAGCCTTACAGAAGGATTCCACCAAACCAGTTTCAAGAAGCAAAGGACCACATACGGAAGCTTCTGGAGAATGACATTATTCAAGAAAGTCATAGTCCTTATGCTGCGCCAATTGTGTTAGTCAGGAAGAAAGATGGATCCCTCAGACTGTGCGTTGATTACAGAAAGCTCAACACCAAAACAGTACGAGACCAGTTCCCTTTGCCAAGAATTGAAGAGTCAATTGATGCAATTGGTGGTGCACAGTGGTTTTCAACCATGGATCTTGCAAGTGGATTCAATCAAGTTGCCATGGATGCAGAGGACAGGCACAAGACTGCCTTCACCACGCCCTTCGGCATCTTCGAGTACAATAGGATGCCTATGGGATTGACCAACGCCCCAGCCACGTTCCAAAGGCTTATGCAAACCTGTTTGAATGACTACATATTCCTGATATTGCTTGTGTACCTGGATGACATCATCGTGTACTCCAATACCTTTGATGAGCACATTGAGAGACTTGATAGAGTTTTCACAAGACTCCGAGAACATGGATTAAAGCTCAAACCTGAGAAGTGCCACTTCCTTCGGCGTAAAGTCACGTACGTTGGTCATCAGATCTCATCTGATGGTGTCTCGACAGACCCAGACAAGGCCAGAGCCGTATCAGAATGGAAACCACCGACAACTATCAAGGAACTGAGATCATTTCTTGGATTCTGTAGCTACTACCGCAGATTTGTTAAAGACTTTGCAAAGATTGCCGGACCATTGCATCAACTAGTAAACAACTGTTTACATGAATTGAAAGAGGAGAAGAGGCTTAAAGTTCCATTTGTGAAGAGGTGGAGTTCAGAATGTCAAACAGCATTTGACGCAATGAAGACAAAGTTGACTCATGCACCAGTACTAGGATTTGCAGACTACAGTAAGCCGTTTATCGTGGAAACCGATGCCAGTCATCTAGGACTTGGAGCAGTCTTGTCTCAGGACCAAGATGGTCAACGCAAAGTCATTGCCTATGCAAGCAGACGACTGAGACCAAGTGAGAAGAACCCGAGGAATTACAGCTCCATGAAGCTTGAATTGCTAGCACTGAAATGGGCAGTAACTGAGAAGTTCAGGACTTACCTCCTTGGTTCGAAATTTGAAGTCTTCACTGACAACAACCCGTTGAAGTACTTGCAGACTACTGCCAAGCTTGGTGCTTTGGAGCAACGATGGGCAGCACAGTTAGCTTTGTTTGATTTCTCTATCAGCTATAGGAGCGGAAGATCAAATTTAAATGCTGATGCCTTGTCTCGCCTACCTCATGGACCAGTACCTGATGAGACAGAAGATTCAAAGGAAGAAGAACTATTGCACATTGAATCCATAGTTGCCACAGCAACTCTAATACCACCTGAATTGAGTCATCTTATTGCAACTACACCAGTCCCTGTTGAAGTGAGACGGATGTCAGCGCATGGATCTGTTAATGATTTACCAGTACCTGAGCAATTAGTTGGTGATAGTGACAAGAAGCTACCCACAGGGAACCCAGTAGCTGCCACTACATCATTTCCTACCCATACGAAAGAAGAGCTTATCAACATGCAAAAGGCTGACCCTACAATTAAAGAATTTCGGAAGTTCTGGGAGAAAGATAAGAAGCCTAACCTTACAGAAAGGAAACAGCTCTCCCACCCTGGTGTCACTCTGTTGAGGCAGTGGGACAGGATTACCAGAGAACAAGGCCTTATGTACAGAACTGTTCAAGATCCCAAACTTGGAGATTTGAAACAACTTCTGCTACCCGCCATGCTGAAGGATAAAGTTATCAGCAGCCTGCACAATGATATGGGTCATCAAGGATCAGAGAGAACTTTGCAGTTGATCAGAGAACGATGTTACTGGCCTAGAATGTACTCAGATGTAGAAAATTGGATCAAGAACTGTGAACGGTGCACTCTATCAAAGATGCCAAAACCGAGAATCCGACCACCCATGGGAAGCCTGCTGGCAACCAAACCACTTGAAGTACTAGCAGTAGATTTTACAGTCCTTGAACCAGCAACAGATGGAAGAGAGAACGTTCTTGTGATGACGGATGTTTTCACCAAGTTCACTTACGCAGTCCCAACAAAGGATCAGAAAGCCACTACAACAGCTAAAGTCCTTGTGAAAGAATGGTTCTTCAGGTATGGAATTCCCCTTAGAATTCACTCAGATCAAGGAAGGAACTTTGAAAGTGAAGTCATTGCAGAACTCTGTAGACTTTATGGATCAAGAAGTCACGCACTACTCCGTACCACCCCCAAGGGAATGCACAATGTGAGAGATTCAACAGAACTATGCACGACTTACTCAGAACCCTCCCTCCATCTAAGAAGCGCAAGTGGCCAGAACACCTACCAGAGTTACTGTACGTTTACAATGCCACACCGCATTCATCAACCACCTACAGTCCTTATTATCTGATGTTTGGACGAGATGCTCGACTTCCTATTGATTTACTACTCGGAGAGGATGAAGATGGTGATGGAAGCTCAACTGATTGGTTAGAAGCTCATAAATCACGATTAAGAGATGCTTACCAAAGAGCAGGGGAGCATCTCCAACTCCAAGCTGAAAAGCGGAGAGAGCACTACAGTGAGACTAAGTACGACATTTCCATCCAGAAAGATCAACTTGTGTACCTCAGGAACCATGTACGTGGGCGGAACAAGATACAAGATGCTTGGGACTCTACCCTGTACAGAGTTGTTGACGTACCAGTTGATAACCTTGGCTCAGTTTATACAGTGGAGCCTCTGAATAATCCTGGTCAAGCCAAGAAGGTACACCGCACCAACTTGAGGATAAGTCCACTCGACCCAAACAAGGAACAGAAGGACTCTGTACCCAGACCTGTGAGTAAGCCTGAAACAAAACCGTTAGATTGTACCAATGCAGCTGATGACGAGGATGATCTAGAGGAGGAACTTTTGATAATCCTGCCTGATGAATATGTGAAATCAGACCCAGTACCCCCAGAGGAGCCAGAGCCTACCGCTCAAAGTGACACAGACCCAGTACCCCCAGCAGGACAGGAATCAGTGCTCAAGATGATCAGAATCAAGTACCTACAGTAGCTGCACCAGTAGCTGACCCCGTTCCAGAAACCCCACCCATACCACCGAGACGATCAAAGAGGAAAACAGCAGGAAAACACAAGAACAAGTTCAAGGAACCTCAAACAGTAGCAACAAACTCAATAACAATTACAGTCAATGAACTTTCAGTATATTTAGTGATATCGACTTTGTTAATTTTATATGGATTATTTATCTAGGATAATTAATTATTAATTTAGTACACATGTCGTGGACGACAGTGTTTAAGCAGGGGAGTATGTGACCAGGTTCACAAAACGTGACAATCATGAATTACTCAGCATAAATTTAGGATTACATTTACTAGAAGTTATTTCCTTCCTTTAATTAAATCTACCCACATAGTTTACCCCACAGGATTTGCATCAAGGATTTCCCTTATGTCACAAACACACCTAGTGTTAGAATCACAAGAATTTCCTTCTATTGTTTAATTTGTCATAAAAGAAAGTCGATTAGCTAGCTTAATTCAGTAGTTCAAAGTGTTCAAGACCTGCACTTTACCAGAGGACATCTTGGTCAAGAAAGTTCAATACTCTTTGTGATTCATTATACTCAGGATTAGGTATGTCACATTTGACCTTATCATGTAATGTCTAATAACATAGCTTTAGTTCGGTTTTACAGTTAACATGTACTTATCTTAAGTCAATTGTCTAGTCTTTGCTTGAATCCTTTGTTGATTCATGTCCAAATTGTAGAGTAGAATTCAGAGCACAAGTTGTATTCCTTTTACACTAAAGTTGATATATGTATTATGTTGCACAATACAGTATTTGAGTTCAAGGGTGAAATTAGATATTTCACTGGTAGTCTATATGCTTTGTTTAGTTCAACTGTGATGACAGATGTTGTCCTGTCATAGTTTATAGTTTTCTTAGTTTTGTGTTAAATAGTCATTTTATGAATTGCTCTTATGATTAGTTTAATTCATTGCTTGTTTTGGTGAGCTATCATTTTGTATTTTGGGATATTTTAATCGTTTTCACTTAGCTCACATTTAGTTCTAAGAATAGCTATTATGTCTATTTAGACAAGAGGATTATCTTATTTTATGTCACGCTTGCTTTTGTCATTGTCATGCAATATTTGAAATTGTCTTGTTTACTGAAATTTAAGTGTATGACTATTGCAAGACTCGTGCTCAATATTATTTGTTACTATATAGCTATTATTTTCGTTTTCTTATTGTAATACTTTTAGTGATTTATTATTGTAAATTTATTCTTTTCAGTTTGCAATCGCCTTTTTTTTTTCTCTTTTGTATAAACTCCTGCACAAATAATATTATTGTGGCTACAAGTTTGTCTCGTTGTTCACATAACAACACCCGAACCTGCCTCGGTCACACAAATAACAAACGGAAACAGTAAAGCTGAATCGAAAAATCGCATTTGACTTGACGCAATACAAATTAATATTTACATTAAGGATAACAGGTAGTTGCCGACATTTATTGATATTCCCTGAAAATAATAAAAAGTAAGCTTCGACACCAATAGTTCAACTATAAATTTGAATTTTGCTCATTATTTACAGATTTATTATCGACTGATTTGCAGATATTTCTACCTTATGATATCATCATGGAGTCGGTTAAAAATAAGTAGTTTGCAAAAACATCTGCTTGGATCGACGGTTAAAATATTTTCCATATAATTAATGGTTTGACATGTGACATATGTTTTGAGAACATAACATATATCATGGAAGGCGTATAAATTGTTTCGTCATTACGAAGCGAAGTAGTCGCGAGGTAACTTCAGTTCAAAAATCTTCAGTGATATTGAGTGAATGATGCTGCAAACATTCCAACTTGCGGTTCAAAACTACAGATAGTGATATTGCAGGAGTTATGGCAACAGCAAACTTTACTGAAGATGGAAAGCAGACCACATTTGAACAACTAATATGTTCGGCAGGTTTAACTGCTGGAATACACAGCCACCTGATATTTCTTTCAGCTTTAAACGCTTTTCTGTCCACTACTGCATTTTTGGGGAATACGCTGATCTTAGTTGCTCTTCACAAGGAG
Source organism: Desmophyllum pertusum (assembly GCA_029204205.1). Taxonomy (NCBI): domain Eukaryota; kingdom Metazoa; phylum Cnidaria; class Anthozoa; order Scleractinia; family Caryophylliidae; genus Desmophyllum; species Desmophyllum pertusum. Next base: position 6,726,447 of record MU827778.1, on the reverse strand, counting down.
ACTTCCTTTCATCCGCCGTCCAAGCTCTTGTTTCGTAGCCTAGCAACAACTGATCTCTGTGTTAGCCTTATTTCAGAGCCTCTGTTTGTTGTCTATTTCATATCTGTAATAAACAAACGCTGGGATATTTGTCGCTACGTAGTACCCTCTGGTTATGTGACAGGCTATACATTTGGCTCAGCATCTTTGTTGACAGCGACTGCAATAAGCGTGGACAGACTTCTCGCCCTGTTGTTGGGGTTAAGGTACAGACATGTTGTAACTTTAAAGCGAACATCTATGATTGTAATTACCTTTTGGGTTGTGTCCACAGTCGCTACAACAATGTATTTCTGGAATTTCCTGATAACCGAATGGTATGGTCATATAGTAACATCACTTTGTCTAGTAACCTCGATGTTCTCTTACACAAAGATTTTCCTCACCCTCCGTCATCACCAAAATCAAGTGCAACATGTTCATCATGGACAACCGAGCCAAACAAGTCCACTGAACATAGCGCGTTACAGGAAAGCAGTGTCCAGTGCACTGTGGGTGCAGTTGACATTAGTGGCTTGTTATCTACCACATGGTATAGTGGTCATGTTGTGGAATAATAGTACAGTATCTTCATTTGTTTTTCATGCCAGACAGTGGACAGGCACTTTAGTTTACCTAAATTCATCATTAAACCCGATTCTTTACTGTTGGAAGATCAAAGAAGTGAGACAAGCAGTGAAGGACACAATCAGACAATTATTTTGCTGTTGATTTAGTTCAACTTAGTTCTTGCCGAGTTATATCCGAACCTTATGGCCTCAAGAAAGCGGTCCACTGCATTTCGGGTCGGAAAAAAGTTTCTCCTCAAACTTTGCCCAGCAAACTATATTGGGTCATAAATAAATGCAACGACTTATAGTTTTTGGAAATACGTTAAAATATATTTTTTAGAGCTCACAACAATCCAAGCGGCAAAAGGCCTAAATTTGAGCCTTGAAGGAATCGAAAATCAGTTGCCTAAGTTTACGAGCTCACTTCTCGAAAACCACCGAACGCAACAACAAATCATTATTATTTCTAGGTTAAGTGGTCCTTCAAAGGTGTGAAACGTATGTTAGTTTTTCATATGTTTCGATTTACAGGTTTGTGAAAATTATCGTATTAGCACACGTTTAATCGCTTTTTTGAAACATGCGACAGTACCCTATCTTCGCTGACCTTTATTTCACAAGTCCAGACCGGGCCACTCTAAATTCTTAATGAATTTTACTAAGGCAGATGTTAGGAAGCTTTTTATCCTCCTTTTCCACGGCGACTTCAAACTTTTGGTGGTTCTGTGAATATGAACCTGCATTATGAAAATGAGGTCGCTGAGCAAATTCAGATTTTTTTAAATGAAAACGTTCTTAATTGTTAGATCTCGCCATTCTAAGTCGAAAATACGGAAAAGCACGTTCAAATAAAACTTTTAAACGGGTTAAATGGCTAAAACTGGCGAATTATTCAATCCCGATGTTTGGATGGCGAATATTATGCAAATTACGTGTCTGCCAATTTAGTCCCAGAAGAAACCTTTCTAACATTTTTTACCTTGCTGTTTTCCATTGATCATTTTAAAAACAAATATGTCTATTCATCATTTGTAGGCGTTTTAGATATTAAAACTAATAACACGCCTACAAATGATGAATAGCACCTGTTTGTTTTTAAAATCATCAAAGGTTTCTTAAAACGGGACTATTAAAGTTGGCAGACAACGTAATTTGCATAATATTCGCCATCCAAACATCGGGTTGAATAATTCGCCAGTTTTAGCCATTTAACCCGTTTAAAAGTTTTATTTGTGCGTCCTTTCTGTATTTTCGACTTAGAATGGTGAGATCTAACAATTAAGAACGTTATCATTTAAAACAATCTGAATTTGCTCAGCGACCTCATTTGCATAATGCGGTTTCATATTCACAGAGCCACCAAAAGTTTGAAGTCGCTGTGGGAAAGGAGGATAAAAAGCGCAACGTATTTTTATATTTCTAGGCTTCCTAGCATCTGCTTAGTAGAATTCAGTAAGAATTTAGAGTGGCCCGGTCTGGACTTGTGAAATAAAGGCCAGCGAAGATAGGGTACTTTCGCATGTTTCAAAAAAGCGATTAAACGTGTGACGATAATTTTCACAAACCTGTAAATCGAAACATATCAAAACTAACATGCGTTTCACACCTTTGAAGGACCACTTAACCTAGAAATAATAATGATTTGTTGTTGCGTTCGGTGGTTTTCGAGAAGTGAGCTCGTCAACTTAGGCAATTTTCGATTCTTTCCAGGCTCAAATTTAGGCCTTTTGCCGCTTGGATTGTTGTGAGCTCTAAAAAAAATATTTTAACGTATTTCCAAAAACTACGTTGCATTTACTTATGACCCAATATAGTTTACTGGGCAAAGTTTGAGGGGAAACTTTTTTCCGACCTGAAATGCAGTGGACCGCTTTTATAGAGACTGCCTCTTAACATCCGAGAAGAAACATATTAGATATTTTAAAATATCCTTTTATTATGTTATTTGATCTTATTTTTCTACTGTCAATCATTATGTTATCTGTCTTACGTATTTCCGTTATTACGCAAAAACTGAAAAAAATTCGAGGATTTCTTTCACATTTCTAGAAAATTATTTGTCGGATTTTCTAACACAAGAAAAGTAAGCGATTTACCTGCAAACAAGAAGTTGGTTTCTAATTCCGGCTTTCAGTAGATTTTTCAGTTTTCCTGTTCCATTGAAAACAACAATCCTTCAGTTCCTTTAGGATCAATTTTAATGCTTCCATTTGGAAGTGTCATATTTCGAATCAGCCGGCGAATCAGGCAATCGTAAACTCCATCGTCGTTTGTATCGCGCGACTGCTAGTCTTTGAAACTACAATACTGGTCAAAAGTTTTGGGACACTTCACATTTTTGCCGTAAAATGGTCTTTGTCTCCATCTCCCCCCTCCCCCCCCCCCCCCCCCCCCCAAGCAATGTTGAGGTTTTTTTCTATTCAACCCATCCACCACATGTCAACATTGGGGGAGGGGAGGGGAAAAATGTAATAAATAATTAAAAAAAATAAAATCTTTGTCTCTGGGTGGTATTTTGTTAGGTGTCCCAAAAACGTTTGGCCAGCATTGTAGAAGCAGTTAATAGAGTCGAACCTGTATATAACGGCCCTGTATTAAGCGGCCACCTCTATTAAGCGGCCAGCTTTCAAAGTCCCGAGTTGTATTTGCTACTTGTATTAAGCCTGTATTATTCGGCCACCTGTATTAAGCGGCCACTTTCTGAAGTCTCGAGGGTGACCGTTATATACAGGTTCGACTGGGCCGCAATGCCATCATACAACTAACGCGCACGCCCAACACGACGGAATTTAAAGAAGTTTATATTTTCCCGCGTTATGGGCTATTTATGTATGCAGTGAGAATAGTGTAAGTATCGTATTGCAAGTAATGTAAGAATTGTATTGTAAGTACGTATTTGTATTGTAAGTAGTACCTTTGTGTTGCAATTTAATTTAAAAAAAAATAAATACAGGACTACTATGCACTCAAACTTAATTCAGATAGAATTGACCATATATTTGGATATTTAAACTAAAAAGTGTGAAATGCTTTTTCTTCAGTAAGAGAGGTTATGAGTTTTCTGTTCAACAGGACGTTTTCCAATACAATAGAGCATGAAACTGTCTGATGAACTGTCTGATGACTTCTCGATCCCCTCTAACTCCTCATAACTTGTTTTAAACTTTCCACACTTTATCAACATGCACGGCTGTCATTGAATTGTGTTTTACCTCTGAAATTCCCTGGGGGGAAGAGGGGTGGTGGTGGTGAAATCATTCAGTGACCCTCCCACCCCGAGATGACCAATGGGTCACTTTGATTTTTAATTCCATCTCTTTATTCAAAATTATAAACACGTCATAAAACAATACAACAGACCAATTTCGATTTATTAAAATTCTAACTTGACTCCGAGGCTTAGGAGTATAAAACAAACGAAATCGAAAATAAATCACCTCGAGGTTGAGGGATGAATAAATAATTAATTTTGTTTTATTCCCCTAAGCCTCGGAGCCAAGTTAGAATTTTAATATATCGAAATTGGCCTATTTTAACTGTTGGTTTTACTATCTTAACTTTTTATCTTCTTCTTCTTCGTAAGGCAGGATTATATAATGTAGAAGCAGAGACCGATGACACGTATATTTGTTTAGTACTATATTTCAATTAGCCAACCAGCCTTCGTCAGGTACAACAGGTCTAAATTAATTACGCGTCGGCCGGAATATAAAGTCACGCGCCTTTGGAAAATTAATTCGCTAAATACGGATAAATGGACGTAATAAAAACAATTTGCTTGAGCCATGATAAAATTGCCATGTATACCTATTGTAGTATAAATTTTCTGCCACAAATGAGTTTTTATGAACAACAACTGCAGTTCTGTATAAATCTACTTCTAATAAACTAGGAATTGCATCATGAAAGTGATTGCTGGCAGCATGAATATTGTCCTTTATAAGAACTAACACAGGGCCTATTTACTTGGAGAAAAGTTGTCCCTGGTAGGATGGTTACACTACTCTCCAAGCCATCTTTTACCGAGCGTTTATATGAAAAAAGTTGTCCCTGTTGACCGAGCCAAAACTTGGCTCTCTCGGGTTCGCGCATGTTCTATATGTCCCGACTTGTCCCTGGTTGGTGAACCAAACAATAGGCAAAGTGTTTATATGGAAAAAAAGTTGGCCCGCCCCAGGGTCACCCTACCTTCAAAGCGAGTAACCCTCCTCCCAGGGTTACCCTGCCCCCCGAGCCAATTTTGCGATTTCTCATGGAAACGGTTCGCTGCTATTTATAAAGAAATGTATGAAAGGTTATCCCGCCCCGGGTGGCTCGGTATGGAGGGCGAACCTCTTTACTAAGGACAACTTTTCTCCATATAAACAAGGTCCTAAGAACAGGAGATGGTGCTAATACAGAAACAATTCACCTCTCACTAAACAAAAGAGGATAGTAGTGAAAGCTAAGAGTGCCGAAAATTACGGTATTTTTTCGGTAATAACGCCCATGCACTCGGGGTTGTGTCAAGTTTACAACTGAAAATTACTAAATACTCGGTCATAAGACGCAAACCCAATACTAAGGAGAAGCTTTTTGCCACTCTTCATTTTAATTAGAACAATACGCTTTACTCTGAGCAGGGAAAAGTCACACATCATGGACAGAGGACGAAAAAGTCACACATGCACATATGTATAATTATAATGTCAACTTCAAGTGGGAAATCCTGGCAAAAGCTGAAGCCATTGACAACAAAGAAATTGTGGCATAAAGTCGATTCGGGCAAACATAAATCGAGCCACCACTAACGCGTTTTCGAAACGCTCCGTTTTTACCGAAAACGCATCAAAAGCTCCGCGTCCACACTATCGTCCACACTGACGTCATTCACGTGATGATATTCCTTCTGTGGGGCTCTGTGGGCTTAGCTTTGTGAATCTTTGTACTGAGAGTGTAGAAAACTGCAATGCGCGGCGTACGCCCATTCTCCTGGAGTAAAACATGCTAAATTTGCTGTTTGAGACTCGCCATTTTCTCTTCATTCCATCAATATGATTTATTTCGGGTTGAGTTATTTTATAAGTCATTCGACTCAAGCAGAAGTCTCCTCCACCATAGGTGTTGCGAAGGATCTATATTGTTCATCATCTAGTTGGATCTGACACTCTGCAATTTTATCTTGTTTGTTCATAATGACTGTAGTAGATCGCCGTTGTCTGCCTTTTTAATAATGATTTCAGAGTTATCTTTCAGCTCTTTAATCGCTTTGCGTTTCGTTGTGGGGCATATTGTTCTTAGGCTTAGCAATCTCCAGATATTTCAGCGAGTTGTAATTTAGGTAGTACAGCTTTCTAGTTTGACTGCATGGTTGAATTGGCAGGCTCCAGTTTGATTTATCGGGAGGGGTATGGAAAATCTGGATGGAGTGTTCCGGTGTGTTCCGTTGTTCCGGTATTCCAGTGTTCCTGATTTTAGTATATGCCCGATAATAAACCATATTTTTGGCAATGGCAGTAAATTGGTTATTTGAAATAACCATTTTGGGAATTTCATGTTCAATTGGTTATTTTAAATAACCAAACAAGCTAACGTTGATAACGGATGGTTTATATCAAATAACCAAAATATATCCCTGTTAGGAAATTTTAATTATTTGACATAACCATTTTGGCATGTTTGGTTATATGATATAACCAAATAGCAACCACTGTCTCCGGAATTCATTATATAATATAACCATTTAAATAATGATAAAAGCACTCAGTTTCTGCTAAATAACAAATTTACAAACGGCGCCCCATATCACCCAGCCCCGAAAGGAAAGACGGAGACTGGATACGACAATGCGGCTGGCATGGATTTTTTAGCTAACTCCTGAAGTACCCTGGGTAATCCAGCAGCAGTGATCAATTACTAACTACTCTTTACATTTTATGACAAATACAAGCAGACAGGTTATGAGAATCAAGAACTTGATCAACTAAGGAAAAATATCTTGACAGAAAATGTATGATAACATTGACTTGCATCCCCATTGTTATTTTTTACATATGCTATTTCCTAATCAGCGGCGAATTTATCAATATTTGAAAAAAAGCAATGTCACAACATTTGTCACAACATTTGTAGAGACATGTGAGATGTTGTGATGACCATGCCCGGTCAAACGGCCTCAACAACCTCTCAACATTTCAAGAACAAAAGAAATGTTGTGACGATGTTGAGACAAAGTTTAAATGGACTCAAACTCGTCCACCTCACAACATTGTTGAGAGGGGTGGCCAACCGGTCTCAACATTGTTGAGAGGGGTGGCCAACCGGTCTCAACATCGTTGAGAGGGGTGGCCAACCGGTTTCAACATTGTTGAGAGGGGTGGCCAACCGGTTCTCAACATCGGCTCTCGACAAAATGTTGAGAGAATGCTGAGACAAATGTTGTTGACCGTTTGATCACAGGGGGCCCACTGTAGAGAGTAACATCAAACGCAAAACCCTTCAAATCGCTAAAATTCGCCGTTTTGAGCCACAAGGACGACAAAGCACAACAACTGAGGTAAGATGACGTTTATTTTGAACTTATTTGTAAAGTTTACTCGCAATAATACGACCCTTGCGATATTCCCATACAATCCTTTATATATTTCGAAACAACAAACGGTCACACAGTATTCACAACCGCTTGTATGGGGGCCCTGTGGTTTGATCGGGGCTCAAATTTCACTTTTCAATACAGTGCCCTAACCCGCTAAACTTGACAAAGCAGGTATATTAATTTTCAATTGGCCAGTGCTATCTTAGTCGTACAGACTACTGTATGACAGGATTAAATTAAAGTTTCTATCACTTCTCGTTCCTACTTTGTTTTAGAATTAGAATTTTCGATTTTATATTAAAAATAATGACTAAATCCAATACATTCTTGCTGGACACAGGAAACTGAACGCGAAACCGTGGCTCGCTCAGCCACGATTTATCAGCCACCTGCTCCATTTAACAACACTGAGTGAGCTGCATGATCTACATAATGCATTTTGATTGACTCAGCTGACATATAAGAAAACATAACATAATATTGCCTTTTTAGAAATGATGGAACATTAAGGCGCGCCCACTCTTTCTAATTTTCCTCTGCTGAAATTTTTTTGACAATTGGTCGAAATCCAGCGCAAATTTAAATATATCTCTCTTATTTTTCGTCCTGGATAAATTTGACGGCCAAAAATATATTGTTACCAGTCCGAACTATTGACCAGCTTTTTATGATATTTCTTAGAGTTTGGTGATTGATCTTTATTCTCATCACCTGTCTGCTTAACAATGTATTGATATTGGCAAGGAGAAATAAGATGTGGATCACTTGGGACCGTTGCGATGGAATATTAATTCGCACGTGAAAAGAGAAAGGAAACACCCAATCGAGAATCCGCACGGATCGTGTTTTTTTTCTCGAAATATAAAAGCATTCCTGATAAACTCACTGTCCATATTTTCTCTTTTTTTTCTCTCGTCATTCGTAGAATTCTATTCAAAGCAACAAATATTCAGATTGTCAGGTCCATGACGCCTGAAGCTGCCGGCTGTGTTAGGCTGTCACAGAAACATGACGCGCAGAAGATTAAGCAGTATATTTATATATAAACAACATTAATAAACACTCATGTATTGCTTGGAACTGATGGTTTGCCTTGCAGCAATAGTTGTAATTCTAATTATGACAACGTATAGACATCAATAATCCCATGTTAAACTACAATAGGTTTTTAATAGAGCCTAAATGGAATATATGTACAGATGTTACCGAGAACTTTTGACATCTGGGTTTTATTAAAATGCTTCTATTAAGTACTGCCAACGAAACGGTTTTCTGGAGCTTCAAAGTTATCTAAAATCGAAACTCAGTTTTATTTTCAGGCGAAAGCGAACTTCACATAGTATTCTAAAAAGCGAAACTGGGAGTTCTGAGTTCAGATGACTCACGTTGTTATGTAAATTTAAATTCAGCATCCTATTTCTGTAATTTTTCATTTCTAGGGAAAACGACAAACTGAATAAGAATTTCAATATTTTTCTCGCTAAACTTCATCTAAAATAAGCCTTTTGGGTTATTTCGTTTTTCAGACAATGGTACATGATACGAGAAATTATTATATTATTGAAATAAGAATGCAAAAAGAATGCGCGCTTCTGACTGATATTAATTTTTGCATGGAAACAGATGGCAGTTGGTACACGCAGTCGTCAAATCCTATTGAATTAGTAATAAGCATTTAAACCAGCAGTTTTATATCCTTGAAAGATCAAATTATCTCGTGTGGAGACAGGAGTCAGCACCTACGGTACAATTTCAACTAACATCGCTTGGCGCTTCTGTTATAAAGTATCCGGCTATTAATATGGAATACCCTCTCTCTATTCATCCTCACATCGCTAGTATTGGTGTGTTCAAACGCCGTCTCATCCTACACCCGCCATCATGTTGAACATTTTAACAAGAACATCCACGCGATTAGAAAAAACGTCAGTCGCTACCAAAACTTTTAAAAACATTGCTCGTGGAGTCTTGCTGTTTCTGATCTTGGTGTTGGTTTACTGGGTTCAACATTTTACATCGTAAGACTGGTCACGCGGCTACAACAAAACACTGAAGACATTGACAACGCAAACCGCGGTTACAGTCATCATCAAGATGATCGCAAGGTTATTTTCTTACGCTTCGTTTCTCGGTGTTGTGGCCATCAGTGGGAGACAGGTTTCTTAGGCGATTCATCTTCATCTTAGATACCAGGAAACTTGGTGACTCACAAGCGTGTTTGTTTGATTTTGGTGATATCAATATGGTTGTTCAGTGCATTTCTTTCTTCAGTTAGGTGGTGGATCCCACCTATTGCCTTCCATGGCTATCTTTCATTATCAGTTTCAGGCCTTTGTTTCATATTCTACAACAATTATTTATTTCAAAATTTATTTCGCTGGGGGGGGGGGGGGATGGGACGACGCCATGACAAACCAAAATGCAAGCCCAGCAAGTGCCCACAACACCCCCAAACCACCAAGTAGCCATCAGAATGACGAAATTTCAGCTAAATGTTGCAAGGCAGAGAAAATCTGCCCGTCAACTACATTCTACGTATATCTCGTGTTTTGGTTTGTTATTTACCATATTATTGTACTTTTGTGTAAAACCTCTGTTTATTCTCTGCAGACTCTCCACCAGGTACCGCTTTACGTGTTCGCTTTCTTTACTCACGGACTCTGGTTGTTTGTTAATTCATCATTAAAACCCTGTTATTTACTGCTGGAAGATGAGAACCAATTTCGACACGCTATCATGGACTTAAATGCGAAAACTTATTCCAAGTCAAAACTGAGCAAAGCTGCGGGTTACAACGAGAAAGCGGAACTAACGACAGTTTGGATAGTAAATAATTATCAAGGATATATTATCACCATCACTTTATCTAGGTCAAGGCAATAAAATTTGTGGAATTTGAATAAAATGGAATTTTGCCGCTGTTTCATTTACGTCTCCTACGCAGCCGTCATTTGTCGTCGTCCACGCAACGCTTACTCTCTTCTTCTGACGGGAGAAGCGTTGCGTGACGACACAAATAACGGCTGCGTAGGAGGGGACTACTGTTTCATTTTAATTAGAACAATACGCTTGAGTTAACCTGAATGAACCGCTTTTCCGCGCCACTTAAACATGGGTTTAATAGAAATATCTCGTTCACGTTTCAAGCAATCCAAAAAACGGCTCTCTGCTTAAAACATGAATCTATGTTATGGGGTGTTTTGTAAATTTTTTGGTGATTTTGGGGGTTTTTGGGAGGAAATAGTTTTTCTCAAAGGAGTTGTAAAATTTAGGGAAATAAGAAATATTGAGATTTGATGTAGTTTTAAAATTACAATTTGAAGTTAAAAATTAGTAGATTGACAATTGACAGACAGTTGATAACCACGCAAGAGCACCCGCGTGGGTATCAACTGTCTGTTGGTGTTCCAAAATATTTTTTTTTCCTTCTATCCCTTCTTTAAACCTCTTAAAATTTCATTGAAATTCACGTGTACTCCCGCCTTAAGGACATGTATTTATCAAAATATACTAGATTTAAACCTAAAATACATAGCCAACTTGATTCAAAAGAATCAAATCAAGTGAAAAATGCGCTCATTTCACTATAGTTATTTAAAACATAGAAAAATGCGGACCTTAGCCTCGGTTTGGCGGAAATCGTGTTTTCTCTTGTAGAGCGTTGCAAAATTACGGAATTGACCCAGATTTCCTGAAAATTATGCGGATACTCGTGAAATGCATGTGAAAAGGGAGCAGTATGTCCGAATTATTGGGTTTTCTCACTTTAAATAAAAGTCGCTTAACTCTGAGCAGGGAAAAGTCACACATCATGAACAGAGGACCAAAAAGTCACACACATATGTATAATTATAATGTCAACTTCAAGTGGAAAACCCTGGCAGAAGCTGAAGCCATTACAACAAAGAAATTGTGGCATAAAGTCGATCGATCAAGCGCGCAAAAGCATGAAAAGAAATCCAATACATCCGAAAATTTTGATTCTACACCGCTTATCCATAAAACAGGACTACCAACACATGCACAGGAACTCCCAGAATAAGTGTGCTGTCTCGCGCCAAAGCTCGCCAGGCAATAAACTTAGGCCCCGGCACACTGTGACTGAATTTATACTAGAGACGGATAATCCTTCCAGACAAAATCATCGGTCTGGTATTTGATAATCCGTCCTGTATAAATACGGGCAAACATAATATCGAGCCACTGGTAATGCGTTTTTCGAAACGCATCCCGTTTACCCGAAAAACGTCATCACCGCTCCGCGTCCACGCTATCGTTTTCGCAGCGTTTTTCACCCGCAAAGAAAGCAGCGAAGATCTGGGATCGAGATGGTGCCCTTCATCGAGATGGAATGGGAGTTCACGTGATGTGAATGACGCCAGCGTTTTCACGAAATCCTCCGTTTCGCTGTGCACACACTAATACGATTAGGGTTCCCGTTTTTCAAATGTCTCCACTCTGGACAAGCCTTTTCAAATGTATGTGTGTTTCGATTGAAACCCGAAAAAAAAATCAGCATTTTCGATCGTTTTCAGTGTGTGTGTCGCATGTTTTCATAACTCGAGTTATTGCCAAACTAATTTTCCAGAAAATTACAGTATTTAGTATGCCACAGCCATGTTTGTGTACTTCAGAGGGACAACAATATGGCCGCCATAAATTGGCACAAGAAGATATAGTAGATTAGACCGTCAATATCATTAGCTGTCACTTCAAATCTGTTTAGAACATCACTTCTAAATTACTTATCACGTCTGGGAAATTTAAAATTGATATATAAAATAGCCGTTTTTTGTGACAGTTCAGAACACGTTCATCCGGGACCTCACAAATTTCAAATAGCCTTTATTCCAAAAGGAATCACTTGGAACGATACCAAACTTTGCATAATAGATTAATGATTTTCCATGTCTAGAAGATATAAAAAGAATAGCTTTGTAGGATTCGGGATGGACCTTTTTTTTTTTGGGGGTGGGGGGGTGGGCAATTACCACAATAAATTCCTGGCACAGCAAAAGTAGAGAGAAAAAAAAAGCTTGCAAAGCGAGTTCACTCACATTCACAAGCAAAAGGTGAAAACAAATCTTTCTTGCACAGCCTCAAAAAGTCCGTAAAACAAAAATTCGAGCTCAGAAAAATTTGCCCACCCCCCCCCCCAAAAAACAAAAACCAAAAATAAAATGGTCCATCCTCCCTTATAGTAACAGTTTAGATTTTAGATTTATTGATGAACGTCAGATGAAAACAAAGAATTACAAAAATACCGAATTTGAACTTTGTAAACTTTCCAGTGGAAGAAACAAGAACGCCTTTTTTTGCGTAAATTTATGTCATTGTACATAAACTGTAAAGTATTGTGACTCACATGGTGAACCCTCAGCAAAAAATGAGCTGGTGAAACATATCCGTATGGAGTAGATACCACAAAATATGGTTATTACCACCCTTCCCTAGTTTGTTGAAATAAAATATCAAACACTAAAGTCCCGGTTTGAATTATATACTAAGTGGTCGAATAACAGAAAAACAGCCACATTTTTTATTAACTGTCAAAAATCCTCAAAACTCAACCTTTTCGGTAACAAGAAAAATGAGATTTTATGATTTTTGTTTTAAAACTAATTTCATTCACGCTTTAATACAATTAATTCGCAGATTCACCCTTGTTAATTTTCTTCCTCCGCGTTTGTTGCTCCGCAAGGAACTTTTACGTTTGCAACTCTAAAATAAGTAAGTTAACATTGCATATTTGCATAAATGTCAATGTTTCCAACAAATGTGGGCTTTCTTTTTAGACTGATTTTGTAGTCAATGTCTCCGACACAATACGATAACAATACACTCCAGTACAAATAATATAAACACGTGCATAACCCCTGGAAATACACATCATCTTCTGAAAGAGAGAAAAAAGAACAGAAAAATAAGATCATATGCATAAATATCAGGGATTTCGCTTTTTCCTGCCGCACTTTACGTTTTTTGACCTTAAAACAACAAAGCAATAGACCTAATTTTCGATATATTAATACATTCTAACTTGGCTCCGGAGGAGGCTTAGGGAAATAAAACACAAGAAATCGACAATCGAATAAATCACAATCGAGGTTTGAGGGATGAATACATCATTTCTTTTGTTTGATTTTCCCCTAAGCCCTCGGAGCCAAGTGAGAATATTAATATATCGAAATTGGTCTATTACGCTAAAAGCTCTATTATAAGCCGCCCGTGACAGTGTGTGAGGGGGGGGGGGTGGGGGGGGGGGGGGGGGGGGGCGCTTAAAATATAGAGGGGGATTATTTCAAATCATACGAACTGTTTTCGAGAAAGTTCACATTAATTTTTTCAACACTTTTACTATTACACCAATATACTAACACAGAACAAGAAATGAGTTATGTCGAGAGGTCTAATAACTATAACTAGTTATAAGGACCTCTGGTTATGTATGCCCCCCACCCCTTGATAATGTTATGTATCACCGTCCTCTCACAAATGCCATGTTGTGTTTATTATATACGCTAACTCAACAATACTTGTCAGGAAATTAAAGACCCACACTTTTTTCACAATACAGAAGTGACTGAACGGCAGAAAATATTACTGACTGTTCCAGTTACGATCAGCCTGATTGAAAGTGGGGGGGGGGGGTGGGGGGGGGGGGGGGGTCGGGGGGGGGGGTGGGGGGGGGGGTTGGGGGGGGGGGGGGGGGGGGGGGGGGGGGGGGGGAGGGGGGGGGAGGGGGGGGGGGGGGGGTGATGGGGGGGGGGGGGGGGGGGGGGGTGGGGGGGGAGGGGGGGGGGGGGGGGGGGGGGGGGGGGGGGCTTTATTAAAATCTTTTTACCATTCCACTTCAAGGGGGGGGGTTTGGTAGAGGAGGTGGCTAAATAGAGCTTTTACGGGGATAGTACCCAGTTGCCGAAACCAATGTGCCCAGCCGGCCAAATGAGGAAATTTAACAGATTGTTAAAAAACGACTTAAGAACCGAAAGATACTTAAAGTATCATTTCTTTCCTTAGCCGTTCGAAAAAATCTGCTATTGCTGGTGGTTGCAACCATTTGCCGAGAGAATCCGAATGAACCAAGACCCACTCTGGGCGGCCGGTTGTTCAAAAGGGTGGATAACGGCTATTGCTCTTCACCGGATAAATCACTATCAGCAGTGGATTCAGCGTAGTTTGTTGGTATTGGTAGGTTGTGTAACACTTATCTATTTAGATCCACCCACTGGATAGTGAATTTATGCGGTGGATAGCTTTATCCCCCACCCTTTGAACAAACCGGCCCTGGTGGCCATGTTGGATGACACAACAATAAAAACCTAGATTACCAAGTGGAACCCGCGAACCGCTAACTTACAGGTAGGCCAAAAAAAAAACACAAAAAAAGCAAAAAAAAACTGGCCGTAAAGACGGATATGGCATGGACGTTCCTTGTGTAATATACAGGTTCAGAGGGCTGCCACAGACAATTGAACTCTTAAATGGACTTATTAACATTGAAAACAGTCTATGTTTGCGAAAGCGTGAATAAGGAAAGTGATACTCATGTGTTCATTGTGTAAATGGATTTGCTATAGTGTCATCGCATCACATATTTAGTTGGCCGTAATGGCGGGTTGAAATTACAAAGTTGGGAATGTATGGCGGGGCCGAGGAAGAAACGCAATCGCCGCTCGTCTGTTATATTTCTTTCATTGTCCCGACTGAAAGCGAAGCGCTTGTTGAGGGAAATGCGGTGATCCCAAAAAACGATCTGAGATGCGAGCTAAATCAGCGCCCACTTTGGCGTGCCGCCCCTTTGCGGCCCTTCGTGCTCCCCCTGGCGTGGGTAAAGTTGTTTACACTGACTGGCGTGGTTAAAGTATTAAATTAAAGCGGTTTTTCTGTGTCGTAAACAAAAAACCAAAGCAATTTACAATGACCAATCACAACAAACAACGAAAGCCACACGATGAAACCCAATGAGAACGATCGAGTCAAATACACGTAACTCTCATGGCGGCTAAAGCGCGGGAAAACGCATGTGACCCCAAGTCGCGCTTGGTTTTGGTTTTGGGCATTCTGATTGGGTCAAGAAGGTGGCGCGAGTTCAGTTCTAGAACTCAATCCTAGAGGCGTAGTAAAAAAGCCAAAGCATTTCAGTTATTACTTTCAACACTCAATTGAAAACGCCCTATATGGGAGTAAATATAGATCGCGAGTTAGAGGCGCGCACATGAGACAAGAACGCCCGAGGCTTTCCCTCAAACGCGCCCCTCCAACTTGCGCGCTATATTACTCCAGCGGATAGGTAATTCACGCATCGATATCTCCAGAGAAAATAGAGACTGTATGTTTTTGAAGTCGAGTGCTATTAGTACTAAGCCGTTACAAGAGAAATAAGTTAGGATCACAAAAATACATGTCATCAGAAAGAAAGAAGCAAGAGACATACCTAGTCACCTTCATATGGCATAATAGAAAGCGCCATATGATATACTCCAACGTGTCGTTTTCGAACTTTCAGACCCCGGTTCTTTCCTCTGTTGGCTTTCGCGTTCAGTTGAAATCAGAATTCCACATGAGATCATCCCATCGTCGGCTTTTGTGTGTGGTTTTATCACAGAATGAATCAAGTCCTTGAGGCCAGGATGGAGATTTTCGGGAGAGGCTCTGTGGTTGTCTGTTCTGGAATAGGCTCGTCTTTGTCTTCTTCTTCTTCTTTCCGTTGATTCATCATCTGGGATAATCGAGCCCTCGTCGTAGCTGCTGTAACTGATTACTGATGTAGTTTCATCAGACTCTTCATCGTCATTGTCTTCAATCGATCTCATTTCACTTCCTTTCCTTTATCTCTTCATCTCATCCTTTTCTCTTTGCTGTTCAGCTAGTCTTTGTTTCTCTCAGTTCATGATTAGTTGTTCTAAGAATTCCGGGTGAAAATAGTCCTTCTCTTTGAACTTCGTACATCCATCCCAAACCGAATCAATTCCCCTGGGTCCATGAAAGGCGATCGCTTTTAGGTTTCTTCGTGTTGGGAGCTCGTCGTCCGTTTTCTGAAACCGGATGAGCTGGTTTTGTCCCATGTTCGATAGCTTCTCTCTGCACGTCTCTAGACTTGTCCGTGTCGTTTCTGTTAGAATGTCGTCCCATGGTTTATCATTGTCCTTAGCGAGCCTGTCAGATCCTGGGTCAGTGTTGCCGATATCGCCGTTATTCAGCTCGGTGGATGAAAAGCAGTGTTTAATGTTCCTGTCCTCGTCATTTAGATTGATTTTCATTCTGCTAAATTAAGCAGGTCTTCATTGTCTTGGATTCGTGAACTGGCAAGAAAATCAAATTTATAATAAATTTTTAATTAACTTGAATTTATGTTACTAAGATGAAGATATACTATAGCCTCCTGATACATGGAGACATTCCAGGCACTTTTTTCGGCACCCCTTACGCAAAACCTAAATGGTGGTTTTATCAAAATGCCACGAATCAAGCGATTCGTCCTTAGCTTCGTTTAATTTTTGAAACTTTCGTAACTCTTCGGATCATTTTTCTGAAATCTTCGGGCAAGCTTCGGAAAACTTCGGGCCATTAAGAAATTTTCGGTGAGCTTCGGAAATATTTGCAAGACCATCTCCTGGTGATCTTTGGAATTCCTCGCGGGGGGTATGTTTGGCAACCTTTTGTTTGCCATAGGAAATACCATTTGAGATTAATTGCACTGCTCCTCAGCCAATCAAAATCCATAATTTTATTTGGCTGTTATTATAATGATGATTTTCACAGTCACTACTCTAATAATCTCACTGGATTTTCAAAACTGAATGGCACGTCAAGTTGGCCGAGTAGTTGGAACGCAACCAGTGAGACTGACGACACAGTGGCATAACAATCTGGAGAAGTCTGCCGGCTTTCTCTCCTGTTTTACCGAGCTTGTTTCATGAACTCATATGAACTCTATCCGTCTGCGCCGCTGTCTGATTTTCTCCCCAAGTTGTGCTTGGCTGCAGGCTGTTTACCATGGTTACCAGATATTTCTTTTGGT